>JAXCMG010000032.1:12028842-12043255 GCA_034642415.1 Podarcis siculus | reverse complement strand
GGGACAAACCATGTCCTTTAAATGTACCGTATTTTCCCATGTATAAGACAAGGTTTTATTATTATTAAACAATGCTAAAAATTGTGGGTCATCTTATACAGGGATAGTGCAGAGGTCGGATGGGCAATTGATGGCTGCCATGAGCAGGAGATTTTGTCAGTGGCGTTTGGGTGGGTGATTGGCGGCTGTGGCAGGGTCTGCTGTCGATTGGCTGTTGCGGCAATTGGGCGGGTGATTGGCAGCTGCAACCCTCCCCCCCCATAAAAACTCAACAAGTCTGAGCAATCCCCCCCCCAAAAAAAGCTTAACTATCTGGGCAATCTCCCTCCATTTTCTCCCCCCAAAAAGATGTTGTCTTATACACGGGGGAGTGTTATCCATGGAAAAATACGGTATGCTGTGGCTGTGACTCTGAGTGTACCTATATAATATATGGTATTTTAAAGAACACAGGCTATATAATAAGCACATCCTGAGTGCACAACTGGGGGTGGGGTGGAACAGTGTGCCACAGGCCTTTGAAACTTGTTTTCTGTGGTTTGTAAAAAGAAAGAATAATTTTGCTTTCAGGGAACTCTCTCACTACTTAGTATTACTCCTCCCCCTTCATCGACAGCGTGTGTATTAAAAAGTGTGCCAACTTTTGGCTCCAGGCAATTTTGTCTCATATAAAAAAAAAGGAAAAGGGGGAAAAGTAGCCATATACATACACAACATAGCAGCTGTTCTCCCAAAAAGAAAGGATAATTAGACGCAGCTCAGATCAAAACTCAGCCAATAATGCCGTCAGCTATAACTCTTCTGCTGCTCTAGATTGCAGCTTTGATAACTCTATCCACATCCAGGTATTTCCCCTCTAGGTGCTGTAGGTAGCTGTGGAGGAAACCAAGGAGGAGATAGCAAAGCAGGAGTGGAAGGTTTGCTGTTGTTGTTGTTTAGTCATTTAGTCGTGTCCGACTCTTCGTGACCCCATGGACCAGAGCACGCCAGGCACTCCTGTCTTCCACTGCCTCCCACAGTTTGGTCAGACTCATGTTTGTAGCTTCGAGAACACTGTCCAACCATCTCGTCCTCTGTCGTCCCCTTCTTCTTGTGCCCTCCATCTTTCCCAACATCAGGGTCTTTTCCAGGGAGTCTTCTCTTCTCATGAGGTGGCCAAAGTATTGGAGCCTCAGCTTCACGATCTGTCCTTCCAGTGAGCACTCAGGGCTGATTTCCTTCAGAATGGATAGGAAGGTTTGCTAGGAGTCAATAAACACAGAACTACACCATTCTGGAATGCCTCTCCCTACATGAACCTACCTGAGCCCTTAGATGTTCATGTGAGGCTCTTCTCCAGCATCCCCATCTGAGAAAGGCTTGGAAGGTAGGGACAGGGCCTTTTCAAGTGTGGCTCCCCACCTGTACAATATTCTCCTTTGCAATGTCCACTTGGTACCTTTGCTAACATATTTCAGGAGCCTTTCTCCATGCTGGAAATGTAAGCAGATAGATGGCCCATTCTTCCATATGTGACGGACAGTGTGGATAAAAATCAATGATTTTCTTTAAAAAAAATTTAAAAAATCGGATTTTTTAAAATTTAAATTGGATTTTTAAAATAAAATGCTTTTGGAGGAAAAATCTTTCTAAATATAATTTTCTATTTAAGTTACATTATAGTCCAAAGGCTATTCATCAGGAAATAAGGATTTAGTTTAAGTTTTTCATGTGTGCTAAAACTCAGTCCAAGGTTTTTGTTTTTGTTTTTTAAATTGTTTAACCACATCAGTTAACAAACATGGATACATATGCTATAATGTTATTGTTTTAGTTAAATAAATTGTTTAAATTGTTATTAAGGAAATGATTGTTTTTCTCCTTCCAATAAAGGACAGCAGAAAAGTTGCCCTAATATAAACAGTTAACTTAATAAACCTCAAAATAATTTCATAATTATCTGTCTATGTATTTCTAATGGTATAACCAAATCAGTAATTTTTGATACAACTATAAATACTACTCTGAAAATTTATTATTCCAAAAATGAAACCTTCATCTGATTGTAAATATTAAGATTATGCCAGCAAGAATGAGTCCTTCTGTAAAAAAAGGATTTAAATCAAGTCTTACTGACTAGTGATTTAAATCGATTTGATTTAAATCAAATCCACTCTGGTGGTGGACATGCAAAAAACCTAAAGGCTTTGGGGAAATGATATATAATGCAACGAAGAACGTCCCGCTTTTCCTTAGGATGTCCCTGTTTTCATTGGAGAAATGTTGGAGGGTATGGAGTTATGCAATGCACCAAGCCAAAGAGATAAGTAACTATAGAACCTTTAGAAGACATCTGAAGGCAGCCCTGTATAGAAAGGTTTTGTTTAATGTTTAATGTTTAATTATGTTGTTATATATGTTGGAAACCACCCTGAGCGGCTGGGGCAACCCAGTCAGAAGGGCAGGGTCTAAACAGTAAAATTATTATTTTATTATTATTTTAATAATTATTATTGAATAGAGCATCCCTGTTTTCATCAGAGAAATGTTGGTGGGTATGGCTTGGAGAGGGCCATGCGCAGCAAAAGCCCTGGCAACCAGGAACTGAGGGAGCTGGAGGAAACATCTTGCTAAATCCAGTTCCACATCACTGCCCTACATTTTGTAGTTCAGCAGAGTTTAGGCCATTTATGAATATGTGGGAAATCGTTAAGCGTAGAGGTGGGGAAACCTACGCCTGGGTTGATGCAGCACCGGCCGGATGTATATCCCAATATCCATCACAATGATCAGATACTTCTGTTTCAAGTAGAAATGTCAATCAACATTTGATGATCTCTTTCTACCACAATAGAAAGTGTCCTTTCATACTGCATCTCAGTGTGTTACGCTGGTTTGACATCAACTGATAGGAAGTGCCTACAGAGGGTGGTGAATGCAGCACAAGATATTATGGGCTGTCCTGTGAATCCACTGGATGAAATAGCGGAAGAACGTGGCCTCAGGAGAGTGAGGAAAATTCTCAGGGATGATTCACACCCTCAGGCAGAAGATATAGAAGCATGATTAGTCGCACCAACAGGGTAAAGAACAGCTTCTATCTGTGGGCTGTTAGGCTGCTGAATGAAAAGATAACAACAGGGCAACTGACTTTCAGGTTTGGTAGGTGTGTGTCAGTAAACGAGAGGAATTAAGACTTAAGAGAGCTGAGTGGGGGGTGCTCGTGTAATCTCACTGCATACAAGTTGTACAAGGGAGAACAAAATATTTCAAAATATCAATAGAATGGCAGATGGGGAGGGGGGCATTGATATAGGTTTTTGGGGAGGCAGTGCATGCTAATTTTAAAGCAGGCACCGCTGCCTTTCACATGCCTGAGGCCACTCTGTTCTTCAGACAGTGGTCTGGGAGCCAGCCTGTTTGAAAAAAGCACTTGAAGTTCATTATCGTTCTAGTGCTTTCCCAAGACTTAACGCAGAGTAAAGGATGACCAAGGATAATTTGGCAGAGCCTCATAGCTATTAAAAAGCACAGGAGCCTCAAGCAGGGGGAGGAGTTGGCCGCAGCTGCAAGGGGAAACCTAGTCAAAAACTAAACCAACTACAGTGATGGAACTTCTCGATCTCTTTCATTAAAAGTTATTCTGCTCTTTTTTTAAGTGCCTGGACTCAATTAACTCAAGAGCAATGACTACTAGAAAGGTACGTGGGTGGCGCTGTGGGTTAAACCACAGAGCCTAGGACTTGCCGATTAGAAGGTCGGCGGTTCGAATCCCCGCGACGGGGTGAGCTCCTGTTGCTCGGTCCCTGCTCCTGCCAACCTAGCAGTTCAAAAGCATGTCAAAGTGCAAGTAGATAAATAGGTACCACTCCAGCGGGAAGGTAAACGGCGTTTCCGTGAGCTGCTCTGGTTCGCCAGAAGCGGCTTTGTCATGTTGGCCACATGACCCGGAAGCTGTACTCCGGCTCCCTCGGCCAATAAAGCGAGATGAGCGCCGCAACCCCAGAGTCGTCCACGACTGGACCTAATGGTCACGGGTCCCTTTACCTTTAATGACTACTAGGGCTGCCAGCTGACCAGAAATAATGACCTAGTCTGCTCCTACACCTTTGAAAGCAGCCTGGTGTTCAAAAACCAGAAGCTGAAACTCATAACAGCATGGATGCAGACATTATAATCTGCCAATATTTGTTAAAGGCACAACAATATGGACCTTTTGGAACAGCTGGCAACATTTATTTATTATGATGTCAGAAGTTCTGAGCAAGGAAAGGGGCTGACCCATTTTGAAAGTCCGCTTTCCAGATAGGCATCTTTACTGACAAAAAACATGAAGCCTCATCCTTTGAAGACATAATCAATGTTTTTTTCTCCCCCGTCTCCCCCAAAACATGGACTGATAAGCCTTGCATGCATCAGAGCTGATGTTTCTGCGGCCTTCACACTGCAAGCCATTGTTCTTTCTGGTATGAAAGTTAGAAGATTTCAAAGGGCATCAAAGCCGCAAGGAGATCCGCTGCCAAGTATCACAATATTTATTTTCTCCGACTTGAATGGATCCGCGAGTCCAGAGGCGAGGAAAAATAATGCGAGGCACGTCCATCGCCCTGCTTAAGATTCATGAGTCAAGGTTCTCTAGGAGGATTCAAAAGAGGAAAAATGGAGCAAATATCTAAATGTGACAACATCACAGCCCACGTTTGACTTTATTGTCGCTTTGGGTGCCTCTGCATATTCCACCCCCCTCCAGCCCCCTTCAGTCCCACAGGCAACTGAGACAGTCAACATTTGCTTTGCTGGAGTAGAAAACATTCCCCCCTGATTGCAGAGCAGTGAAGCCCAATGAGATGAGGGTGTGCTGTGGTTTTAAAAGAGAGATCTAATATTTAGCAGCAAAGAGCCTGCATAATAGATGAAGAAAGGAGGAGGGTCAGTAAACATAGAGCTTTACACCTAAAGGAGAGGAGAGGTTCAAGGTAACCTTTTAGTGACCAATTGGGAGAGTAGCCCAGACCCTACAAGTGTCCCTATTTTCCAGGGGCCGTCCCGGATTTACAGAAACCACCCCGGTTTCTGATTTGATCCCAGAATGTCCCGCTTTTCTTTAGGACGTCCCTGTTTTCACTGGAGAAACGTTGGAGGGTGTGGAGTTATGTGACCCCCCTCCATGAGCCAAGGAGATAAGTAACTATACAACCTTTAGAAGACATCTGAAGGCAGCCTTGCACTGTATAGGGAAGGGTTTTTTTAAAAAATGTTTAGTGTTTTATTACGTTTTTATATACAGTGGTACAGTGGTACCTCAGGTTACAAATGCTTCGGGTCACAAAGGCTTCAGGTTACAGACTCCGCTAACCTGGAAGTAGCACGTCGGGTTAAGAACTTTACTTTAGGATGAGAACAGAAATCGCGTGGTGGTGGCAGCAGGAGGCCCCGTTAGCTAAAGTGGTACCTCAAGTTAAGAATGGTTTCAGGTTAAGAACGGACCTCTGGAACAAATTAAGTTCTTAACTAGAGGTACCACTGTACCTCGGTTTTCGAACATAATCCGTTCCAGAAGACCGTTCGACTTCCGATAGCTTCGAAAACTGAAGCATTTACTTCTGGAAGCACTTATTTACGGTAAACTCAATTTGGAAGCCGCGTGGCACGTTCGACTTCCGAAAAGCGTTTGAAAACCGAAGCAGTTACTTCCAGGTTTTCGGTGTTCAAAAACCGAAACTTTCTACTTTCGAGACGTTTGAAAACTGAGGTAGCACTGTATATTGGAAGCCACCCAGTGTGGCTGGGGTAACTGAGCCAGATGAGTGGGATATAAATAATAAAATTATTATTATGAAGTAGGATGTCCCTATTTTAATCAGAGAAATGTTGGAGGGTATGGCAGCCATGTGTCCTCGGCCTGATGTCATCAGTATTTGAAGCCATCCTTTATTTGAAAGGTTGGCTGATTCAAGTCCAGTTCCAGGATAAAGAATCCCAAGAAGGGAAAGCAGGCAGCTCTAGAGGTTGCTCCATTAATAGTGAGCACCTGAACAGCAGACAGAACAATCGCGTTTCTGTTTAGATCACAGCAATTATTTCTTACACCTGCCGCTCTAGACATAAATTAGAATATGCAAATCTTACTGAATTTTATATCCTGTTTTCTGCTGAAATGGCTCCTGTCTTCATCTTATTTTGGCACTCTGTTAAGTCGTCACCCTATTGATATTGGGTATGGCTTTTGGATCAGCTACTCAGGAACCAAAACCATGCTTATAATTAGGGAGGGGGGCCTTAATGGCATTCACAAGTCCTGTTCCCCCAATTCCTAGCCGTCTTAGGCAAATCATGCCCCCCCAAGCTTTATAAACAAAGTTGGCAAGGGGGTCCATCACAAAACCAGCACCCGTCTTAAAAGGTAAAGGGACCCCTGACCGTTAGGTCCAGTCGTGGCTGACTCCGGGGGTGCGGTGCTCATCTCGCTTTATTGGCCGAAGGAGCCGGCGTACAGCTTCCGGGTCATGTGGCCAGCATGACTAGCCGCTTCTGGCGAACCAGAGCAGTGCACGGAAACGCCGTTTACCTTCCCACTGGAACGGTACCTATTTATCTACTTGCGCTTTGATGTGCTTTCGAACTGCTAGGTTGGCAGGAGCAGGGACCGAGGAACGGGAGCTCACCCCATCGCGGGAATTCGAACCGCTGACCTTCTGATCAGCAAGCCCAAGCCTCAGTGGTTTAACCCACAGCGCCACCCGCGTCCCTAGCACTCTTCTTACCTCTCCTGTAATTTGAGAACTTATTAGTTTAGAGAAAAGGCAAGTAAGAGGCAACATGATAGACTCAAGGTTTGCAAATTTATGCACGACATGGAGAAAGCAGATAGAAAGCATTTTATCTCCACCTCTCACGACACTAAAATTGGTGAAGTATCCAATGGAGCTGAATGTTGGAAGATTCAGGACAGAAAGAAAATAATGCACTTCTTTACACGATGCTTAGTTAAATATGAACAATGCTCCCACAAGAGGCAGCGATGGCTACCAACTTTGAAGAGCTTAAAAGAGCATTAGACCAATTCATGAAGGAGAAGGCTGCCAATGACTACTAGTCACAATGGCTGCACGCTGTCCCTAGTTGGAGACAGTATACTTCTGAATCCCAGTTGCAGGGAAAAGCAGGAGGGGAGAGGGTTGTTGCACTCAGGTGCTGCTTCAGGGCTTCCCACGAGCATTTGGTTGGCCACTGTGAGAGCAGGATTCTGGCTCAGACTGGCCACTGTCCTGATTTGGCAGAGCCATGGACAAACCAGCTAAATTGTTCTTCAGTCTCTGATGAAATTGTATCATGGGTTCCGATTTAATATTGGCCACCGAAGATAAATCACACTGCACAAAAATATCCTTCAACCTGTTTTTTTTTAATAAAAAAAAATCCAGTTTAGCATCTGACATTTTAGACTGTCGAAAACAAATCTGTGGGAAAGCCATATAATTGGATTGGCTGAGCTATTTTCCGGGATCCAAATGGACAATCTGGAGGCATTTGATTGTAATTGTTCTTGTAGACGGAATCTCAGGAGCACATAACTGGCGTGCACGTTAATAAAAGCCAGTAGTTAAATAGGTGCAAATATATTCTCTTGGAAACATTCCTTTTCCGCTTCTTAGCAGTGCCAAGAGCAGACTCTTTGGCACAGTGACGTTTTAGAAATGACCCCAAATCAGATTTGTTTGGAAAAAGGAGACTTCAACACCAGCTCCAACCTGTGGACATAATTTGGTTTCTAAGAATTGTTATGATCATCACAACTTGTCTTCCCCTGTAAGACTCTAAAACTTTAGTATTTACCAGAGACCAACTATACTACTTAATACATTTGCACAGGACTGTAGCCTTTAAAGAAGTGGTGATGATGTTTCAATTGCTTGGCACATTAGTAGTCTTGAAGCAACTTTAAGAGCATAAAGCATAACTTTTTTTTAAAAGGAACAATACATTCCAAAAGCTGCAGCAGCAAATAAACAACAACAACAACAACAATTTATTATTTATACCCCGCCCATCTGGCTGGGTTTCCCCAGCCACTCTGGGCAGCTTCCAACAAAATATTGAAATACAATCGTCTGTCAAACATTAAAAGCTTCCCTAAGCATATCACCAATAAGCAGCAAAACCATCATAATCCATCAAATTGCCTGAGACCAGGTGGACTAGATTGACGGATTGATAATCATTTGCAGTCTCTCTAGTGAAAGAGGGTGGCAGGTGCAACAAAGGACAAGGTTCCTGCACCTTTTGAGGCTGAGTGTGAAATATCACTTTCTGTATGTGTCCTGATTATGTGCTTTTAACAACTTGCCAAGCAAGCATACAAACAGGGAAGTGGGTGGTTTTTCTGGCAAGGAGGTTAGTGCTCCTTGGGAATGTTTCAGCTGTGTCATTCTGGGTGCAGGGATGTTAGGGAAGGCATAGGAGCCAGGAGGAAAGGTGGTGATCCTGAACTCTTGAGGCCAGATCTGCAGATGCACCAGAACAGGTCTAGGCAAACTCGGCCCTCCAGACGTTTGGGGACTACAACTCCCATCATCCCTGACCAGTGGGTCCTGTTAGCTAGGGATGATGGGAGTTGTAGTCCCAAAACATCTGGAGGGCCGAGTTTGCCTATGCCTGCATCAGAGCAAAGTGACAGAGGTGGTAGAATGGATAGATGCAGGTGCCCCCCTAAAAAAATAGGCACCCCATTAAAAAGCAAACAAAAAGCCTTTGGTGGAAGCAGAAAATGAGCATAAAGGTAAAGGTAAAGGTACCCCTGCCCGTACGGGCCAGTCTTGACAGACTCTGGGGTTGGTGCGCCCATCTCACTCTATAGGCCGGGGGCCAGCGCTGTCCGGAGACACTTCCGGGTCACGTGGCCAGCGTGACATCGCTGCTCTGGCGAGCCAGAGCCGCACACGGAAACGCCGTTTACCTTCCCGCTAGAAAGCGGTCCCTATTTATCTACTTGCACCAGGGGGTGCTTTCGAACTGCTAGGTTGGCAGGCGCTGGGACCGAGCAACGGGAGCGCACCCCGCCGCGGGGATTCGAACCACCGACCTTTCGATCGGCAAGCCCTAGGCGCTGAGGCTTTTACCCACAGCGCTACCCGCGTCCCTTAGAAAATGAGCATAGCCAAAAGGTACTTTAAACCTAGAAGAACAATATTTGAAAGATACAAGTAAGGTATGAAACAAGGTAATAATTTGCTGATATGTTTATTGAAAGGAACGCAGGGTGAGGGAGACGTGGGGAAGTCCGGTTGGTAATGGAAAAATGTTTCTGAAAGTTGGATTTTTTCTTCTTTTCTTTTTATTTCTTTCTTTTTTCTTTATGTATTCTACATCTTTGACTTTGTATTTGAAAATGCAATAAAAATTTTATATATAAAAAAAAAGAAAATGAGCATAGCAAGCAGAAAAGATCCAACCTAAGCTGCTCCCTGCTGTATATTTTTTCTATTGAGGCTTAAGGTGTTGTTGGAGGTTGTGCGATTTGTTTGAATGTTCTCCTATATATTTTAAAAGCAAACACAGCATCCTCACCTTCAGCCTGAAGTGCAATTTCACTTTTCCATCTGAGTGTGTACACTCAGGCATAAATCAGTTCTGAAATTACAGGAGAGGTGGAAGGGAGCTGTTGACTGTAAGCATAGGCTTACAGTCCCTTATTCTAACTTCCCAACAACTGCCTTTTCCTCTCTTTCCAGAGCTCAGCACTCATCCTGCTGTATCTCGGTTAGGCCATGCCTTGCAGCTCCTAGGAGAGATTTTGTGCTGGTCCCGAGGGGTTAACCGTGCGGCAAGGTCCAGTCCAAGGTCAAGGATGCGGTATGGAGGCTGTCCGTCAAAGCTGAAGCGGGGTCCAAGGCAGGGAGTCAGGTGAGGTCAGGAACTCTGGCAGAAGAGCAGGACAGGGTGCAAGCAGGAACAGGCTACCAACAATGTCGCTCCCACAACCTGGGACTGGGCTGGCTGGCTTTTATCTGCCCCGAGGCATAGGGCGACCCCGGTCCACAGGTGACTCGCCTCTCCTGGCCTGGAGGCAAGCACTCCTCCTGCAGGAACTTAGTTCCCTCCGCCTCTCTGCCCTGAGCCTCTGCAGCTCAGGAGAGGCTGGAGGGTTACTGGACCCAGAGGCAACCTCAGCTTCCCCTGACGGGGCTGAGAGTGGAGCACCTGCAGGCAATGGGTCCTCCCTCACCTCAGGAGCCAGAGCAGACTCAGCTGGTGCCTGCACCTGAGGATCCAGCACAGGTGAGGACCCTTCAGGCTCAAGCCCCAGTCCCGGCTCAGCTGGTTCTGGAGGCGGGGACTCCTGTGCAGGCTGGGATTCCTCAGGTTCAGCCTCTGAGTCTGAATCCCAGGCCATCACAGATTTCCACTTTCACCTTCTCCTGCAACTTTGCTCAATTTCTTCTTTCAAGCAGAGAAGCAGCACTCCAACACTCCATTCAACTTAGCAGTGTTCACAGTGGATTCCAAAACACAGTCAGCTTGCTTCACATAAAGGGAGTCTCTCCTTCCTTGGATGCCTCCCATGTGACCAACATTAGACAAATCACATGAGAACTACTAGAGAAGTCTCTAGAATTCAGTTACCAACCAATCAAATTTAAACACATGGTAATGAATACATGGTAATGAGGGACGCGGGTGGTGCTGTGGGTAAAAGCCTCAGCGCCTAGGGCTTGCCGATCGAAAGGTCGGCGGTTCGAATCCCTGCGGCGGGGTGCGCTCCCGCTGCTCGGTCCCAGCGCCTGCCAACCTAGCAGTTCGAAAGCACCCCCGGGTGCAAGTAGATAAATAGGGACCGCTTACTGGCGGGAAGGTAAACGGCGTTTCCGTGTGCTGCGCTGGCTCGCCAGATGCAGCTTTGTCACGCTGGCCACGTGACCCAGAAGTGTCTCCGGACAGCGCTGGCCCCCGGCCTCTTGAGTGAGATGGGTGCACCAACCCCAGAGTCTGTCAAGACTGGCCCGTACGGGCAGGGGTACCTTTACCTTTACCTTTAATGAATACAAGCATTTGCAATCTCAGTGAATTACAATACTATACTTAACACACAATGATCGAGGGTGTGGAGAAACTCGCCTGTGAGGAAAGCTCAAAGGGGGCGCACATGATTCCCCCCTCACTGAACCCCCACAACAACCCTGTGAGGTAGGTTTCTATGCCAGGAAAATTGGCACCTTCTTAATTTCTACAGGTCAGGCTGCCACTAAAAGCACAATGAAAAGTTGGCTCACCTAAATGCATTAATTACAAAGCTATAAAGCTCAAGCATAATTGTCTGAGTAAGTGCTAATTTGAATTAAGGTGCTTCAAGTTAATCTGAATAATTGTCTAGTCAATTTGATTTCCGTACTTTAAAAATCCCCCCCCCTTTTTATGCAATACAGCGTGCTTACAATAATTGCCATGCCTTTTTCAGCAGGCTTCCTCTACCTAGTAACAGCCTGGCATTCAACAGATACAACATCCAGACCACAGAGAGATATTGTGCAGGGGAAATCCCCTGCTGCAAGTCTGTACAAGTCTACTCAGAATCAAACCACGCTGAGCTCAGTGGGACTAAATCCTAGGTGAGCATGAGTGGGATTTGTAGCCAAAATGTGCTGCAGCAGAAAATAATGCCTTGTAGGACTTCCCTGGGTTCTGATGTCTCAGTTTTCCACATTTCCTTTCCAGAAGAAGTCAATTACTCCCACACCACCATCCTTGACCATTGTCCATGCCATCTGCAGCAGACAGAAAATGAAATTCAACATCACTAAAAGGCCACAGATTCCCCACCCCTGATCTAAACACACCATTACTCTAGTTGTGTCTGTGGCTAGATCTAGACGCATCAAAAAAACATTTCAGGAAAACGCGTTGTAAACATCATAACGGGAAATCACGTTGCCGAAAGATAGAACTCTGCAACGCCATCTGGTGTCTCAGTGTTACAACGCATTAAAATGCTCCCCCCCTTTTTTCTTTTTACTAATGTAGCTGAGTCCCGTGATTTGTTTTAAGCTGCTTTTAATACTGTTTCTTTTTAAAATATATATTGCTGTAACCTGCCCTGGGACCTTCTAATCATCATCATGGTTGTGGGCATCTGATAAGAACTGAGAACTGTCATTTCTGCTTGTCCCAGAACTGTTAAAGGGTATTTATTGCAAAAGAAAAGGCAGCTGCTCTTGTCTAGGATCTGAAAAAAACACAGTTTCAACCTCCTTTCCTCAGCCTGGCTCTTGTGTCTTCAGCACTTTTCACTTGCTGAATTTTTGTGTGCTGAGCGACTGACAAAGTCGCATGAGAAGCAGGGCCTCATTTTTTATTTTTTATTAAAGAGATGGCAACTCTAAAAGAAAACGATGGTTTGCAAACTCTGGGGTAGGGGCCTAGAGCCCCAGAACATTGCCACTCCTAAGTGTTATGTACTGAAGTTCTCACCCTGGGCCAGCAAGGGGATACTGTAGATAGTTATGCAAATAAGGGATCGAAAGTGACATTCAGTGATTGGATAGTTTTAGAAAATTGTTACAGTTACATTGTACTGGAGCTCTATATAAGCTGGCTGACTGAACCCTTCAGTTCAGTTCTGTCCTGGCCTGTGAATAAACAAGAGCTGTTTCAAGAATCGCTGATATGTTGTCTGATATGTTCACCCACAACTTAACACTAAGGGCCCAGTATTTTTTTCTCTGCAAGCCTGACTGGTGTTAATTTCTCCTTTCTTTAGGCCTGCCACATTTCTAACATTGACACTGAACAGGTGTGACTGTGTGACCGGGCAAATAAAGTCCTGTTTCCTTACAGCTCGGGAGGAATGGCCTCTTAACGCTTAACCACAGCCTCGCAAAGCAAACTCCTGGGAATTGAGCTGTCGAGAATCTGAGCCATCCAGGCTGAGATCAATGGCAAAGAGAAGCTAGCAAGACAGCATCTATCATGTGGACGTCGTCTTGCAGAATGAGAGGAAATAGAGACTCTGGTCTGAATGCCATACTGTGCCTCGTCCTCACTCATTCCTTTGCTGCCCTCTCCCACTCTGTCTGTCCGTCCGTCCTGGTACTTTGCTTGCTATGATGGGGGGCAGGGGAAAATTAACAGGTTGAGCTATCCCATTCAATTTATCCCCATGCTGGCAAAATGCTTTCCCTGCTAGATCTTGGCATCATCTGCTGCTGTTAATGGCCCAGGACTGGTAAAAAGAAGGACAATGTTCTAGTCCATGGGTAGGCAAACTAAGGCCCGGGGGCTGGATCTTGCCCAATCGCCTTCTCAATCTGGCCCGCAGACGGTCCAGGAATCAGTGTGTTTTTACACGTGTCCATTTATTTTAAAAGCACCTCTGGGTTATTTGTGGGGCCCGCCTGGTGTTTTTACATGAGTAGAATGTGTGCTTTTGTTTAAAATGCATCTCTGGGTTATTTGTGGGGCATCTTCTGCTCTGCTCAGTTGCATGGGAGCCTTTTGGCTGCAAGATGGTGGCATGCCAACGGCAGCTCCAGGTTATAATGCTTTCTACATGAGGACGTGTCCTGCACCTTGATTCTCTGACTGTGGGGGCTGACAGAAACCCGGCTTGGTGAAGGAGGTCTCAGCTGACACCAAATTGTTCTGGCAAATGTAGCGCTGCTCCGCTGTAAATCACTAGCAGGCTGCAGCTGCAATATTTATAACCTCCTTTTTGCCTTCACAACACTTATTGAAAGTCTCTTATTTAAGGCCCTCATAAATTTTAACGGATACGCTGAAAATTCCATTAGGCGGTCTTGCCTGGCTCATTCTCGCACCTGCATTTATGTCAGAAATTCATATTTAGTATTTCAGCTACCACCGTTTTTAATTTTACTGTTGTCGTTGCTTTGATGTCAATATTTAAGCACCTAAAAACAGCATGATGAGCGACACATGGATTTCATACTCATTCACAACTGCTTGTCATGCGAAGGAGGGTTGCCGCTTTTTAAAAACTCGCCCTGTTTCTGACAGCAGCCTGACACACGGGAGTTTTAGCAGGCGAAATGTTACTCACCACTTAATCACCAGGCTAGGAAATGCTTTGCTTGTTAAAATTTCGGTTCCAAATTTCCTCTCCGAGAAGATCATGTAACAAATGTGTACTCACGTTGTCATTGTGAACGAGTCTTTTCAGGATCATTACCCACTGACAACAAGAATTTATATGAGTGTAGTAACTTCCATCCCTCCTCAGCCATATTTTTAAAGTACTGCTGCCTCTAAGCTTCAGATGGAGTTCTTTAAAAAAGAAAAGGAAAAAGAAAAAAAGATTGAGGTGAAAGTAAGGTTGCCAGCGTTTTAACTGGCCTCTGTAGCTGTACTTTTAGCTGTGGTGTGATCTGCAGATAATAATAATAATAATAATAATAATAATAATAATAATAATAATAATAAT
>JAXCMG010000032.1:12006679-12028832 GCA_034642415.1 Podarcis siculus | reverse complement strand
ATAATAATAATAATAATAATAATAATAATAATAATAATAATAATAATTTATTTATACTCAACCCATCTGGCTGGGCTTCCCCAGCCACTCTGGACGGCTTTCAGCAAATTAAAATACAGTAATGCATCAAACATTAAAAGCTTCCCTAAACAGGGCTGCCTTCAGATATCTTTTAAAAGTCTGGTAGTTGTTGTTCTCTTTGACATCTGGTGAGAGGGCGTTCCACAGGGCAGGTGCCACTACTGAGAAGGCCCTCTGCCTGGTTCCCTGTAACTTGGCTTCTCACAGCGAGGGAACCTCTGAAGGCCCTCGGCGCTGGACATTAACTGGTGTAATACTGAAATTTTTGTTGTGAAAATCAATCAGCTACTAAGAGCAGAGAAGCAGAGGCAATTCCCCCCGCAACTCTCAGAGTAGATATAAAACTGCTGAGACACCCTTTTTTAAAACTAGTATACTCTGCAGTGTAAAATTATTATCAATTCAGAAGCTGGGATGGCTTTCATAATCCCAGGAGTGTCCTTGGAAAATAGGGACACTTGGAGGTTTATAGCAGCAGCATCTTCTGTGGCCTGAGGACAACATGGGGCATGCAGCTGGCTTTCTGGCACACATTGCTCTGTCCTCTAATATTTTGATTCCTGCTGCTTAGTTTCCGCCCCTGAGGCAGCTGCCTCACTCTTCCTGCAAATATGCGCAGCTCTGAAATTCCTTGGACTTAGCTACTGTCAGGGAACTGCCATCGGCTCAGGGGTGAGAGGGGAAAAGCCGGATGGATTAACAAGAGCCCCCAAAGATCGTGGGAAGCAGCACTTCCTCAATGGAGGAAGGTAGCCACGCCTCTAGTGGGGAGGAGATGCAGGGCTCGTAGGAGGCGAGGCAGTGCCAGGACACTTTGCCTGAGCAAAGCAGGGAGGAGAGAGGTCCCCCATTACCCACACCTTCCTTGCGCAGTAGGCTTCCACGCAGAGAGGGGAGGCGTAGGCTGGGGGTCAAGAAACTACTTTGCTGGGGAAGGTTTAAGGCCCGCCCACTCTCAGATTCTGCCAGTGAATGAGCAAGACACGGAACAGAGGTGCTCTGCATTCCAAAGGTTTTTATCACCGATAAGAAAGCTTTGAAACAGACTATTGAAGCACATTGCCTGATTGCTCTCGAGCAACCAAGCCCATGTGGTGTAGTGGTTAAGAGCTGTGGACTCGTAATCTGGTGAACCAGGTTCGATTCCCCACTTCTCCACATGCAGCTGCTGGGTGACCTTGGGCTAGTCACACTTCTCTGAAGTCTCTCAGCCCCACTCACCTCACAGAGTGTTTGTTGTGGGGGAGGAAGGGAAAGGAGATTGTTAGCCGCTTTGAGACTCCTTAAGGGGAGTGAAAGGCGGGATATCAAATCCAAACTCTTCTTCTATACCTCTAACAGCTACGTTAGAAAAACACACACATTTTAAATGCGTTATAACACTGTGGCACCAGATGGCGCTGCAGGGTCTTTCGGCAATGTGATTTCCCATTACGATGTTTACAACGCGTTTTCCTGAAACGGCTTTTTCTTTTTTTAATGGGCCTAGATCCAGCCCTTGTTTCCTTTTCCTCTGACTTTTACAAATATGGCCAACGATCTCTTGCTCGACTTAGGAATGTTTCAACTTCTCAAAACTCTTTTGAACAAAAGTTGGAGTTGATGGGCTCTGCCCCCCATTTTTAAATCCTATAGAATCAAACAGATATATGTAGGTCATCTGCAAAATAAGTTTGGTCCTGATAGAGGCTACTTCTCCTCAATCCCTCCTCTCTTTCCCGCCCCCCTGCTGTTCAGGAGATAAAGACTGACACTAAGACAGACCAGAGGAGACAGTTAGTGAACAGTGAGCCGAATGAATGTGACTCTTGTAACAAAGCGTTTGAATTAGCAGCAGATGAAAAGTAAATGGAATTAATTCCAGCGTTCAAACATCCAGTAGATGTTTATCAGTGTAAAGAAACAGATGCTGTGAGAGGCTATTGAACTGCGCAGTGATGCAGAAAACTGGACTGTAGTTTTGCTTTTGAAAAAACAGCAGTGGGAGAAAAGACTTGGTTACAGAATAAGAAAACAACTAGTCAAGAAATGACACTTCTTGATCTTGCAAGATTCCACTGAGGCAAAATTAAACTTTGCCTACTTTTACAGAGAGGATTCGTTCAGCTAGAACTCTGCACATGTTCCATGGATTTAATTTGAGTATTGCACTGAAGCAAAGGGATAGCACATGTAATCAGAGGATGCTCAAGACAGGTATAAGCTAAGCTCGGGGAAAGTCACAGTAAAGGGTAAAGGGACCCCTGACCATTAGGTCCAGTCGTGGCCGACTCTGGGGTTGCGGCGCTCATCTCGCTTTATTGGCCGAGGGAGCCAGCGTACAGCTTCCGGGTCATGTGGCCAGCATGACTAAGCAGCTTCTGGCGAACCAGAGCAGCGCACGGAAATGCCGTTTACCTTCCCGACAGAGTGGTACCTATTTATCTACTTGTGCTTTGACGTGCTTTCAAACTGCTAGGTTGGCAGGAGCAGGGACCGAGCAATGGGAGCTCACCCCATCACGGTGATTTGAACCGCTGACCTTCTGATCGGCAAGCCCTAGGCTCTGTGGTTTAACCCACAGTCGCAGTAGTTCCTGCCAAATATCTTCCTCAAAATGACTATATAGTGATTTCCCAGCAGTGACCTGGAACTTGACCATCATATATGGATCACAACATTATGTGCATGTTTAAGTCATCACCCAAGCCACTGCCATCCCCAGTGCAGAAAACCCCTTGCTTGCGAGTAGTGCTTTCCCTCCAACAAACCTATTCCACAGTTGTTTCCAAAAGCTACGCTCAGTTCCTGCAGAGGTGATGTCTTAAAACATGATCCATGTTGGGTCACAACTGAGAAACTGAACGGCTGTGACTCATGACAGCTGCCTTATGACCTGTGTCCTTTGCTATTTAATGTCACCTAGGCCCATATCAGACGTTAACAGGCTCACCTTGCAAATTTATTTCAGCTCTCACTGATAAGCCACCTTTTGGGCTGGACTGATGAGGAATGGTGGGGACTGCTCCCCCCCTTCTCATGAACCTTCTGGAGAACAGGAGGACAGTATAGATTCAGAACAGTGGTTTGCAGAAGGGCATAGTTCAGAGGCTGTAGAGGGCAGAAGCTGGGAAATATTGAGGAACAGCAGGAAGAAGCAGCAGTACCAGTGGAGAGACAGCTGACAGACTCAGTGTCCTTGGAAAGGTTGGAGGGTTTGCTCTTTCAAGACTCACACTCGACAATTTGCATGTGAACTTTCCCACTTGCTGGGTGATCCTAGTCTTTTTTCAGTTCTTCTTTGTTCAAACATCCACCACAGAAATCCATAAAAGGCCTATATTCACATATTCCTATCGGGAACTGCTTATGTGCGTGGTCCAGGCAACGTGGGGCAGGTAATTTGTAATCCCTATCTCTTTTATTCAATTATGTTTCTGCACTGGCCCTTCAAGCTGCAAAGGCCATTTTTACTCTCAGCTACTTTGTGCAAATAAACACTCTAATCGAAACAAATGGCGTGGTTCTCGCTAATTCCCCCAAGCAAACAAAAAATAACATTGGCATTTATTGGTTGCTGCTGGATTCTCCCCCAAGTGAGCAAGATAATATTGCTGTTTCCTAAGGTAATTGCTTCCATTAGAAAGTCTGTGCTGTGCAATGATTTCCAGTAAAGATCCTCAAATTATTAGTTCTATAAACAAACGTATACGGTTCACAAATGTGTGTGTACAGACACACTACGTTGTCTAGTAATGCCTTGCTGAATGGTGGAGCAATTCTGATAATTTTAGGGTCTAATTCCCATCTTCACTCAGGGTGTGGAGGCAAGGCAGCTCTGTGCAGAGAGCACACACAACCTGTTGCTCCATCTGTCTAGCATCTAGTTGGTTTGGAGCTGCTCGGTCGTTGCCAGCAAAAAAAAAAGGGGGGGGGGTTACGGAGATTGCAAAAAGGCAAGTGGCAGCCCCTTTGTTTATAATATTGTTAGGAGTTCCTGACTCCCCAATAGCTGTCAACCGTCCCTTATTTGGCGGGAAAGTCCCTTATCCCAGCACCGTGTCCTGCTGCTGTCCCTTATTGATCATGTCCCTTAAATTTCCCGAGTTTCAAAGGTGGCAGCTCCTCTCCCTCCCTCCCTGCCGGCCAAGGAGGAGGGAGGCTCCAACTGTGTTGCTTGGCTGGGTTGCTCACCCAATAAGGAGTCTAAGAATGACTGGGGGGTGGAGCTTGCATGCCTTGTGCCGTTCAAATCGGCCACGTTGCCTGGGGACTCGCCTTTGCTCAGCGCTTCCCAGCGAAGAGGTGACGGTGGTTTTCCTTGCTGCATCCCCTTTGCCGGGTTGCTGCGCTGTGGGAACCACCGCTTGAGGCTTCGTTTGGCTTCTGGCTGGGCTTTCTGCCTTTGGCTTGGAGGGGCTCAGAAGTTGAACATACCTGTGCTGAGAAAATCCCTTATTTTGGCTGCTGATCCCTTATTTTCGAGGCTGCTGGTCCCTTATTTTCAAATCTGTAAGTTGACAGCTATGGACTCCCCTGAGTTCCTGAATCCAGTAACTGCAGGAATTTCATCAAGCTTCCTGAACCCCTAGAACCAACTGATTGATTCTCCTGCAACACAATCCTAGGCAAGTGAGTTTGTATAAAGTTGCAGCATCAAATGGTCTGGGCTGCTGTTTACAAGTGGAAGAAAATTTAATTTAATTTAATTGTTTGTTTGTTTGCTTGGCTAAGATGATGAACCTGTAAATAGACAAACAATGACAAAGCAATTTAGCTTAAATCTCAGGTGGAGCAGAAATAGACAGACTGACATATTGGGTGATGTTTTACTAAGTTTTGTGCAGACGTCATTAATTTCAAAGGGTCTACTCTGAGCAAGGGGGACGCAGGTGGCACTGTGGGTTAAACCACAGAGCCTAGGGCTTACCGATCAGAAGGTCAGCGGTTTGAATCCCCGCGACGGGGTGAGCTCCCGTTGCTCGGTCCCTGCTCCTGCCAACCTAGCACAGGGGTCAGCAACCCGCGGCTCCGGAGCTGCATGTGGCTCTTTTACACCTTTGCCGCGGCTCCGGGGCGGATACTAGTGAGGGGAGGAGGCACATTGTGCGCCCCGACACTCCCCACTGTGGTGGGCGCTGTACTGGCTGTGACGTCGCATGGGGGCGGTGCGTGCGTTAGTCACGCACCGTCCCGACATCACCTTCCCGCCCGCTGTTAGATTGCGGCTCCGGAGATATATTTGTTTTAAATGTTGCAATGGTTTTGCGGCTCCCAGGTTTTTTTCCTTCGGAAACGGGTCCAAGTGGCTCTTTTTGTCTTAAAGGTTGCAGACCCCTGACCTAGCAGTTTGAAAGCACGTCAAAGTGCAAGTAGATAAATAGGTACCACTCTGGCGGGAAGGTAAACGGTGTTTCCGTGCACTGCTCTGGTTCGCCAGAAGCAGCTTAGTCATGCTGGCCACATGACCTGGAAGCTGTATGGCGGCTCCCTCGGCCAATAAAGTGAGATGAGCGCCACAACCCCAGAGTCGGCCACGACTGGACCTATTGGTCAGGGGTCCCTTTACCTTTACTCTGAGCAAGGTAAAAGGTAAAGGACCTCTGGACGGTAACGTCTGAGCAAAACTCAGTTGAATACCACCTTTAGTTTGGATTCATTACTTCAGTCACTATCTACTCAGCAAAAAAAAAGTCCCATTCAATGGCACTTGCTTCCATGTGACGTGAACTAATTTTGAATCGTAGAATTATAGAGCTGGGAGTGATTCTCCAGGGGTCCCGACCAAATCATACCTAAAGAATCATAGAATTCCTTATGGATCATCAGACAGAAATTTCTGTGCAATGTCATGATTTTGCACAGTTTGATGGAATTAATAAGGAAATAAGGGGGCTCTCGCTGTAACCCTGTAACGAAACGAAGCTCTCTTTTTCTCTATTGTGTCTTGTTCACACCGATTGTATGTTGTGCGACCTCTAGTGGAGCTTTGTGACAAATGACACACTGTGCTATTCCCAGAGTTTCCCAGACATCTGGCAACAAGTGACACAGAGGCTCCCTTTTTAAATCTGAATTAAAATGTAAGACACACTTCAGTTTTATACCTGAAAAGCTTTAGTTTTAGAGCACAGGTGAGGAAAAACTAATCAGTACATACACAAAGTATCAAATGTAAAAGAACAACAACACAAATTGGCTTATAAATATAAAACTAAAGTATAAAGCTAAAGTGCCATGTGCAAGACAGATACTGTAAACATTGAGTAGATAAATGTACAACTGTATCTTAACGGGTTGCCGTTCTGTGATTGGAAATACGCTACTTGTTGAACGGTTCATTTATCCAGTCTGTATAACATTTACTGCAAATGTAACTCGTTAAGATACAGTTGTACATTTATCCACTCCATGTTTACAGTATCTCCAGGCTTTGTTTTGCACATGGCACCTTAGTATGTTTGTTGTTTGAATGGTTACAAGTCTACCTCTATTCTAGCTATTATTCTAGTAAATTTGGTTTTATACTTATAAGCCAGTTTGTGGTGGTGTTGTTTCGTTGAGGAAAAACTAATCGTCACCACATCGCCCTGCTATCCAATGGGGCCCCAGGGAAGCTTAACACAAGCCACAAAAAGACGATAAAGAAAATTACAACCAAAACAACAAAGCAAGAATATTCAAACACCACAGTACTAATGAGCAGCATTAAAGCAGTCAATGGGGATTAAAACAAACCCCAAACAGCATAAAACCAGAGGGGAACCTTAGAACCCCCCAGATGAACTACAATTGCCACCAGCCATTGTTGCTGGGGCTGATGGGAAATGTAGTCCAGCACCATCTGGTGCAAGGGTCAGCAAACTTTTTCAGCAGGGGGCCGGTCCACTGTCCCTCAGACCTTGTGGGGGGGCAGACCATATTTTGAAAGGAAAAAAAAATATGAACAAATTCCTATGCCCCACAGAGATGCATTATAAATAAAAGGACACATTCTACTCATGTACAAACATGCTGATTCCCAGAGTATCTGCGGGCTGGATTTAGAAGGCGACTGGGCCGGATGTGGCCCCCGGGCCTTAGTTGGCCTACCCATAATCTGGTGTAACAAAGCCCCTCACAATACCCAATAAGGGAAGATTTAAAAGCCTGGAAAATGTCAGAACATTTGTCTGGTGCTGTAATGACATCAAGGTAGGTGCCTTGTGAACCTCCGTCAGAAGAGCATTCTACAAGTGGGGTGCCACCCCTGGCTGGTGTCGTCCATCCTACGGGGAGTTCACCTTAGAATCATAGAACCGGAGAGTTAAAACCATGCTCAAGCCAACATGAAACATAACAAAAGTAGTCACAAACAACAAATAAAACGCATCAAAAAATACGCAACCAAACCGAACAATTCCCACATAAATCATAGAATAAAGATACAAAATTTAATATCAATAAAACCACAAAGAAACCCAACAGCAGCCCTAAACAGTATCCCAGCCCTGAGTGGCTGGGGCGACCCAGTCAGATGAGCGGGGGTACAAATAATGAATTTATTAAAGGTAAAGGTACCCCTGCCCGTACGGGCCAGTCTTGACAGACTCTGGGGTTGGTGCGCCCATCTCACTCTATAGGCCGGGGGCCAGCGCTGTCCGGAGACACTTCCGGGTCACGTGGCCAGTGTGACATCGCTGCTCTGGCGAGCCAGAGCCGCACACGGAAACGCCGTTTACCTTCCCGCTAGAAAGCGGTCCCTATTTATCTACTTGCACCCGGGGGTGCTTTCGAACTGCTAGGTTGGCAGGCGCTGGGACAGAGCAACGGGAGCGCACCCCGCTGCGGGGATTCAAACCGCCGTCATTTCGATCGGCAAGCCCTAGGCGCTGAGGCTTTTACCCACAGCGCCACCCGCGTCCCTTGAATTTATTACTATAATTTAAATTATGAAGAGTCTGTTCAGCAGCCTCAGCTTTTGTAGCTGGAGTCAGTCAGTCAGTCAGGCCAGGTGGAAAAGGCCTGCAAGGCAGGGAGCAGGTCTTCCAGGACTCATAGCGAAGTCAGGGTCACGGCAAAATTCCTGACGGGAATCCACTCCAACACTCAAGGAAGTAGCTATTAAGTGAATGGTTGCCACAGGCAAGTCAGCTCTTCTGCATCATGTAGGCCTCCTCTATTCTCCATCATCCACTAGGCTTCCTGATGCAACGCTGCCAAGATCCTAATTAAAATCCAGCTGTGTGGGTTTGTTTATGCCTCCACCTTTCTTGGAGCACATTGTTGTGAATGGAGCCAACCTCGACCTCAGCCTGGAGGCAATTGAACGAAATGTATTCCCCCAATGAAGATCAAGAGCAAGGTGCAAAGGTTATTAGAGTTCACAGGCAATCAGCTGTGGTTAGTCTTTGCCCCTTGCAGATCTTCTGTTGGCGAGAGGAGGAAATGTTGGAAGAATGAATAATATAGCTGTTAACTGCATGTGTAATAATAATAATAATAATAATAATAATACTCAGGGCTTTTTTTTTCAGCCTGTGGATCTTAATCTCAGAATGCACTTGTGCCAACCTAAACAGCAGGAATTTCAGTACAGTGGTACCTTGGGTTAAGAACTTAATTCGTTCCGGAGGTCCGTTCTTAACCTGAAACTGTTCTTAACCTGAGGTACCAATTTAGCTAATGGGGCCTCCCGCTGCCGCTGCACGATTTCTGTTGTCATCCTGAAGCAAAGGTCTTAACCCGAGGTACTATTTCTGGGTTAGCAGAGTCTGTAACCTGAAGCGTCTGTAACCTGAAGCGTCTGTAACCCGAGGTACCACTGTACAGTGGTACCTCGGGTTAAGAACTTAATTTGTTCCGGAGGTCTGTTCTTAACCTGAAACTGTTCTTAACCTGAAGCACCACTTTAGCTAATGGGACCTCCCACTGCCGCCACGCAATTTCTGTTCTCATCCTGAAGCAAAGTTCTTAACCTGAGGTACTGTTTCTGGGTTAGCGGAGTCTGTAACCTGAAGCGTCTGTAACCCGAGGTACCACTGTATTAGCAAAGTACTGTCTGCACTGAAGTGAACCTGCATAGTTCATGCCTCTCTGCCCTGGCAGTGGAAGGGGCAGGAGGAACAATACCACTGGAATAACCTGCTGCTCCTCCTGCTGCTGCTTGAACAGGGCAAATAGGAACGCAAACTTTCATCATCATCATTATTATTATTAAATTCATGTACCGAAGATCTCATGGCAGTTCACAAGATAAAAACACAGGATCAAAGCACAAAATAAATAGCTAAAGCAAAACCACCAACACAATTAAAAGGTTGTGGAATATGAATCAGCCAAAGGCCTGGTTGAAGAGGAATGTTTTTGCCTGGCACCCAAAGATGTATAATGAAGGCAACAGGCAAGCCTCTCTGGGGAGAGCATTCCACAAACAAGGGGCCACTGCAGAGAAGGCCCGTTCTCGTTTTGCCACCCTCCAGACCTCTTGTGGAGGAGGCACACGAAGGAGGGCCTCAGAAGACTATTTCAGGGTCTGGGTAGGTTCATATGGAGAGAGGCAGTTCTTGAGTTAGTGCGGCCCTGAGCTGTTTATCTGTAAATGAGGCTTTGACCAGATAGTCCTTCATACAGAGGCTTACCCTTCATACAGTGGAACCCACAGCCCAGCTTGTTTCGGGTTCAACTTCAAATTTTGATCTGGAAAGTGGCTTGACTCTAAAGGATATTATGAAAACTCCAAAAGTTCCTCGTTTCCCTGTGGTTTTCTTTGCAGTCTCGTGGAAGCGCCTCAAAGTGTGTGACCCCTGCAGAGGCAACTGATGCTGTTATGCTCGTCTACAGTAACCCGAGGATAATTGCACTCTAATGCAGTGACCCTATGCATGTTTGCTCAGAACCAGGTCGCACTGCATTCAGCGAGGTTTATTCCTTTGGGAAGGTGTGCACTGGATTGCAGTGTTAATCTGTCCTTGCCTGTAGACACCCATTTCGGGAGGGTGAATCTGTGCAAGAGCGATTATCACTCAGGAACGCCTCTATTTCTCACAGTCTCCTTGGCCCCGTACCCTGTGGTTGTTATGTACCTAGTTACATGGGCCTGTACAATCACAAATCACTCTGCATTTACAGGTGGGTGGGAAAGGCATGAGTTCTTGCTCAGAGTCAGTAACAGTGCTTTTTAAATTGTGCAATATAAAAAAGGAAACATCTCCACCCTTTTTTTCCTTCCCATTTTATCTGTGAAAGTATACAGAAGCAGGCTTTTTGACCTTGCAGAATCTGAAATGGCGTTTCTCTCCTCACCTACCTTCTTCCCACACTTATTTCGCTAGATTAGGAGTAGAGAACCTACTTTTTCTGTCAAGGGCCACATTCCCTTGGAGACAATTGGTTGAGGGGCCACATGCCACAGTGAGCATGCCTGGAACAAGCCCTAGCAGCAGTTGAGGCCAAAATAAACAGTTTCCTACCGCTGCTCTAGATTTTATGCTTCCCATTTCACTCTAGTGAGAAATGTCCCTATTTTCATCTGACGAATGTTGGAGGGTATGCAAAACCCACCGTTTCTGTCAAGCCCTTGCCACGTTCCCCTAGGTTGGCAGGAGCTGGGACAGAGCAACGGGAGCTCATACCGTTGCGCGGATTCGAACTGCTGACTTCTGATCGGCAAGCCCAAGAGGCTCAGGGGTTTAGACCACAGCACCAGTTTGAAAGCACGCCAGTGCAAGTAGATAAATAGGTACTGCTGCGGCGGGAAGGTAAATGGCGTTTCTGTGCGCTCTGGTTTCTGTCACGGTCTTCTGTTGTGCCAGAAGCGGTTTAGTCTTGCTGGCCACATGACCCAGAAAGCTGTCTGTGGAAAAACACCGGCTCCCTCGGCCTGAAAGCAAGATGAGCGCCGCAACCCCATAGTTGCCTTTGACTGAACTTAACCATCCAGGGGTCCTTTACCTTTAATGTTCCTCTAGTTCCCATGTCCACTGAGCCTGTAACAAAACCAAAGAAATAGCAGGTGGTGGGAAAGACAAACTTTTCTTCCTTGCTTAGTCCCGCTGCTACTTCCTGCCCTCCTGTGTCAAATTTTAGATTGTAAGCTTTTTTAGGCAATGACCAGCCCTCCTGTATTCTGCAAAACTCCGTGGATGTTTCCATCTAAACCTATTTCACACAGCAAACTAAAGCGGAACATGCTACATATGAATGAGGATTGATGAGATTTTGCCCGCTTGTTTGCTTTGTTGATCTTAAATGTTTGCATCCAGCTTTGCACTGAGGTCAGCTCCTCAAGGTGGCTTAAAAAAAACACAAAACCTCAGAATGGCATAGAAGCTAATCCTAAACAAGTAAGCATCATAAACCATTAAGGTGTAGTTCAAAAACAGCAAACATGAAATGCAGTTTTGAAACACAGCATGGAGACAAGTCAGCAAGGAGAAAGGTCTCTTGAGACAGATGGCTCTGTTGTTGACAAAATATTTTCTTTAAAAAAAACTCGTCAGCTGAACACAAATTAAAAAAGAAATAGCCTAATGGGCTTCTCTGAAGAAGAAAAATTCCATACGGAGGGCACCATGGTTTGAGAGAAAGCCTTGCTTCTGCATTTCTCAGTCTGACCTCCAGATGGCAGCGGCATTTGCATCAAAGATGGATTTTTGGCAATGGTTCAAGGTGGGTGCCAGCCTTCCTAGATAATGGGTGAGGTTGCCAACTTTCTAATTGACTGTGCCTTTTATCTGCCATAAAGTGATAATGTTTATATCCATGCTATAAAAAGAACCATTTGCTGACTTCTGTTTATCAGAGGCCCAAGAGAAGGTCGTTGCATTTTCCCCCTCTGTATACCTGACAGGCCTGCTTATTCATTTAAATTCTGGGTTATTAGATTTCTGTTCAAGGCACAAGACGAGAGAGGCAGTGAACAACAAAATAAACAATGGTTCTATGATTCTATTAATTATATAATTCTATTTGAGGTATTAAGTTTGAGAGCTTTGATGGCCATCGGTTATGGATGGTTTTGTTTAGATTCCTGCATTGCATGGGGTTGGACTAGAACAGATGACCCTCAGGGTCCCTTCCAGCTCTACAGTTCTGGGATTCTAGGTAATAACCCCAATTAGAGGGATCCATTGAAAGCAGGGATGGGAAACTTGTGACCCTCCAGTCAGTCACAATGGGACCAGTAACTCCAAGTGTCCCTATTTGCCAGGGACATCCCTGATTTAGAGAAGCCGTCTCGATTTCTGATTTGATCCCGGAATGTCCCACTTTTCCTTAGGACGTCCCTATTTTCATCAGAGAAATGTTGGAGGGTATGGAGTTATGCAACCCCTGAGCCAAGGAGAGAAATAATTATACAACCTTTAGAAGACATCTGAAAACCTTGTACTGTATAGGGAAGTTTTCTAATATTTAATGTTTTATTATGTTTTTATATATGTTGGCAGCTTCCCAGAGCGGCTGGGGCAACCCAGTCAGATGGACGGGTTATTAATAATACTATTAATATTTTAATTGAATAGGACGTCCCTATTTTCATCGGAGAAATGTTGGAGGGTATGTGAGACTACACATCCCATCATGCCTGACCGTTGGCTTTGCTGGCTGGGGCTGGTAGGAGTCGGAGTCCACTGATATCCCGGGAGCTACAGGGTCCCCTGCCCTGATCACGGGGGGGGGGGGGGGGGAGTTTTGTGGGAGGTTTTTTTTTTTGGGGGGGGGGGGGGGGGTTGGGTTGCTGTGAACGAACAGCAACCGGCATGGGTTTGGCAGAACAAAAGCACTCACTTTCCCCTGACAATTCTTACGGACAGGAAACAGGCTGGCTGAGTTATTTTGCCTTGTGTTTCCTGTCCTCCATCCTCTTCATTCAACACTCTGAAAAGGCCACAGGAGGTGCTTATTTTCTGTTGATTTCCAAGCAGTTGGAATTAGCACTCTAATGCCTCTAAAAAGACTCTTCAGATAACAGAGAGGACATCTCGTCCCACATGACCTGAGGTTAACACCCCTATTGCACCGCATAGTTCCTGGCATGCTATTTCTGGACTGGACTCAGAACCTTACAAGAAGCCCCTTTTTTGCCTAAAGAGACTGCAGTCATAACTTGGGTTACAGCCGCTTCAGGTTGCGTTTTTTCGGGTTGCAGACCGCCGAAACCCGGAAGTACCGGAACTGGTTACTTCTGGGTTTTGGCGGTCACGCATGCGCAGAAGCGCTAAATCTCTCTTTGCGCATGCACAGAAGCGTCGAATCGCAACCTGCGAGTGTGGAGATGTGCAGATGCGGGTTGCAAATTCTGCAGGTTGCAAACATGCATCCTGCACAGATCACGTTGGCAACCTGAGCGTCCACTGTATGACATTTCCAGGTCATGATATGGTTTACTCCACCAAGCTAACCACTCTAAGAGAGAGAGAGGAGTCAGGGGTGGGGGTGGGCTGCCCCAGGTGTCACCACTGAGGGCGGGATGACAAAATGCCATGTGGCCTTTATCACGGGGCCTACAGTGCACCCGAGCCAGTGGAGAGATGCAGTGACTTGGGTGCACACAGGCTCCACGCTGCCCAAATGATCAGCCCACTGCCTCCCCCCTAATCAGGGCAGCTGATTAGGAGGAGGCAGGCAGACTCTGGAGGCCCCGCAGTGCGCCCCGCCCCTATGGGCAGCTCACAACACCCCTGAGCGCACTGCCCCAAGCGCCTGAGCAGCATCCTCTGCCACTGAGAGGAGTAGGAAGTTTGGGCATTTTACGAGCTGTTGATATTCATAGGATTATGAGTTGGGGCAGGTTGGGTCTAAAGATGTTTGCCCTCTAATTCCTGCATCCGGCAAGTGTTAAAATCTAACCAAGTCTTCTAATTCCTGGAATAGCCAGGCCAGCTTCTTGGTGAGGTATAAGGAGAACAAAGGAAGGGGCTCTGTGGGAGATACCAAATGGGTGGAAACTATCCCTCAACTCATAAAAAACCAGAGCCAACCCATCTGATTGGGTTGCCTGAGCCGCTCTGGGTGGCTTCCGAAAAATATAAAGGCATAATAACGAATATAAAAGAAAATTTCAGGTAAGCACCTGGAACCACTAGAATCTCCACTTGGAGATTGGGGTGCCGTACAACAATTTGAAGGTTTGCAATGCTTCCCTGTTTTGAGGATGGCTCCCTTCGTAACAAGAAGTATTGTGCTGCAGGCAGTATAGGAGAGCGAGTGTCTACAGCAGGCTGATAGACAAGGGACACGGGTGGCACTGTGGTCTAAACCACTGAGCCTCTTGGGCCTGCCAATCAGAAGGTCAGAGGTTCAAATTCCCGTGACGGAGTGAGCTCCCGTTGCTCTGTCCCAGCTCCTGCCAACCTAGCAGTTCGAAAGAGCACCAGTACAAGTAGATAAATAGGTACTGCTGTGGCAGGAAGGTAAACAGCGTTGCCGTGCGCTCTGGTTTCTGTCATGGTGTTCCGTTGCACCAGAAGTGGTTTAGTCATGCTGGCCACATGACCTGGAAAGCTGTCTGTGGACAAACGCCGGCTCCCTTGGCCTGAAAGCAAGATGAGTACCACAAGCCCATAGTCGCCTTTGACTGGACTTAACTGCCCTGGGGTCCTTTATGTTTACCTTAGACAAAGGTCATGGTTGCTTTGCCTCATGTAGCATCAGGAAAGTAAAAGACGGATACATGGTCTCTAGTCTGAGACTCGGCACCCTTAGGCCATGATGCCATTTATGCACAACGCCTGTGATGGGTAACAGCCCCTTTATCTCCCCTGTTTTCTCAGGTGAAGTGAATCTTCCATAATCTTCCTCACTTTCCTCCTTCCATCGTTGTTGCTTTGCTTCTTTGCCTCCTCTCTGATGTTTTTCCACCTTCCCCTTCTTCTGTTCTTTCTCTCCCACTATGCACAAATTATTAGAATCTTATATGTTAAACCTCTTGGGCAGGGAACTAACCTTTTGGGTGTGGTTTTTTTTTTTTTTTTTTGCTTATGGGATGCTAGTGGCACAATATAAAGACAAACGATAAACACAGTGACTCATTTGGAAAATTTTCCAAGACTCAAGGACAACGGGAAGGGATGCCCTTTCATCTGGAAGCCCTGCGACTTAATCCCAGGTACGTGTGGATGATGGTTGCGGTTACTGAGGTTTGTGTGAGAACTTGGAAGTTTCAATGCTGAAGAGTGATTATAACCAGGTTACTAAGATTAGCTCAGTAACCCCCTGCAAAACAGCTCGTGTTGTGTTCTAAAGGTAAGCTTTGTTTGGAAGCAGGGTGGAGAGAGGCCTTGGTTTAGCTTTTGATTTGACTCCCTCTGTTTGGAACAAAGTCAGTTGAAACATAAAAGAGGATGCCTCCTCCTTTAGCTTCAGATCCACCTATTTTGGCTCTCAAGCCCCTCATGATGTCAGAAGAATTCTGTGAAGTTCTGAATCTGCCACTGAATCTGCCACTGGTAATTAGAGAGCTTCTGAGATGGGGTGGAATATTCTGTTATTCTCTTTAGATCATCAGGGTATATTTAGATCATCAGGGTAAATATAGCAAATCTATCGCAAATCTCTGCTATAGATTTGTTCGCAGAGATAGTAAATGTGCAAAACTGGTGAAATACAGTGAGCATTCTGCCTTCAGCATAATAAAGCAATGCAGTTCTCAGCGCTTTCCTCTGTTTGCCTGGCCATCAGGGTCCGAGAGGTCAGCTTGCATGGATTGCACCCCACTTTCATTCCCGCAACCAGCAATCTTCTTTTATTGCCCTTCATTTTGTTGACCTTTAACCTACCCCCCCAATAAATTTTCAGCTGCTGTCCTTTCCCTATTACCCAACATTTTCTGGAAAATAATTCTTTCAGCTTTTTTCCTTTAAGTTGGATCTCCTTTAGCTGCCAGCTCTTCTCCCTTTAGGGGACGCGGGTGGCGCTGTGGGTAAATCCTCAGCGCTTAGGACTTGCCGATCGCATGGTTGGCGGTTCGAATCCCCGCGGCGGGGTGAGCTCCCGTCGTTCGGTCCCAGCTCCTGCCCACCTAGCAGTTCGAAAGCACCCCTAAGTGCAAGTAGATAAATAGGTACCGCTTTATAGCGGGAAGGTAAACGGCGTTTCCGTGTGCTGCGCTGGCTCGCCAGATGCAGCTTGTCATGCTGGCCACATGACCCGGAAGTGTCTGCGGACAGCGCTGGCTCCCAGCCTCTTAAGTGAGATGAGCGCACAACCCTAGAGTCTGTCAAGACTGGCCCGTACAGGGAGGGGTACCTTTACCTTTACCTTCTCCCTTTACAACAGCAGTAGAGCTCCAAAACCATGTTTTCCCCATTCTCAGACAGTTTCACTTTCTGGGTACACCAAGGACCAAGTGCTGTTTTGTGGTCTCTCTCATCTTCTTTCTGGGGACTCCCCGCCCCCTTTTAAAAAAGAAATCACCCATGTTTTGAAAAGTTCACAGAGTGAGGGAAAGGGGGCTTCTTTTCATAGGTTTAAGGGCAGGAGAAGTTAATTTTGGTGAGGTAACTATTTCCTGTTTATATCTAGAGGGACCAATATTTACTTTTAAATACAGACATTTTACACTGAAGCAGTTTGCACAAAAATTTATAACTAGCTATCCATCTATAAAAAACACACACTGTGAAAGGTTTGCACATCACCTCTTGAGCAAATGCACACACACAGAGATGTGCATGTAGCAGAGAGGGAGATGGGGTGAAGGAAACCCACCACTCTAACATCGTTCATCTGGATTATTCTCTTCATTGCCACTGTCTTGCCACAGCTGCAGTCGTTCTTCAAGTCGTTCAACCCAACTTATGTTATTTTTAGTGGAATGCTCTGCGCAGGAGTTTTGCACAGAGCTGGTGTATGAGATAATCTGTGCACGATGAACTTCAGGAGCCTGAGGAAACAGACATCCTTGCCTTGCGTGGGCCACAAGAAACAAAACTATTGTGTTGTGTTCAGGTGAGAAGAAAACAGAAGTGAAAAAAAGGTAAAGGACCCCTGGATGGTTAATGTCTAGTCAAAGGCGACTCTGGGGTTGCAGCATTCATCTCGCTTTCAGGCCGAGGAAGCTGGTGTTTGTCTGCAGACAGCTTTCCGGGTCATGTGGCTAGCATCACTAAACCACTTCTGGCACAACGGAACACCGTGACAGAAACCAGAGCACATGGAAACGCCGTTTACCTTCCTGCCATAGAGGTATCTATTTATCTACTTGCACTGGTGTGCTTTCAAACTACTAGGTTGGCAGGAGCTAGGACAGAGCAACGGGAGCTTACCCCATCATGGGGATTTGAACCGCCTACCTTCCGATTGGCAAGCCCAAGAGGCTCAGTGGTTTAGACCATAGCACCACTCAATGAAAAGTTGCGAGAAGCGCGACGGTCTGCCCAATCCTCAAATGCATTCATGAGTGGCACTGAATCCCCATTAAATACCTTACAGGAAAAGCCCCTAATGCCAATTGTTTGGAAAAGCACGTTAGCTAGATCACCCACTAACTAATTTTTCTTCAGGTTTCCAAGTCTACGCAAACATTTGGCTCTTGTAGATACCAGAATATTAGCTACCAATCTACAGTACGTGCTAATTAACTCCAACAGGCAGGATTGCTTCACGTTCACCATGCAACTGAGACTATGATAATAACAGTGTAAAACAAGGTAGGCACATAGCACTTGTCCACACCTGAATGCACTGTGTGGTTTCAGCTATCTGCATTCCCATTTAATTTGTGTAGTTCACCTGACATCACCCTCAACAGTGATCTCAATGCTTTCCCCCTGTAAATTCGGGTTTACCTGACACAGGGATAATCCAGTAAGGGGAGGGAAATCAGGTTCACAGATGTTTTGTTTTGGTACTTTGGAATGGGCAGGTCAACTGTCACTTTCTGTTTTTTCACTTTCCATACTCGCTGCTTCCTCAATGCTTTTGTTTCTTTTCTGGCTGTGCCCATAATTATTTCTGGTGCACTCACAAATAAAGATTTTCCCCCACGCCACCCATCTTGATCCCTCAGATTTGCACAAAACCAGAAAACTACACAAGTGAACCACATTAAAAAAAAATTCCACACCGGAAATATTAGGCAGCAATCTGAAAAGTCTGTGCTTTAATATATTTTATTGGTATGTTAACAATGGCAAACATAAGGAAAATAAGGAAAACAAAATGTAAGGTACAGCACAGTTCCAAAGGAATAATAAGGTATTGACTCATAAAGGGATTCCCTTTACAAATATATGTAAAATAAGTTTTCCCCCATCTGTAAATTTCATCATTATTGAAAATAAAAGTTATGCAAAGTCTTAGATCAGGGGTAAGCAAACATTTTTAGCAGGGGGCCGCTCCACTGTCCCTCAGACCTTGTGGGGGGCCGGACTATATTTTGAAGGTGGGGGGAAGAACGAATTCCTATCCCCCACAAATAATCCAGAGATGCATTTTAAATAAAAGGACACATTCTACTCGTGTAAAAACACACTGATTCCTGGACCATCCGCGGGCCAGATTTAGAAGGCGATTGGGCCGGATCTGTCCCACGGACCTTAGTTTGCCTATCCATGTCTTTTAGATGAACCAGACATTTGCATATACTGGTGAGACTGAGCAACTTTGAGCCTTGATATTCATATAAGAAAGCACAGAATCATAGAATTGTAGAGTTGGAAGGGTCCATGAGGGTCATCAAGCCCAACCCTCTGCCATGCATGCCATATGGGCGGAACCACCATTTACGGTACACTCTGCCCTTTAGATACCTTCAGTTTATGAGATAGCTTTCCAAGGAGGGCAATTTGCCAAACCCTAGATACCAGCAATCCAAATTAGGGCCGGATTTAGGTTTGCTGAGGCCCTAATCTATTGAAGGTAATAGGGCCCTTTATATGTCCAGCTGTCCTTTGTCAACAACAAATTGTCACTTTTTTTGTGTTGAATATATGCTATATGGTAATTTATGGACCTGATAAGTACCTAAAGCCATTTGCACATTACAAAATATTTATTTTATCAAAGTAATTGTTGAGCTGAAATACAATTAAGAAGAAGTGCATTAATAGTGAAATACAATTAAGAAGTATATTGGGGGGGGGCAAGACAGTGGGGCCCTGAGCTATAGCTTGTTTAGCTTATACACAAATCCAGCACTGATCCAAATTATGGACGCTGAAGGTCTTATCAATGGAGCCCTAGGCTGCTTTTAAGAGATGAGAAGTAAGTTAATTACTTTTCAAGTCTCATTCTGTTTTCATATATAGGTTCTAAAGTGCCGCATTGGAAAGATGGAGCAATAGTTTGCATTGTTATCAAAGAGTTCTCAGCAAACACCTTATTTCAATGTTAAGCCGCCTTGAGGCAGGACACCACATGTGCTAGTATGTACCAGCTACGCAGCAGCCATCTACTGAGAATGTATCATTGCTTTCATTTCTTTTCCAGAATGCTAATAATGCATCAGGAGCTTAACTATATCTAGATATTTCTTTTGAGCCTCCAGATTTGCACAAAATCAGAAAATTGTGCAAGCAAGTTTACAATTGCCTAACTGCGCTTTCCCACACTTCTCAGACTGTTACCAGGTTTCAAACAGCTCCATAGTTCATTTCATATAGCTTATTTGAGCTTGTTGTTTTGTAATTTGAACCCCTTGGTATAATGATTTAAAAAATAAATCAGGTAAGTGGGAAACTAAAGATGAAGAGGTTAAATGTGTAATGATTAAATGGGCACAAGATTTAGGGCATAATATACAAATGGAAGATTGGGGGAAATTATGGAAAGTGAATTTAAAATTTACTGACTGTATGGTGTTGAAAGAGAATTATATGGAAATGATGTATTGATTGTATATTACTCCTGTTAAAATTGCAAAAATGTATAGGGCAGTTGGCTCTGGCTGGCTTCAGGAGCTGCTCGCTGCTGTGGCGCCCGCCATTTTGCCTCGTCATATGATGTGTCTTGTGCCATTGAACCCATCACGCAACATTCACTCCCTACTAATAAATCTACAACACTTAAAATATAAATCCCGGGACAATAAATGAAATCTGGGGACGTTCTGGGGACAGATTTTGTCCAGGGACAAATTTGTGAATCCAGGGATTGTCCCTGGGAAACGGGGATGTCTGGTAACCATACCCTAAGAAGACCAATGTCCCATCTAGTGCAGCATCCTGTTCTCACAGTGGCCAAGCAGATTCCTGTAGGAAACCGGCAAGCAGGAACTGGACTCAGGGGAGAAGCCAGCTGACAGAAAGCTCAACAGGGTGTGTGTTTCTGAGCTGCTCCTTAGCAGGGCAGGGGAGAGGACTCGTGACAGGTTGAAGAAGTCCAAAATGCATGTGTTCCTGCTTTTCAATGACTGCATGAGGTCAGGCACGCCGGGTTCCAGCCAATGTTGTGGGTGCCCAGCGTCTGGCGTCAAATGCAGCGGAAGGGCCTGATGGAACACCTTGCCACAGCGCACGACGCGTTGGGTAGCCCAGCCGGGCTCCCACAATGAAAGTTTTGTGGGTGCCCTGGCACCCATGAGCCTATGCATGAGGCGCAGTATCATCTTGGGGACTTCGTTCTTCCCCTTTACTGTCAGCACAACGCAACTTTCAGGTATGGCAACTTCCAGTCCGAATTTTGCCACCACTTAAATTGCCCCCCCATCTGCTGCCTGAGGTGGCAGCTTTGCTCTACCTCACGAGAAGAGCAGACCGTGGACCAGGCTACCTTTCTGCTGAGGAACGCCTCTCTCAGGTCTTTAAATATAATTAGTTTTTATTATGTCAGTCAGTTTTTGTGGAGCCTTTCCTTTTATGTAGGTCACAGTCTAATTACTTAGTGTTGAAATTGTTCAGGGTTACAAGAAGTCATTCACCTTATACACTGAATGAGACAATGCGGGAGGAGGAGGAGGAGAAGGAGAAGAAGAAGGAGGAGAAGAGGAGGAGAATCATGAAGGAATGTATGAATGTATTTTTGGCCCCTGGGGCTCATGTGATTTTGACTAGCCGCAAAAAATGTCCTGTGCCTAAGGGTTTGCTTATCTTTCATCTTCATGTGTTCAAGAGATCAGCATTAAACAGCTACAACTCTTGATAACTGGATAGCCAAAGTGGTTTAGCACAAACAAAGGACACCTTCCACCTTTGACTCATGATGATATCATGAGTCAAAGCTGGAATCATTAAATATTTGCAGGAAGGAAACAGGAAGGTAGAGTGTAAAATTAAGAGAACTCAAGTGATGCACATGCTTGCATCTAGTGCCGTCCCGATACATTCTGCTGTCTGAGGCAGAGGAGCAAATAGCGCTCCCTGCTATCGTATCATGAACATCTCTCCCGCCTTCCCACCAGCCGGGGTCAAAAATTACAGTGATAATAAATTAAATAACTAGCGACTTGCTGCCCTTTCATGACATCAAAAATCAGTTGCCTCAGTCTGCCCAATAGTAGGGGCCGGTTCTGCTTAAGCTGACTAGCCAAACTTAACCATGGATACTTTAGGACTCGTGCACATGATGCAAAGATTTCAGACTGCAGAGTTCTTTTTCTGCAACCTTATTTTCTTGGAAATTCCAGAGAAGTAGACACCAAGGGCCTGATGAAGCTACTTCCTTTGAGAACCAAACCATGTGATACATGCATCATACTTGTACTTTTCTCCACGTTCATTCCTATGCACATCTGGGAAAACTGACGTGGCTTTGTGGAGAACTGGTTGCACCTTCACATATGTCATGTGACTTTAAATATATATATATTTACCGTACTTTTCCGTGTATAAGACTATGTTTTTTTATTACAAAATCATGTTCAAAATTAGAGGCCGTCTTATACATGAGTAGTGCATTGTGGGGGCATGGGATTGGTTGCTGCCGTGAGTTGGAGGTTGTTATTGGCTGCTGCTGCAAGGGCTGTTGTTGATTGGCTGTTGCTGCAGCAATTGGGTGGCTGATTTGCTGCTTTTTTCGGCGACGGGACAGAGGATAGGTTTCTTTGGTGATGCGCGTGAGGGGCGTTGTCGGTCTGGTGGGTGAGCATTTTTTGGCATTCCCCCCCCAAAAGAAGCTCAAGAACTCTGCCCCCCCCCAAAACTCAACAACTTTGGGGAATATCCTCCCCATTTTC
>JAXCMG010000032.1:11949813-12006669 GCA_034642415.1 Podarcis siculus | reverse complement strand
TTTAACTATTCACCAAAGTATTCCCAATCCTCCCTTTTATCAGTCTCATCCCGATTCCTTCTCTTTAGTGTCAACATTGCTAATTCCGCATATTCTATTAACTTGCTCTGCCATTCTTCTTTCGTAGGACTGTTTTTGTCCTTCTACGTTTGAGCATAAATAATTCCGGCCGCTGCCATTGCATATAGGGAGACCAAGTACCGTATTTTTCCATGTATAAGATGAGTAGTTTTTTTTACTGTAATTGGGTGGGTGATTGGTTGCTGTGGCAAGGGCTGTTGTGGATTGGCTGCCGCTGTGGCAATTGGGTGTGTGATTGCCGGCTGCTGTTGGCGAACGGACAGACGCTTGTTGGCTTCTGCGATGAGAACAATTCAACAACTCTGGGCAACCCCCCTCCCCCAAAAAACTCAACAACTTTGGGCCATCTCCCCCCATTTTCTTAATTTGGAGAACCCAAAAATAGTGGGCATCTTATACACGGGGGCATGTTATACCCGGAAAAATACAGTACTTTCTTCGGTATTTCACCCTTTATAATGTTCAATAGGAATGTCTCTGGCTTAACATCTTTCACGTACGTCATGTGACTTTCATCCCATGCTGCACCTCACCTTAAAAAAATGGAGAAGCAGTAGCATGGAAAAGGAAGAAAAAGGAGCACAATCCTGGCTGGGGTGATGGTTGTCTATCGGGAGTTCATGACCAGCAAGGAGCCAACCGGTGCAGTGATGGAACAGTCGCCGCATTCACAAGGGCCATGTGGATTGCTCATCAGAGCTACTGACTGGCAAAATTCATGCGCAGGCAGCAGATTAGAACCTTCTCATCCTATCATGGTAGGCTGATTGGCTTAGGATGCCAAAGGTGGGTGCCTGGAGAAAAACAAGGCTTGTGACATTGTCCTGGTTTGCCTGTCCCCGCCCCCTTTGCAAGCTTTTTTTGGATGTGTGCCTCTGATCACCATAGTTCACCTGCCATGACTGGAAGGATAGTTCACCTGCCATGACTGGAAGGGCCAGTTTTACCATTTTCCAGACCTGCCTCAAAACCCAATTTATTTTACATTGGGGATGCAGTCCCTCCCCCCCTCGAGGTACGGATTCCTGCTGCTCTACTGCATTTTTAGTGTAATGTAATGGTTTCATGGTTTGTTTAGTTTATTTAGATGGCTTGTTTTAGATGGGCACGTTAATGATTTGCTATATGAAGCCACCCTGTGCTCTGGGTGTGGTACAAAAACACCCTACTAAATAAATATTATGGCCCACCTATCCAATTCCCAAACCTTGCTGGATCCGTTATAGTGCTGATTGTTGGCATATGTTAGGGAGGGTAGCAACAGAAAATAGATGGGAAGCTGGAGAAAACTGTATGCTAAGGATATTCCATGGTGGTGCTGCTCCTTCTTCCTATTTCCATGCCATGCAACATTTGCAAGCACTCACAATGTGAGTCACCACATTATGTTGCAATTCTCCACATCCCCATTCTGAATTTGTCTGTGCCTGATTGTGTGTCTGTGTGACAGACAGACACTCATAAAATGGAGGTGAGTCATACAGTGAATTATCGCTACATTTAAGATGGGGGGGGATATTTTGTGTGTGTGTGTATAACATTTCTCTGATGAAAATAGGGACATCCTAGTCTATAATAATAATAATTTTATTATTTATACCCCTGTGCATCTGACTGGGTTGCGCCAGCCATTCTGGATGGCTTCCAACATATATAAAAACATAATAAAACATTAAACACTTCCCTATACAGTGGTACCTCAGGTTACATATGCTTCAGGTTACATATGCTTCAGGTTACAGACTCGCCTAACCCAGAAATAGTGCTTCAGGTTAAGAACTTTGCTTCAGGATGAGAACAGAAATCGTGCTCCAGCGGCGTGGTGGCAGCAGGAGGCCCCATTAGCTAAAGTGGTGCTTCAGGTTAAGAACAGTTTCAGGTTAAGTACGGACCTCCGGAACGAATTAAGTACTTAACCCGAGGTACCACTGTACAGGGATGCCTTCAGATCTCTTCTAAAGGTAGTATAGTTACTTATCTCCTTGGCTCGGGGGTCGCATAACTCCATACCCTCCAACATTTCTCTGATGAAAATAAGGACGTCCGAAGTGAAAGCGGGACATTCCGGGATCGAATCAGAAACTGGGGCAGTTTCTGTATATCCGGGACTAACACAGCTTCCCCTTCTCTTCTTACCATTAAGCCCCTAAACATGTTCTGGGGGTTCCTCCAACCCTCCAGAGCACATTTAGAGGGCACAGTGGGAGGAGAAGTGTGGAAGTCCTGTTGCACAATCAGATCTCGTTCTGTGCATGCAATAACTTCATTGAATCCTGCCCTGTTTCTAGCAGTTGCAGAACCTGAGATACAAGACGAAACATACAGGCACTATTCATCTTTCTGCAAGAAATTAGGCTGCACCCCCTCACCTCCTTTCAGTGTTTTATTATGCCCTCCATCCCACCTAGATAAAATTCCTGCAGCTGCCCATGTCTCCTGCCATAGAGATTTGTTAGGGTCTCACTCCTGTGGTACATTGTTTCTTAGCTGCAGTAATCTTACGGAAAGAGTGAATGTTCACTACAGAACTCATGGCAGTAGTAAAGATCTAAAGTTGAGTGCGGTTCACCATTCAGGTTCAGCTCAGGAACTGAGAGTGAAGGTTGCTAAGATCTGATAGAAGCCTGGCCTAGACAAAGCAAGAATTTGAACCTATGTGCTCCCCAGCACAGCTTTCAGAGGGGATTAGTGCTGCATGGCATGTATTGGGTAAACATTTGTTTGTTTCCAGAAATTGTATGGCCAGTTAGATTTTCACTGCTGCCTTGCTCCTAGAATTGGTGTTCCTTGTTGCAGCTGCAAGTTGATTCTGTTTATCAAAGTGTAGTTTGCTGCTGTCTGGCGAGAATGTGATAAAGTTAGGAGTGCTTAGGGGAAAGTGAAAATGGAGATTAGCAAAATAAGACACACACATATGGCAGGATTTTCCTAAGAAGTGCTGTAAAAGCTCATGCTTCTAGCATGCATTGTTTTATTTCATAAAAACCACAAAGCAGTTTACAGTTATATGGATGCTCCTCATCCTATATTCTAATTCCAGTCCAATTAGTCAAGTGCCATAGCTTATGTAATCAAAATAGCAGCAGCAGAGAAGATATTAAAAGACTTAGCCTCACAATAATGCCCCACTATACTTTCTCAGTGTATGTGCAAAATCAATATGACACAGAGGCGAATAGAGGAAGCTTTTCACCGACCCCTGTGTTCTGTGATTTACCAGTTCTTCCCAAAGCATGCTCAGGCCTGCCCTAGCCTACCCGCCATGCTTCAGATTTTATTAGCAACTGGCTTTGCATAAAACCTCTGAGTGCAAATAGATCACTGTTATGCTGTGGGTGAACATATCAGACGACACAGTGATTCTTCAAATAGCTCTTGTTTATTCACAGGCCAGAACAGAACTGAACTGAAGGGTTCAGCCAGCCTGCTTATATAGAGTTCCACTACAACGCAACAGTAACCACCTTCTGTAAATATCCAATCAATGAACCTCACTTGCGATCCCTTATTTGCATATGTGGACCTGAATTGTCTACAATATCCCCCTGCTGGCCCAGGGTGAGAACTTCAGTACATAACAATCACCATTATTATTTGTTGGGATTTCCGATTATTCAGCTCCCATAAAACGTGTCTTTCCAAGCAAATGAACCCAATAAACAAAGAACAGTTATGGAGATAGGCAGGAGGAATGTGTGGAGTTGCGGAGGATTTTTCCCAGCGCATTCTTCAGAGTGTTCATGACTTTCTTGACGGAAAGGACTGGCAGTTTCCGAAACCAGGGGAGGAGCTGATGGAAGAAGATTGGAAAATTTAAAGTCTTTATTAAAGTACATACTAAGTTTAAAGTTCATATGAAAATAACAAAAAAAAATTTGAGGGATAGAAAAACGGTGAACTAACACTTCATGGATTTAGCAGAAATGTTATGAGAAGTTAAGCATCTATAAGTTTTAGTTTTAAGGTTAAAATAAGGTTAAGAAAATTATGTTATGTATAATTTGATAGAGATTTAAGAGAAAGATGGAAAGGATTTGCTGAAATTACTAAATAGAAGTGGAATACAAGAAGGGAGGTGAGAGGAAGTCGAGGAAACAAGTGAATGAAAGAAAGGTTGTGTTTTGGAATGTTTTCTTTTTCTTCTTATATTGTTGTATTATCGTGTGTTGTGTTATTGTGTTACTGTTTTTGGTTTGTTTTACTGTATCTCTGTTGTGTTTTTCTTTCTTTCTTTCTTTCTCTCTTTCTTTCTTTTTTTTGATTTGTTAAAAGTAATAAAGATCATTTAAAAAAAAACAAAAAACAGAGTGTTCATGACTATCTGCCTACTGGAACAAAGTTACGGGTGTACATTTGATGCAAGCAGCTCCTGGCTCTCAGAGAACAAGCTTGTTCTGCTGAGGCCAAGGAAGCTGACCCAGAGAAGCTGAGAGAGAGATCTGTGGGTAAGACCTTCAAAAGGCATCCTCCTCTGTGTACAGATCCTACCTCCAGCAGCAAGCATCTGAATACCAGCAGCTGAGGAACGGGCAAGTGTTGCCAGGTCCCTTCCCCCCGACCCCCAAATCCTTTATTATTTTATTCACATAATATACATTCATTTCAACAAACAACTCCAAAATAAACAGACAACTGCAAAATAAAATCATACGTAACAAAACCATAAGCCTCATGTTTTCATTTACACTGATCTCCTCTCCGATACCTTTACTTGATATTTCTTGCTGCTTTCTGCTTCCCTTATAGAATCTTTATAAAAATTTAAATCTCTTAAATCCTATACCAATCTTTAACAATTTCAATTAATCCCCTCACCTCCCTCCTCACAGCCCACCCGTGTGCGGTCTTCCTTACCTACTCTAATTTTTGTTATTGTTGCGTTATTCACTTTATTTGTTATTCCATCCTTAATACAGTGGTACCTCGCAAGACGAATGCCTCGCAAGACGAAAAACTCACAAGACGAAAGAGTTTTCCGTTTTTTGAGTCGTTCCGCAAGACGAATTTCACTATGGGCTTGCTTCGCAAGACGAAAACGTCTTGCGAGTTCTTGCGAGTTTGTTTCCTTTTTCTTAAAGCCGCTAAGCCGTTAATAGCCGCTAAGCCGTTAATAGCCGCTAAGCCGTTAATAGCCGTGCTTTGCAAGACGAAAAATCCGCAAGACGAAGAAACTCGCAGAACGAATTAATTTCGTCTTGTGAGGCACCACTGTATATTATTATCCTATCTCCTTGCGCCTTTTAGCCAGGTCCCATATTTGGTCTCCCCTTAAGCATCCAAGTTGGCCAGTCTGTGAAACTGGGTGCTGGATTCGAAGAGCTTTTTGTTCGAACCAGCACAGCACTTTTTATGTTCAAAAGTCGGCAACTCTAGTTCTGACTAGCTTAAGTGATACTGCTCTTAATAAAAGTTACTCATGACTAATTTTTGCCTTATTGGAGCCAGATGCTATTAAGCAAAAAATATGCCAAGTCCAGCCTTTACTTACACTTCCTCCTCTCCAAATCCTATTGCTCCTAAAATTGTAAACAACTGAGGAAAAGATTAAGGGAAAATAACGTAAGAATTATTAGGGACGCGGGTGGTGCTGTAGGGGACGCGGGTGGCGCTGTGGGTAAAACCTCAGCGCCTAGGGCTTGCCGATCGCATCGTCGGCGGTTCGAATCCCCGTGGCAGGGTGAGCTCCCGTCTTTCGGTTCCAGCTCCTGCCCACCTAGCAGTTCGAAAGCACCCCTAAGTGCAAGTAGATAAATAGGTACCGCTTTATAGCGGGAAGGTAAACGGCGTTTCCGTGTGCTGCGCTGGTGCCAGCTCGCCAGAGCAGCTTCGTCACGCTGGCCGCGTGACCCGGAAGTGTCTCCGGACAGCGCTGGCCCCCGGCCTCTTAAGTGAGATGGGCGCACAACCCTAGAGTCGGACACGACTGGCCCGTACGGGCAGGGGTACCTTTACCTTTACCTTTACTTAACGTAAGAATGTTGAAATATACTTGGAGTTGAGAGTGGATTTCATGCTCTTTATTCAGCTCATAGTGGTGAGGAGGAATGGAAGTCCCCCCACAATATCTGCTTTATATACATTATTTACACAATGGGCTGCACATGATTGGCTAATTCCGGGATTCTCCTGTAGGCCAATCAGGTTGTGGATTCACTTCCACCTGGAGCTGGATTGGGTGGCTCCTGCGGACCAATCATACTTCTGCATTGTTCTAGGACCAATCAGACTGCTGCATTTTGGATCCTACTCAACTTAGTACATAACAAATGTTAAAGCAACTTTGTAAGCGAATAGAAGTTAGAAGAACTTGCTTGAGATGCTTACATACCCTGCATTTTCAAGCCAATTTAAAGAAAAAGGGTGTGGATGTTGATTTCTTAAAAAAGTTACACCACTCCTTGCCCATCTGATGCCAAAGCAGCTCACAACCAAATAATGATTATGATATTAAACACATCGTTGTTGTTGTTGCTTTAATGAAACAGAAGCAGCAATAGAACAATAACAAGTACGGACCTGCGAAAGAAAAAAATGCACCTCAAAACAGCAGTTCAGTGAGCCGCTAATGCCCTCTGAAATCAAATTGCTTTACCTGCTCCTAGCAACAAGGTATAGGAGGAGAGTTCCAACAATTTGATACCACTTGTCCTGGGTGGCTCCTCAACTCTCAGAACTGGTGAGAAATCCGAAATCAAAACCTCTGAAGCAAATTATAATGAACAGGTAACCTCATGGGAATAGGCATTCCCAGCTAATGCACTCCCACATTTAGTATCTAGTGGGCGAGGTGCTATCTACTTTGTGGAATTCCACAATGGCTAAGCTGCAATTATCGTGGCATACTTTGACTAACTGCGTCCTCTGATCAAGGAGGGCCGGATTTAGGTTTGATGAGGCCCTAAGCTACTGAAGGCAATTTCCAGCTGTCCTTTGTCAACAAATTGTCGCTGTTTTTTGTGTGTGTTGAATATATGCTATATGGTAGGTTATGGACCTAATAGGTATCTAAAGCCATTTGCACATAACAAAATATGTATTTTATCAAAGTAATTGTTGAACTGAGATACAGTTAAGAAGAAGTGTATTAATAGTGAAATACAATTAAGAAGAATTATATTGGGGGGCGCGAAAGGGACGCAGGTGGTGCTGTGGGTTAAACCACAGAGCCTAGGACTTGCCGATCGGAAGGTTGGCGGTTTGAATCCCCACAATGGGGTGAGCTCCCGTTGCTCGGTCCCTGCTACTGCCAACCTAGCAGTTCAAAAGCACGTCAACGTGCAAGTAGATAAATAGGTACCGCTCCGGCGGGAAGGTAAACGGTGTTTCTGTGCACTGCTCTGGTTCGCCAGAAGCGGCTTAGTCATGCTGGCCACATGACCTGGAAGCTGTTCGCCGGCTCCCTCGGCCAATAAAGCGAGATGAGCGCCGCAACCCCAGAGCCGGCCACGACTGGACCTAATGGTTAGGGGTCCCTTTACCTTTACCTATATAGGGGGGCAAGAGAGTGGGGCCCTAAGCTATAGCTTGTTTAGCTTATACATAAATCCAGCACAGGTCCAAATTATGGACGCTGAAGGTCTTGGCAATGGAGCCCCAGACTGCTTTTAAGAAATGAAAAGTAAGTTAATTACTTTTCAAGTCTCATTCTGTTTTCATGTATAGGTTCTAAAGTGCCGCATTGGAAAGATGGAGCAATAGTTTGCATTGCTATCAAAGAGTTCTCAGCAAACACCTTATTTCAATGTTAAGCCGCCTTGAGGCAGGCCAACACATGTGCTAGTATATACCAGCAACGCAGCAGCCATCTACTGAGAATGTATCATTGCTTTCATTTCTTTTCCAGAATGCTAATAATGCTTCAGGAGCTTAACTATATCTAGATATTTCTTTTGAGCCTCCAGATTTGCACAAAATCAGAAAACTGTGCAAGCAAGTTTACAGTTGCCTAACTGCGCTTTCCCACACTTCTCAGACTGTTATCAGGTATCAAACAGCTCCATAGTTCATTTCATATACAGTGGTACCTCGGGTTATAGACGCTTCAGGTTACAGACTCTGCTAACCCAGAAATAGTACCTCGGGTTAAGAACTTTGCTTCAGGATGAGAACAGAAATCGCGAGGCAGCAGTGCGGCAGCAGCGGGAGGTCCCATAAGCTAAAGTGGTACCTCATGTTAAGAACGGTTTCAGGTTAAGAATGGACCTCCAGAACGAATTAAGTTCTTAACCCGAGGTACCACTGTATGTAAATCCGGCACTGGGGATGAGGCACAGTTTGAAAGCTAAGAGCTAGCAGCCATTGCTTATTCAAGAGCTCCCCTGGCCCACCCTTGAATATGAATGAAACTCTGCCTCTTTAAAGCTACAATCTTAAACACGCAGCAGTGAGCTCTGTGAGGCTTACTTCTGGGTAGAGTCATGTAGGCTTACACTGCCAATTTATTTCAAACAGCAAGGAGGGAGGAGTGAAGAGGGAAATGGATAGAACTCTCCTCTCTTCCTGCCCCACAACTGTTTCCCAGTTAAAATCACACAAATACACCCCTGCTATCTGCCCCACAGCCAAAACATGGGCCTATTATCTCCCATTTCATGAAGAACTGCCCAGTCATTATATGAACACAATTTTCTCCCTTCCAAGTATTAACATAGAAAGATCTTTATGTATTTTATTAAAGTCTGAATTATCCAAGATATTACAAATGACTTCATGGACCCTTGACCCCTCTACCCACCTCCCCTTGAAGCAGTCATCTGAGAAAGAAATGAACTCATTCACAGTTATATCTTTAATGACTTTAAAGTGGTACTTTATAGAAATGATCTGTTAAATACATTGTTCACTGATTGTGCCTTTAGAATCTTTCAATGACTTGTCATAATTCCAGGAAAAGCTTTACCTGCTTGGTTTTTTTCTGTGCCGGGCTTCTTTTAAAGACACGTGAGCAAGGACATTAGGAATGGTGCCAATCTAACACCACAACAGTATGATTTTGTGTGTCAGGCAATTGTTGTGCTCTTGGGAATATTAGTGCCCATTTTGAGTTCATTTTTAATGCAACCCTATTAACCATGGGTAGGCAAACTAAGGCTTGGGGGCCGGATCCGACCCAATCGCCTTCTCAATCCGGCCTGCAGACGGTCTGGGAATCAGCATGTTTTTACGAGTAGAATGTGTCCTTTTTAAAGAAATACATCTCTAGGTTTTTTGTGGGGCCTGCCTGGTGTTTTTACATGAGTAGAATGTGTGCTTTTATTTAAAATGCAGCTCTGGGTTATTTGTGGGGCATAGGAATTTGTTCTCCCCCCCCAAAAAAAAATAGTCCAGCCCCCCACAAGGTCTGAGGGACAGTGGACCGGCCCCCTGCTGAAAAAGTTTGCTGACCTCTGCAGTATTAACCCAGAAAATAGCAGGAGTAAAGTGATGAAATTTGGGGTGGCATTTCAGCATAAATTTCCTTCCTGCCATTTTGAATCATGAGGGAACACAAGCACACATGTAGAGGAGGGGTGGGGAAAGAGTGGTGTCGTTCAACGACATTTGCTGCAGTGTCACAACACCCCCCCCCCTGGTCTGAATGAAGATTAGTGCGACACACACTAGCATATTGGTCAAAAAGCCACAGTTCTAGAAAACAGCATGTGAAAGGAACAATAGAAAACAGAGTAGAAGCACTAACACTATACTTGGTTCTCAAACGCCTTGGTACTCAAACAACTTGGAACCCAAACACTGCAAACCTAGAGGTAAGTGTTGTTTTTAAAAGTCTGGAACGGATTAATCCGTTTTGCATTACTTTCTATGGGAAAGCGTGCCTTGGCTTTGGAATGCTTCGGTTTTGGAACGGATTAAGTTTGAGAACCAAGGTACCACTGTAATTAGGAAAACAAAATATTCCTCATTTCTGATTGCACCCGTAGGCTGCCGAGTCTATGCTACTGGTTGTTAAAAGTGATGGCAGAGCAGAGGGGAAGTGGGCTGAAGCTGCCATGCTGGAGCCTTGGAACGGAAGAGTCTCATAGGCGCCGACTCCATGGGGCCTGAGGGGGCCCGAGCCCCCTCAAAAATTTTATTGGGGGGGCTCTGCCCCCCCAATAATTTAACAAAAATAATTAGTTATATTCAGCGGCGCCTGGCAGAGCAGCCCTCTCGGCCACGGCACCCCGGCTCTCCCAGCCCCCGGGGGGCGCCCTCCTCCCTCGCGCACCCGCAGCGTTCCCGCCCGGGGAGGCGGCGCCCCCAGGAGAGGCGGCGGCGGCGGCGGCAGCAGCAGCAGCCACGCGCGGCCCGGGCTCCCCTCGCCGGCCGCGGGAGCCAAGGCGCGCGACGAGGGCAGCCGAGGAAAGGAGCACGCGGCCCCGTTCCGCCCTCGCCACTCACCCTTCTGCAGCGGCCCCGCCCGGCGGGGAACTTAGAAAACTTCCCGGGGCAGGACCCCGGTATGGGCCCCCCCAATATTTTTTACAAGTCGGCGCCCCTGAAGAGTCTGTTCCCTTACTCCTGAGGAGGCCACCCATACAAGACACCCCTGGCATTATGTGACACATTAGTGGGTAGTGGCAGCAGAAAGGACTGGGATGGGTTCCCCAGGGCTATTCGTACCGGATAGGATTGATGCCCCAAATCTCCCTATTACACAAACAAACCAGGATAAAGGCTCAACAAATAGGTCATCTGGAAGCATAAAAATTAATCAGAAAGCTCCATGGTTCCAATTTTTAAAATGCTGCTTTAAATCACATGTAGTGGTGTGTGTGTTTATGCTTGCTGCATAAATATTCCATGTATGTAAACAATTGTTGTAGAAAAAAATTGGGGTTTTCTTTTACTACCCAACTCCCCAAGGGACTCTGAGTCCCCTAAATCCACGATTGGACGGAGGCAGGATCCAGCGAAAGCGAGGCAGAGGAAACAGTTGGGGTTATTAAGAGTCAAGATGATTTCAGGATTGCTCTCCTGCACTATTTCAGACATGTGCTTTATATACTGAAGCGTGTGCATTTGCCTTGTGCATTTGTGAACCTTTACTCTATATCTGAGACCTCATGATTCTTGTAACACCAGTGAAATAACCTTACTATAAGAGGGACCCAAGAGGGAACTGACTTTGGGACTCGCAAGGGACAACAGGGAAGTCTGCTTTTTGCTCAGATTAGCGAGTGAAATATTCCCATTCGTTACACTAAACCTGTTCTTATTCCGATGAGTTGTTGTTGTTTAGTCGTTTAGTCGTGTCCGACTCTTCGTAACCCCACAGACCAGAGCACACCAGGCACTCCTGTCCTCCACTGCCTCCCGCAGTTTGGTCAAACTCATGCTGGTAGCTTCGAGGACACTGTCCAACCATCTTGTCCTCTGTCGTCCCCTTCTCCTTGTGCCCTCCATCTTTCCCAACATCAGGGTCTTTTCCAGGGAGTCTTCTCTTCTCATGAGGTGGCCAAAGTATTGGAGCCTCAGCTTCACGATCCGTCCTTCCAGTGATCACTCAGGGCTGATTTCCTTCAGAATGGATAGGTTTGATCTTCTTGCAGTCCATGGGACTCTCAAGAGTCTCCTCCAGCACCATAAATCAAAAGCATCATTTCTTCGGCGATCAGCCTTCTTTATGGTCCAGCTCTCGCTTCCATACATCGCTACTGGGAAAACCATAGCTTTAACTATACGGACCTTTGTTGGCAAGGTGATGTCTCTGCTTTTTAAGATGCTGTCTAGGTTTGTCATTGCTTACTCAGATTAGCCGAGTGAAATAGTCCCATACGTTACACTAAACCTGTTCTTATTCCGATGAGTTAAATTTGCATCAGTTGTGCATTTCGCCTGCGCCATAGCCTGTATTCGGATTATTTCTGCCAGTAAAGCCGAGGGTGTGGGGGAATCACAAGGGCAGCTCTACGCTGGGGAACCTGCCTGCCTGCAAATAGGAGGTGAAGGGGGGGCGCAATCTGAAAACAGCAATAAATCAGCGCAACGGCCCTGGATTCCTCGCAACTCTGTAGCAGAGCGAGGGCTCATCATAAACTCCCTGAGCCTTGAGCACAGGAATCTCAAGCAAGGAAAGGGGGATCGTTTTGCAAGGGAAGGGAGGGCGCGCCCGGGCAGGCTGCGAGGGCGCATGCGTAAAATGCCGCGGCTTCCACGCGGAGCAATGACACCGGGTTGCCTTTCACCTACTTCTGCCTCCCCCGGCTCGCCTCGGCGACGGGGTAACTGGAGTTCAAGCTCCGGCTCCGGCGGCTGCACTGAGCCTGCGCGCACCACGAAGGCCGGCACGTCCTGTGCTCTGCAGCAGCAGCAGCAGCCGCCTCTCCCCGCTCAGCGCCGCTGGGGGAGCTGGCAGAGGAGGAGAAGGAGGAGGGGGCGCTTTGCTGGGAAAGGGGATGGATGGAGCAGTGGCGGATTTATGTATAAGCTAAACAAGCTATAGCTTAGGGGCCCACACTCTTGGGGGGGGGGGGCAAAATTTAAAGGGGAAAAAACCCTGGATGTACATTTCCAAAATATAAGATAAAAAAACAAATAAAATAAAACCTACATGCAGCAACAGTGGCAAGTGGCTTTAGATGCCTATAAGGTCCATAAATTAACATATAGCACAGGCATCCTCAAACTCAGCCCTCCAGATGTTTTGGGACTACAACTCCCATCATCCTTAGCTAACAGGACCAGTGGTCAGGGATGATGGGAATTGTAGTCCCAAAACAGCTGGAGGGCAGAGTTTGAGGATGCCTGATATAGCATATCTTCAACACACAAAAATGTAAAAAAAAAAATTTCCCTTCCAGTAGCACCTTAAAGACCAACTAAGTTAGTTCTTGGTATGAGCTTTCGTGTGCATGCACACTTCTTCAGATACACTGAAACAAAAATGTGACAATCTGTTGTCGACAAAGGACAGCTGGACATATGAAGGGCCCCATTACCTTCAGTATCTTAGGGCCTCATGAAACCTAAATCCGGCCCTGGCATGGAGGCTCAGTCACACACACACAAACACACACACACCCATACTTCCAGTGGAAAACAGAAATGCAAACATAGTGAAATTGCAGAGGAACGGAACAGGTCCAAAACAAAACAGCAGCAGCAGCAGCTGCAGCAGTGGTTAGAATTCCAGATACAGTGGTACCTTTGGTTGTGAATGGGATCCGTTCTGGAGGCGCGTTCACAACATGAAAGGAACACAACCCACAGCGTCCCAGGAGAGTGGACACGGCAGGGTTAGAGAACCTTTGGCCCTCTAAAAGTTGCCAAACTACAACTCCCATCATCCCTAGCCATTGGACATGCTTGCTGGGGCTGGTGGGAGTTGTAGTTCAGCAACTTCTGGAGGGCCAAAGGTTCCCTGCTTGTACGCTGCAGATCCCCTGGTTAAGCTAAGAGACTGCGAGGCTGGTCAGAGACTGCATTGTATGCTGGAGGGTCTGCGTTCAAATCCTGGTAGGGCTGAGAATGTCCCCTGCCTGAAATCTTGGCAGTGTAGACATTAGTGAGCTACATGGGCCAATGGTCTAACTCTGTATATGGCAGTTTCCTGTGTTCCTAAATCTTTTTATTTACAGTGAAATCTATAAATTTCTACTCAGAAGTAAGCCCTGCTCTGTTCCGTGGGTGTGCACAAGTTTCCATCTTATCCCCTAACATAGGTATGTTTAAAGCTGCAGTTATGAGCAAGAGACTCTTAATCTCAAGGCCACGGGTTCAAGCCCCACGTTGGGCAAAAGATTCCTGGATTGTAAAGGGTTCGGATTTGGTGGCCCTCGTGGTCCCTTCCAACTCTGCAATTCTGTGATTCTATTTCTAAATCCGATACAGACTCACAGTTCTGAAACTGAACTTCAGTAACATCTGAGATAACGAAAAAAGAACTCTTCCCTAATCCACATCATGTTTCAGTTTTTCCCTTGTAACAAAGTTGCATCCATGTTAAAGGAAAAGAAATGGAGATAACAAATTCAAAAGCATTTTTTTAAACAAAACAAAACTGAAAGGATAGTTCCACACATCAGTATGTAGCAGTTGGGATAAAATGAACACACACACACAATGTTTCTAAATGTTTATTCTCTTTGGTTCAAATCCCATTTCCCCCTGCTCCATTCTCCGAAAAGGTTATATTTTGCATAGCTTAGACTGCACAGAGCCTCCTTCCTTGATCTTGCTGAATGTTGGCAGCAAAATAGCATGTTTTCAATTCTTGCTGAGTCTATTTCTTTGTGTGCTTGAGGTTACTATCGGTCAAATCTTCAGGGTGTGAGTGGTGCCTGCAGCTAGCAACAACCCGATTCCTTTTACAGGAAATTGTAGCTTCATTGTGTGCATTGGTCCAGAAGTTTTATCTCTTTCTCTCTCTTTCTACTTTCCCCCTCCCTTGTTTATGGTAGCGACTGATAAAATCTTGCAACACAGAGAAATTTCCCAGATTCGTCCATAGAATTATCTTTTTAAAATGTTGCTGGGGAGACACGCTCTGCTCCACAAAAAAGGAACAGAAGTCCTATGATGGCGTAGAGATGAAAAACATAACTTGAAGATGGAGGCCACTACAAATATAAAAAATATTAAAAAATTCCTTACACATTACATGGCATCAAACCCATATTTGCCATGAAGGACGTGGGTGGCGCTGTGGGTTAAACCACAGAGCCTAGGGCTTGCTGATCAGAAGGTCGGAAGTTCGAATCCCCGCAACAGGGTGAGCTCCCATTGCTCGGTCCCTGCTCCTGCCAACCTAGCAGTTCGGAAGCATGTCAAAGAGCAAGTAGATAAATAGGTACCGCTCCAGCGGGAAGGTAAAACAGCGTTTCCGTGCGCTGCTCTGGTTCGCCAGAAGTGGCTTAGTCATGCTGGCCACATGACCCGGAAGCTGTACGCCGGCTCCCTCGGCCAGTAAAGTGAGATGAGCGCCGCAACCCCAGAGTCGGTCACGACTGGACCTAACGGCCAGGGGTCCCTTTACCTTTACCTTTATATATGTTGGAAGCTGACCAGGGTGCTGGGACAACCCAAGAAGATGTGTGGGTAAAATTATCATTATGGAATGGGAAGTCCCTATTTTCATCAGAGAAATGTTGGAGGGTATGTTAGTTTTGCACTGAAAGTGAAATGGATCTCTAAGGCAAAGTATGCACCAGAAAGAGTGGATTTTATCATCACAGCAAGGTGGGCAGGATGAAGTAATGGCTTCCAAACTGCACACATTTAATGTTGCCCTTAATGAACAAGGCAGAAGTGCCAAAGCTAAAAATAGTGCTTTTAACGCGCAAGTAATTTTTTGCATCCTTCTTCTAATTAGCTGTAGGTTTCTGGCAGGGAGTCCCAGTACCTCCATCCAGTAATGAGGCATATAGAGTCAGCTTGAAGGAGACAGGAAAGGATTTATAGGCACTTGAACTAATGAACATTGTAAGAGCTGTTTCAGGTCTGTAGTATGTTACAGTGGGTTGGTTATATTTCTCCCTAAGGGAGCCTTAAGCAGAGTGGCGAGGGTTTAAATAACCAAGGAAGGGAAAAAAATCCTGCCTTTGACATCTGAGTTCTGCATGCCATAAGAGCTGAGATGTGGACAGAGACCTCTGAGGTCTTACGGGTTGGAACTCATTCAGGGTAAGCCAAAATGTTTTGGCTGTGATAGGCTTGGTCAGTGTGGATGGTTCTGGTCACGCATCCAAGGAAAAAATTGGCAGCGTTAACTTGGTCCCAGCTGTGAATTCAGGGAGTCGAGGGCAAATGCATAACATGGGTCAATAAGATGTTTGAAGAGCCTCTTTATACAATCAAGTAATCAAGCTTTTCCTGGACTCTGTTACTTTAGGCAGATGGAGGGGGCAAGCATCACATGTTCGATGGCACTCCTTTTTTGGGGGGGGGATAATCAACACACAAAACTGTACCAGCACAGAGACAAGTGTAAAACCAGCATAAAACTATCACAAGGAAGATAAGATCAACAAGAACATATCTTGCCAATTATCCCGCCATCAATAAAACACCCCCCCACCCCCAGGCATAATTAGACAGGATCTTTTTAACCTCCAGAGCCCTAGGCGGCCTGTTTTAAGGATTGCCGTCTGCTCCTCAACTTTTCGCATCTTGGCACCCTCCACCAGGTTTGTTGTGCCCTCTAACACTTGGGCTACAATTCCCACCAGTCCCAGCTAGCATGGCCAATGCTCAGGGATTATCAGAGTTGTAGTCCAAAACATCTGGAGGCCTCTGGTTTGGGGAAGCTGGCTGTCCCATATGAACCTGCCTGGATGTTGAGATACACTTCTGAGGCCTGGAGCCAGGAGGGACAAGAAACAGGCTCAGCTCTGATTCCTGCGCATTCCTTCACCGCTTCCTGTATAAGTGAATTGGTTGTTACTCATTCCTGTGAGGAGGAAAAAAATACAGTGCTGAATTTAAGAGGTACCCTCATAGGAGCCACAGACAGGATCCAACAGGTGTGTGATGCATTACATCTTCAAGAATCCATGTGTTTTTGGTAGTTTGTTATAACTATGTATCACAGTGGAACCTCAGGTTACAGACGCTTCAGGTTACAGACTCCGCTAACCCAGAAATAGTACCTCGGGTTAAGAACTTTGCTTCAGGATGAGAACAGAAATTGTGCTCCGGCGGCACGGCGGCAGCGGGAGGCCCCATTAGCTAAAGTGGTGCTTCAGGTTAAGAACAGTTTCAGGTTAAGAACGGACCTCCAAAACGAATTAAGTACTTAACCCGAGGTACCACTGTATGCCTAGGAAGTGAATGCGTTGATGCATGTTAAATGCCAAAGGTTCACCCTGCTCCGTTTGTAGTTACAAAAAGTCCAGCTCATGTTTCAAACAATGGTTTCATTGCAAGAAATATATTGTTGTTCAGACCTCATCTCTAGGAGCTGGAGCCAGTTCAGGACAATTAACTTGTTCACATGTGATTTCTATGGAGAATTGTGCTTCGCAAGTGGCCCTAGTCACTTCTACCTAGTCCTCCCCCCCACCAAGAGCAAAAAGAGACTGAAGTCCATTTTCTATGAACTGCTCCTCTCTTTGTTGTACACAATAGCCTGCGTGTTAGAATGAGAGGACTGCAGTGCATAAGCGGATGAAGTCAGTATCAGGGAAAAATAAAACAGAAACACAGTGAAGAGCTACATTTTCCAGTGCACTTCTTGCCTATAAAAGACAGGACTTCCACGTCTTCTTAAAAGGGCAATGGGTTTGCAATAAAAGCATTGACATAAAGACAAACATTCTCGCCCCAAAAGCCGGCAGCAAGCTTGAAAGGATTTCTGTTTGTGATATGTGTACACCCATCCTACTTTCACCTCTGGTAATTATGTTTTTGCACCATTTTAAAGACATTGCCATGGAACAAAAGAAGTGTGTGCATTCATAAAGGGAAGTAAACGAAAATCTGGTGACCGCAGCAGTTGATAAAAATGCATGTGAAGCTGTGCTGTGCTCAATTTAGGAAAAGGGTTTGCGAAATTGCTCTTGCCTCGTGCTTACTGTCATATGAGGGCTGTGTAGGATTTACAGCCAGGAGGGCGAACCTGCTGCCCCCCCAGATGTTGTTCAACTCCAGCCCCCATCAACCCTAGCCAGCATGACCAATTGTCAGGTGTGCGTGCAGAAGCCAGGCCCTGTGACCAATAGGACTTTGCAGGACTAGGGCCTTCCTAAGTTTGTTTGAAGAGGCAAGACGCGGCTTCACAGGTGAGGCTGATTGGTGACTCACAGCACCTGGTGGCAAGAGCTGGGAAGGGATATAAGGTCAGCATTTTCCCTTTGGCTCTTTGCTACAGCAACACGCTCCCTGCCTTGCTGCATTTGGGTTCTTGCTTCCTGATCCTTGAACCTCTGCTTCTTGACTCCCTGCTTCTTGATCCTCAGACCCTTGACTTCTTGACTCCTTGCTTCTTGATCCTCAGACCCTTGGCTTCTTGACTCCCAGCTCTCTAACCCTCAGACTCCTGGCTTCTGGACCCCCTTTCCTGCTCCCACCCCACCATCTTGCCCTCGGTCCTGACGTCCCCTGCCGGGACTTCGATCGCCTGTGAACCGGACCGAGACACCAATGTTGAGGGATCATGGGAGTTGCAGCTCAGAATCTCTCTGAATCAGGAAAGTCACAGATTCAGAGAGATGGAAGGGACCCCAAGGGTCATCTAGTCCAACCCCCCTGCAATGCAGGAATCTTAGCTAAAGCACCCATGACAGAGGGCCATCCAACCTCTGCTTAAAAGCTTCCAACGAAGGAAAATCCAGCATATCCTGAGGGAGACCGTTCCATTGTTAAACAGCTCTTTCTGTCAGAAACTTCTTCCTGATGTTTACCTGAAAGCTCTTTTCTTGTAACATGAAGCCATTGGATCGAGTCCTAACCTCCAGAGCAGGAGAAAACAAGCTTGCTCCATCTTCCATATGACAGCCCTTGAGATATTTGAAGATGGCTATCCTATATCCTCTCAGTCTCCTCTTTTCCAGCTCCCTCAACTGTTCTTCATTGGTTTCCAGACCCTTGGTCATTTTGTTTGCCCTCCTCTGCACACATTCCAGCTTGTCACCATCCTTCTTGAATTGCGGCACCCAGAACTGGACACAGTATTCCAGGTGTAGTCTGACCACCTTGATCTACAATATAGTGATCATGGGATGCTTATGCACAAATTTGCACCGAGTGCAGAATAACAGAATCCTGTGAATCCCAGTCTTCATTGTCTTTAGCAAGTTTCTAGTCCCTGGGTCAAAGAAGAGAGGGTTGGAAGATTGTGAACAGCACCTGGTTAAATCCAATATGCCAGCCATTCACTCGATGGCACAAATCGTACCCAGATGGCCACAGGAAAGCAATCCAAACTCTGAAAAGCTGGCACAGTCTGTCTTTAGTAAAGGGACTTAGAAAAATGTTTGGCAGTGATAACCCTATTCTGTCCCCCTGCTCTCAGGCCCACCTGCTGTTGCCTCTGTTTCAATCTACCTATGTTTGCTATTTCACCTACTGTGAGCATTTAAATCCAGAAACACGATAGCCAAGGTTCCAGATCCAGCAGGCACAAGAAAGTCAACAGTTATGGTGACAGTTTTAACTGCTGCCCAACTGCTGACTGTATGCTGCTGCTTTGTATTAACGTGCATTTTTTTATATGTAATTGTGTCCTTTTGCTTAGCTATGGTTTTCCAGTAGTGATGTATGGAAGTGAGAGCTGGACCATAAAGAAGGCTGATCGCTGAAGAATTGATGCTTTTGAATTATGGTGCTGCAGGAGACTCTTGAGAGTCTCATGGACTGCAAGAAGATCAATATTCTGAAGGAAATCAGCCCTGAGTGCTCACTGGAAGGACAGATCGTGAAGCTGAGACTCCAGTACTTTGACCACCTCATGAGAAGAGAAGACTCCCTGGAAAAGACCCTGGTGTTGGGAAGGATGGAGGGCACAAGGAGAAGGGGACGACAGAGGATGAGATGGTTGGACAGTGTTCTCAAAGCTACCAGCATGAGTTTGACCAAAGTGCGGGAGGCAGTGGAAGACAGGAGTGCCTGGCGTGCTCTGGTCCATAGGGTCATGAAGAGTCAGACACGACTAAACAACTAAACAACAACAAAATTGCTTATCGTTGCTTCAGTTTTCTGTACACCACATAGGAGATATTTTTAATACATTAATTGGTGCAGAAATCAAACAGTCACCTAGATGGAGAGGGCATAAGCTGCAGCCAACCGTGATGCCGACATGGCAACAGTAAGAATGCCTTGAAATAACTGCAAGAATTTAGAGGAAATCCGGCCTTTGGTCTACTTGTGGACCTGGAGTGTCGCTGCTCTTAACAACCTCCATGGTAACAGGAAACCAAACCATAACATAGAACAGTAACCGTCCAGAGAAAGAGCAGTTAATATTCACAGGCTTCTCCCCCTGAAACTGAAATCCTGAGGCTGCAATTTTGTACACAGTTGGGCTGATCAAATCCCACAGACTTTGATGGGATTTAAATAGTGCAACTGCACGCAGGATTGCTGCCTAAATTTGTGGCTGGCCTGAATGAGAGGGAATCGCTCCTCAATTGCTCCATTTATGTTTCTTCAAGTGCTAAGTTTATCTCAGGAGGTTTCTGGGCAAGATGACAAGTGTTCACCCTAGGGGGGGGGGGGAAGAATAATGAAATGCTTTCCGTAGAATCTCACAGGTGTTTTTGGAATTAACAAAGAAGCAGGGGGAAGTAATTGATTATTATTATTTTTTAAAAAAATCACTGTGGCTTGCAGTAACCGGTGACCTAACCCTCTCAAAGACATACTGGACCCCTTCCCCAACTTTTCCATTTTTAACCAGTGGTCAGTGTTGATGTAAATTGTAGCCCAATATCATATGGAGAGCATCACATTGGCTACCCCTGTTCTACACAGAGATCATAGAACTGTAGAGTTGAAAGGGGCCATGAGAGTCATCTAGTCTGACCCCCTGCAATGTAGGAATCTTTCACCCAACGCGGGGCTTGAACCCACAACCCTGGGATTAAGAGTCTCGTGCTATACTGACTGAGCTATCCAAGATCAGAAGAATCTGCACACAGTCTTCTATGTGTTTCTGTTCCACCTGCCGCTATTCTCCAGCTGATGAATGCAAAGGTGCTGGGTTGAATGGCAGCATCTTGGAATTTTAATTTTTTTATTAAAATGATACACTTTAGACTAGTGTAAGTGGGATCCTGCAGCATGCAGGATTCTGTTCAGGATTCCGGCTAGTCCCTTCCGTTTGATTCCACCTCTGGTTTTCCAGTTCCCTCCCACAACAATCAGTCAGTATTCCGTGGCAACTGAGCATGCACAGTCCTAACTGGGAGCCCTGGAGAGCTGCTGCCAGCCAGAGTAGGCAGTGTATAGGACTTCGTTGCACCAATGGTCTGACTCAATAGAAGCTTCCGGTGTTTCTAGACATGTTTAAACCAGCTCTAATGCTAGCTCATCAACACACAAATTATAGCTTAATAATGATAGTGTGCTTGTCAGAGTGATTTCTTTTCTTGGGTAGCTTTGGTTGCAAGATCAAGACTTAACCTCACGAATGAGCCAAGGTCAAAACTGTTTAACATGCAACTCCATTTTGCATAGTTCCCTGAGGTTTCCACTCTCTTGGAGTCTCAAATGGTAGAGGAATGTTGCTGGCAGAGCTTGCCTGATCAGTCAGCTCTGTGAGCTGAATAGCGTTCAAATTGTACCCCTTTTCAATATATATATTAAAACCCCATAGCTTTCCAGCTCTGTAACTCCCTTCAGATATTTAAAAGCAAAACTTTAATGCAGGACTATGTGTGTAATTATAAAAGTGAATTACCGGTACCTCTTGCTGGCTACTCAGAGAGCACCATCAAAATGCTTAGTTCTTGCTTAAACAGCATATCCCTTTGGGAATTCCTTTTACAAATCTCCTTACGAGTTTAATGAAGTGATTAAAAATTATTTAACACTCCAAAGGGTCTTTTCAGAGTTTGGAATCTTTCAGGGAGGAACAGAACTGAGCTCAGTTTGTTATTCTTTCTTGCGGTTAAGGGGATGAGAAAAAGGAGGTTGCCTTAATTTTTAAGTGTTTTCCTCTCTGCTGGTAAGAATTCTAGCCAATGGCTAGCATACCAGTCTTACTCCATCGTCTGGTTGTGCAAATCTGAACACACCTTCGTTTACAGTCACGCTTCTTGCTGTGCATAATGAATTGAGGTTGGCATAACAACAAATAGTATTTCTCTGTATGAGATTAACCACCCCAGCTGCAGGAGGTTCTCAGGAGACAATATAAATCAAGCCCTCTTGTAAACTTCATTTGCTCTCTCCTAGTTTTGTTCTTCTGACCACCAGTCTTTCCTTTGAAGTAGATTGTTATTACTATTATTCTTTATAATTTATATGCCACTGACATGCCAAAATAGCTCCTAAGCCATTTACAGGTATGGGACAAGTTGTAAATTCCACACACAAGGATAAGGCTCTCATGCGCAATTTAATTGTTGCTAATTGTGTGCCTGTTGCTCAAAGGAGGAAATAGGTTACCACCCACAGTGAAAGAATGGCTGGCAAAACATGGAAGATGGCAGGCATACATAATTAAAATGCACATTAAAAGAATTCCATCAAAACATTAAAAGCATCTGTAATTACTGTAAAATGTACAATGAAGCAAGCCCTATGGAAAGGCACGACAATTTTAAAAGTTTAAAGTGCAGTTAAAACCAGTGCAGGTTCTGGGGATACTTGACTTAAAAGTTACATTTTGAAGAGCATGGATAGGCAAACGAAGGCCCAGGGGCCGGATCTGGCCCAATCGCCCTCTAAATCTGGCCTACGGATGGTCCAGGAATCGGTGTGTTTTTACATGAGTTTCTTCTTGCTGTTGTTGAGTGCAGACATAATTCTCTGTACTGAGATGAGAGGCAGAAAATAAAAGATGTAAATAGTTTTCTGTCTGCTTCTTTCCCCTCCCTGGGGGACACCAAAGGGGAGAGAGCAAGAACGGTGTGTTCCTCTCACACGTCTGAGAAGGATCGCCGGACCTCGCCTGCTTATCAGCAGAGGGAGACGCGGGGAGGTCGCAAGGAATATCTGCCGGTGCCTACGCTTTGGCACATTCCTCTGACCCTGGCAGAATTCCAACAGAATGTGCCTTTTTATTTAAAATGCATCTCTGGCTTATTTGTGGGGCATAGGAATTAGTTCATCCCCCCAAAAAAAATATAGTCTGGCCCCCCACAAGGTCTGAGGGACAGTGACCGGCCCCCTGCTGAAAAAGTTTGATGACCTCTGTTGAAGAGCCATCAGATGAGATCTTCTTCTGAGGCCCTCCTTCATGTGCCTCCTCCCTGAGATGTCCGGAGGGTAGCAACACGAGAACGGGGCCTTCTCTGCAGTGGCTCCCCATTTGTGGAATGCTCTCCCCAGGGAAGTTCCTTCCTTTTTAACCAGGACTTTGGTTGATCTGATTTACATACTATGCCCTTTTAAAATGTGGGGTTTTTGTGGTGGGGAGTGCTATTGGGTTATTGTTTTAATTTTTATTATGTATTTTGTGGTTTTATATCTTGATTTTATTCTGTGAAACCGCTCTGAGACTCCCGGGTATAGGGCAGTATATAAATTCAATCAATCAATCAATCAATCAATCAATCAATCAATCAATCAATTCTGATGGGGCCTCTTGCATCATTCTGATTTGTGTGGAGGTTAGATGACATCACATCAGGCAATTGTTATCCCACACTTTCCAACAGGTTTTCATGTAACTTTATTTGCAGTAAGATGTTTGTGGGTTTTTAGAAGCGAGTTTGTTGTGCCAGAGTGCCAGGTCACTTTATTCATGCGATGAAATTTATGTAGTAAATTTGTAGACCGCCCTACACCTATACAGCTCTCAGGGCGGTTACAACATACAAAAGGTAAAGGGACCCCTGACCATCAGGTCCAGTCATGACCGACTCTGGGGTTGCGGCACTCATCTCGCTTTATCGGCCGAGGGAGCCGGCGTACAGCTTCCGGGTCATGTGGCCAGCATGACTAAGCCGCTTCTGGCAAACCAGAGCAGCACACTCTCCTACTGGAGCGGTACCTACTTATCTACTTGCACTTTGACGTGCTTTCAAACTGCTAGGTTGGCAGGAGCAGGGACCAAGCAATGGGAGATCACCCCGTCGTGGGGATTCGAACCGCCGACCTTCTGATCAGCAAGTCCCAGGCTCTGTGGTTTAACCCACAGTGCCACCCACGTCCCAGACAACATAAAAGCACAATATAAAAACACAAAATACATAATGAAAACAAAAACAACCCAGTGTAAAAAAACCCATGAATTTGAATATGAATTCACCTATGCAATCAAATTCCATCTGCAAAATACCTGAAAGTGACCTAAGACTGATAGGAGGAGCCAATAGTACCTGATGCAGAATTACCTGCCCCCAATGATGGCTGCTTGGGAAGCAGCTGGGGCAGAACACATAATGTTACAAAGTTATAGTGACCAGAATGCTCTGTTAGGCAGGGGGTACTTTGATCTTAGGGACGCGGGTGGCGCTGTGGGTTAAACCACAGAGCCTAGGACTTGCTGATCAGAAGGTCGGCGGTTCGTATCCCCGCTACGGGGTGATCTCCCATTGCTTGGTCCCTGCGCCTGCCAACCTAGCAGTTCAAAAGCACGTCAAAGTGCAAGTAGATAAATAGGTACCGCTCTGGCGGGAAGGTAAACGGCGTTTCTGTGTGCTGCTCTGGTTCGCCAGAAGCGGCTTAGTCATGCTGGCCACATGACCCAGAAGCTGTACGCCGGCTCCCTCGGCCAATAAAGTGAGATGAGCGCTGCAACCCCAGAGTCGGTCACGACTGGACCTAATGATCAGGGGTCCCTTTACCTTTACCTTTACTTTGATCTTAAAAGTAGCCATTGATTGACTGATTGATTGATTGATTGATTGATTGACTGGCCGACTGACTGGTTTCCTGTACCATGTATGGAATGACTGCCACAGAGTGAAATGCAAGTGTACATTAGCTGAATAAGTGATTCAACTGTTTTGATTTGGTTTTAGTCTTAGAGGCACAACTTCTCTTTTGATTTCTTCACTGATGCCAAATCAAAAGGCTGTTGCTCTAGTATCAATCCAGCAAGACTCTCTGGACCAAAATAAACTGAGTTAGGCAACAAGCACCTTTCATCTAAGTTACAATGCCTTCACTCCGCTGAAGCCAATCAGGGATATTAATTTGTCCTCTGGGCAACGTACAAAAGTACATGAAATATAAAAGCACGACATGAGAACAGTTGAAACAACATCAGAACAGAACCATGAACGCTGAACATTTAAAAGGCACTTGAACGTGTTTTTTTAAAAGAAAAAAGAAAGAAATGAAAGCATGTTCAAGTTCCACAGACTAAGGATGCTTCCAGACAGGTGTTTACCATGGGGTGGGATGAGTCCACACAACATTGTCAGCATCAAAATCCCAGCATGTATTTCCTGTCCCCATTTTTAATCTGGATTCATCCAGGCAAATCTGGCAAATTAACGAAGCAAACTGTAACCTGAGACTGTTTTGTGATAACTTAATGGCTAACCTGCAATATTACGTCCCGCCTGCCTGGAAGCAGCCTAATTTAATGTAATGGAAAAGTGATGCTTTTGAATAAAAACAGAGAGAACAGGGCGTGATGGTGGTGGGGATATGCTTGATCTCCCTTGTCATCTAATGCCAGAGAGGAAAGGTTAAAAAAATAAAAAATCTTCTGGAATGCAATTTCCTGAATATGTGTGTTGTTGTTTTCAACCAAAAGGATCATGTTATCTGTCTTGCTTTCTAACTAGGACACAAACTAGGGCATTTGTTTTAAGTTAAAAACGACATGCAAAGTTTGGAACTGAAGAACTGCTTTTCGGGACCAAACTAGGATTCATTTCACTTTGTTTTCTTAAGCTGCAGCCTCTTGGATGACTCTAGGAGCAAAGAAGCAAGGGAAGAAAGTGACGATCTTTCCTTATTGTAGGGTGGCTCACCAGCAGTTACTTTCTCTGTTCATTTGATCTCTTTGACTCAGGGTTGGCACAGAAACCACGTGTTCTGTGGTTGTGTGTTGTTGCTGTTAAACGAAATTTCTATTAACTTCCCACAACGTGTACTGGGAGACTCTGCCAAAATGTGGCAGGCCCAATCTCTTGGTACATAGGAGCTAACTCCTAGGGCCCAAGATCCCTTCAGTCCCTTCAGTCAATAACATAATTGAGGGGGCCAGGGGTACCCCCCAGTAGATGGGCATTGCCAATCAAATGCTGTATGTGTGCCATATCTTGTGATCTATTATGTGGGGTAGGGCTTACCTCATACCCTCCAACATTTCTGTGATGAAAATAGGGACGTCCTTTCTATTATTATTATTATTATTATTATTATTATTATTATTATTATTATACCCTGCCCATCTGACTGGGTTGCCCCAGCCACTCTAGGCAGCTACCAATATGTATAAAAACATAATAAAACATTAAACTTTTAAAAAAAAACTCTATACAGGGCTGCCTTCAGATGTCTTCTAAAGGTTGTATAGTTACTTATCTCCTTCAGACAGCTTGGGGGTCAGATAACTCCATGCCCTCCAACATTTCTCTGATGAAAATAGGGGTGTCATCAGGAAAAGTGGGACATTCTGGGATCAAATCAGAAACCAGAACCACATCTGTAAATCTGGGGCTGTCCCTGGAAAATAGGGACACTTGGAGTGTCTGTTACCTGCCCCCTCCAATATTTTATTCAAGTTGGCACTCATCACCTAGACTGTCCATGTTTGGCAGGCAGCAGACTCCATCCTTGTCACATCCAAAATCTCATACTGCACCAGACTTGACAATTCTAAACCTGTCCTGGCTAGACACCTTGACCAGTTTTTGTTTTTAAATCACAAGTTGATGATCCTTCCCATTTGTCTGCTTCCAGAAGCAAGTATTCAGAAGACTACTGCCTTTGTTCATCAAAGTTCTGTGGGCATTATATTTCACACATCTTACCCAAAATAGCCCATGTTTCCAATATCCCAGTGCCTTCAAATAGCTAGAACAGGGATTGGGGAATCCAGATGTTCCTTGTTTCACTTTGGACTCCAGTCAGCATGTCCAATGGTCAGGGAAGACAGGAATGATTGCCTAGCAACATCCAGACAGCCATGGATTCCCCACCCCAGGAGAGAAAGTCACATGTTCTCCATCTGCCTTTACATCCTCCTACTTTCCTCCCTGGACTTTTGCATCTGACATTCCATTGTTCATGCCTTGTGAGAACCATTGTGAGGGAAGTGAGTAGCTTTGGAGTGATGAACTCATTTCCCTGCCTGTGACAGCAATGAAAGACGCCACCCAGGATGTGGTGCTGACTGCCTGGGCTATTCTTCGGACATGTTCTGCAGAAAAACGGCTTGTGTGAAAGCAGATAACCCCATTATTAGTGGGCTGGGGAAAATGAGGCTTCTTGTTTTCACTTGCCTGCTTGACAATCCATCTTTTTGTTTGCAGTACAGTATCTCCATTCAATGCATTGATAACTGAAATAAAACTTCCAGTTTATTGATAGATTGATTGATGCTCATTCAGTATAAAATGCGCCATTGGCATCTGCTTTGCACAATGAGTGACATGTAGGATTGAAAACTGGGGCTTATGTTTGTGTATGTTTGTTTCCCGGGGACAGTCCCTGGATTTACAAATCTGTCCCCAGACAAAATCCATCCCCGGAATGTCCCCGGATTCCATTTAATGTCCCCGGATTTATATTTTAAGTACTTAAATATATTAGTTCATTATTAGTAGGGAATGAACGTTGTGTGATTGGTTCAACAGCACAAGACACATCATATGGGGACTTCCGGCAAGGCAAAATGGTGGGCGCCATGGCAGTGAGCAGCTCCTGAAGCCAGCCAGAGCCAACTGCGCTACCAGGCTGGCTCCGGGCTGCTGAGACTGCCGCTGCCACTGCCACTGCCGAACCGGGAACACCCGGCTCATCAACTGTGGGAACCGCTGACACACACCCGCGACCCAAATCGAGCTGGGCGCAAGAGCGCCTGACCACCCGGCCTACTGCCCAGCGGTGCTCCGGGGCTAGGAAAACCCTGGAGCTGACACAAGGAGAAAAGGGGAGAGGAGAAGGAGAAAGGGGGAGAGAGAAAGAGGAAGGAGAAAAAAGAGGGGAGACCTGACCTTGCTCACTGCTGCTGCCGCCGCTGAGGAAAAAAGGTGGGAGGGCAAGGACACGTGGCCAAGCCCAGGCTTGACCTGAGCCTACTCCATGGTGGCTAGAGAGCAGGCTGAGACCCAGAGGAAGGCTGTAGACAAAGGAGACCACAGAAGAGAAGATATTACTTCTTTTAAAACAAACAAACAACTTTTTAAAAAATAACTTTTTTTCTCTTTTCAAAAAAAAAAAGTGTCCCCGCATTCTTTGAAAAAAACCTGGTAACCTTATGTTTGTGGCATAATTCCCCATTTGAAGTTGAAACATCGCCCACAGACGGATTGTTAGAAAGGAAGGGAGGGGACTTGCAATTCCTATTGCAATGCAAACTCTTTTGTGAGTGCTGAAGTTACCACAGTGAAACTTGACTGTGCACGTTTAGTACCTCCTCTGTTTGAAGGTCAAACATGTTCTTGTTCGCTACACACATTTTCAAGGGGAAAGAGGAAAGATGCACTGTGCTTTACTAGCTTATTATGAACCGCCCCGTGTTACACTTATCCTGTCAGCTCTCAGTCTGTGAGCTGGGAGTCTCACTAGAGCACACAAGGCGACTGTAGTGGGACAGCCATTCTGAAATTCTGGAGTGTGTGCTTTCATTCCTCTGGGTCCTTTCAAGCAAAATCCTGACTCCAGTACAGTGGTACTACGGGTTTTGAACGTAATCCGTTCCGGAGGACCGTTCGAGTTCTGAAACTTTCAAAAACGGAAAACTCAAAACTCAAAACTCAAAATGAAAGCCGTGCTTCCTGTTTGACGTCCAAGGCACGTTTGAAAACCGAAGCATTTCTTTCCGGGTTTTTGGCATTCGAGTTCCAAAACATTTGTCAAGGGAAACGTTCGAAAACTGAGGTACCACTGTAAATCTGGTAGACACAGAGGGGCAGAAGTCCACACACTCAGCTTTCAGGAGAACTCCATTTATACTATTGTTGTTGTTTAGTCGTGTCCGACTCTTCGTGACCCCATGGACCAGAGCACGCCAGGCACACCTGTCTTCCACTGCCTCCCGCAGTTTGGTCATCCTCATGCTGGTAGCTTCGAGAACACTGTCCAATCATCTCGTCCTCTGTTGTCCCCTTCTCCTTGTGCCCTCCATCTTTCCCAGCATCAGGGTCTTTTCCAGGGAGTTTTCTCTTCTCATGAGGTGGCCAAAGTATTGGAGTCTCAGCCAGTGGAGTAGCGTGGGTTGTCAGCACCCGGGGCAAGGCAAGTAATTTGCGCCCCCTAATCCGTGGATTTGCGCCCCCTAACCCGTGGATTTGCCCTAACCCCAGATGTTGCGCCCGGTGCGGCCGGCCCCCCTTGCACCCCCCACGCTACGCCACTGGTCTCAGCTTCAGGATCTGTCCTTCCAGTGAGCGCTCAGGACTGATTTCCTGATTTATAGTGTACAAGTACTAAACTGTGAGAATCCAGACTAGACAAGGTGTGTTCTGTCTCTCTCTCTCCCCCCCCCCCCCTTACCAGGAGAGAATGTCTCCTTTACCTTCCAGTCTATCAGATCCTCCATGCAAGTGTTAGGCCTGCCCCCAACCTCATTTTCTTACACACACTGCCTTTCTTCTAGAAAAAAAGGTGTCAGTAGTACTCACCATGAAGTTGTTACAGTTAAGTGCCACACTTTTAACTAGTTATTTTCTTCTTGGGGAGGCGGAGAGTGCCAGTACTACATACCCTTGGGTACCCCCAGAAAAAGAGCACTTCTTACTCAGTCCAGAGTGTTCTCTGGGGATGAGCACCTGGGACTGTATCTGAGCAGAGCAAACATACATGCAAAGTGAGAGTGAAAAATTAGGTACCAGGACCAGCCCTACTTTTGGGCAGAGCAAGGCAGTTGCCCAAGGCAAATAATGTCAGATTTCAAATCCCAGCATCTCAGCAAGAAGCTGTGGTGACTGGGAGAGGGAAAGAGTAGGTGAAAGTGAGCCATGAGTAAAAAAACAAAACCACAGACTTCATCTGCCTGTTCCTGTGCGCCATAAATGCCCGCTGGCTGTGCCACATGGCACATCCATGTGGCAGGTCTCTCTGCATTTGTCTGTCTGATTCTATCTGGTTGTCCAAGATTCCAGCACAGTCTGACAAAGAAACTGAACCCAAGCTGGGTCAAAGCAGTCCGGTGGGGAAGATCAGCAGCAGAGAAAAGGTTTTACTCTCACCTCAATGGCACTACCATTTACTTCCTACCCTGTATGTGAATGGCTGCCACACATCCTTACTGAGGGAAGGAAAAATGCCACAGTCAGGTATACTGTGGAGTGCAAACTTAAGCGCAACCGATAATATGCGTAACAGAGGGCTTAGTGATGTAGCAATTATAGGACAGGGGAGACCAGAGCTCAAATCCATGCTCAGCCATGAAACTCAATGGGTGACCTTTGGGTCAGGCACTGCTTCTCAGTCTACCCTACCTCACAGGGTTGTTGTAATGATAATTCAGCCTGAAGCAAGGGCAGAGGCGGCGGGGAATCCCGGGGGACTGATCCCCACTCTCCCCTTCCTCTTGGGGTAAAAAGGTAAAGGGACCCCTGACCATTAGGTCCAGTCGTGACCGACTCTGGGATTGCGGCACTCAGCTTTATTGGCATTATTGGCCGAGGGAGCCAGCGTATAGCTTCTGGGTCGCTTCTGGTGAACCAGAGCATCACACGGAAACGCCATTTACCTTCCTGCCGGAGCGGTACCTATTTATCTACTTGCACTTTGACGTGCTTTCAAACTGCTAGGTGGGCAGGAGCAGGGACCGAGCAACGGGAGCTCACCCCGTCGCGGGGATTCAAACCGCCGACCATCTGATTGGCAAGTCCTAGGCTCTGTGGTTTAACCCACAGTGCCACCCGCGTAGGTGATCCCAAATCCTCCAAGTGTCCCTGTTTTCCAGTTTACAGGAGCCATCCCGGTTTCTGATTTCCCGCTTTCCCTTACAGTGATGGCCAAACTTGGCCCTCCAGCTGTTTTCGGACTACAGTTCCCATCATCCCCGACCACTGGTCCTGTTAGCTAGGGATGATGGGAGTTGTAGTCCCAAAACAGCTGGAGGGCCGAGTTTGGCCATCACTGCTGCTTCCATTGGTGAAATGCATGGCACCCCGCGTCGCCCTTTTAAGAGGCGTGCTTGTCCTCCACGTGCTGGCGGTGAGTGACTGAAATACATAAACAGAGGCAGAGCAGCAGCAGCAGCGAGAGCAGAAGGAAGCCGCGGTTGACCGATAATAACCTCCTCTGTGCAGCGCCGGCGGAATCTATATAAGGAGCTCCGGGTTCAACAGATCTCCTGGTCTCCGTCCGTGGGGCAGCTGGCAGGGGGCAGAGGCAGCTCTCCCCGCCGCCTTACTTGCCCCGCCTGCAAATAACAACCACCACACAACAACCCAGGTCCAGTGGGACTATCCTCAGGCTTCGTGGCGAGGACTTTTCTCTTTTCCATTCCCCATCGAAGGGGACAAGAAAGACACCCTCGGATCAAACTGGCGAGCAGGTAAAATGAGATGGGGTTGTTTTTGGGGGGGGTTGGGGTTGGGGCTGGGAAAATGGTTGGGGGTTCAAGAGGGTTGTTGAAAATCAGCCCACCCCCGGTTAAGATGGACTTTGGGGGGCTACCCCTACTTCCACCCACCCCACACCAGCCGCCCCATAGAAAGCTGCCGGGGCTTCATTTGCGCCTATGCAAAACCGACACAAAGAGCCTCAGCGCTGGCGCCGAAAACAACTCACTTGGGGGGACCTCGCTGTTTTTCTTTCCATGCTTTGCGTGGGGCTGGGAAAGCAGACCTCTGAGCATGTGCAGAGTGCGTTTTGTTCCTCTCTCTCACACACACCTTCCTCCCCCGCACGTTCCGAGCATGCCTGGGCGCCCCAGCACCCTTATTTTTCTGTTCCGTTTCGTTTCGGTGGTGCAACTCCGGCCGGGAATTGGGACTCGTTTTGGAGAGGACAAAAGAGGCGAGGCGAGCCTGGCTTGGCTTGGCGAGGCATGTAAATGTTTGGGGTTCTAGCTAGAGACAAAAAGCGACGCCTCAGGTTGCTTGAGGTCCCCCCCAGATATATTTTCCTTTCGTTTTCTTCCTTTCTATCCTGCCCCTCTTTGTTTTCCCCCAGTGTCAAAACAACACATTTAGCTCCTCAGGATTTAGCTGAGGAGTGGAGGCAGCGCGCAAATTTGTTATTTTTCTTCTCGGCAGAAAAGGCTCTCTGCACGAGACTTGGGGCACCTTGAAAATAAACAAATAAGGTTTCTGGCAGCATGGAGGGTTGGTTCCCTTGGAGCCGAGCCTGAGAGAGGGAGCCTGTTTTTCTCTTTTTCTCTCTTTCGACGGCTGCTTTATCAGAAGACGCCTGCAGTTGGGGCTGTTGAGGCAAGACCCAAAAAAAATAGGGCTGCGAGGAGAGACAGACAGATACGAGGAGCTCTTAAGTAGCTAGAAATGACCGAGAGTAACCCCGGGGTACGTATGGCAGCTTAATGAAAGCCATCAGCCTGGCAAATGGAATAATAATAATAATAATAATAATAATAATAATAATAATAATGGTGGTGCAAATCCATCTCATCTGATGGATTTTGCACCTCAGCCCTGGAAAGAAAGCACTCTGGACACAGGAAAAGTTTTTTTTTGGATCTTTTTGCTAAGAGAAGCAACATATAGCAATAACAATGTATTTGTAAGAATAGTAGCAATAAGTTTAAAACATGCTTCTGGTCTTTTGGCCCACTGTTGTGGAAACGGATTCCATTCTTTGTGAGTCAGGGCCCAACAGGAACTGGGAGTTTTGTTTTGCAAGGGTTGGGATAGTAAAAAGGAAGCCCAAGGGAACAGGGACTAGCAAGGATCATTTTCCTGCCCAAGCTGATATACAGTGTGATCCATTGGGCTGGGAGCATTGTAAATATGTGAACAAAAAGGCCATAGTTGTGTTGGGGGGGGTGTGTGTATTGGTGATAAATGAGAGTTTGGTGTTGTATGCATATGGTTGTGTTTGTGGATTAGGTTAACAGCCTAGGTAAAAACCCCCCCTCAGCCATGAAGCTTGTTAGCTGAGCTGAAGACCCTCACCACTTTCTCTCATCCTTACCTACTTTACTGGGTTGTGGTGGGGGGGGGGAGGAAAACCATGAATCAAACCCCGCTCTGAATTCTTTGGAGGAAAGTTGAGAGACAAATGTGGCAAATAAACAAGAATAAAAAGAAGTTTGAGATGTTTGATGCATCTTTTCCTTCATGGACTTAAAAGCAGCATACATGGTTCTCCCCCCCCCCATTTAATCCCCACAACGATGCTGCAGATGTGTCAGGCCGAGAGGCAGTGACTGGTCCATGGTCACCCTGTAATCTTAATGGCCGAGTAGGGATTCAAACCCTGGTCTCTCAGTTCCAACACTCTAACCACTACACAACACTGGCTCTCTTAAAAAAACAACTCATGTTTTCAACTTTAAATTTAATGAGTTTGTTTCTACCTAGTGAGCTTGTTGCAATTTCAGGTTTGTTTGTTTTTTATTTTTAAAAAGCGTGCTTAGAAATCATTTTCATGAAGCATCACTGTAGATCCTACATGCATGTCTTTAGTTGCCTGCTCATACTGTGTAGACCAGTTGCGGTTCCCCAGGGTCAATACCCCTGACTTGTATGACTGGCACACAGTTGCCCATTACACCACCCGACGATACCATCATTGCAAGTTTTAAATAAGATCTTCCTCAGAAATGAAAATGCCAAACGTTCTTTCTCTGTATGGAGATCTTTTTCTAGGACCTTGGTGGGCAATGCGTTGGCCCTCAAGACATTGCTGAACTAGGATGTTCATCATCCCTGCCTATTAGTCAGTCTGATGGAGCCTGATGGGAGCTAGACTCCAACAACATCTGCAGGGCCACAGCCTACTCACCAATTGTGAAATTATGCAGAGTGCCTTTTTGATGTTGCTGCACATCATCTTCATATACATGGAACTAGCAAACTAGGGAGAGACATTTTAGCTGACCCCTCTCCCCAAAGTTCTCCGACTGCAGGAAAGACACAATTATTCTGTCTGCGTGAGGTTAGTTTTGCCTCCTTATAGTGTAGAGTTTCCCCACATCCTGGAATGTCCCTTATCCAAGCCATCCTCCCACTTCTTCTCTGCTGTGTAAGCTTTCCCCGCTCCCTGTCCTGCTTTTCTATCCTGTGGCCTTGTGAAACTCCAGCTGTTTTTGTTCTAAAGCAGCGCTCTTGGTTCATCCAAGGTCACAGCGAGGGCCAGCAGTCCTGGCTGGTTCTCCACATGGACCAAATGTACATCTTGCAATGTGTCCTAGAACTGCCTGCTTGGCTGCAGCAGGGGAAAGGGTCCCTAAAGGCAGAAAAGACAGGAGTGGACGTTACTGAGCAAATGGAAAGAAGAAGCCTCACATCTTCCTATTCCGCCCCACACTATGGCAGAAGTTCTCCTCTTCCAGCCAAGGAACATTCAGTGAAGTTAAGAGGGAGGGTAACTAAAACCACGACTTGCTTGTCCCTTTCCTCCCATGCCTGTGGAGGAAGGTGACTAGAAGCTTAACATCTGCAGCTACTCCTGGGGTCATTTTTAAAGATGTAGGTGCCGTGACCTGGCCAGGATCTAGAACCCCAACTTTCACCAACTTTTCAGGAGGCTCACAGTGCTGGGATTACAGCAAAGTAAATGACCAACGACCTGATTCCTAAGGGTCATTGGAATTGCTCTCTGTGAAAGTCAGTTTCATTTTTTCGAATCTGGTTTGATAGTCATCTAGTTTAGCCCCCTGCAACGCAGTAATCTTTTGTCTAACAAAAAACATCTCTGTAGTGAGTTTCCCATTCCAGGACTTCTTCCAGTGAAGTCTGCCTAGAGTTGGAACCGTAGGCAACTTCCTGCAAATAGAATAATCATTTCATTTATATCCTACTTTTCTTCCAAGGCAGCATAGCAATGCGATTGGTACTCTTCCCACTGACATTCTATTCTACCAACAAACCTGTTAGGTAGGCTAGGCTAAGATATATTAAGTGACCAAAGTCACTGCATGAGTTTCATGGCAGACTGGGGTTTTTGAACCCAGGTCTTCCTGGTCCAACACACTTAACCACTACACCTCATTGGCTCTCACCAAGTAATAATAATGACAGATAGTCAAATCAATGTTTTGGATTGCAGAACTCCTAAGTAGTCATTCTGTTTATAAAAGACTGCATCCTTTTTGTAATCCTTGCAAGGCAAAAAAAAAAAAATTGAATTATGTAATAAAAGCCAATAAGATAATTCCAGCATGCAGAAAGCAATTATGCTGATGACTACAATTATAACAAAAGATTAATGTTTCCTGTTGCAGCTTTCTTTTTAACTTTACCTCTTATCTGCTGCGATAAATATCTTTTAATGAACTTTTGCAGGTGGCAGAACAAACAGACTTTTATGTTTTTATGGTCTTGATTCAAGACTCTTGAATTTTCTATGATAGTGACATGGAAATTCACATGGAAATCAAATGCAAGCATTCTTGCGTTCCCATTTGATACTCTTTGTGTGCAACGATTCCATTATCTCTGGGTGAAAATATGTTCCTGTCTCTGTGTGCAATCACAGTCCCTCCCCAGGACAGATGGAGCATTCTGGGCTTCTGTGAGACATTCTGCAGATTTGCGCTAAACACATAGCGTTGGGGTCTCCTGGGGCACCATATTGTTGACATGGCAGATGTAACTGCTCCCTCTGATCTACTGGAGTCCATTGTGTTGATGGGAGCTTGAACACATGCTGTTGTTCTATCATTCAGCTTGCCTCCTCCTGCATCTGTCTCCCAAGGCAGTGATTTCATCAATGTCCTTAGCCTGAACATCTTCTACTATGCTGCAGATAAAATTCACTGCCAAAATGTGTGCCACACAATCCTCTAAATCATTCTAGAGAAAGATTCTTCCTGTTTGAAAAAGTAATAGCTATCCATTAGGGATTCAGTCTGTTCTCCCTCAGTTAAAAATATTAAATAAGGGAGGCTTCCTCTTGTCTTCCTGTGTTATGTTCTATCAGGCTAGATTTGGCTTTTGATAGAATACCACATGGGTGTTACTGCAGGCGGCAAATTGATTGTGTGGTTTTTATAAAGTGGATCGCATATTATTTTTGTTTGAAGAAGAGCCTGACAATTGAAAATGTGTTGGGCCTTAATTTGTTCACCTTGTGATCACTTCTGAACTAAAATGTCTTCACTGCAGTCACTGAGGATATTTATCTTCACTTTTCTAGTATTCATAGAAAGACTCAGTCGTCATATAATATATAAGATACAGTTCCTTGGTTCTTTTTCTATGTCACATTCTTGCATAACCAGGGGATAGGAAACACCGGATGGGGCTATTGAAATTGAGCTTCGTTCTCAGTGGTTTCCGTTGACTTCCATGGTACAAAATTGTCTGCAGCCAGCAAAATCACACTTTTATAGCAGTTGGGTGTAAAGAGATCTGCAAAATGGGAGCCAGACCTCCAATGTGGGTTTCACTTCCTCTCTGTACCCTAGGAACCCCATATCTAGACTCCATATAAATGGCACTGAACACTTTTCTTATTCCACGCTGTTGCCTTTATAGAGTAGTGCAGCTATGAACCTGTGGGATTGGAGTCCCATTTTGATGGAGTTTGTGTTAAATGCTTGGGAGACTTGGCTGCCACTTTAACATTAGCGTTCCTTTTTCTGTTTTGTGTTATGTATGATTCACGAAGGGGAAAAGTCTGCTCCCTTTGCACTTTTCAGCCTTGGTCACTAGACGAAAACATGTGATCCTGTGTCAAGTACTGTGTCAGAAAGACAAGACAGGCAGGCAGTCGGATAGGATGAAAAACTGTTGACACTGTGTTTTCTCCTCCCAGACAAAGCCGCTTAATTTTGTGAGCAAATAAGAAGTACAAAGGGGGGGGGGGTGATTCAGAGGGAGACCACTTACAGATTAACTCTATCAATTTAAATGACAAGTTTTAATTGTTCCTTCGTTCCTTCTAATGAATTCTTGACTTGGGTTGGGGATAAATGCTTCGCAAAGGTGTAAGCGTCAATATCAGGCTCCTGCTTCTTCTTTAACATGAATGACTACATTGAATTGGACATTTTATCCCCCTAGCTCTGCTCCTAAATAGCTCTTAGGTTAATCCAATAAAGAAACACTTTCTTCACATCATGTTAACTCCATTAGGAAGCAGTTAGTGTGTTAGGTGAGAAAGAGAGTGCTTTTTTAGACATTATGAGTTTGAGCTAGTCTGGGCTGGAGGCACCATCTTTTTCTTCTTCTTTTTTGAAAAGCAGCTGGGAGGATAGTTTCCCCTCAAAATAAACTCTGGCTTCCACTTCTAACAGGCAATCTGAGGGGTGCTGCAGAAATAAGAAATCAAAATTACATACCAAGCTGACTTGATGGTCTCCATGAAATCAATGGGGTTCCCCCCCCCCACACTCCTTCAATAGGCTTAGGTTTCAATTCTGTACCTGCTTACCTGGGAGTAAGTCCATTTGAACTCAGTGGGGCTTACTTCTGAGTAAACATTAGATTGTGCTGTTAGATCAATGGGTAGACTAATCAGCTAAAACTTCGCTGATAAATTAGGGGCGGCACTTTGAATCAGGTGGCAAATTATAATCTTAACCCTGAATGCTAGCTTTTGTTTAATAGGCCAGCACCCTCTTTGGTATATCAAAAGGCCCCACTGTTGAATAGAATGCTCATTTTTTAAAGTAAGTCAAATCAATCATTGAAAAGCTGAAGTATTAACTAAAAATCCTTTAACCGCCCTCCTTCTTTTTAACGCACAACCCAACAAGCATCCTTGATCTTGCACTATTTGTGGTTACTGTTATTAAAGTGGGACAGAAGAGAGGCATTGTAAAACTGTGTGTGCCTTTCAGTGTTGGGCTCACATGGGCAATGCAACACACCAATCCAGCATCTCTGAAATGCGGATTTGAGTCCCTTGAGCCGGTCTCAAATCTCTGTTTTGCCTATAGTGGGCTTGTTCGTACTTCTGCTATCTTGTTTAATACGTTGCTGGTACAGTGTGAATGTCGCCCTATGTGCTGCTTCTGTTTGTTTGGTGCTCCACTTGTGAGTGGCAACCAGGTGTACAATCTGATTGTATGGTTACAGTAGTTCCTGGCCCATGCTAGGACACTGGTGTGCTTCCATTGTGTCTTCTGGTGCTGACATAAGAACAGACCACACAATCCAGACAATCCGTGTTTACCGTAATTGCCACGTGAAGAATGACAGCCCAGCACTTTCTGAAGACTGTAAAGTTCAGGGAGTGCCCCCTGTCCAGTTCTTTAGAGGTAGATTTTTAAAGTAGTTTTGAGAACTTGACACCAGAGGGCAGAGTATTTACCGGCATAGAAACACATGGAGGTATTTATACCCAAAGGACAATTTGTGTACAAAGATAAACAAGAATTAAGGTTGTATGGTACTGTTGCATGCTTGAACGCTACAGTAATGAGTCTTTGAACTAATATGAGCGAGAGACTATACGTATGCATTTTAGGCTGCAATCCTAGACTCACTAACCTAGAGAAAACTCCATTAAGGTTAATGGGATTTAGTTTTGAATAGACCTTACTGTGCTGGCCAGTTCTGTTGGTCCACCCTGTTGCCCCACAACAACTGAGAACAGAAGGTACCCCAAAACTCTTGAAACATTTCATTGTGACTTCTCACTGTGGAGGATAAATGACAATGTTGGGCAAGCTGTTGCCCAAGGGCCCATTGATGTGATTCCAAGGAACCAAAGGCTCCTCCCAGGACACACTTTGACAGCAATTGCCCTAGAGCAAGGTTAGCTGATGTGGTGGCTGCAAGCTGTTGTGGGCTACACCTCCTTGCAACCCCAACCAGCATGGCTGATACTCAGGGATGATGGTAGTTGTAGTCCAAAACTTCTGGCGGGTACCATGTTGGCTACCCTTGCCACCAAGAAACAGTTGTTTTTAATGTCATTCAAATAAACTAATTCCCATGGCTGTAAATCCATATACAGTATATGGGATCAATGTTAAACCTGAAAAATAATCTCGTCATCTGGGACTCTGTCTGGCTTTGGAGATACTGTAGCTTGTCTTGAGTTTTTCTTATCTCATTCATGGGCTTGTTTATTGGCAATAAAAAGAAGACTAGACATGATTAATTCAACATTTTATTGTATTTTATTTGACTTAGTCAGTCCAGAATCTTGATTAGTCCCCACCACCAAGAACTATTGGCTTCACTTGGAAGTTTGCAAGGTTGGGTGGAGGTATATTGGAAATCTCATTACAACAAGAGAGCATATTTTATTATGGATGCTTTTACAGTCCGCATCATACCTTACGGTATTCTGTTCTGCATTGATTGGTAAATACTACTTATTCTTTTCCCTGCAATGCATTGCCAGTAATCTCTCATATCTCTTTCAGAGATGAGGTTCACTAAACACTGCTGTCCTCTCTGGCCAGAATTTTACTGAGAGTGAAATATCCTCCACTTTCAGAATGTAAACGATCTTCTTATGGATTGATAAGTTCAGCTCTTGTTTTCACTGGCAACGTTTGGGACTTCCAGCGTTTTATGTGGCGCTGTCTCATAAAATTACATCTGGGTGTTTCATGGTTTTATGCGGATAAAACATAATGCCAGTAAAAAATATCACTTGACTTGTAGAAAGCTCTTGAATTTACGGTGAGGTCATAAGCCAGCCAAGTCAGCCTGCCAGTCAGCCCCATCTTCACTGCTATATGAGCTCATCGATTGGAGGAGCCCTGTGAAGTATTCAGCCTGAAATTGTTAGATATCCTGACATAATTGGTGCCCTTTATATATTGCCTCATTTCGCCATTTCAGAGAAGGAATTATTCCTTTCTTCAGGGGCAGAGCTCCAAAATGTGTTTGAAATTTCAATCTGGCATTCCTGTCAGGGGCCTCTGGGCTGTATGGAGGCCATTCTGTGGGAGCACAAGAGAAAAAAGAAGTTTGAGGCATAGAATCCTGTTTCCTGCTAAGAAAAAGACCTGGAAAAGGCAATGTGGTTGCTGTGTGATTGTACGGTGGTACCTCGGGTTAAGAACTTAATTTGTTCCAGAGGGCCGTACTTAACCTGAAACTGTTCTTAACCTGAAGCACCACTTTAGCTAATGGGGCCTCCCGCTGCTGCCGCACGATTTCTGTTCTCATCCTGAGGTAAAATTCTTAACCCAAGGTAGTATTTCTGGGTTAGCGGAGTCTGTAACCTGAAGCGTCTCTAACCTGAAGCATCTGTAACCTGAGGTAGCACTGTACACCCTTGGTTTGTTGTTTTTAAAGCATTAGAAAGTGGTGGAATGGCATGGTCCAGACTGGGACTATGGTACATAGGGGTTTGGGGTCTGGCTTCAATCCCCCATGGTATTTTTCTACAAAAAAAATTGCCCCTTCCTCTCCGCTATGATACCCCAGAAATACCATTCCAGTAAAAGACAGCTTTGGGGCAAATACCAGCTGGAGCCTGGAGGAGAGATTTTAGCAGGAAATGGCAGACTCCATACCCTGTGGCCCATACCCTACCACCACCCCCACCTGCTGAAAATAACAATCCCAGCATGGGTGGCCATGTGGTAAAACCTATTTTCCATCCTGGCTCCAACTCAGTATTCATTACTGTTGCTACATTTTGAGGAAATAAAAGTGACTACTGAGGTATTGTGGGAAATCAAAATGGTAGCCTAGCTCCCATCAGGAAAATAATTGTTTAAGGGAGTTATGGGTTTCAGAAGTGAGTCCTGCCGTGATACTGGGTCCCAGCAGTTGCCCAAAGAGGCTGAGTGTTGACACTAGGCCTGCCACCTTGATCTTGAGGGGAACATGGGATGGAAAAGCTGATGAAGTATATCAATGTACATCCTAGCACCTGGAAAGGAGATTACAGGATAGGCCCTGAATTTCTATCATAATGCTTTGCATACAAAAGAGATTCGTCCTTTCTCCTTCATTGATTGCGTTTCCTGACTTATCTAGAGTTCGTCCGTTGATGATTTCATCCGCATGTTGCTTTTCCACAAAAAAGAAGAAACATGGCCGAAAGGATGTGTATCACAACCCAAACAGTGCAAAAACAGTTAGAAAAATGTAACATAATAAATCAGCAACACAATAGCTAAAGGAAGAATGTACGAAAAGCAACATTTCAGTACTATAAATATAACAAGATTATATTAACAACACGACACTGTTGCAATAGCAAAAATAACAAGGGAGCCCAACACCTTGATCATTATAAAAAATAAACCCTCCAACAATGTTACTCACAGTTTCTCGCCTGCAGCATCTTGCAAAGCTTCCAAAGATGCAAAGCACAGGGTAGCTGCAAAAACCTCTCCCATTTGGCTATTCTCCCATGATATTTAGACCAGCATTATCTAAATTTGTGGAGCTAAACAGGACTTCAGAGTCACATAACAGAGTTTCCCCCAAAGATGTTTTATTTTTTATTTTTTTGCAGGAGAAAGTTCTTAGGCACACTGGCCTGTGTTTCTTAAAACCCCATGTTTGTCATTTAGTCAAAGCATATCAAGCTGTGAACGTTTAGAAGCTCTTATCAAGAGAGGTAAACCTGAGAAGTTTACAGTCCGGCGGCAGATTGGCACACAGCCATTCTTAACCATTACACTTTCAAGCTGCTGTAATTAATTTTATGATTTGCCTAGCATGCTTGCCTAAGTGTTGCTGCAGCCTCCTCTGCCCTGACCCACTGGGATGGCACCAGGACCTGACACTGTTACCACCAGGTATGGAGGTGTTTTGAAATCCAACTCTGCCAAGCCTTCTGCCTAACAATGTAAAATAAGGCAGGGATGTCAAGTTACTGATAAAGTTAACACAAACTGAACATTATTTCTGTAACAGCAAGGCACGGAAAGATGTGTAATGGCCACAGCATGGCCAACCATATATATATATATGCTCTTTTATCTGATGCAATATGTAGAAAATTGCATCTGTCTGCAGTTCTGCAATGTGCTTGCAATTTTTAAGAATGAAAGCTGCCGTTTAAAATGCTTAAACGTCAACAGTGGGATTCCTATTGTTCAGATACATTTCAATATCTCAAGGTTGAGGCGAATTATTGTGGAGTTGCTTTGAAATCTAGATAGAAGATGTAGGGAAACTTTAAAATCTGGTTATCAGAAAGCATTGCTTTTGGGATTCCAGAAAGCACATCTGACCGTATCGGCTCCATTCATCTGATAATGGCTCGGCCCCAAGGTTTGAGGTTCAAAGCTCACAGCCACTGCTGACATTTGTGACCGGGACAGCACTTGGCGTGGACTGCAGTTCTTCATAGAACTTAGATAGCAATAAGCTGGGTCTCTTGGAGGTATTACTAGTTGAAAATCTAGATTTGCAGAGTAGATTCAGGTAAGTGTTTCAGCTTTGTAAGATTTTGAGTGGAACTGCCTGTTTAAATTCCAGCTGTGGGTAATTTCATCGATGACATTCCTTACAGTTTCCGTGCAATCCTACCGGTTTGTACCTTCTGTGCAACATAAAGAGGTAATCGACTACCCTAGCTATTTTTTATTTTATTTTGGGTGGTGGGGAGGTCCTTCCAAAAGGAATCCTTTTGAGAAATGGTGCAATGTGACCGTCATTCGGTGTTTATTATTTTGTAGAACTTTTCTGCCTTTCTTTCGGAAAACCGCAACAAGAAAAATAGCTGGTGGTGTCCTTTTTGTGAAAAAATTATTACTTGTTTCAAAAGCTTTGAATGGTTAGTTTGTTTGAATGGTACTTCACTTTCGTTTTTATGGTGGTTTTAACGCTTCTCATCTTAACACTGCCTGCATAGGGCAGCCAGGGCTTCGTATTTGAAAAACCTAAAATTCTGCTGATCAGCTCTTTGGGAGCTGTAGGGTGTGGGGTGATGGTGGCTGAATTCAGATCTCTGCTCAACTCCAAAACTGACCATCAGGACTTTAAAATTTTGATTTTGGTTTCTATGAGCTGTTGAGCCCATGTTTTGTGGCACCATTTTAGGACTTCAGTCTGAAACAGTGTCCATTTGCCCTACCAGCATCACAGTGACTGTTCACTGTGACCAGTATATAGATATTCATTCTCTCTCTCTCTCTCACACACGCCCCAGTTCAACACTATTTTATTATTATTGTTTTTAACTGAAAAACGTACTACATTAGGTGATGTTCTTTTGAAAGGAACTTTGCTCAAATTAGTTAGGAATCTGATAGCCTTATGGTGCGGATCCTGTCTAGTGTGCTGGGCCTCAGCCTTTTAGTCAATCAATCAATCAATCAATCAATCAATCAGTTTCTTATGGTCATAGATCAGCATTTTAAAAATAGCTAAAATACAAAATTATAAAAGCAAGATACAATAAAAACAAGCCAGAATATAGAGCAGGGAGACATGAGTAACTGACCAGCAGGTTAAAACAGCTAGAATTATAGCACTTACTAAAGTGATCCAGTCAAAGACTGGGGAAGAAGATTCGTGTGTCTGAAACAAAAGATTTCATGCCCAGATTAATATTGGTTTATTTTTAGGGAGCCTTTTCGTTAGGAAAATGGTGGTGGGCTGCATGTTATTTCTGCTTCTGTTGTTTAATCACTTACCAGATTCTAAGGATCATAACTGTGCAAATTTAAAAGGAGGAAAATTTTGTTGGTACAACACCGGACTAAAGCATGTAAAAGTCCAATTAAAACAGATCTTAACAGAGGGAAGAGAGGAGAGAAAGGGGAAAGAGGAGAGAGGAAGGGGAAAGGTGCACTAACAGCACAATCCTATGTATGCCTACACAGAAGTAAGTCTCACTGAGTTAAGTGGGACGTACTCCTAGTTTAGTGTGCATAGGATTCTACCTTAAGGCTGAAAATGGTATGCACACATATCTCTAAGTAAGGGTAAGCCTTATGGACCACAGGTGAGCTTACCTCTGAATAAACAAGCATAGGAACATATTGTTTGGTTCCACTCCTAAGCACACTTACAAGGGAGTAAGTCCCTAGGGACTTAATTAGATTTTTTTCTAACGAGACATACTTAGAAATGCAGCACACAGAGAAGAATTCAGGATATGTATATAACCAATACCTGTAGAACTGATGCATTTTATTGAAGGCAGCAAAAGCCAACCTGGTTGTACAAAAATATAACGTTCTTGAAGGCAGCTCATGTACAGGCTGATTCACAGATGCACACACCTCACTTGATTTCTCATTGCTTGAACATAAATGGTTTGATGAGTTGTGGTTGATTCTATGGACTGACTCCATGGAAGAGCGTTGTGTACTGATGTGATATCAAAATTCTGGTGACTGAACTGGATGGCTTGTTCACACATGCAACACCACTACCTGAAACTGTAGATATAAAGCAATGCAGGTGTGAACCAGCACTAAGTGCCAAGTCAGACCTTTAGGTGGGCATGGAGTTCCAGCTGGATCAAGATTGGGGTGCAGGCGCAGTCCTCCCAATCTGAAAAGGGCAATGTGTATAGAAATGGATAATTATCTGATGCCATCTCCAACCATAATGGTTGATGGGTGCAAAACAAGAATGGTGGGAGCACTGTTTGGGCAGCTGGCCTGTTGCAAGTGGCTGTTGTAATTTGGTGTTCTTTTCCCCAAAGTTGGAATGGCCAAGAAGAACTCACCTTTGAGAGTTTAATCTTACATTATATTTAAAAGTCAAACACTGCTTGCAATAGGAGTTGGATCCAACCTTTGATCTTTATTATGAAAGAGCCTGGACTGATTCCTCCCACCACCACCCCAGGCTCAAATAGTTTTATCTGTTCTCGGAGCAAGGACAGCACATCAGAAACAGCAGGGCGAGCTGGCGTTAGCATGCCAAGATCGTTTGCAGCTGCCCTGCGGGCTCTGCATTTGGGAAATGGAAGAACAGCTCAGTCTCTCTAGTCCTTTGTTCCTTGTCTTTCGTTAGAAGGGCGGGAAGTGAGAGGTGCCTTTAATGCAGAGGTGAGAGATGTGTGGCCTGCGATATATAGCATGGGCAACCGTTGGGGTTGATGGTAACTGTAGACTGGAAACATATAAAGGGCCACTCATTCTCCATCCCTGCTCAACACAAGTATGCCAGAGATGAAATAGAAAACTATGTACTTCATGGTGGATTGTTTCATAGAATCATAGAATTAGAAGAGACCACAAGGGGTCATATAGTCCAAACCCTTGTAACATGGGAATCTTTTGCCCAACATGGGGCTCGAACCCACAACTGTGAGGTTCTCATGCTTAATATTTGCTTCATACTGGACTGCAATACCTGATGTTCATACATTCAGCAATGTCTATACCAGGGATAGATAAGCTGTGGTCCTGCAGTTGTCATGATTATGACTGCTATCATCCCTGGTCATAATGGCTGGCGATTATCCAATCCAACCCCTCATTTATGCCGTCCCCTGGGGTGAGGTATGTTGGTCCACTGGTGGTGGTGTAACTGTGCTATGCTGTGATTATGTATAGGTGTTCGCCATCTGGGGCACTAACTCTGTTTGGTGCTGATCCATGGAATTGTGGAGTAGCTCAGTTGGTACAGCATGAAACTCTTAACTTCAGGGTCATGGGTTCGATCCCAACGTTGGGCAAAATATTCCTGCATTGCAGGAGTTGGACTAGATGCCCCTTGTGGTCATCTGCTTCCAACTCTACCAGTCTGTGATTCTATCCTGGTGCTTAAATTTGTGCAGTCTTATTGGGAGTTCCTGGCTCATACTATAAGCACCTCCAGACCATGTTAGCTAGATCGCAAACCTGCCAGAAAATCACATCCTGCTCTGTGGAGACCAGTGTTGAAACTTCAGAGTAGAGGTCTTATTACACAGATATAGCAAACTGGGAATCTCAGGAGCCAGGAGGGCTAGATCCTTCCTTCCGTTCTTCATTTTTAATAATAATTAAAAAATAGAGCCTGGTTTCTCAGAATTATTTCTTCGTTTTTTAAAACATAATTCACAATTGTGTTTTTAATTGAAACTGCTTTTGGGGTGTTTTTAATTGCAAATGGTTTTAGAATGTTTTAACTGTTTTGTTTTTTAATTGTCTTATGTTTTTATTGTCCTGGGCGCCTCCAGGAAGAAGGGCAGGATATAAATTTAATGAATAAATAATAATAATAAAATGAAGAGAGTGGTATGTTTCCTTGTATAGTTAAGCCCTACTGCCAAGAGCCTTCGCTGTCCGCTCTCTGGTTTTATAACATTGCTCAGTCACTGACTAAATAGTTACTTTTTAGGGGAAAGGTTCTCCCCCCGCCATACCATTTTTTCTCCTAGTCAGAGAGCAAACAACTGTATTGTTTGCCAAAGCTTCCCTCTTCCCTAAGGCTGTTTAATGTTTGTTCAGTACAGCTGTGGTGAAGGATGAGTTGAGAATGAAATGCAACTGCACAGTTTTAATTTCCAACACCCTTTAAACTATACAGCTGTGAAAATATGGTCATGGGTAATGGGTGGACCCTGCTAAGATATGGAGACTGATTTTAGGTTATTGTATGGGGTGTTAGAGCAGGGGTAGTACCTCTGGTGGGAGACATGTTGTGCTCCTTCTGGGGTAGTTTGTCCACCTTTGGTCTCTATCCTGCACTTATTTCATGACTCCTAGAAGTTGTCAGCATAAAACAGCAGCCAAACTCCAGGAATGGCTTTGACTGGCTGGCTAAACCAGGTGAAGGTAGCCAATGGGCCTCAAACTCTTGGTTAGTTAGGGACTTGCCCTTCATGCATAGACAGGCTCCGGCAGATTGAGCGGATGAGAGCAATGGTGGGTCCAACGGTCAAGAAGGCGGTTTCTGCACATGCTGTAGAGCAGCCTTTCTCAACCTGTGGGTCCCCAGATGTTGTTGAACTACAACTCCCATCACCCCTAGCTAGCAAGGCCAGAGTTCAGGGATGATGGGAGTTGTAGTCCAACAACATCTGGGGACTCACAGGTTGAGAACTGCTGCTGTAGAGGGAAGTGAGGGGCAGATGGGGCTTGTCCACCTGGGAAGGCAGCCCATTTAGGAGAAGGAAAACTCTGATCTTAAACCGTCACTGCCTTGTGGGATATCTCCAGGAGAATAAAAGGCTAAGGAGTAAATCCTACACAAGTCTGGAGTCCCTAAGACAGTTGGATGGCGCCTTGTATGCCTCCTTCCTATGGTCTGAAGCTCAACATCAAAAAAACGAAGATCATGGCCACTGGTCCCATCACCTCCTGGCAAATAGAAGGGGAAGAAATGGAGGCAGTGAGAGATTTTACTTTCTTGGGCTCCATGATCACTGCAGATGGTGACAGCAGCCACAAAATTAAAAGACGCCTGCTTCTTGGGAGAAAAGCAATGACAAACCTAGACAGCATCTTAAAAAGTAGAGACATCACCTTGCCAACAAAGGTCCGTATAGTAAAAGCTATGGTTTTCCCAGTAGTGATGTATGGAAGTGAGAGCTGGACCATAAAGAAGGCTGATCGCCGAAGAATTGATGCTTTTGAATTATGGTGCTGGAGGAGACTCTTGAGAGTCCCATGGACTGCAAGAAGATCAAACCTATCCATTCTGAAGGAAATCAGCCCTGAGTGCTCACTGGAAGGACAGATCCTGAAGCTGAGGCTCCAATACTTTGGCCACCTCATGAGAAGAGAAGACTTCCTGGAAAAGACCCTGATGTTGGGAAAGATGGAGGGCACAAGGAGAAGGGGACGGCAGAGGATGAGATGGTTGGATGGTGTTCTTGAAGCTACCAGCATGAGTTTGATCAAACTGCGGGAGGCAGTGGAAGACAGGAGTGCCTGGCGTGCTCTGGTCCAGGGGGTCACGAAGAGGCGGACACGACTAAACGAGTAAACAACAACATGCCTCCTTCCGGAAACTCCTGCAGCCAAACTGGTGCCAAGCATATTGCTGTGCTTTCCTTTGGACTGAGCTAGGCTGAGTGAGAGGGTTTTGTCATCTGGGCAGCCCAGGACCTCCATATACACTGCCCAGGCTTGCCCCCCAGGGAGGTCACTTTGGGGCTGCTAACACAGCAGTTTGACTTCACTCCCAGAGGCGCACTGTCGAGACTGATGCAAACAATAGGAGGCTGAAAAGGAAGACTTTTAGGAGTTTTTTGGAGCTGCACAAGCATACTGTCCTGGGCTGCCTTTGGGGTGCTCAGAAATCACACCTGGCCATGCCAGCCTTCCTAAAGCAAAGGCAAATTTGTGCTTAGAATTTTGCACTTTCTGCTTCGTGGATTAAAAGCAGTTCCTTCCCAAGAATTGGTGTACAGTAGTACCTCGGGTTAAGTACTTAATTCGTTCCGGAGGTCCGTACTTAACCTGAAAGTGTTCTTAACCTGAAGCACCACTTTAGCTAATGGGGACCTCCTGCTTCTGCCACACCTCCAAAGCATGATTTCTGTTCTCATCCTGAAGCAAAGTTCTTAACCTGAAGCACTATTTCTGGGTTAGCGGAGTCTGTAACCTGAAGCGTATGTAACCTGAAGCATCTGTAACCCGAGGTACCACTGTATCACTTTGTCACACTTTCCTCCCTGAAAATTGCCACATGGCAAGTTGCTTGAAAGGTTCATGGATCAAAACTCCACCTCTTCTGCCCTTTGGTGCAGCTGTATTGAAAATGGGGGGAGGAGGATAAACAGGAGGCATTGTCACATAGCAGGGAGGGGCTTATCTGCCAGTGTCTCTTCCATGCTGCTGCGGCACTTTTCAGTAATCCAATCTGGGGCTTGGGGGAAGGGTGATTGAGAGCTGAGTTCTAATCTTGTATTAGTCACTGGTCTACTCTGGAAAGAGCTCTCTGCATTTTCTTATATTATATATTTATCTATTAAATTTCTAAACTACCCCTCATCAAGAAGGGGATACAAGCTGGTATACAGTAATGCATCATGTTGCAGGGAGTGCATTGCAGAGCATGAATGGTCTGCAGACACTGCAGTAGTTTTAACAAACACTGTTCCATAGCAGCAATCCTGCTGCTGCTGTGGGTTTAGGGCCAAATTTGATGTGATCAGGGAAATCCATCATCAGATTTCCTGATTCCCTCCTCTCCCAAGGTAAAAGAAGCCATGGGCCCCTGAATCAGACTGGGACTATTGCTTTGGAGCAGAGAAGGTCTATCATTTCTCCTACACTGCAAATTGCCCTACCCACTTCAAGCTGGCATTTGCCCTGCAGAGCAAAACATACATGTGTGAAACAAGAATATTGAGGGGTCCCTTCAAGGGGTTCAGCTTCTTAAGGAAGACTGGACCTTCGGAGAGAGTGTACCTTTTAAGGCTCAAACTGGTCTGGAAATGAACAGAGACCAGACCAGGATGTACAAAAGCAAAGCGGCTATAAGCCTGATCTTTATTAACTGTTGCAACAGGGTGGTTACTGCCACAAACAGGAAGCAGGAGGGACCCAGGACAAAGGTGTGCAAGCCCTTAAATAGACTTCTGAACTGCCCACCCTGGAGCCCAAGACTGCCCCTCCATGCATCATATGTACATCAGAGAAGGGGCGGTCTACAACAGAAATCTGAGTGTGTTGTTTTTATCCTGTCTGCCAGGTTACCTTACTGGATTACCTGGGCATCCTGGCCACTCTTTTGTTATGATAACTACTCAATTCCCGAATCCAGGTCACAGGCTCACCCTATTCATATCTTCAGTGTGCCCTTGATTCAGGATTTGTGAGCAAAGAGACAATGGGGAGGCTCCCCATTTCCTTTGACCTTGCAGAGAAATGTTTGAGGTCATTTGGGAGAGACAAAATGGTTCAGGACTTTTTTCTGTGAGGTTTCAGACATGTGGTTTATACATTTATTTTATAAAGTTCTTATAACAGGTGCCTACATGATAACCACATGTTTTGCTCCAGAGGCAAAGAGTACTACTCTCTCTATGTGTGTTTCAGTTGTGGAAACAACTGTAGAAGAAAGTGACCCCATCCGGCCCATCAAATGAATCTCCCTGTCAACATTTTTAACACCTTTGCTATTTCCCCCAAACAGCAGGAACTATTCTATTTATAAATCTCCTGCGTCACACCTTGTTTGACTCTCTGTGTGCAGTTTGAATAGAAATTAGAAATACAGTGGTACCTCGGGTTACATACGCTTCAGGGTACAGATTCTGCTAACTCAGAAATAATACCTCGGGTTAAGAACTTTGCTTCAGGATGAGAACAGAAATCATGCTCTGGCGGTGCGGCAGCAGTAGGAGGCCCCATTAGCTAAAGTGGTGCTTCAGGTTAAGAACAGTTTCAGGTTAAGAACAGACCTCTGGAACAAATTAAGTACGTAACCAGAGGTACCACTGTACAGAATTACAGGTGCCTCTGCGGAATAGTTATGTGTGGCCTTGAACTACGGTGTGTGGTGGATGACAGGGGTTTGTGGGGGAATGTACTTACATTATTTAAGGGCAGATTATTGACAAAAAGTAAAGTTTGGAAACACTTGGCTTAGAATTCAAGATCTGGTTTAAGCTCTGTAATCAATCCCGTGCTTCATCTTCCTTAATATTGCTGCTGTGGCTGTGTGGGTGTTATTGGGCTACACAGCCCTACATTGGGTAAGAACAAAGCAACATAAACAAGGAAGTGCTTTGTTTTGCTTTAAGAATTAACAAATCCTGCTAATCCACTCCTTTTGTTGTTTCTAGTTGATGACCAGCCACAGTATCTCTGCTGTGTGCTGTTGCCATCTGTGGTGGTGCCAGTGTAAACAGAGGGAAGAAGATGGTGTTCTGGACACAGCTTGGTTTGCTGCTATGGAAAAATTTCACCTATAGGAGAAGGCAAACGGTAAGATCTCACACTATTGCTTGGTTTTCACAAAGTTGGTAAGGGTACTGGTTGCTTGGTTCCCAATACAGGGCCTTCTTATAAAACCATTTTTTATTTATTTTGTGTGCCAAACAGTATACACAGACTGGCACATGTGCAAATCTCCCATTGATCTGGGTAGTCTTTTCGATACAAATAGCTACAGGATTTGTATAGTGGCTTTGATGTTCTATTGATCTGAAGATAAGTAATCGGTTAGTTGGATTGTACGATGCCCTGAAGAAGTCATGGAAAGACTTTTTGATCTCTTGGAGGTTCTTGTTAACAGAAGAAGTGGGAGTGAATGTTTGGTGATCCTTCCTCCGTATAGCTACCACCTTCCACACTGTTGCAGAGAATATGGAGCAATTTCTTTTGGACATGGGGGGTGGGGGATTCCATGAAAAATGCCCCCTCTCCTCTGTTAGTTGGTGCCTAAGCAGAGAACAGGGCAGGTTTATGCTGCTTTTATTTACAATGCTGCCACCAAAAACTTCGTAGAGAGATGTCTTAATTAAAAAAAATAGGTGCACACCCAGCAAAGACATTGTATGAAGAGGTACATATATTGTGTAAAATCAGTTGACTCCTCCCATTAGTGGATCAATCTAGGTAAACCTGGGGAATCCCCATTTCTCTGGCTGCTGATTTGGCCTCAGCATTTGGGAGCTGAACCACACCACACACATATACACCTCAGGATACCTTTGGGTCAAAGCATGTGTGTCCTCAGGCTGAAGACACTGTAGATTAAGGAGCACATGCTGTGATCACCTGAGCTTTCCCACCCTGCAGGTTAGCAGGACACCCAGTGCTGACCCCTCTCATGGACAATACTTGATAATTCCTTAATTCTTACAAGAACTCAGCAGAGGTACCCAGTGGGGTAGCGTTGCTGTAGAACCAAAAGAACAATAAGACCTTACGCAAAGAGTTTACATTATGTTAAATTTATCAGTGGGGGAAAGATAGTGTCATCACCAGTAGCTGCTGTTGAGAATGAGTTTATTTTATAAGCCTTTTCTTCTCTCTGTGCTCAGGGGGTCTATGCAGCTCTGAATGCCAATTCATGCCTCAAACAATGTGGGCATTAGCATACCAGAGCTTCTGCCGCAATACATTTGTGAGACTTTAAGGTGCCACTGGTCTTGACTTTTGCTTGCTTGCTTGAGCTATTCCTTGTGTTCAAATTGCAAGGACAGGGACTGGACTTTTAAACCCTGCACAGCTACCTGTTTGGAACTCATCCCAGAGATGGAGAAACTCTACCAGTATATAATTTACACCAGGTGTTGGGAGCCTTTGGCCCTTCAGATGTGGCTGAATAACAGCTCCCACCACCCCTGGCCGTTGGCTGTGCTTGCTGAGGCTGATGGGAGTTGTAGTTCATCAACATCTGGAGGGCCAAAGGCTCACCACACCTGCTTATGAATAGTGAGGTCACCAATGCTTGCACATGCATCATGCCCATACAGATATGACACTGACACTGTCTGTGAGCGAGACTACCATCTTTGATAATTTTCCTGGTGGTTGGGGATTAACAGGGGTGGCTAGAGCTTTGGCCAACCAAAAAAGAATTGTATAGGTGTCCCGCTACTTATATTAAGGTTGTCATATTTCAAAAAGTTGAGTTGTTGGGGTTTTTTGCAACATCTCTCCCCCCCATCAAGTTTTTTAGCTGTATTTTAGGAAATCCAGGCACTTTGACTAATTTCCAAAAATTCCACCCAAACGCCATTTTTGGCAGATGAATCCTGGCTATGTCTGGGAAATTCTGGACATATGGCAGCCCTAACTTACGCACAATTGACTCGCGCACGAAGCACCAGGAAATAAATAATTCGGTTCGAACCTTGAAATGGCGGGAGAGAGCTTGTGAGTCCTCATGGCTCATGAGGAGACCCTCCCTGGAACCCAAAGAGGACTTCAGCGAGGGCCGAAGAAGCTTTGAAGAGACCGAAGACGCAGCGGGGCTTTGTTTAGGCTGCTCAGCCTCCCTGCCTAACAGCTGATGCGCGTGGTAGCACAGCAGCCGGAGCTGCTTTTCTGCACATCCTTCAGCCTCCAGCCGGCCCCAGAGCTTCAATTCCAGTAGTGGATATTTTTGGGTGCAGTGTTTTTTTGGTTTGGATTGGGGAGAGAGCAGCAGAGAGGGTGTTTAAAGAGTGTTTAGAGGGTGCTCCCCACTTAACAGTTTTTGCTTATGTGTGCAGGGCCTAGAACGTAATCCCCCCATGTAAATGAGGGGACGCCTATATCAGCAGTCCCCTGGTGGATTGCAGTCAATATCCTGCCCCTTGCTACATCTAGCACGGTTTGCATCAGCTTCGTGGATAGCTGGCTGCTTTCAAATGCATAAATGAACAGGAAGAGATGCTGAACAAGGAGGCGAGTGCGTGTGTATTTGCTCAGCTCTCGCCCCTGAAGTTGCTTTTTCCTCCCACAGGGTTCAGCCAGGATATACTTTGTCCTGGCTGCCTTCCAGCAGCACAAATGTAACTCTTGCTCTGCACACGTCAAGCTGAGCTTTGTACCCGGCTTTCGCAATGCTTATTTCAGCTGCCGCCGCTGCTGCTGCTTGGAAAACTGGCGGAGAAGGGAAATGCAGCCCAAGCTATTTACGGGACGAGCTCTTGTGGGAAAAGAATCTTTCACCAAAAAGGAAAAGAAACCCACCCACTCCCCCTGTAAGGTTGAAGCACACATCTGTTTAGGTGTGTATAAAGTGAGCTGTCCCAAATTGCAACATCGTTAGTTGCAGAAGAATTAGAATTTTAGCATTTATATAGAAAATATTAATTTAAATATATTGCAAATATGAATTAATGTTTGTAGAATCCTTGTAAGGGAGGCCAGCATTATTGCCTCCTTAATGTAGATACAAGTAGTATGAGGAGTTGAAATAAAAGATGATTGATCAAGATTACTTACTGAGATGGTATGCACACTCTGAGCCATTGAACTGCACCTTCGCAGCAGATACATAGCCTGGCTAGGTGTTTTCATTTTTTTCCCTTTTTAAAGACTCTAACCAATTTTCTGAAAAGAACAGCAATAAGCAATTCTTTTTCTCTATTACGATAGAATCTGGTTTGGGGGGGGGGGGAACGCAACAAAACAGAGTATTTCATAAGGAACAACAGGATTGATACCGTATTTTTCGTTCTATAAGACGCACCAGACCACAAGACGCACCTAGTTTTTGGAGGAGGAAAACAAGAAAAAAAATATTCTGAATCTCAGGAGCCAGAACAGCAAGAGGGATCGCTGTGCAGTGAAAGCAGTGATCCCTCTTGCTGTTCTGGCTTCTGGGATAGCTGCGCAGCCTGCATTCGCTCCATAAGACGCACACACATTTCCCCTTACTTTTTAGGAGAGAAAAAGTGAGTCTTATAGAGCAAAAAATACGGTATATATCTGTGGCTATTGTTGTGTGTATACCACTTCCCAAACCAGCAGTTGGATGGCACTAGATTTAGAGTACAGTGGTACCTTGGTTGTCTCACACTTTAGTTGTCAAATGAATCAGTTCCCGAACGTTGCAAACCCGGGAGCGAGTGTTCCGGTTTGCGAACGTTTTTTGGAAGCCAAACGTCCAACGCAACTTCAGCAGCTTCTGATTGAATGCAGGAAGCTCCTGCAGCCAATCGGAGGCAATTCAAGAACCAAGGTACCACTGCAAACTCGAAAAAAACGTGTTTCCTTTAACTTGCCTTGTGGCACACTTCATGGAAAAGGTTGTCTGCAAGTGACATAATACTTCAAGGGATTTAAGACAGACTCTCCAGGTTCAGATTCCAGATTTGGGGGAGATGGGCCAATTTTGGGCCACCTAAAATGGTCCAAAAGGATATTGAATTTGAATTCGCCAGCCTTCAGTTTTTATATGCCTAGTTGTCAAATGAATCAGCTCCTGAATGTTGCAAGCCTGGGAGCGAGTGTTTCAGTTTGCAAACGTTCTTTGCGAACGTTTTGTGAATCTTACCATTCTACTTATTTTATGTTGTGTTTTTATTTTAACGATACTGTTTTTTATTTTGCTGTTGTACACTGCTTAGATATATAAAGAATTATTAAGCAGTTTGCAAATGCTGCTGCTATTATTATTATTATTATTATTATTATTATTATTGCCTCCCAGCTTGACCACACCTCTCCTAGTGCAAGTTGGGCTCTTCCCCAACCACTTGAATGATCCCTCTTTCCCTGACTGACCATGTGGGTGATTCTTTAAGGGTGGTAGTGAGGAGGACCCAACATCAGCCACACAAACGTCTCAACCTTACAGTTTTAATCTGGGAAGCATATGGATTAACCTCTGAACATCCACCAGGCATCTGAGCCATTAGTCCATCTTTTCCAGACTAATTTTGTATTGCACCAAGATAGGTCCATCCACCATTAGCTTTGGCTATGATTTTTTTTAACAGACAGCATGAATCTGCATTATATTTAAGCACTGTTAAGTTTCACTGCTGTGGGAGCAAGGAATGCTACCACATTAAAAGTCATTTTATTATTTATGCATTTGTTATCATTATATCTCCCCTTTTCCCCCATGGAGACCTAGGTGTGAGAACTGCTAGGTTAGATGATGGATAGATAGATAGATAGATAGATAGATAGATAGATAGATAGATAGATATAGATGATAGATAGATAGATGATAGATAGATGATAGATAGATGATAGATAGATGATAGATAGATAGATAGATAGATCCCACTGAGTATTTGGTTATCTGATTTTCAGATAATAAAAGATTTGGAAAAGAAAAAAAAAGATCCCCAGAAGTAAAATATAGTCAAACCTTGGTTGTTGAACGTAATCCGTTCTAGAAGCCCATTCGGCTTCCGAAATGTTGGCAACCAACGCATGGCTTCTGATTGGTTGCAGGAGCTTCCTGCCCTCAAGCGGAAGCCTCATTGGACATTTGGCTTCCCCAAAATGTTGAAAAAACGGAGCATTTGCTTTCAGGTTTTCAGCTTTCGGGAGCCGAAACGTTCCCGAACGGAGGAGTTCAGGAGCCGAGGTTTGACTGTAACAAAAAGAGAGGTCTAGCTTGCTATGACATGGCACATCTATTAAAGGCTCCTGAGCTCTGCCTTTTGCCGCCCGCCCATCCCGTCATAGAGCCTCCCATCCAAATGCTGGCCAGACCAGACTTGCTTAGCTTCAGCAAAATTCTCTGCACCCTGTGACTTCAGGCCATGCTGTGGAAATTGCTCCGTTAGTCCTACCATGTTTGGGGGAAGGTGTGGGATTTATTTACAGTTTAGATTTAGCTGAGTTACAGTAACACCCCCAGTCCTTCTTCATGCCTTGGCCCTATGTTAAATGTCAGTTGCCTAATTTTAGATACATGTTGATGCCGCTACGAATGCTCTAAACAGCACTCCTGCACCGACATGTAAAACATTATATATATGACAGTTGGCAGTGACTGTGTGGATAAGTATATTGTTACACTCTCCCAACTGTTTTCCAAGTGGTGCGAAGTTCCAGGACTGCAGTGACCTTACTCAGGTTTGGTTCATTGGAGGCTTCTTAGAATTTTGTGATTTCTGTGCCTATTTACATATATATACATTGACCAAAGGAGGAGTCACACCTTCAATTCTCCAACAGGCACCCAAAGTCCACTGCTCCTGCGTCAGGTTTCTGCTCCAGGGAGACAGCACCCCAAAAACACATTCCAACTTAGATTACAGCTTACCCCGTCGTTTGCTTCACAGATTACACCATCCTTGGTCCCCAACAATTTCCTAGCCATTGTTGGCCCATTTACCTGCAGTTTTCCCAGCAAAGGAGTTTTTTTGACAACTTTCCTTTGATTATTAAGTCAGCTTCCAGCACTAACTGATAGTTCCATTGAACCTCCCTTGTCCAAGCCACCAATCCCACAACGCTATGAAGTATTTCCCTGGAGGTTTATGGATTTATTTATTTTTTTCTGGGGCAACTGTATTTTTGTGAGAAAATAACCACATATGCTGTGGTGGGTTGAGAAGCTTGTGGATATGATCAGAGAAAACACTATGTAATTTTTATCCTGTGTTTTCATGAGATACACGAATTCCAAAAAGCAGCCCGTGCACCAGTGGCCCATTGACGAAGTTTTCATGAAACACTGAAATGTGGTATCTTCTTCAGAAGTGTTATTACGCTGACATAAAGACACAACTCTAATACTGGTTGTGAAGGACTTA
>JAXCMG010000032.1:11922743-11939813 GCA_034642415.1 Podarcis siculus | reverse complement strand
CCCCCCGACTTGGCTGGAAGGCTGGCGGGGGGAGAAGCCTGCTCCTCCCCATCGCCAGCCCTGCAAACTCGGGGGACAGCGGGAGAGGCGCAGCGCGCCATCCCGCTGTCTCCCGACATGGTTTGGAGGCTGGCGGAGGGCTTCCTCCTCCCCCAGCCCCGCAAGCTCCCAGAGCGATGCCAAAACTGCGCGCAGCTTCGGCATGGCTCTGGGTCCCGTTCTGGGGGAGGGGGAAGCTCGGGCTTCCCCCGCCCCAGCCCCACGCCTGGCGGTGGGGGAATAATTTTTTTCCCCTTTATTCCCCCCCCCCCCGCCAATTTTTCCCGCGGCACACCAGGCAACGTCTCGCGGCACACTAGTGTGCCGCGGAACACCGGTTGGGAAACACTGGACTAAGGGTTAAGGAAGCAACCTTTAAAATCAAGGGGAGGTTTGAAGGTGAGAAACATCATTTGTTTCCCCCACCATTTATTTATTGTATTAGATTTCTTACTCACCACTTCACACAGGTCCCAAGTCTGGTTACAGGCATATAATATACAATTGTGAAGCAGATAAAACAGCTGCAACCATAAAACAAGTCTAAAAACCTCTCCATGTGTAAAAAAAAATACAAACATTTAAAAACTGTTCCACACATAAAAATATGCAGATTGAATTGCTCCCAGAACATGGCACTCCAAGAAATGAAAATATTATTTCTACACCATTGTTGAGCACTGTGTTCCAAACTTTACTTGTGCCAGATTCAATTTGCTTCTGTGGCATGACTTAGTGGCTTTGTTTTGATTGATAATCTCAGGGCAGTGATTCCACATTTAGTCTAGCCATTTCTTACAAGGACTAGGAGCCAAGCATTTGTTATCTGTGACTGTATATTGTGTCTCCGTTTCACTGAGTCACTTTTTGGGTCGGAGCCAGAAATAAATCTCAAGAGTGGGTGCAGTTGTAATGCTATTAACTGCCTGTATCCAAAAGGTATGGCTGAGTCAAAACATTGATATCATGGCACACACAAGCTAGTCTCACATCAGGACATAAAGGCTGCAAGGTCAGACATGCTTCCAACCTGCGCCCCTGTCAGCCATTTGGCAAAATTGTGTTTCTTAACTGCTGAAAGATATGGAACTGGCATTAGTTTCTTGAAATTTTGCAACTTGCTTTTCCAGCAGGAATTTCTTGCCTCTTCACTGAGCCTTTAAAAAAAAGGGTAAAGGACCCCTGACAGGCAGAGGGAGCGAGCGTTTATCCGCAGACAGTTTTTCCGGGTCATGTGGCCAGCATGACTGAGCTGCTTCTGGCGAAACCAGAGCAGCGCACGGAAACCTTCCCTCCAGAATGGTACCTATTTATCTACTTGCATTTTTGGCTTGCTTTCGAACTGCTAGGTTGGCAGGAGCTGGGACCGAGCAACGGGAGCTCACCCCGTCGTGGGGATTCGAACTGCCAACCTTCTGATCAGCAAGCCCAAGAGGCTCAGTGGTTTAGACCACAGCACCACCCACGTCCCTGCACTGAGCCTTACCCTTCCCCAAACTTGAGGCTAGTTCACACAGCCCTTCTGAGCTCCCTGCAGCTGAAATAATTGTACTCTGTCCATGCTGACTTTTAGCCATGCTGCCATTAACATGTCAGTCTGCACAGATGAGTTTTTGACATTTCTGTTAGGGTCTCAGGGGCTTGGAATGGGGATCTTGGGCCATGATGTTGGGACTTACTGGACTTCTTGCCGTACTTGTTAATCATGCAAGTGGGTGTAGTTATAACTAGAAAGCACAAGAGGCCTCTCCCGCAACGAGGCTCTGAGACTCAAGCAATATTCGGATCTAATTAGATAGATAGATAGATAATACTTTATTCGGCTATAAGCCCACAAGATTCGGATCTAATTCTTTGTCTTACTATTGGAATTTAAATCCCCAGTAACAGGGTTTCACTGGATTGATCAAAACCAAACCAAGGAACAGGCCTCAAGATACGATGTGTTCTGATGAGCTGTGGAACAGTGTATTAGAGCACAGCATATATGCTGTAGCCAAGTTCTCTTCCTTGGGAGCAATTTCTCCTACCATAATATCCTTCAACACAAGAGGTATTGTCTGAATAGGTTCTTCCCTCATTTAGTTGCATCCATAGCAAGCTTAGACTAGAGACAGCCATTTTTAAAGATGGAACCAAGTGAGGCATTGGTTCCCACAGTGTACCTGCTCTTGTACTCTTTCTCAGGTTTTAAAAACAGCTGTGCAAAGAGGTGAATATCCTGAACCAGGACAGCTCCTTCAGTCAGCTCTGCCTCCAGCTGAATCTCTCTGCACAGAAGGACCTAAGTTCTGACTGACCTTGTAGCTCTCTTCAGAACTCTGCTATCAGAACGTGCACATGCATTGACTCAGCTACTTTTTTTATGGAGAGCCAAGTACGGGAAATGTACTTCTTATCAATGATGTACCTTTATCTCCAGCTGTTAAAGTTTATCATGCTGAGAACACACACTGAGTAACTTTGCAAGTTAGGGGCTCTTCACCTGACAGTTTAGCTTGGAAGAACCACAAAACAAGGGTATAATCAGCAACGGGAGCTCACCCCATCGCGGGGATTCGAACCGCAGATCTTCTGATCGGCAAGCCCTAGACTCTGTGGTTTAATCTACAGTGCCACTCGCGTCAATAATAATAATAATAATAATAATAATAATAATAATAATAATAATAATAATAATAATATTACCCTGTCCATCTTACTGGGTTGCCCAGCCACTCTGTGAACACCCTGCGAGCAAATCAGGATGAATGTAGGATGAATGCTTATTGACAGGTACCTGTCCTGCAAATAAATCAAAAGGAATGTTCAATAAAGACCGGACATAGTCTAACCACCATTCAATGCTTTGTGTAAACAAATCAGGATGATTGCTGAACAAACCGGTTGTCTGCAGGAGGCCTCCATTGAGGAGTATGGCTAGTACCAAGAAGAAGCCATAGTGGTCAGCAAATGTCAATATAGCTTCAAATTGCTATGACATCATGGTGATCAAATTTCTAACCGAGACAAACAGCACAGCTACAAAGCTTAATGAAGTGTGGGATTTTTGACTGCTAAAACTTTGCCACTTTAATTTAGTATTGATTAGTGGGATGAGCAGTGCTGTTGAACGATGGTGCTATCATTAGAGGCATCTCATTCAGGTTGATGATGCCGTACTCTCTCAAGGGAAGATCTATCTCAAATCTTGGCTCTGTGCACTGCATATGCATATCCCTGTGTTGTCTGGAAGTGGAGCACTGGTCTTACATCAAAGAACAAAACTGGGAGCAGAGGAAAAATCCCTGGATCAGTTTCTGTGGCAAATTCAATTATACTGTAGAGTGGGGACTGCCCATGTAGTGCCTTGCAGGCGATGCTTGACTCCAACTCCCATCAGCCTCTGCCAACGTGACCTTTGGACAGGGATGATGGGAGTTGTCATCCAAAAGCATCTGAAGGTAGCTATGTTGGGTACCCTTGCTGTAGATGAACACGGAAACTGGCAGATTTAGGCTCCCCTCGGTTGTTGTTTTTTTAATTCTCACCAAAGGGGATAACACAAAGGTGCCTACAACTTTGAAATATCAGTCCTGTTGTATGGAGAATAAAAAAAAAAAGTTGACCCAGTAACTTTTTAAATAAGCAGTTGAGTTTAGTTATTATGTGGGTGGCGCTGTGGGTTAAGCCACAGAGCCTAGGACTTGCCGATCAGAAGGTCGGCGGTTCGAATTCCCGTGACGGGGTGAGCTCCCGTTGCTCGGTCCCAGCTCCTGCCCACCTAGCAGTTCGAAAGCATGTCAAAGTGCAAGTAGATAAATAGGTACCACTCCGGCGGGAAGGTAAACGGTGTTTCCATGCGCTGCTCTGGTTCGCCAGAAGCGGCTTAGTCATGCTGGCCACATGACCTGGAAGCTGTACGCCGGCTCCCTCGACCAATAAAGCGAGATGAGCGCCGAAACCCCAGAGTTGGTCACAACTGGACCTAATGGTCAGGGGTCCCGTTACCTTAAGTTATAATTAATTAGGGGCAGTTTGTCCCTCCTCTCCCTCTCTTTCTCTCTCTCATTCCATTCACAGATAGTGAACAAAGTTTTAGAATTAATCTAAAGTAACAGGGTGTTTGATGCACATGGCAAGGCATCGTGTTGTTTCTTTGCCATTCCACTCCAGGAGGGTAGAGTTGAGCCCTGCCTTAGGACAACCTGAGGAATTTGATGCAAAAAAAAATTGTGTGTCATGAAGATTGTGCACCATGCCATATCGTACGCAGTTGTGTTGCTTTGAACCAAGGCTGTTGCGTCGGGCAGAGAGGATGGCTCAGAAACTCTTGGCACCTCCTTTGCTTACGCCGTAGGCGGGTTGGCTGCCAGCGTCCAGACTGGCTGCATGCCTGGTTGGTTTGCATGTTTCAGTGATAGATTTTGCTGAACATGACAAGTGTTGTTCCTGGAGGAAGAGGCGGTGCAGCAACTCAAAGGCGCTGTCTTATTTGCCTCGTGATTACTTATGGGGAAGTTGAACATTTATCAGCCATGATGTCAGATTACTTTAGGGAGAGATGGGGGGGCAGGCTTTGCTTTAGTCATCTGACCGGTTTGAAATCTTGTCTTTTAAACCATACTTCATCTGGAACAGATTGTTGTTGTTGTTTTTAATTGTGATGAATACACAGTCTTTCACCTGTGCAACTTCACGTGCACTTGTAGCATATTCCGCACTGCAATCTAACAATATTTGACCTTCATCCATAGCTATGATTCTTCACGTCTAACCCCTACCCCAAATATAATAGTCTCTACAGGGATCTGATACAGCTTGTTGATAGTTTCAGGCACAATCTTAATTATCTCCTCGGCTTTGCCGAGCGGCGAGACCACTGCTGCATCTGCAACCCTTCCATTCACAAGAACTGCAGTGGAATTAGGGGCCAGGGCAATCAGGAGGGAATCTGGGCCCAATTCTTGCGCCAACTTCAGGCTAGCACAGGCCCAGATCAGGTTGGATGTCATTGCACATCAGCTGTGAGATCAACTTGATATTCAGCAGATCCTTTGCTGGCTGGCTGAGCCCCTCTCTGCCCTTAGAACACCCCACTTCTGCTGGCATGGATTCCACCAGTGGGCCTCCTCGTCGCCTGTACATATTGGTGGCTGGCAGGACGCCAGCTTACCTGGGAGAGCTGGGCAGAGGGACAATTCCACCTCATCCAACCCTCCCATTCCCAGCTCATAGTATTGGAAGCTTGGATTGCTCTGCTGGTTATTTACCAGACTTTACAATTCCAAGTTACTATTATTCAGATGCACACATATTGTTTCATAAATGAAGGTGATCACTTATGTACGGCATAGAGTTAAGTTTATGGTTAATGGGGCAGGCTTTTGGTGATCACTGTGGGCACATTGGTTTCTTGTAGAGCTACTGTATCAGAGTGATCTTTGTTTTAAATACTACCCAGTATTGGCAAAGCTCAACATGCCTAAAGACCTTTGGCTTCTGCACAGTTTCAGAATATGCAGAAAGAAGCAGGGATATAAGTTTGGGCATGCCCTAAGCCTGGCAGTCAGAAAGCTCTAGTTTGAAACACTCTGTACGATCCCTATTCCTCAACTGGGGTGAATTTATGAAGGAGTGATCCAAGAAATTATAGGTGTTTAAAGCAAGGGACGCAGGTGGCACTGTGGTCTAAACCACTGAGCCTAGGGCTTGCCGATCAGAAGGTCAGCGGTTCAAATCCCGTTGCTCAGTCCCAGCTCCTGTCAACCTAGCAGTTCAAAAGCACGTCAAAGTGCAAGTAGATAAATAGGCACCGCTCCGGTGGGAAGCTAAACGGCGTTTCTGTGAGCTGCTCTGGTTTTGCCAGAAGCGGCTGAGTCATGCTGGCCACATGACCCGGAAAAACTGTCTGTGGACAAACGTCGGCTCCCTCGGCCAGTAAAGCGAGATGAGTGCCACAACCCCAGACTCGGTTCGCAACTGGACTTAGCTGTCAGGGGTCCTTTACCTCTACCTTTTAAGCAAGTGAATCTCCCCTGCTCCTTTCTCCCTTCCCATGTTAGCCTGGCTGATAATTAGGCCTTATAAGATAACCTGGGAGAGTCTTTGGGAATGATGAACTCAAAAGAATAAAAAAAGGAAATGTTTCTTTTCTCTCTTGGTTTACCGGAAGTAATTTAGAACAAGGCGTAAAACAGATCCATCTAAAAGTCATGACACAAATGAAAAAGAGAGGAGAAGGGGGAGGAAAGTTGTTGCCCCAAGTTTTAATGACGTGGCAAAGTTTGTACAAAGAGCAGCTGGAAAAACAGTTGCGAGAGCGGAGGAGACAAATGGAGCTGTTTTATCACAAGGCTGACAGGGAGGGGGGTGTCCCTGCTTCTCATCTCTCCCTGACAATGAGAGCAAAAGGGAGCCAACGGGATGGAATAACCTTGCTTCCCAACTATTCTACATACCATGGCCAAATGCAATCATTGTGGCTGGATGACAGTAAAGCAGTCCCTTTGCTGTCCTAGCTTACCTGTTTTAGGGGCAAGTATTCCAACTGAATCTTATCACTAGCCTGGATTTACTGTATCTGGGATTACTTTGTCTTTAAAAGCTTTTGAAGTTATTCAGATGGGGGTAGTTATTATCTGCCTGCCCTCAAAACAATGAGAACTGATATGTTTAGATTCAAGCCACTGTTTCTCCGGCGCTGTTTGTAGTGATAATGGTTTTTCCATTTTAAACTTTCTAGATGCAGAGTTCTTTTATACCAATTGTTCCCTGGAATTCAGGGCATGTTCACGATTATAGGCTGGCTGAGCCTGTCTTTGTAGAGAAAGCTGTTCTACTAGTAGGCCAGTACAAGCCTTTGCTCTTGGGTTGCTAAAATTATGGGTCACTCGAGCATGGTTCAAAATTATTCTGTCATTGCAGAAGGCAGTGGGAAAGTGCTTTATAATTGCTATCAGGAAGAGCTGTGGTTCAGTGGCACAATCCCAGGTTCAGCTTCTTCCTCCTATCTGAAAACCCTCGAGAAATGCTCTCAGCCAGTCAGATAGTACTGAGTTAGATGCACCAATAGCTTCCGGTATTCCTATTGATAAGAGCAATTCCTTTCATAAGCCTTTCTTTCTTTCTTTCTTTCTTTCTTTTAAAGTGGAAACTGATTTTAAATTGGAAAGGGAAGAGTAAAGGGGGTATTTTTCTGTCACTTCTGCAGCAACTAGGTATATGAAAACAGACTATATTGTGGATGTTGGATTGTGCTTTTGTTGTTCAATAAGAAACATTGAAAACAATCAAATTAAAAAGGCAGTGTTGAACATTCATGACTTTCTTCATGCTTGCAATGACCCAGCAGAAATAAGAGGTGTAGCAAGGGATGTTTGTCTCTTCCCCTCTTTTGGGAATGAAGAACAGCAGCATAAGAGAAAAGCATCCTCTGGCTATAGGCAGGTGTGTAACAGTTCAGAGAGAGCTAGAAAAACGCATCCATTTGGTGCTATCTCAAGCTGTCCCATAGCCCAAAGTGAACTGCTATGCATTGAGGAAGGAGAAAGCAGACGGTCCCTGGTTATCCTCAGTGGCTCTGGTGCTCCCAGTGCAAGGTGCTGTCCAGGGAGCTGGAGGTATACATTCCTGCTCCAGAGCATCTGCTAATATCATGCTTGAGGGTGCGACCAGCTCCATGCCGGCAATCAAGGAAACTGTGCCATCTGGATCACCTCTTGGAGGCCTTTCTAGCCAATCAGAACGAGGCCATTGCCACCAATTCCTTTGACAGTCTTGTGACATCTCAAAACAAGCCTTTGTGTATGATGATTCCGTGATAAAGATGGCACTCTGAAGCCGAGACAGGAGTGTGTCTGATCTGATATCTAAGTGTCCCTTTCCATTACTTACAGACTGTACCAGAAAGCATTAGTAAATTAGTTACACTCACACTAGACATTGTTGTATTTTCCAACTCCTACCCCCCTTTTTAGTAGGTCTTTATATTTACTGCAGGGGTACTTTGACAAGCCAGGAAAAGCAGGAATGAGCCAGTTTTCTGGGTCAAGTTGCTCTCACTGTATTACACAAGCCGCTCTTTCTGAGTAAGCATTGTTCTCAGAACATATTTGTGAGGCACACTTAGACAATAATACGGAATGCTCTTTTCCACACAGAAGTTTTGCAACTAAACTGGCAGAAAGGGGAATCGCAGGCTTGGTTGTTGTTGTTTTTTTAAAAAAATGCATTATAACTAAAAACCCAGTTTATCGTTTTCGTTGCTCTTACTGATTCCTTTCTTCCATTGCCAGTTCAGTGCTAGACCACTGCTCCTTCCTGAGCCAAGTTAACCCTTCACCATGCTATGGTTTCTTCTTATCTGGGATAGCTCAGTGAGACGCTTAATCTCAGGATTGTGGGTTCGAGTCCCACGTTGGGCGAAAAGATTCCTGCGTTGCAGGGGGTTGGACTAGATAACCCTTGTAGTCTCTTCCAACTCTAAAATTCTATGATTCTTGTGTCAGGATCACCCAGGGGTGCTGGCATGGAGAGAAACCATTGGATGGCCTTTAACAATGTGGCTTGCACCTCCCATGTCATCAGAATACAGTGGTACCTCGGGTTACATACACTTCAGGTTACAGACGCTTCAGGTTACAGGCTCCGCTAGGCCAGAAATAGTACCTCAGGTTAAGAACTTTGCTTCAGGATGAGAACAGAAATTGCACCGCGGCAGCGCGGTGGCAGCAGGAGGCCCTATTAGCTGAAGTGGTGCTTCAGGTTAAGAACAGTTTCAGGTTAAGAACGGACCTCCAGAACAAATTAAGTTCTTAACCCAAGGTACCACTGTATTGAAAGAAGGGTGCCATTCAGAGTAAATCATTCTATCCGTGGTTATAGGTCTAGATCAGTGTTTTACCTTTGAAGTTCGTGGATGTGGCATCAAAGAATAAATTTGTTTCTCCCCAAGCCTGTTCTTCTCTCCCCACCCTAATCTAAGAGCATGTTGTTAAACAGCCCTGAAAAGATTTCATCCTCAAGTAACCCAGCTTTTGCCTCAAGCCCTCTGGTGACAGCGATTATTTTGCTTGTAGAACAAAAAAGCTTCAGGGAACATGTAACCGGAGAACTGGGATAGAGAGCGTTGACCGACAGTAACCCCAGAGCACGGGTATTCGGGAGAAAAATAGGAAGTGTTTCTTTCTTCATAACTTTTCTTCTCCAAACCAGACTGGTGTCCTGCCAAATCAGGGTCTGAGCAATACAATCGCAATGCTTAGCGGCATAAAGGCAGGGGCAGGGTGCGGGAGGGAAGAGGCTGCAAACCACAAAATTCAGAAAACACAGTGCCTCTCCCTTCCTTTCTCGTCTTCCACCCGCCATTCCATTGCGGAGGAGATTTGTGGAGTTCTCTTTCCATCCCGCTTGGCATGCCAAGTGTTTCTTGTAAGCGAGCCGGCTAATTAACATTTTTAAAAAGTATCAGGCAGCCTCGCAGACCAGCATCGGCTGCCCCCTCGGGATCCTGCAACGGCGTTCGGGAATGTGAGCTTCCAAAGGCTGCGTTGGCATGGCGTTGCCTCCTCTTTACCCCAGAAGGTGTTCTGCGCTTTGCACTTGAGCTCCTGAAGCCTTCGCAGCCACGCCGTTTTCCGCAGCTCAGAAACACACGTACTGAGAATGTGCCTTCATAACATGTTAAAGAACAGGGTTAAAGCTTTCGAGCCTCACAGGTCTCCTCATAATACAGTGGTACCTCGGTTAAGAACTTAATTCGTTCTGGAGGTCCGTTCTTAACCTGAAACTGTGCTTAACCTGAAGCCCCACTTTAGCTAATGGGGCCTCCTGCTGCTGCCATGCTGCCGGAGCACGATTTCTGTTCTCATCCTGAAGCAAATTTCTTAACCTGAGGTACTGTTTCTGGGTTAGTAGAGTCTGTAACCTGAAGCGTCTGTAACCCGAGGTACCACTGTATTTGCTGTTTGAGGGAAAGGGTGGGAGAAGCCGTGCCCATCCATAATGCAATTGTGCCCACCCAGAGTATATGATGCTGTAATGGTTCTAGGGGTTGCTTGTGCGTAAATCGGTGCCAACACCAGGCTGGCTTCTCTGAGTGAACCCTTTCTGTCCGGACAGTCAATCACCCATGACTGTCTCAATCGCTGGCAGAATCCGTCAGTGGGCGTTTCTTGAACTTCTTCCAGCATAAAAGTTCTTTGACGCCTAGTCTCCTCCTACTCTCCCTGCGCGGAAGCCTTCTGCGCAAGAAGGGTGTAGGCAGCGGGGGACCCTCCCTCTCCCTGCTGGTTCCCGGTAAGGAATCATGGGACTGCCTTGCTGATTCCCCGATCCGCCCCTCTTCTCCACTGGTGCTACGCTGCCTCCCTTCTCCAGAAGACGGGCTGCCTCTCCCCAGCCCGGGACTCTCTTCGGAATCCCTCTGGAGCTCTCTCTCTCTCTCTCTGTCCCTGATGACAGTTCCCTGACAGATTTAGATCAGTTTGTTTCATCGCATATTCCAGGGATTCTTCAATATGTTCATCAGTACTGGTGCCATACGTCTTACTCTGCTTTCCTTTGGACCACATCAGCGAGGCCAAGAGGGAGGTTTTGTCATCTGGGCAGCCCGGGACCTCCAGACACACTGCCCAGACTTGTGCCCTAGGGGAAGTCACTTCTGTGCTGCTAACGCAGTAGTTTGACTTCACCCTTGGAGGCATACTCCGTTGTCTCTCAAGACAGATGGATGACAACAACAATTGGTGGATGAAGTTCCCCAAAATACATCCTTCCCACTGCCACAAACACCATGTGTGAATTATGGGAGGGAAGAAGCAGAGGCAGCCCTGAATAATACCCAGTAATAATCACTGACTCCTCCAAATTTCAGGCAGATCCCCCCACCCCTAATTCATAGTCTTGTAAAAAGTATTGTTTTACTTCAAGGTTGTGTTGTATCTGTGGTTCCTACTTCTGTTATCTTTCCTTTTTTTTACTGTTGAATGCATTGTTTTGTCTAAATGATATTGTGACTTTCAATGGCTGTAAGCTTCCTAGACACTGGAAGGGTAGGAGAGAAGTTTTTATACTGTATTGTGTTTTTAATATTTGATTGAGAGCCGTCCAGAGTGGCTGGGGAAACCCAGCCAGATGGGTGGGGTATAATTATTATTATTTATATGAAACAAATAAATAGGAACAAAATAAAAACAGCAGCTGCAGGGGTACATCATAAAGTTGTTGAGGGTTTTTTTAAGGTCAAAGTTGTTGCGTTTGGTTTGTTCAAAGTTGTTGAGCTTTTTTGGGGGTACATCTGCCCCAAAATCAATTGTTTTACCTTTTTTGGAAATTTATAAAGATTTTTAAAAAATATTTAGCACCCCTTCTCGGACATCTTGCCCAATTTGCCAAAAATCCACCTGGATGCCATTTTTTGGCCTGGCAGCCCTATGGGAGGACTGTAACTCTCTTGATAATCCCCGTTGATATCTAAGCACCGAACATGGGTGGATCTGAGTGAACAAAGCAATGCAGAGCTGGGGACAAGACTGACCCCTTCAGCCAGGTACATGGCCTTAGAGCAGGGGAAGCAAATGTGGCACCTTCCAGATGTTGTGGCCTACAGCTCCCTAGCTGGCATGGTCAATGGTAAGGCATGATGGGAGTTTGGTCCTTAACAAATGGAGGGCATCACATTGGCTGTCCCTGCCTTAGAGGAGGATAGTGGAGAGAGCTAGACAAGGGAGCAATGGGAGGTTCTCAGAAGAGGTATGGGGTCAAATCATGCCTCCCTAGAGCCTCCAAAACAGTAGCTAAAGGGGCTCATTGCAAAGGTTAGAGGGGAAGCATCCCATGCAGTGTACTACCAAACACTACACTCTCCATAGTTACAGGATTTATCCTCAATGTATATTTATTATACAGTGTGAAAGGGAAGCCCAGGCTCACATGCCATTTTATTGTTGCAGTCTGCAAATCCAAAAAGTGGTGTAGAAATGTTTTCTGGGCATAAATTATATAAATAAAATGTGACAATGTGAACTGGCTAACCCACCTGAGAGGCCTGAGAAGTATATTCATGAAATGTGAGGGGCTGTAACTGGAAAGAAATGTCACCTCTCTCTTCCCATAATTGCGAATAAATATTTTCTACTTATGCACCAGAGCAGGGGAGCAGGTTCTGGCTAATGGGCACATCTCTGTTACAAAGCGGTGTGATCTTTATTCCAGTTTTAACTGTTACATTTTCCCCCTGAACAGCCCTAGCAGTAGTTTGGTAAGGAGAATGATACATAATTTTCTGTTGGACAATTCCTAGCCTCTCACTCCCCCGATTCCATCCAAATTATATCCTTCAAAGGGCAAAGTGCATGATAGCTGAACAAGTTTGATGCTGTAATACTGACATACCCTCTCTGAGTTTTGATTTGTTTTGAATTTTGAAAAAATGGTTTTCTTGTTACCTGGCAGGTGTGAAAGTCCGGGATTTCCTGGTTGACAATGAGACCTTCTCTGACTTTCTCCATCACAATGCTTCCCTACCAAAGTTTGTTGTAGAAGAAATCCTGAATGCCGAGGTTAACCTCCAACAGGTAAGAAGCGTATACTGTCAATGAACAGCACTTGGGAAGAAAGTCTACAATTTGAATGTCATGAATTGTGAATGTGATGTGGAAAAGATGATTTAGCTCGAGTCCCAGGAGTGATTTATAGACTTACAACCTCTGGTACATGTTTCTAGGTCATTACATCTGGCTACCGGATAAGTGTGAAAGACCTTTGCAATTCAACCAAGCTGTCAAAGTTTGTCAACATCCAAAACCCAGTGGTAGATGTCCTCAGCAGTGCCTTGATTTGCTCCATTCCTAAGGAAAAGCTTTCTGCTGCAGAGAGAGTGTTTCAGGACAATCTAGATGTCATGAAGCCATTTATGGTAAGTGTGTTGGCTTGAGTATTTTGAATTGTATTCACCAAGGTATAGTGCAAGTTTTTAAATCAGCAGAATATCGTGGTTCACATAATATAGCGTACTATGTTACAAAACAAAATGCAAACAAACCCTTTCCACATTACATTTATCATTACACCTGGATTGCAGGAGACCTGTGGCCAAAGATTTGGCTGGTTATGTCAAATCACTGTGTAATTCATTATCTCTGCAAAATGAAGGGAGAGAGTCCAAAGGTCAAAATTTTCTACTTCTGTGGTCTTAGTATCTAAAGCTAAATATTTAGGTCTAGTCTAGGCATCCCTGTAACCCATGGTATGAAAACCAGGAGCCAGTCTTTGGATACATATCCCTTTCCCCTCCTTCCTTTATTGGCATTTGCCATGGTTTAGAATTACATGTGTTTTGATGTTAGCCAGTTTTATAGTAACTATGGCTCCATCATAACTAGAGTTTGAAACCTTGATTCGAAGTGTGTTTGCAAATCATATTTATGAGGGAACCTGGTTAGCATATGTCCAGCTGTAACTCTAAACCTTAGTTAATACTGACAGAAGAATGGAGGAGTTATTTGCTTCAGAAAATGGAAGAGGGAGGAGGATAGATTTCAGATATCTGAGACTAGCTTCAGATATGTGAACCATGGTTTGGGGGGGGAACCAGGGTTACATTTGCACCAGTTCCCAATTTAGCATAATAAGGTTGTGTTGCTATTTATTTATTCAGTGTCATCAATGGTAACATAAGCAAAACAGACTAATCCCTGCTCCCAAAGGACTGACAGACTTAACTTTTCTTAAGCAGCCTATGAAATGGCGCGACTCTGTCCATCAGATTTTTTTCACCGCCTTTTCAAATAGAGCTGTATGACAAAGGGGCAACTTGCTTCCCGCAGGAGCTGTTACTTTCCTTAGCTATAAAGCTATGTTAAAAAGCTAAAGTGGGAGTGAGATGTTCAGAAATGATGGGAGCAACAGAAAGCAACACTCTTATGGACCAGCACGTGAATGCCTGGCTAAGTGCCAAGCAAAAGCCCTTTTTAGTTTTTATATATCTTGGGGGATACAGAATTAAGCCTCAGTTGTTTGGCTATTTGCCTAGCCAAAAGCATAGGATATCTGACACTGGAGTCATATTTCTGCTCTGTCTGGAATGTAAAGGTCAGCTCTTTTTAAACTGTTATTGTTTTTCACTAAACTGCTTGGACTGTTATATTTTTCCTTGTCATTTGCTTGTTTGCTTGCTTGCTTGAAAGCTTATCACTTGTTCTCCAGCCTAAGGGTTACTGAGAGCAGCTGTAGTATAGTAAGGCAGCAAGCCAAACAGCGAATGTTGAAAGCTAATAAAATTCCAGCTCATTGAAAACCTATCAGCCTAAATTTTAGACTCTTAAGGACCGTGCAAATAGAAATGATTTCACCTGGCACCAGAAAGAAATCTTGCTTAGCTAGCCCTTCTAGAGAGAGATTTCCAAAGGCAGGGTCTTTTTGGTTGTGGTGCCTGCCTGGCTTCAGGTGACATGGGATCTCGGAGAAGGGCATCTGGGGAAAAATGTTAATGCTTGACAGGATTATGCAGGCATCTCACTCATTGCACTAGCTGCATTCAAGGGACAGAACATTTTCTTGGGTTTTTTCTGTATGGCGATAATAGTGCCTAATTGAATTAAGTAGTTGTTTGTTACATTGCAATGCTTCGAAATGTTTCTGATATATGTATTGTAACTTGCTTAACTTTCCGAATGAAAGGCTTGGGTTTAATGTGGTGAATATAAACGCTTTTCTATAAATCATAGTTCAAATTTAGGAGCAGAGCTAGAAGCCAGAAATTAAACAAGTTGAGCTTCCGTTTGCAGCTAAATGAAAAGCTACTTTCTGATCAGTAAAAGAAACTTAGGGAAATCTCGTGATGTTGCAAGTCAGCAATATTATTTATTGGGAAACCAGTGCCATGGGAAATGTGAATGACGTCTATGTGTTTGTCTCATGCATGACACTGTTGAAACTAAGAAGATTTGAGGTTGATCAGTAGGAGACCTTGGGGAGTCCTACTTAAACCTCTTTGTACTTTCTAAGGAAATGTAAGATTATAAGCATCGTAAATAAATAAAATTATGGTTCAGGAACATAGAATAAAAGGGAGGGGAAAAGAGACACAGGAAGAACAGTTTTGATGAGTCAGACCAATGGCCCACTATCCATCATGAGCTACGCTTTAGCAAACACATGAGTGGAAAACTACCCTCAGTCATCAGATGTTAGCAGTCACTTCCCATTACTTTATTGCCAGGACCAGTACATATGCTGGTGGGAGTATGGGTTTAGGAATAGACGGTGGTAGTGATTTATATGAGCTTTTGCTTATTAATTCATTTATTCCCTTCTTTTCAGCTAAGGTTGACTCCCAAAGTCAGTACAATTAAAACTCATCATGCATTGCATGTCAAGGTCCCCAGGGCCACCCCAATAACTCACACATCACACAGAAGTTTTTGTTTAAGGTTTTTGGCATAATTTTGGCCACAACTTTATTAAAATACAAAAATGTGAGTGGTTGCTTGGGCATTGGTTGCGACTATCTGCCCCTGGTGGGGACAGACTGACATTTCGTAAGCCTGCGAAAGCCAGAAAAAGGGAATACATTTTGGGGATAGCGACGGAGTAGGGAACCTGCCCTCAGCCCTCCCCAAATGCAGCCAGGAGCTCTTGCAGTGGCCCGAGCCCCCTTGACAGGGTGGACAAGCAATAGTTAGCCCCTGATTCCTTTAACGGAATACCCTTGCAGCAGCAGCATTAGAGGGGCAGGCACAGCCAATCCATGCCCCTCAACCAACCAAACAATAAACCAATGCCTAACCGCAACCTTACAAGTTGTGACGATTTGCTACGCAGTAGGCAAAAACCAAATGGCCCCAGCCAATCAGCCAGATGGACAAAATTCCTACCGGGCCCCTGCCCCAAGAGCAGACGACCCCATGACAGGCATAGCAAGGTCACAGCGAACAACCCTAAATATAGGGAGGGGGGACGGGCAATCCGATGCACGGGTGAAAAGAGGAAGCCCTAGCCTTGTGCAAGGAGTTTTAGCATTTCTGGCTGTCAATCAACAAATGGCAACATTAACTTCTTCCCAACAACAAGGGAAGCCCAATCGCATCAGTGGCCAACGATCAATTAGCCCACCCCCAACTTTGGAGTGTCCTGGCGGCCCCCACCGCAACACGTGCTCTCCATGAAGGAGAACACGCTTTGCCAAGCCAGACCCAGATATTTGTGGTCCATGGGTCAAGCTTCCCTACCCAAACCTAGGTGGCTCTCGGCTTGTTCTAAGTAACAGGGACAGTGAATAACAATGATGATATTGTTGTTGTTATTTGTTATTTCTATAGTGCTCTTAATCCAAGGACCACAGGGTGATTTACAATATAAAAACCACAAGAATACATAACATAGCAACAAAACAAATAACTCCCCCAATGATATTCCAAGCCTTCTCACTATTTAAAGTATATAATATTCACCTGCCCCTCACCTCTAGATACTGCTTATTTAGATACATGAACAGGACATAAAGGAGATTTCTAAAATTATGAAGAACAGGCCAAGAGTATCCGTTATGTAGAATGAGGCAGTGGCCATGTGTCTTACTTTAGAGAGGTCAGTCCTCTGTTTGAAGGTCCTATTTGAAGGGCTGTTAAGTCCAAGTATGGTTTAAAGGGGCTAGACCCTAAGAAGGGAGAGCAGGGGTCTTGGATGTTGCCCTTCAACAGTTGCTATTCCAACAGCAAACTGGGCATGCAAACATGTCACCTGGTCACAGCCTTCCATACGATGGTGAGATAGATGTATTGTACCTCAGGTTACGAACTTAATTCGTTCCAGAGGTCCATTCTTAACCTGAGGTACCATTTTAGCTAATGGGGCCTCACAATTTCCATTCTCATCCTGGGGCAAAGTTCTCAACCTGAGGTACTACTTCTGTGTAAGCAGAGTTTGTAACCCAAAGTGTTTGTAACCTGAGGTGTTTGTAACCTGAACCATTTGTAACCCAAGGTACCACTGTATTTCTATTTAAATTTTAGCAATTATGTCTGCATTTGCTTCTACGCATATGAGTTC
>JAXCMG010000032.1:11783204-11921447 GCA_034642415.1 Podarcis siculus | reverse complement strand
TTTCTTTCTTTCTTTCTTTCTTTCTTTCTTTCTTTCTTTCTTTCTTTCTTTCTTTCTTTCTTTCTTTTTCTTTCTTTCTTTTTCTTTCTTTCCTTCCTTCCTTCCTTCCTTCCTTCCTTCCTTCCTTCCTTCCTTTCCAAAATGAGAACACGAGACACAGAGCTTCCACAGTTCTGCTTGCCCCACAACTCGTCCCCTAGGAAACCTGCTTTTTACCATTGAATCAGAGCAAATGTCAAATGGGTTTTCCGTGGATTTACAGGTGCTCCCATTTAGTGCTAAAGAGTGGGTTTTCCCCAGGGAAAGTGGCAGGGCAAATAGAAAACCACGTGTGGACAAGCCTGCACAATAACGTGATGTCCCGAGGGTGAAGTAACTTTGGCTGACTGTCATATCCTGGGGGTTCCATTTCATATGTCCTTGATGGAATTGATTAATGATTGAGGTGCAAAGGCCCAATCTGAGGCACATTGCCAAAATGTGTATCTTGCAAGCATTTGATGTGATTAATTTATTTTTTATGTCCCACAGTAATTTGTGGTAGTGTTTTCAGTGCAGTGCAAGCAGCCAGAGTTTCTTGAAACAAATGGATTTGTGCTTTCCGCTTGCTTAGCTAATGCCCAGGCCCATTTAATGTAATTGTTTAGAGCAGTAATAATGGGAAGTGAGACGGCCAGAGATGCTGGTTCTCATGAGGAATTTTCAGAAACACAGGAGGAAGGAGGGGGGTGCCTTCCTTCTCTTGCCAAATGGCATCCTTTTTTGAGTGCGTGCTGGCTTCACTTGTGATCCTTGAACTACACGCATGAGAGATGGCCTTGCTGATACAAAATGCCACTATTCGTCCTCCTTTGAGAACTAAATGCAAATGTTGATGTTGATTCCTATCTGCTGTGTTGCAATTAAGATTCTTCTAAAACTAAATCCCCATTTGTCATTCCAGAAAGGAATCTCCTCCAACTCCACTCTTCAGGATCTCAAGGAAACCACGGAGACTTTCATGGAGAGCCTCGGGAAGCTCCTTAGGGAGGTAGGCTGTGCCTTTTGTCATGTGCCTCAGATCATTGATACAGCAATGTTCCCAGTTGAGGTATCCAAATTACTCTGAATCCTGGGCAGCTCAGTGAAGCCTGTGAGTGCATTTCTGCTGCCTCTGGGCAGAGGTTTCTGCTGTGCTGCACATCACCAATGCATCAAGCCATTGTTGTTGTTTAGTTGTTTAGTCGTGTCCAACTCTTCGTGACCCCATGGACCAGAGTACGCCAGGCACTCCTGTCTTCCACTGCCTCCCGCAGTTTGGTCAAATTCACGTTCGTAGCTTCGAGAACACTGTCCAGCCATCTCATCCTCTGTCGTCCCCTTCTCCTTGTGCCCTCCATCTTTCCCAACATAAGGGTCTTTTCCAGAGAGTCTTCTCTTCTCATGAGGTGGCCAAAGTATTGGAGCCTCAGCTTCAGGATCTGTCCTTCCAGTGAGCACTCAGGGCTGATTTCCTTAAGAATGGATACGTTTGAGCTTCTTGCAGTCCATGGGACTCTCAAGAGTCTCCTCCAGCACCATAATTCAAAAGCATCAATTCTTCAGCAATCAGCCTTCTTTATGGTCCAGCTCTCACTTCCATACATCACTACTGGGAAAACCATGGCTTTAACTATACAGACCTTTGTTGGCAAGGTGATGTCTCTGCTCAAGCAATAAACTTGGCTCTTTAACCGAAGATTGCTTCCCATCTCCCATTTGTGCCATGCACGCTACGTCTGCCAGGGCCAGGTGCAGGCTGCCCTTCCTTGTGTTGGAGCGAGCCCTGGAGGAGCCATTAGAAGAAGAAGCAGTTCAGCTCCCCCCCACCCTGTTGTGGCCACACGGAAGCAGGGGCGAAGGAAGGTGGCGTGACACCTGGGGCAGGCGTCGCTACTTAGGGTGCACATGCGGTGTTGCTACGCACGACGCATGTGCCGTATGTAGCGATGCTGCACATGCGCTGTATAGCAATTTGCCGCCAGTGCTGCTCCAGCGCCGTACGGATGGTGCCAGGATCCCTCCGTCGCCACTACAGCCGCGGCAAACAGCTAAGTACAGCACATGTGCGGCGTCACACACATGCGCTGTACGTAGTGATGCTGCACATGCACTGTACAGTGGTACCTCGCAAGACGAATGCCTCGCAAGACGAAAAATGCGCAAGATGAAAGAGTTTTTCGTTTCGTTAGTTGCTTCGCAATACGAATTTCCCTATGGGCTTGCTGCGCAAGATGAAAACGTCTTGCGAGTTCTTGCGAGTTTGTTTCCTTTTTCTTAAAGCCGCTAAGAACCGTTAATAGCCGTGCTTCGCAAGACGAAAAATCCGCAAGACGAAGAAACTCGCAGAACGAATTAATTTCGTCTTGCGAGGCACCACTGTATAGCAGTTTGTTGCTGCCGGTTCTGCTCCAGCGCTGTACAGATGGTGCCGAGATCCTCTGCTCACGGCTGCAGCTGCGAACGGAGCATGCTCCACATGTGGCTGCAGCGGCGCGATGGTTGCTCGCGCCTCTGCGAGACCCCGCGGGGTGACTTCTTGTCACCCCCGCAGACATGGAACCCGGGGCACACCGCCCCCCCTTGCGACACCACTGCATGGAAGCATTCTGATATGCATGCATTTTGGGCACAGAAACACTGGAAGTTCAGTTTAACTCACACACAGCAGTTTAAAGTGCTTTTGATGCATCCTAGGTATGCATGTTTGTCACCTTGTCCACATGGCATTGCCCTCATCTAGGTGGCATGCCACATGCGAGTGGCGCTGTAGTCTAAACCACTAACCCTCTTGGGCTTGCTGATCGGAAGGTTGGCAGTTCGAATCCTTGCGATAGAGTGTGCTCCTGTTGCTCTGTCCCAGCTCCTGCCAACCTAGCAGTTCGAAAGCACGCCAGTGCAAGTAGATAAATAGATACCATTGCGGCAGGAAGGTAAACAGCGTTTCCGTGCGCTCTGGTTTCCGTCACAGTGTTCTGTTGAGCAAGAAGCAGTTTAGTCCTGCTGGCCACATGACCCAGAAAGCTGTCTGCGGGCAAACACCGGCTCCCTCGGCCTGAAAGCAAGATGAGCGCCGCAACCCCATAGTCTCCTTGGACTGGACTTAACCGTCCAGGTGTCCTTTACCCTTTACCTACCTCCCCCAATTAATTTGGATCTTCCTGATCTGCAGATGTTATAAAAGGGGGAAAACGATGTAAAGTGGGCTGCTAGTGCGACTGGTTCTGATACACACACACATGCATGTTGTTGTTGTTTGTAACCAGCTGCTTTGTACAAGTCTGGTATATCGGAAAACTTGTAGCTCGAGAATGAAATTAAAAATTGGCTGTGCACATAGGTGAACAAGCATCTGCGCGCATGCCCACAATGGGCCTCAAGTTTCCAGAACTCTGGGAGGATGGGAAAATACTAACTGGCGGGAGGAGATAACAATACACAATATGAATTCATCCTATCAATCCTGTCCACTAGTGTGGGCAGATAATACTGAGGTCAATTGAATGTGCTCAGTAGTGCACAGAAGTGCACATGGAAGAACCAGATCTGCGCAACCCAGATGTGCATTGGTACTCTGGTGTGCACCCAGCCAAAGAGACGGCGGATCTGAACTTGTCGAAATTGCTTTTGATAGTGGATGGTTTCTTTGGAAATTCGGGTTCATTGTTTTGGCTTGGGGGCTTGGAGCTCCCTTTCCAAGCCCTTTGAATAAATGAAGCTATGCTGTGTGTTCTTTCCTGAGCAAATGAGCTGCCTCTTTTCTTCCTCCTAACCTTTTCTGCAAAGTGCTTTTTGTTGTTGTTGTTGCTTTTTGCCATTCTCAAAACGTTTTCTCCTCCAGTTTGAAAGTTGCCATTTTAAACAAGTAACGAGGGGCGGAGATTCAGCTACACCTATTGTTCTTTCTCTCTTACTGTTCGCTGGTGAAGCTTTTCCTCCCTGAACTATAATAACCTCTCTGCGGAGCTGCGGTGAGGTCACTCGAGGTTGTTAAGAACTGTACTTGGTGGGGGAAATATACCACCCCCTTTTCCCTCTTGCTTCAGCCACTTTGTTTCCTAGGAGTAGGTTGCCCTCTGTTGAGTTATAGAACCTGCTGTGTTCTTTTTTGGCTGGCAAATGGAAATTAGCAGAAAAATCTGGTTGGAATCAAGATAAAACTGCAGCCAGTTTTAACTATCCTAAAAGTTTTGCCTATGAGTTTCTGGTTACAGCTGTTTCCTGTTACATCATTTGAGCGTCGGTGATGTTTCATTCTTTCTCCTTTTCTCTATTTTCTTTTGGTGCGGAGTTAAAAAAAACACCAAAAATCAAAACCATGTGACATTCTCTTTGCTGATGTGGCTGGATTGCTGAGGAATGTGACTTTTCTTTGGCAGTCATCCCAAACAGCAGTCAGTACCTTTTCTTGCTGTCCTATTCAACTTCAAAACAAAGACAGCTTGGAGGCTTTGCATGAAAACCGCTCTTAACTGCATGACCAAAATTTGCTTTTTAATGTCATGGCTCGCTAAATCCTCTCTGACAAATATGTATAGGAATAGAGACATTAAGTCCGGCATTTTTTCTCTCCCTAGGTTAGTGTTGTTTTAGTACGGCTGCCATCTGTCTGGGGAGGGGGGGAGGGGCAGGGCAGGGCAACCAAGTTTCCAGACGCCACTGATATGCATTTACTAATCTATTTAAATGTATGCAGATTTTAACCACTGTACTTTGAATGGTTGCAGCTTAGCTATATAAAAAACAAAAAAAACATGGACAGGTGGCAGCCATAACCAGACAAGTCCATATGAAATTGGACTGGATGTAAAACTGGGCAGCTGGGAATAGGCAGTTTGTTCCAAACGTATCTCGTGAGGCTTTTATTGCATTAAAAGTTGTTCTGAAATTCCTTCTTCAGGAAACGCTGATGTTTAGAAACCATTGAGTTTTGTGCCATTGGTGCGGCTCTTAAATCTGGCTTGCACAGCAGCCTGTGAACTGGACTTCCTGTGTTCAGAAGTCTCTGGGTGACTGTAGCAGTCGGAATGGATAGCTGCAAACAATCATGGAGAACTCCCTTTCAGCTTCCTAATACTGTATGCTACTGCACACTGTTGTTCATATTCTCTCTCTTTCTCTCGCTCCCCCCCCCCAGTAAAATGCCTAGATAAAAAAAGACAGGGCATCTTCGCCTTTAGTAGTTGTGCAAAAATGACTTATTGTCATAAGAAAGTTATACCTAAGAACTACTGTGTGAGTTTATTTTCCCCTCCTTTCTCCCTTTTCCTGTTTTTGAACTATACCGTTATAAACCCACTGCCTTGAGTGTTGTCAAGCAATGCAAGAACTTCACACACTTTTCTCTAGAATGTTCCTGTCATGTCTTGTACAATCACTCTTATGTCAGTTCTCTGGAAGGACCTTGGCTATTTCTCTTCCTTTTAAATTTAGGTGGCAGATCACGACAATTGGGATGTCAGAACTATCAGAACGCCTGAATGTTCTTCGACTTCATGTCATGCCCATGTGATTTTTGAGCAGTGGCGTATAAGCCTTAAAGGAAAGAGGAACCAAGAAGAGTTTAGGACACGGAAAGCCTAACTACGGTGTCATATAACCAGTGCTATTTTTCTGGGAAAAGAGGTGCCGGAACTCACCGTGAACACCTCCCTCTTAGAATGGCAGTGGCACCTGAGAGGTGCTGGAATTGAGTTCCAGCAATTTCAGCAGAAGGAGCCTTTTTTCTCATCCTGCACCATCTCATAGGAAGGTCCTGAGGATAAAATGGATTAGCCAAGAGTTTCCTGGAGGAAGAGAGTAGGATACAAATAAAACAAAGGGAGTTGTGGGTTACATTTGGCTTCTGCAATACTTAAAGATCTAATTTCATAGGATTTATTTCCCTGCCAATGGGTCAGAGTAGACCCATTAAAATTAATGGGCCTAACTTAGTCAATGATTAAAAATTAGTTGAATACTACCCAGTGGCTCCAATGATTCTTTTCCCCCTGGACGTGTGACTTCATCATTGTACTCATGAAATGCTCTCCTAACATCACATGAGTTGCAAATTTCCTTTCCAGATTTTTGGACATGCACCGCACAATGTAGAAGCACCTTTTTTATTGTTCAGTAGAAGGTCATCTTCTGCTGTATCGACTATGATTCAAAAAATACCATTGCTTGCGATTTAAAAAAAAAAAAAGGAGCTAGTTCAGGCTCACACATTCTGTTTGCTGTCGAAATCAAACTGCGATATCTCCAGTGGCATTTAACTAAAGTTGGGTCCAAATTATGGATAGACATAACCCCAAGAAAATTAGTCCTTATAAATTGGAGAGAACAGCTTGCTCATTAGTTTGGCCTGTTGATATCCTGTCTTCATACACTCCACCTGAAAGGAAGGTGACTCTTCTGGGGTGAGAGAATGAATGGATTTTGCTCCCTAAGAAGAATACATCGCGGAGCTCTGGCCCAATGGTTGCCAGTGGCTTGAATTAATTAATTTTATAATGAATGATTTTAGAGTGTTGTTTGTGCTGTACTTTTGTACTGTTTTATTGTTGTTAGCCGCCCTGAGCCCGGCTTCGGCTGGGGAGGGCAGGATATAAATAAAATTTATTATTATTATTATTATTATTATTATTATTATTAATTACTACATTCCACGCCTTCCATGGAATGGCGGGGAATGCAATGGAACACAAGCAGCTTGCACAAATAGCAACTGGCAGGCAAGCAGTTTCTGTTCCTTGGACACAATAGGAAATCTAAGGTTTGTTTGGGATGCTTTTGAACCAATTGATCTTTGGTGTAATATCTGTTACCAGTTTTACAGGAAAATGGATCGAGCTTTGATCTGTAGGTGAACCCCTATTTTTTTTCCTCCCCTTTTGAACTAAAGCTCGGGAGCATGAAAAGCTGGAGCGACATGAGGCAGGAGGTGGTGTTCCTAACCAATGTGAACAGCACAAGTTCGTCTACTGAAATTTACCAGGCGGTATCCCGAATAGTTTGTGGACATCCTGAGGGAGGGGGATTGCAGATCAAGTCTCTCAACTGGTATGAAGACAACAACTACAAAGCTTTGTTTGGAGGCAACAACACTGACGAAGATGCTGCCAATTTCTATGACAACTACACAAGTAAGTGGAACCCGGTGCATGCTTATTAATTTTGGGCAGATCATTTGGATTGCAGTCCTTTTTTATTTTCAAAGGTGCAGGAAGCTACAGTATGATGATGGGTGGATAGTACTTGTCTATACTGGCTGTGCTGTCTAGGATTGACGTGAGATAGATACTGTGCACCTAGCTCATCTCCCATAAGAGCCAGTGTGGTGTAGTGGTTAAGAGCGGTAGTCTTGTAATCTGGGGAACCGGGTTCGCGTCTCCGCTCCTCCACATGCAGCTGCTGGGTGACTTTGGGCTAGTCACACTTCTATGAAGTCTCTCAGCCTCGCTCACCTCACAGAGTGTTTGTTGTGGGGGAGGAAGGGAAAGGAGAATGTTAGCCGCTTTGAGACTCCTTCGGGTAGTGATAAAGCGGGATATCAAATCCAAACTCTTCTTCTCTTCTTCTTCTTTTAAACTCTTTTAAGCACCCTACTGCAATGACCTCATGAAGAAGCTGGAGTCCAGCCCGCTTTCCAGAATCATATGGAGAGCTCTGAAACCTTTGCTTATGGGGAAGGTCTTGTACACCCCTGACACGCCAGCGACAAGGGCAGTCATGTCTGAGGTAAGATCCCAATTCCACATCGTTCAAAGGAAGGGAGGGCTTGCTTTGTACTGTTGCTGTCGGGGCTCCTGCAGCAAATGCACAAGAGGGAACTGAAAGTATTGAGTAGGGCAGCCTTTCTCAACCTGTGGGTCCCCAGATGTTGTTGAACTACAACTCCCATCACCCCTAGCAAGCAAAGCCAGAGCTCGGGGATGATGGGAGTTGGAGTCCAACAACATCTAGGGACCCACAGGTTGAGAACCGCTGGAGTAGGGGGTCAAAGAGGACTTGCTGCTTGCCACATAGTTTGCACTTGGTCACATTTTCCCAGTCTGGAGGAGGCTGTATTCTGGAGCTTGGAGCACCAATGAGATTTTCCTTCCAACAGTGATTCAACTCTTACTGGCAGCTTATATAGGAACTAGAGGCTGTGTCTGCTTCCTGGTTCTTCAGAATGGACTCATGTGTGGTTCACCAGTTTGCTGATGTCCTCGAAGCTCCTGCCTTGCTCTCTGTCCTTGTGACTGTTGGGGTGGGTGGATCTGTGAGCTGGCCAGGAAGCCAAACAACCATTGCAGAGACCTCTGCTCCTGCAGCTGGACTGGAGAGAGAGAGAGAGAGAGAGAGAAAGAGAGAGAGATAGAAAAGAAACCTCTGCCATTGTATTTGCTAACATTTTGAAGACTTTAAATCCTTCTCCCTAAACACTCAAATACCCTTTCAAATTGACTGCAAGTGGAATGGCAGATTTAGAAGATGGCATTTTTGCTTAGCCTTAAAGAACTTCCAGTGACAATACTGGGTTAAATGAAGCAATAACTTGGCTCAGTATAAGGTAGGGTCATGTGTTCAGCCATACTTTTTAAGTGTATACATTATATTCTTGGGCATTTTTTCTGCCTTTCGGGAAACATGGTTTGCACAGCACTTCTTGTCCATAAGAAGACATTGCCGAAGGCCTGGCTGAATCCTGTGCCATTGTAACTCTGGCAGATTCTGTGCTGATATGCTGTACTGGAACATTCTGCTTATTTATGCAATTCTGCTTTAACATTCGTAAGGTCCTCACTCACATGCTACATTTGCTGACCCAGGCAGATGCTCAAGAACAGCTAGGTTTTATGTTCAAGCACTGCAGCGCTTGATGCTTTGATGTTGCAAAGCTGAAGGGGCAGAAGAGTGGAGGAAGACGTAATAAACTGCTTGACTGATGGGGGTGGGGTGGGGGAGATGTCGCAACTGGGTTCTAATGTCCAGAATTGAATCAAGGACCATTGATACTGAAAGATAAAGCCAACACTGCTTCTTCTTGGGGCAGAAGTCAGGGAGAAGCCACTCTTTTTAGCCTGTTCTGCAGGTTGTCACCTTTTTGTTTTTTTAAAATAAATTTTCAAAAATTTAACATCAATAATAATTTTATATTTTTTCTGACTTTCCACCCCATGTTCCATGGCGTTTTTATTTCTCCCCCTCTGCTACATGCTGCCTTCAAACTCTCATACCATAACATCAATATTATTCTTCCACAAAGCAATCATCATTAGGTTCTCTTATTTTGGCTGTTAACTTTGCCAATTCAGCATAGTCCATTATTTTGCTTATCCATTCTTGGTGGGAACTACTTTTTCCATTTTTGTGCATAGAGAACCCTAGCCACTGTTGTTGGAGAGCCAGTGTGGTGTAGTGGTTAAGAGTGGTAGACTCGTAATCTGGGGAACTGGGTTCGCGTCTCCGCTCCTCCACATGCAGCTGCTGGGTGACCTTGGGCCAGTCACACTTCTTTGAAGTCTCTCAGCCTCACTCACCTCACAGAGTGTTTGTTGTGGGGGAGGAAGGGAAAGGAGATTGTTGGCCGTTTTGAGACTCCTTCGGGTAGTGATAAAATGGGATATCAAATCCAAACTCTTCTTCTTCATACATAATCATACTTAACTTAATCATCTTGGGGGGATGAATTTCTGTCCCTGGTTGTTACCTTTTCGATGTCACCTTTGACCCTTTCACTATCCTGGCAGGTAAACAAGACGTTCCAGGAGCTGAGTGTCTTCCGTGATCTCGGAGGGATGTGGGAGGAGATAAAACCAAAGATAAGAGTGTTCATGGAGGAAAGCCAGGAAATGGATCTAGTTCGGGTCAGTATGCCATAACTTCTTGCTCCTCAGATAACATTGGATATTTCTTGGGAGACCAGTTTACAAAAAGTGATTTTAATCTGTTTACTTTGGTATCGTGATTGGCGCTTTGGCCTCGAGCGAGTGCGTGCATGTCTATGTAGTACCTTATTTCTTCTGACAAGCTTGCTTGGGCAGGGCCTCCTTGTCTGCGCAATGTGACTCTAACCTGAGATTCGGCAGGAAGGTGATTCCTTCTAGACAATAGCTCTCCCCCCTGTGATTTCCTGAAGTGCCATGTTGGCTGATTTGTTGTGCGCAACTCAGGCAGATTCTGGCCAGCATATAAATCAGGCCTGCATCCTCCCTTCCACAGGCTGCTGTGTGTGTTCACCTGCCAAGGACATGGCCCATAATGAATGTGAAACGAGGGGCTATTCAAGTACAGGCAGGCTTCACATTCTGTTATGTTGAGTTCTGCCATAATCACATTACATGGGGCTCTGAACTAGAGATGAATGTGATTAAATATTACCTCACCCATTTTAACAGAGGAAACAGACGCAGGTCATACTGGCACTATCCAGATGTGTGAAAAATAAGCATTGTATTTAAATAACTATTTGGAATGACAACAACAATTCATTTCAACCTTTCTAGTATTGTAATATTGCCTTTAAAAAATTCCAATACAAGGTCAGTGTGCTATTTGCTATTGGAGAGCCAGTATGATGTAGTTTGCATTGCTGGGGGGTTGAAATTCCTTCTCAAGCCATGAAGCTTACTAGGAAGAGAGAGAAGAAAACTGTCCTGCCAGTGACCTAAAGCTCAGGATGTCCCATTAATCAAAGATACTCACCCTGGAAGCCTAATAACCTGTTCAGATCCAGATCGACCACATAACTCTTTTGTTAAATCCACTGCTTTCTTATGGAGCCTGACTCACCCACAACTTCTATGAGAAAACAGAGAAACTGTAGGGACTGTCACGTGTGAGGAGAACACCTCATTGCTGCCTGTGTACCTGCTGCCAGAAAACAAGAAGTGTCTGGCCAGCTGCCTCAGCAGATACATTTTGCAGCAGCACATATGGTCAGCTGTGACAGTGGGAGAGATGTTCAGGTGGTAGCATTCTCTAAAGACAGACTTTTTGTTTAGAGTTCACAAGAACACAAAGTGTGCTCTGTGATGTCCCAGAGAGGATGCAAGCCAGGTTCTCTGGTGGATGACCTTTCCGCCCAGCCGGATGGTGGTCTTTTTTTTTTTTATGGCTCCCTCCGTTTCCCATTTCTGCACAGATTAATCAGAAGGAAAACAAGTGGGTGTTGCAACATGGTGTTGTGACTTGTTTCGATGTTTTAACAGGGCGTGTGCCTGTGGACTGTTAGGGACCAAAATCTTCAGTGCTGTACAGCAGGGGAGGGCTCAAAACAACTTTTCTGTCTGGATTTTCGCTTTCTGAAATATGGCGACCCTAATAATCCTGGCAACCCTAATCCTGCCAGAGTTCTATGGAAGCATTAGGACAGTGTCCATGTGCAGTTGTTGATTTTGCTATGTTTTACTCACGTTCCATTTGCAAATTTCAAATATTTTTCTGCGTACCTTCCGTTTCACCCACATTTTCAGAAATTCCCTCTCCTTGTGTGTGCGTCCCGTTGTCCTGGCCTGCTGTTTGGGACGGGTCTTCCCTCTCTTCGCTGTTAAGAGGGAAGCATAATGTGTAACACAGAGCCAAAACCATCCTCATTAAGTTCTTCTCTGTGGTCAAACTATAAACATACTAATATGACATATACAACCCCAAATTTTGGTGCCACTCCCATGGCGGTCCTTCATGGAGCTAAGCATAAACAGGGAAATAGACATGTGGGGGCACCTCCCACTGCATAATGGCTGGCTCTGCAAACGTGGCCAGAGTTTGGTTACCATGGCACCTCAACTTGTTAACTGAACTCTTTGGCACAGTATAAATACGGAACATGCATTTAAAAAGGGGAGGGGGGGGAATCTGATATGCCCAGTTTCTGATTTGTTCCTAACTCGTTTGAAGAGCCCTGTAGCTCGCTGTGCGAGAGAGGCTCCCTCTGGCTTCATGGCATCGGAGGAACCCTGTGTTATGACGTTAATATTCCATTTATGCTTCGTTGCCTCTTTGCCTGTGCTCTCTAGACAGTGCTGGCAGTGCTTTTAACAATCGCCAAGCAGCTGAAACAAATTTCTTCCCTTGCCCCTCTCCAGTTTTCAACAGGGCCTTGTTTGTTTGCTTTCAGCAACGGCTGTCGCTTCCCTGCTGAGATGTTGTACAAGGCTGCCGCCTAGTGAGCCAAAGATAGAAATTGTGGAAAGGGAAGGCTCAGATCTGACAATGAGCAGAACAAGACCATCATAGAATCTTAGAATTGTAGAGTAGGAAGGGACCCTAAGAATCATCTAGTTCAACCCCTTGCAATACAGGAATATGCAGCTGTCCCGTATGATAGTTAACTGAGCTATCATGTGAATGTTCAGCTTACCCAGTTCAGTTTATGCCCTGTGTAGCAGTAGTGTCACTAGAGTCCTACTCAGGACCACTGTCAAAAGGAAGCCTGAGGGGGCCTGGCCTCTCAGGGGTCTTCCAGGCCCCTCCTTCAGTGATCATAGTGAGCAACTGGACAGAAATACTACCTGCAAATTTACGCAGGCAATATTCCACCCAATTGCTCATAACCAGGCAACTGAGAGTTAGGCAACAAGCAGTCTGGGCATGTCCAGAATAGTGGAATACACCATTAAATAATGAGTGACCTTTCCCACCTAATCTAAATTCTAGGTGTTGGAAAGAGGTTTTGTCCAGTAGCAGTAAGCCTGAGATTGAGCTGCAAGTGGGAAGACTGACAGTGACTGTGTTCTCTCGCAATGACAATCCAGACATCTTGGCTTGTCATGGTTTACTTTGGATGAGCAGCACGCTTTAGTCGGTTGCCTGATCACTTACTCCTCCCCTGGTACAAGTGTGACAAACAAATCAAGTAGTTTAGGCTTCCCATTCCACCTAAACCCAGGACTATGGCGTGTGGCTTCCTTAGTAAGTTAGCCCCAAACTAATGGCTTCAGGCTGGCCATTGATCACGGTTTGTTAGGGAACAAGAGGCCACCATCCATGGGTTGGGTGTAATGAGAAGCCAAAGCTTCTTGGTTTGTTCATCCTGCTGTTCTGTGCAAACACAGGCAATAGATCTGTGAAATGCTATTTATGCTCTTTGCTCTTACTTTATGGTGAATTTCACTAAGTTTCTTCGCTATGTTGCTAACACCAGACGTTACTGAAGAACAAGTTCCTTTGGAAACACCACTTAATGGGTTCAAGATGGACCGTAGAAGATCTATCCCTGTTCTTGGCAAAGAACCCGGAGGATGTTCATCCGGTGAATGGCTCAACCCGCACCTGGAGGGAAGCTTTCAATGAAACTGACCATGCTGTTCTGACTATTTCCCGCTTCATGGAAGTGAGTCTCATATTTACTAGTGTTTTGATCTTGTTCATTATTATTGGGGCTATTCCTTTTCTCTCTCCAAGTCGATTCAGAAAGAATAATTTCTGCAATAGACTGCAGAACAGAAACTGGTCCTAAGAGATACACAAGGCCATTTTTCAGGATTTGGGCGGTGGGGGAAGAGCACTCTCAGAAAAGATGTCATCAGTGGGCCTCCTTAGCTGGCCAAATGGACTAGAGCTTAGGTGTCCCTAAGAGTACCCAGTCCGCTGAGCCCACATCTTTTGGGGGGAAAGCTACATTTCGACTTGATGATGTAAGTCAAAGTCAACTCCACCATTCTTGAGCTTAGTCTCGACACTATGACCTCTACACCACACTGGCACTGTAGCATTTAATTGGACAGACATGGTGCATGCTTCTTATTTCAGTGTTTGCGCAAATATTTGCTTCTCAAAGAAACTTCAGCCCAGGTTCTGATTCATTCTGTCTGTCATGGTTGCAGTGTGTCAATCTGGACAAACTGGAAGCCATGCCTAGTGAAGTGCGGCTTATCGACAAGTCCCTGGAGCTGCTGGATCAGAGGAGGTTTTGGGCAGGCATCGTTTTCCCCGAAATCGCTCCTAGCAGCGTGAAGTTGCCGCAACATGTCAAGTACAAGATAAGGATGGACATCGATAGCGTGGAGAGAACAAACAAAATTAAGGACGGGTGAGCAGTCCTCAAAGAGGCCTTGGTAGGTTCGCGATTAACAGGAACGGGCGTGAGAATTCTGACCCAACTATTGTTTTGCTTTGGTGCTATAGGTACTGGGATCCAGGTCCTCGAGCTGATCCTTTTGAGGACATGCGCTACGTCTGGGGAGGCTTTGCTTACTTGCAGGATGTGATAGAGCAGGCGATCATCCGTACTGTGACCGGCTCCGAGAAGAAAACGGGAGTCTACGTTCAGCAGATGCCCTACCCCTGTTATGTGGATGACGTGTAAGTGACAGTCTCTGAGTGAGTGGTCCCCTGGCGTGGCTGACTCTGCTTAAGTCAGAGTGGACCTGAGTTTTAGGGTGGCAGATTTTGGAGAAACGTGAGCTGGTTCTTCACTCGACTGCAGAGGCAGTGACAGGAAAGAACCTCCATGATGGGGTTTGGGAGTCTTCTTCAAGTGGTGACATTTTCTCAAAGATGCCACTTCCTGGAGGAAGGCAAGCTTTTCTATAAAGCCTCCATGGGTCATCTTTGAGGAAGCTTTCAAGATGGTGGCAGGTTAGCCTCCTAGAGCAGCTCATACTTCTTGGGTCCAAGATAGCGCTGGAAGGGAACGAGAGGGCAATCTAGATTCTGTTTCCAGCAGTGGCTGAACAGATGGCTCTGAAACCAAGCAGAAATGGTCTCCCCCTTGTTTTCCCCAGCATTCAGAACATCGACTTTCTGTTTAGCTATTATGGTAGCCACTCATAGACAAATTCTCATTCTTTAGAAAAGCTTTGTAAGCAGGCAGGCAGGCAGCCGCCATCGAATCTTGAAAGGTGAATTACACACTGCATGACGAAGTATTTCTTTTGGTCTGCCTTAAACTTGTTACCAATAAACGATAACCCCAAGTCTTGGCCTTCCTCTGGTTTCCCCTCTGCAGATTCTTGCGTGTCATGAGCGGCTCCATGCCCCTCTTCATGACTCTGGCTTGGATCTACTCTGTGGCCGTGATCGTCAAGGGCATTGTGTACGAAAAGGAGGCCCGCCTGAAAGAGACCATGAGGATTATGGGCCTAAACAACGGCACCCTCTGGCTCAGCTGGTTCATTAGCAGCCTCATCCCCCTTCTCATGAGCGCTGGGCTCCTGACGCTCATCCTCAAGGTTAGCCTGGCTCCACGTTCTCACTCCTTTGGTTAATAGGATGTTTAATCCACAACTGTTGATCTACTATAGTGGCTTACCATGCAATATTAGGATCCCCCACTGTTCAATTCTCACCTTAGCTACGAATCTCTTCTTATGTTCTTGAGTAAGTCCCACTGGGTTCCATGGGACTTACTCCCAGGTAAGGGGATAGAAGAATGCATCCTGTGGTATAAATTGCTTGCCTGCACTCCCTTAAGGATGAACAAGAACGTAAAAATAATAGCAGAGCATAGTAGTCAATGAATATTGGTTCTGAAACATTGGCTTCCAGTACATTTCCAAGCACAATGTTGGTGCTGATCTTTAAAGCCCTAAACGGCCTCTGCCTTGTATACCTGAAAGAGCATCTCCACACACAAACACACACACCCATCGTTCAGCCAGACACTGAGGTCCAGCTCTGAGGGCCTTCTGGTGATTCCCTCATTGAGAGAAGTGAGGTGACAGAGGCCTTCTCAGCAGTGGAGCCCACCCTGTGGAATGCCCTCCCATCAAATGTCAAGGAGATAAGTAACTATACAACACATCTGTCTTTAGAAGACATCTGAAGGCAGCCCTGTATCAGGAAGTATTTGTATATGTTGGAAGCTGCCCAGAGTGGCTAATAATAATAATAATAATAATAATAATAATAATAATAATGTCTTCAGAAAGAACACATGAGCTCAGAGGTGACCATTCTTTTTTTGTAAGATGGGATGTCTAAGCTCCTTTTCACATATTCCACAGTAGCAAATGTGGGTTTGATAGCTAAACACATTGGCCAAGGATCTATATCCTACCCTGCCAGGCCCCATAGGACTGTCTCTGTATGTCTGACACATCCACATGCTTACTGCAAATACATGTTTGCCCCCACTTGTTAATGTAAACCACCACAGGTGTGTACAAACAATAACAGTTATACAGTGGTGCCTCGCAAGACGAAATTAATTCATTCTGCGAGTTTCTTTGTCTTGCGGATTTTTTTGTCTTGCGAAGCACGGCTATTAATGGTACTTAGCGGCTTGCGGGGCAGGCAGTGGGGAGAAGCGCTCTTCTCCCTGCTGCCCGCCTTCAGATCAGGTCCAGGGACAGCGGGAAGGCGCGCTGTGCCTCCCAGCTGTCCCCGGAGCTTGTGGGGCAGGCAGCGGGGAGAAGCGCTCTTCTCCCTGCCGCCCGCCTTCGTCTTGCGAAGCAAGCCCATAGGGAAATTCGTCTTGCGGAACGACTCAAAAAACGGAAAACTCTTTCATCTTGCGAGTTTTTCGTCTTGCGAGGCATTTGTCTTGCGAGGTACCACTGTACTAGTAATGGTAATAAGTTGTAATAATAATAAAGCAATGATGAAATGTGAATTGTCAAATGTTTCATGGCTGTACAACTGGTCCTCTCTTTCTCCAGAAAGGAAACCTGCTGCCCTACAGTGACCCCAGCGTGGTGTTTGTCTTCCTGTCTATCTTTGGCATAGTGACCATAACACAGTGCTTCCTCATCAGCACCTTTTTCTCAAGGGCCAACTTGGCGGCAGCTTGTGCGGGGATCATCTACTTTACTCTCTACTTGCCTTGCACGTTGAATTTTGCCTGGCATGATTACATGACCTTCTCTCTCAAAACGTTTGCGGTGAGTCAGTGCAAGGGGGACGGGGTGGCGAGGGGAGGGCAGCACCGCCAGCAAGGAGAGATCTTTTTTTAATCTGGTCTGGGCAGACCTTCTTGGACTAATTCTTTTTGGGGGGGGTGTTGGTCCTGCACATCCCCTTCCCTCATTCCCTAATTCTTTCAACTTTTAATCAAACTTTAATTGGTTTCACTACACCAGTGTAATTGTTAGAGTATTGAATTAGGACCTGGGAGATCAGAGTTCAAATGACCACATGGCCACGAAATTCACTGGGCAGTGTTGAGCCAGTTACCAACTCTCAGCCTAATCTACCTCCCAGGGTTATTATGAAAATAATATGTATATCACCTACACCCTTTAGCACTTTGGGGGAAAAGTTGGGATCAAGTCAGTTCATTGTGTTTTAGCAGGCAGCCATTATATAAATGATAACTATAACTATAATAATAATTATAATAATAGAGATTTACATTCCTGCTCCTTAACCTCTAAAGGATAATTCATTTCCCATACCCCCTTTAAGTTTAATAGCACAGATTTGTAGAGCCTTAGCAAGAAATTTAGATATTCTGAAGTATATACAGTGGTACCTCTGGTTGCAAACAGGACCTGTTCCTGAGGCTCATTCACAACCTGAACAGAACGCAACCCATGTCTGGGTTGCAATTTGCCGCGCATGCGCAAGCAGTGAAACCCAGAAGTAACCCGTTCTGTTACTTCCGGGTCGCTGTGGGATGCAACCTGAAAATGTGTAACCTGAAGCAAGCGTAACATGAGGTATGACTGTATACGTCTCTACATAGGACAGCAGAAAACAAGTCTTTGCTAGGGGTGAGCTTCCCTTCTGTGATCTTAACAATGGGTAAATGTGGTTGTTTCTAAGATCATTATAAAAAGGGCATTCAAGGAGCACATGAGTTGTATCTTCTGTTGACACAGAGCTGCAACCACAAACACTGTCCTTCTCAGGAATTCCTGGGATGTGTGTGTATGTTTCCCATAGTGGTACTGGGAACTCTTCCCCCCAACTTATTCCAAATCTGCTCCAGGAATATTTGGTTTCGAGATTACATGAGCAGGGCCAATGGTCTAGTTCCTCACCACCTGATTGCCAGCCTCCATACTAAACAGATGATAACCAGATGGTAAGGAACTGCATCCTTTGTCCCACCCATGTGGAACTAGCTCAGGTACCCATTTGGTCACAGCTGAATCGGCTTTTGCTTTTGTTCCCTGTTGCCATTATGGCAGGGTTAATCTTTCCTTGCACTGAAAACGTGAGTGAGTGTGTGAATGCACCCAGGATGTTAACTGGTGTTTTTCCTCTGCAGAGCCTGCTTTCTCCGGTCGCCTTTGCGTTCGGCAGTGAGTACCTTTCCCTGTTTGAAGAGCAGGGTGTTGGGTTGCAATGGGACAATGTCTTCATGAGCCCTTTGGAAGGAGACAGCTACAACCTGACAACTTCTGTGTGTATGATGCTGTTCGATAGTCTGCTGTATGGGGTTCTGACTTGGTACATTGAGGCTGTCTTTCCAGGTGAGCAGTAGCACATCAAATCTTTCTCCGTCTTAGCCCATTACTTCCCATTACCCCACTTCCCTCCCTTTGGAAGTCAGGGATGCTGCTGTTTCCATATTATTATCCAGCCATGGGAGATCCCAGAAACAGCAGTCTCACAGGAGGAGGAGCGGTGACAGATTGTTGTAGATCCACCAAAGATAGCAGGTGCAAGAGCCTTGACGAGGCTGACTGTGCTCTGAAGGAATTGTTTGATTTGTTTATGCGTGTTACAACGGTGGCAAGAATAATCTTCGTGCAAAAAATTGAAAGAAGAAGTCCCACTGAAAGAAGATTGGCTTATGAAGATGGTGGAATATGCTAAGATGGCTAGACCAACTGTTAGAATTAAACGAGGGAACTTTTTTTGAAGAATGGAAATAATCTGTGGAACGTTTGGAAGAAAAAATACCATGGTTATGTTAAAACGTATTCAGGATAGCAACAGATGAGAATTGGTAGTTTAGTAAGTCAGAATTGATGTACAGTGGTACCTCGGGTTACATGCGCTTCAGGTTACAGACGTTTCAGGTTACAGACTCCGCTAACCCAGAAATAGTACCTCGGGTTAAGAACTTTGCTTCAGGATGAGAACAGAAATCACGCGGCGGCAGCACGGCATCAATGGGAGGCCCCATTAGCTAAAGTGGTACTTCAGGTTAAGAACAGTTTCAGGTTAAGAACGGACCTCCAGAGCGAATTAAGTACCTAACCAGAGGTACCACTGTAATGGGTAAAATGTAAGTACAGTGGTACCTCAGGTTAAGTACTTAATTCATTCCGGAGGTCCATTTTTAACCTGAAACTGTTCTTAACCTGAAGCACCACTTTAGCTAATGGGGCCTCCTGCTACTGCTGCGCCACCAGAGCCCGATTTCTGTTCTTCTCCTGAAGCAAAGTTCTTAACCCGAGGTACTATTTCTGGGTTAGCAGAGTGTGTAACCTGAAGCATATGTAACCCGAGGTACCACTGTAACATAGCAGCTTTAGAACACTGCAGAAGGGTGGATGGGAAGTCAGCGGATATGAGAGATTTGTTGTTTAAAAGAACTTGTAAAATCTGAAAATGTAATAAAAAGGTTATGCATTAGACAGGGCTGACTCTGCTGTTGAACGAAGTGAGCTGGTCACCTAAGGCAGCAGAGGCTATAGGGAAGAGGAGAGGACAGAGCTGCATGTGGCTTGCCCTGTCTCCTCGTCCTGCAATGGAGGATGCTATTCAGGTGCCAGCATTTTAGTAGCTTTCAGGTGCTAACCCAGCCCACTTTTGTGCATGGAACAGGACAGTGGTGTTGTCTTGTCCTTCACCTGAGGCAGTGAAATGCCTTTGGTCCTCTTACATCACTGTTATGAGGCTGCTTCCTCCAAAGATCAAGGGCAGAGTGTTCCTTGAAGCTGTTAGCAATCCTTCCTTTCCCCAGGTCTGTGGTTAGTCCAAGCACATTCACTCCCTTGGCTGGATTGTTTCCGGCGGGTTGAAGCTACTCCATACAAACTACCTTTAGCCATCTCAAGGTGTGGGAAGGGTGTTTGGTAAAGTGACTAGATAATATGGACAATATCGGGCTCCAATCTTTGCAAAATTCAGTACTTGGAGATTCATCTTATCTTCTGCACATGTGAATGATTTCCCCCCCAAGCCTCACCCAGGTCATTTTGTCCCTTTTTGTTTAGGTCAATATGGCATCCCCAGACCCTGGTACTTTCCCTTTACGAAGTCCTACTGGTGTGGTGAGCAATCTGGAGAGCAACAGACCCCTCCTCTTCACAAAAATTCATCGGAAAGTAAGCAACTGGTGTTCTCCTACATTTTATTCAGTGGCAAACCAGACTTCTCTGATGGAATCCTTTCCAATGGATAAGGCTCCCTGCTGTTCTCAGTTCGATTTCTTAAGACCTGCAGCCCCTTGGATTCGGAAACCCCCTTTTTTGGGGGGGGGGTCACACCCCAGTTTTCCCTCTGCTCCCTGCTGTCCAGCCCAGTGCTGAAGTACCGTATTTTTCGCTCTATAAGACACACTTTTCCCCTCCTAAAAAGTAAGGGGAAATGTGTGTGCGTCTTATGGAGCAAACGCAGGCTGCGCAGCTATCCCAGAAGCCAGAACAGCAAGAGGGATCACTGTGCAGTGCTCCCGCTTGCTGTTCTAGCTTCTGGCTTAGCCCCTCTGTCCCTTCCCCCACCTCCCAGAAAAGCCTGCAAGCGCCGCACACACACTCCATGCAGCTCATGAAAGGGAGCGCTGAGCAGAGCCTGGCATGTATACAGGCTCTGCTCAGCGCTCCCTTTAAAGAATATTTTTTTCTTGCATTCCCCCTCTAAAAAATAGGTGCATCTTATGGAGCAAAAAATACGGTAGCTTGCAGGTATTATAAACATGCCGTGCCTCACTAAGTAGATTTACTTTCCTGTTGCAACAGTCTGCATGGAAGAAGAGCCAAGTCATCTTCACCTTGGGGTGTCGATTCAAAGCCTGGTGAAGGTTTACCGCGATGGCAAGAAACTGGCTGTCGACGGCCTTACTCTGAATTTCTACGAAGGGCAGATTACCTCCTTCCTGGGACACAACGGAGCTGGGAAAACCACCACAATGTAAGAGGGCAAAATTGGTACGGTGGGAAAACACCTTCCAAAGTCATGCTTCGCTTTGCTTGTTTGCACTCAACTTCCCTTTTGTTATATTTAGGTCCATCCTGACTGGGTTATTCCCCCCAACTTCGGGCACAGCCTTCATCCTTGGCAAAGACATCCGTTCTGAGCTCAGCACCATCCGGAAGAATCTGGGTGTCTGCCCCCAGCACAATGTCCTGTTTGATGAGTGAGTCACGCTATGAATCGCCATTCGCTTGCACCTTTTCATTTGTTTCTTAACTAGCAAAATTCCCAAGATTGTGATGGGGGGTGTGTGTGTGTTTAGAGAGAGAGAATCAGCAAAGACAATATCAGTTATCCAACCTGGTATAAAGCAGTTTCCTATCATGCCTAATTTGGGAGTCCACCTTTGAATACAATCATACCTCGGAAGTTGAACGGAATCTGTTCCGGAAGTCCATTCGACTTCCAAAACATTCAGAAACCAAAGCATGGCTTCTGATTGGCTGAAGGAAGCTCCTGCAGCCAATCGGAAGCTGCAGAAGCCCCGTTGGGCGTTCAGGTTCCAAAGAACATTCACAAACTGGAACACTCACTTCCGGGTTTGCGGCATTCGGGAACCAAAACGTCCAAGTACCAAGACGTTTGGGATTCAAGGTATGATTGTATGTATTTTAAAGTTAGCACTTTAAAACTGGATGACAAGGAACAGACAATATGTGTGTTTTCTCTTACCAAAATGTGGCCGCTCTCCCCCCACGCCTAGGTTGACGGTGGAGGAACACATCTGGTTTTATGCGCGCCTGAAGGGACTGTCGGAAAAGCTGGTGGAAAAGGAAATGAAGCAGATGGCCATAGATGTTGGTTTGCCTCATAAACTCAAATCAAAGACAAGCAAACTCTCTGGTAAATTTCATTTATTCAGCCAAATGCAACTATTGTTTGGCTTGCCCTGTATACCCATGCATAACAAGAGATCTTCTGGATCAGGCCTGAGACCCATCTAATCTGTCTGTTGGCTTCCAAAAATTGGCAGCCAAATGCCCGTGGATGTTTTGGGACTGTAACTCCCACCATCCCTGTGTCTTGCCACATGCAAGGTGGTTCTTTTAAAATGAGATTCAGAAGCAATACAAAACACAAGTGAGTGAGAAGATTAAAGATTTTATTCTAAAAAGCAAGCAGTATATGTGTACCAAGCATGCACTTCAATCTGCCACTTGGAAGCCTCAAGAAGTGGCCAAGTGGCTCCCCCAGGTAGCCTCAGGTTGCAAGGCCCCTGCGGCCGATCAGTCCATGCATGGGCTTCTCCGAAACCCTGCCCCAAACCATCCAATTTATTAATAGCTACATAGCTAGCCCTTGTGGCTTGCCTCACTGGCTACGTGCAGTCCTACATTACTAGCTATGTGCAGATTATTCATTAGCCACCCTCTCCCAATGCCTTGAGAGGGACGCGGGTGGCACTGTGGGTTAAACCACAGAGCCTAGGACTTGCTGATCAGAAGGTCGGCGGTTCGAATCCCCGCGACGGGGTGAGCTCCCATTGTTTGGTCCCTGCTCCTGCCAACCTAGCACTTCGAAAGCACGTCAAAGTGCAAGTAGATAAATAGGTACTGCTTTGGCGGGAAGGTAAACGGCGTTTCCGTGCGCTGCTCTGGTTCACCAGAAGCGGCTTAGTCATGCTGGCCACATGACCCGGAAGCTGTACGCCGGCTCCCTCGGCCAATAAAGCTAGATGAGCGCCGCAACCCCAGAGTCGGCCACGACTGGACCTAATGGTCAGGGGTCCCTTTACCTTTTACCCAATGCCTCACTTTGTCCAAACCATGTCCAACATCAAAGAAGGTACCCAGCACTATCACTTCTAACCATCAAGGAGCTTAACAAGAGATAGGTAGGGGGAAGGAAGAGGAGGCAGGAAGAGGGCAAATGAGTCAGATCACTTAACTCCTCGAAATACAAATATATTCCAGATAGATTGCCCATACACCCTGATCATTGACTATTCTGTCTGGAGCTGATGGGAGTCTAAAATACCCGGAGGGCAGTAGGCTGGGGAATGTTGTCTTAGACCTAAATCTCTTCTACCATGCATTCATTCACATAAGTGCATAGCAGCAGTTCCACAGACCACCCCAGGTAAAGCGGAATCGAACCCTAGATTAAATTAGACTGGATCTTGTCTGTTTTTGCTTCGTAGGTGGTATGCAGAGAAAGCTTTCAGTGGCTTTGGCCTTTGTAGGCGGCTCTAAGGTTGTCATTCTGGATGAGCCGACGGCTGGCGTTGACCCTTATTCTCGCAGAGGGATCTGGGAGCTGCTTGTGAAATATCGCCAAGGTACCACTTGCCTTTTGTGACCCAGTGAAAAGTTGCATCTGTATGGTGTGGTGGTTCTGCATTGCAGCCATGTTCCCTGACGTCTCTTTGATGACTCCCTTCTGGTATTGCTGGCCTTTAGAGATTTTAGACCCCCACCTTTCTCCTTCTCCTATATAAGTAAGTTAACGTGCAATTTGAAAACGGATCCACAAATGGAACTGAAGAAGGCAAACGGTTGGAGAGGACTGTCCTTTTCTTTATTTGTGTACCAGTATTAAAAAGACCCCTGTCCTATATAAAAAAAATCCTGGTTAGATGTGTTTTTCTCATTTTTTAGAATTAAAAAAAAGAGATTTAATTAAAAAATAATTATTATTTTTCTTCTTCAGTAAAATAAAGTTTATTGTGACGTTGATAAGACTCCTATTGCATCAGCCTGTATCAATTTTGGCAAATATCAGTAGAACTTCTTTGGCTGAAATCTGTGCATCTGTTAGCTTCGTGGTGTATGAGACCTTTATATATTTATTTTTTTATTAAATTTTTATTAGGAATTTAAACAAAACATATTATCTTAAAACATATGATCCTTAATTTCCCCCTCCCTCTCCCTCCCATAAACATAAAACAAACCACCCCTGACTTCCCGCAGTTCCACTCTATGGTTTCTCTGCATGTTACAAAATTGTATAGTACTTAAAAATTAATTAATTAAAGTTAGTATGAACAGAGAGCTCAATCATGGGTTGCTGTTTTTAAAGACTTGAGTCAAACTAGACGAATTAGTGGAGATCTGCAACCAGATCCCTCATTTCTATTTGTTGTTGTTGTTGTTTAGTCGTTTATTCGTGTTCAACTCTTTGTGACCCCATGGACCAGAGAACGCCAGGCACTTCTGTCTTCCACTGCCTCCCGCAGTTTAGTCAAACTCATGCTGGTAGCTTCGAGAACACTATCCAACCATCTCGTCCTCTGTCATCCCCTTCTCCTTGTGCCCTCCATCCTTCCCAACATCAGGGTCTTTTCCAGGGAGTCTTCTCTTCTCATGAGGTGGCCAGAGTATTGGAGCCTCAGCTTCACGATCTGTCCTTCCAGTGAGCACTCAGGGCTGATTTCCTTCAGAATGGATAGGTTTGATCTTCTTGCAGTCCATGGAGTCCCAAGAGTCTCCTCCAGCACCATAATTCAAAAGCATCAATTCTTCGGCAATCAGCCCTCTTTATGGTCTCCAAAAGCAACCTCAGCCCCTCCACTCTTCCACAGTTGGATTGGGGCTATGATGCTGTAGGGCTATGCTGTCTCCTCAATGTGAACCAGCTTTCTCTAAGCTGCCATTTGTTAGGAACAATATCTGGGTGCACGGTCACTAAACCAGTGTGGTATATTTGGCTTCTTCTCTTCCTGGTCGTCAGGTCGCACCATCATTCTCTCCACACACCATATGGACGAGGCGGACATCCTCGGAGACCGAATTGCTATCATTTCTCACGGCAAACTGTGCTGCGTTGGCTCTTCGCTGTTCCTGAAGAACCAGTTGGGGACTGGATATTATCTGACCTTAGTCAAGAAGGACGTGGATTCCTCACTCAGCTCCTACAGGAACAGTAGCAGCACTGTGTCTTACCTGAAAAAGGTACTGCTTTCAGAAGTGCTGTCAAGGGGAGAGGGGGAGGGGCGCAGTTTGCTGATTTCTTCTAGAAACAATGGGGAGATTTTGGGGTCCCTCAAGTAACATATCCTATTCCTTTAGCCCACGACCAGAAATAGTCTGTACAATAAAAAAGGTTCTAGATTCAGCTAGTTAGCCGTGTTGGTCTGACGCAGTCAAAATATATAAATAATTTTAAAATAGTCCAGTAGCACCTTAAAGGTAAAGGAAAAGGGACCGCTGACCGTTAGGTCCAGTCGTGACCGACTCTGGGGTTGCGGCGCTCATCTCGCTTTATTGGCCAAGGGAGCCGGCGTTCAGCTTCAGGGTCATGTGGCCAGCATGACTAAGCCACTTCTGGCAAACCAGAGCAGCGCATGGAAATGCCGTTTACCTTCCCGCCAAAGCAGTACCTATTTATCTACTTGCACTTTGACATGCTTTCGAACTGCTAGGTGAGCAGGAGCAGGGACCGAGCAACGGGAGCTCACCCTATCACGGGGATTTGAACCGCCGACCTTCTTATCAGCAAGTTCTAGGCTCTGTGGTTTAACCCACAGTGCCACCCGCATCCCTAGTAGCACCTTAGAGACCAACTAAGTTTGTTCTTGCTATAATCTTTCCTGTACATGCATGAAAAGCTTAGTGTGTATCTGAAGAAGTGTGCATGCACACGAAAGCTTATACCAAGAACAAACTTAGTTGGTCTCTAAGGTGCTACTGGACAATTTTTTTTATTTTTTTATATGTCTCGAATAAAAAAGGTAAAAGTAAAAAGGTAAAGGACCCCTGGATGGTTAAGTCCAGTCAAAGGTGACTATGGGGTTGTGGCACTCATCTCGCTTCCAGGCCAAGGGAACCGGCGTTTGTTCATAGACAGCTTTCTGGGTCATGTGGCCAGCATGACTAAACCACTTCTGGCGTAACGGGACACCGTGACAGAACCCAGAGCACACGGAAATCCCGTTTACCTTCCCGCAACAGTGGTACCTATTTATCTACTGGCACTGGCGTGCTTTCGAACTGCTAGGTTGGCAGGAACTGGGACCGAGAAACGGGAGCTCACCCCGTCGCTGGGATTTGAACAGCCAACCTTTCAATTGGCAAGCCCAAGAGGCTCAGTGATTTAGACCACAGTGCCACCCGCATCCCTATAGTCTGTACAATAATGCAGTTTGATCACAGCATGTAGTCATAGAAGGAGCTCAGTGTATTGTACGTAAATGGTTCTCCACACCCCATTTTCTCTTGAAGGCTAAGTGGAGATTTCAGCTCTGGTCTCCTAGGTCCTAGATTGACACTCTAACCACTGCACCACACGGGCTCCTTAGAGACATAATATCAGTGTCCTTTTTGTTTCTTGAGAATTGCATTTTTTCCTCTCTCTCTCTCTCTTTTAAAAAACCACCCTGACTTTGTTCAGATAAGAGATAATTGGATCGCCTTTTCTTTTCTCATTAGGATGACAGCGTGTCTCAGAGCAGTTCAGATGCTGGACTTGGCAGTGACCATGAAAGTGACACCTTGACAATAGGTAAGGGATTTTAAAAGATAACAAAACAGGTTGTTTCTTGTGTCTCTGTCTTTTATAATTTTAAGTCACCAGAGTGGTGGTGGTGTTATTTTTTTAAATTATTATTGAGATTAGTCAATAATCTCATCTGCCTGGCTTCCTCTGTGTTTTAAAAAAAGTCTTCACCCTGTCACTTTTCTGTTGCTTTTCCAAGCAATTTTTATTTATTGCCTTGGACCCAATACCTCTTCTTCTTCTTCTTCCTCCTCCTCCTCCTCCTCCTCCTCCTCCTCCTCCTCCTCTTCTTCTTCTTCCTCTCCTCCTCCGCCTCCTCCTCTTCCTCCCCTCTCTGTTTCATTTACCATAAATCTTCCATCATTTATTTTACTTTATTTTCGTAATGACATTTGTGTACTTCTTAATCACAAAACCTCCAACTGCCTTACATAAAATATGCATTTATCAATAGAAGTCAGAGTTAAAAACCAACTTAACAAAAAAATAAAATGAAAAGGAGCAGTTTAAAAACACACATTTTAAAGATAAAACCACCTACTTAAATGCATGTCAACTTTACATATCCGGGCAGGCTTGACTTAACAAAGTTTTTAGCACGTGCCTTAAACAGTACAGTGAAGTTGCCTGCCGAATTTCAATGTGCGGGGAGTTTCAGAGGGTAGGTTTTTCTGTGCTAAAAGATGGGTTCCTTAAGAGTGTATACTTGTAAGCCTACACGCAGGGATTTTGCCCAGAGAAATGGATCAAAAATCCTCAAATATTAAAAAATTCTGGTTTGTGATTAGTGTGGTGGAGAGCAAACTTTCAGCAGTGGAGGAATTTGATGATCTCTTGGTTCTTCCAGATGTTTCTGCAATTTCTAATCTCATTATGAAGCATGTCCCTGAAGCCAGGCTGGTGGAAGACATTGGCCATGAGATAACTTATGTTCTGCCCTACGAAGCCGCTAAAGAGGGAGCTTTTGTGGAGTTGTTTCATGAGATTGACGACCGCCTCTCTGACCTTGGCATTTCCAGCTATGGCATCTCTGAGACGACTCTGGAAGAGGTATGTGAGCCTTCCCCTTCTAATGAAGAAATACCAGCAATTCTTTTTTCCCTCTCTCTCTCTCTCTCTAGTGGTGGTGGGGGAACAATTTGCTATCTAGTTCTCTTACGTATAATAATAATAATTTATTATTTATTCCCCAGCCACTCTGGGCGGCTTCCAACAAAGTATTAAAATACAGTAGTCTGTTAAACATTAAAAGCTTCCCTAAAGAGGGCTGCCTTCAAATGTCTTCTAAAAGCCTGGTAGTTGTTTTTCTCTTTGACATCTGGTGGGAGGGCGTTCCACAGGGTGGGTGCCACTACCAAGAAGGCCCTCTGTCTGGTTCCCTGTAACTTGGCTTCTCGCAGTGAGGGAACCACCAGAAGGCCCTCGGCACTGGACCTCAGTGTCTGGGCAGAATGATGGGGGTGGAGATGCTCCTTCAGGTATGAAAAGAAGAGGAACCAGGTTTCATCAAAGGTGTCTCTCTTTATAACACCTTTTGCTACCTTTCTAAGCCCAGTTATTCACCCTGAGATAGCCATGTCCCAGATATTGTTGAACCATGCGTTAAGGGGAAGCTCAGCCTGGGATTTCCAAAAGCACACTATTGCTAAAAGTGCAGCCATCAGTAGAAGGAAAAGTTAGATATTTATGTTGAATAGTAAGATCAGAATCTAGGTTTAAATGAGAGCAGGGATAAAGTTGGAATTGGCGAGAGAGGTTGTTTTAACAATTTTGGAAATGGTATTGGAGACCCTTTGTCCAAAATGTGTGGGTGAATTTCGATTTCCACCAAACCTGAGGAATAGCGGCATTTCTGGAGGCATGTGCTTTCTCTGCATATTCAGGCAAACCCCATCAAAAAGTCTGATTCCCTCACCTGCTGCCTGAAATTATTAATCCAGGAGAAACTTGGTCATGCAATTCTCCCAGTTGTATAAACCTACCCAAAACTGAAAGCAGTTTGTTGTGGTTCAGATGGCTGACCCCCTGCGTGTTCTATTGGCAGCGTGCTCCGAAGCGGGAGGGAGGGAATTACAGAGATCTTTGGGGGAAAGTAGGTCCCATTGTGTGGCTAACAAAGGTGAGTGCAGTCATTTCAACATTTCTCCCTTGCAGATATTTCTCAAAGTGGCAGAGGAACATGGTGTGGACGCAGAGACCTCAGGTAAATATGATGTTGGCAGATCTGACTATTCAGACATTATGGTCCCCAATGTTGGGCCTGCCAAAAAATATATATTTCTGCATGGCAGCACTTCATTTGTGTCCATCCTGTTTGCAATCCTTTTTTTAAATATTGATTTTTATTGGAAATTTTTCAGATACGCATTTCCATCATTAAATATCCACCATTGTAGTCATACATTCATCAGTTTCCCTCATTGCCCTTCCATGGTTCTTTAAAAAAATTCCATAATTTCTGCATATTCTAAGAACAAAAATAAATCCATTTAATTTAGTCCCTGTCCCCACCCCCCAGTTATATCTCTCTATTGTGTTATGCTGTTGAATTTTCTTTAATCCTGCTAGCGTTATTTTCCAAATATTCCACACACAAAATTCCACTCCTCTTTATATACTTGATCTCCTTGCTCTCTTATTCTGCTGGTTAAGCCTCTCTCTCACCTTCCACTTTTGGGCTAACAAAATCCGAGCTGCTGTAGTTGCATACATAAACAAGTTTTTCTGGATCCTGGGCACCTCTGTCTCATCACCGTTCCCAGAAAGAATGCCTCTGGTTTTGGGGTGAATGTTTTTTGAAACTTTTTCTCCCGCATCTCATTATGTATCATTTCCCAATACTCCTTAACTATTCTGCATGTCGACTGCATATGAAAAACATGTTCCTTCTGCTTCTCTGCATTTCCAACACATATCAGATTCAGATCTGTTTGCAATCCTTTTGCCACGTGGTTCAGCTCAAACACATGGCAATCCATGCCAAGCACAGTGAAACTCTACATCAGCAATAGTGGCCTTCAGGAATTTGTGGAGTGGTGCTTTGGTGATCCTTTAATGTGGCTGGGTTGGTGGCATTGCTGTTTTCATTTTGGGGTAGCTTTCGTTAAGGGGCTATGCCATTTGAGTTTACCCTTAGCATGGCTGCACAGAATATTCAGAAACCCATCAGGGCCGGCCCTGCTGTTAGGCAGAGTGAGGCAGTCAACTCAGGCAGCTGCTTTTGAGTGTCATGAGAAGGCAGCAAATTATTGTTTGTTTGCTTGATTTTCTGACTCGGGAATTGACCTGCTTTGACTGTGCACCTTAGCCTGTAGGGAGGGGGGGACGTTTGCTGCTTTACTTCAGGCAGCAAAATGTCTTGGGCCAGCCTTGACAAGCCCGAGGGGCTGGAGTTTGGAGTGTGATGCTGCTGAACTCCAGCTCCCACCAGCCCCAATCAACATTGCTAATGGCCAGGGATGATAGAAGTTGTAGTAAATCAACCTTTGAGGAGGGAGGCACGAGTTCCCCTGGCCTAGGGAGGTGTATCTCTCTCCCTCTATTCAACTCTCAGCTTTGAACCAAGCCTGCATTCATCTCATAACACTTTGCATTTCCCTTGCAACCTGAAGAATGCACATGCTACTTCCTTGAAGCTGCATTCTATCTAGGGTTCTTACTACTGAGAAAATGAAACAAAATGGAAGCCCACCAGAAGACTTCCTGCTGCAACAGTTCATTAGTGTCACTTCTCTAGTTAGCGTTAGAAGAAGATGGAGCCAGCTGAACCTCAGGAAGCTAACTCTTGAGCTTTCCCTTTCAGATGGCACGTTACCAGCCAGAAGAAACCGCGTCTTTGGAGACAGGCAAAGCTGCCTCCGTCCATTCACAGAAGATGATGCTTTTGACCCCAATGATTCCGACGTGGACCCAGGTAAAAGATGAAAAGAGTCCCTGTGTGTTTCATGGAGCCAGGCGGATGGGGGCTGCTTCAACCCAGAGTGTGTAGGAGAAAATCCAGAACTAGAGGGACCCCTCCCCCCGCAGCAGATGGCTCTCCAACCTCTGCTTGGAAACTCCAGGAAGGGAGAGCCCATAATTGGTCTCCCTTTACTGAAGTATAATACAGTGGTACCTTGGTTTAAGAACAGCTTAGTTTATGAACAACTTGGATTAAGAACACTGCAAACCTGGAACTAGGTGTTTGGGTTTGTGAACTTTGCCTTGGAAGCAGAACATGTTCCGCTTCCTGTTGAGTGTAAATTGAGTCCCCCGCTGCTATGGGAAAGCACACCTTGGTTTCAGAACACTTTGGTTTAAGAACGGACTTCTGGAAGGGATTAAGTTTGTAAACAAAGGTACCACCGTATGTTATACTGCATTTAAAGGGTGAAACACAGTTGCTGATAGGCTAAGGCATGATATATAGGGGTCAGCAAACTTTTTCAGCAGGGGGCTGGTCCACTGTCCCTCAGACCTTGGGGGGGTGGACTATATTTTTTTTGGGGGGGGAGGAACGAATTCCTATGCCCCACAAATAACCCAGAGATGCATTTTAAATAAAAGCACACATTCTACTCATGTAAAAACACGCTGATTCCCAGACCGTCTGCGGGCTGCATTTAGAAGGCGATTGGGTCAGATCTGGCCCCCGGGCCTTAGTTTGCCTACCCATGATGTTAATCACCTGATGGCCATGCCGGACCATCAGACTGAATCGTCAAATGATGAGTAGTCAAGTGTTTTCCATGATGTGTGAGCCAGCTCTTAGTCCCAATACGGCCCAAGCCAGCCAACAGAACCCCATAAAGCCTCTAGCCAAGTGTGACGATGGACCGAGAAGAGCAGTCCCCAACGCCTTATCTCTGGAGGTTTATATCTGCAGGTTCAGCATTCCATAAATGTAGCCCAGACAAACTGCATTATGGATCCATGTACAAGTCTGTTAGCAATATTGGTGAGGGTTTCTCTGTTGTGTGCCTGCCAGCATTTTCCTTCAGCTACATCAAAGGCAAGAGGAGCTGGCGTGCCTTCAACCTCAAAAGCTTGTAAGAACTTTTGGGTGATGTAATATATTTCTCCCTGCTTAAATATTCATCCTGCCTCTTGCATTTGATGAATAGGTTAAATCAGAGAACATATCTTGCCTAGGGGAGATTGCTTGGCTTAGGCGAGAGAGGGGTGAGTGTTTCACGACCTGTGATTGTTTCCCTGCAGAATCCCGAGAGACCGACCTGCTGAGTGGGATGGATGGCAAAGGATCCAGCCAGATCAAGGGCTGGAAGCTGATGCAGCAGCAGTTTGTAGCTCTGCTCTGGAAGAGGCTGCTTATTGCCAAACGCAGCAGGAAAGGTTTCTTTGCCCAGGTGAGATGGGCCCTGCCTGCTACAAAATGGGGTGGGTGGGTTGTATTTTATTGGTTTCTCAAAAACATTTTCCTCTTGTTTCATAAATGCACCACTTGAGACAGATTCTGTCTTACAGGCAAGTTTTCACCCAGGTTGTTTTTGGAATTTGATAGAATCCGGTTAGCTGACACTCAATAGCAGCTAGCAGACTTGAAAAAGCAGAACTGATATGAACACCCGTCTAATCCAATCTAAGCAGGCTACTTTTGCTAGTGAGTTTCGTTTGTCATCATTACCGCCAGAGGGCAGTGTGGTTAAATAAGTCTGCAATTCAGTGACCAAGTTGACTCAGCTGTTGGTGTCAAGGTTTTAGAAGTGGGAAGAACCGAGTCCCAGTGTGAGCGTGAGGGGGCAGTCTTATTTCTCAGAACATTTGATGTGAACGACTCTAATTTATAATTTTCAGATTGTTCTCCCAGCGGTCTTCGTCTGCATTGCTCTTATATTCAGTTTGATTGTGCCTCCCTTTGGTAAATATCCCAGCTTGGAGTTGCAACCATGGATGTATGATCAGCAGTACACGTTTGTCAGGTACGTATCAAACTCTGCAATGGAGGTGGGAAGGAGGATAGAAGTAAAATGTGAACTGTGCGATGAGAACACCAGCTGTTTTTTTGTTACTGCACTGGTACCTTGGTTCTCAAACTTAATCCGTTCCAGAAGTCCGTTCCGAAACCAAAGCGTTCCTAAACCAAGGCGTGCTTTACCACAGAAAGTACAGTGGTACCTCGGGTTACATACACTTCAGGTTACATACACTTCAGGTTACACACTCCGCTAACCCAGAAATAGTGCTTCAGGTTAAGAACTTTGCTTCAGGATGAGAACAGAAATTGTGCTCTGGTGGCACAGCGGGAGGCCCCATTAGCTAAAGTGGTGCTTCAGGTTAAGAACAGTTTCAGTTTAAGAACAGACCTCAGGAATGAATTAAGTACTTAACCCGAGGTACCACTGTAATGCAAAATGGATTAATCAATTCGAGACTTTTAAAAACAACCCCTAAAACAGCCATTTAACATGAATTTACTATCTAATGAGACCGTTGATCCATAAAATGAAAGCAATAAATACTGTAATGTACTGAAGTCACACAATCAATCAATCAGTCAATCAGTAGCTGAACCGGGTTCCACACAGTCACAAAAACAAAAGAGCCACAATAATGCAAAATAAATAGCAAAAACCGACTGACCTCAGCATAACACGCAAAACGGAAGCGTGGCACTCAAATTGGAAGCAGAACACTCAAAATAGAGCACGTTCAGCTTCCGAAAACAGTTCGCAAACCAAAAACACTTACTTCCAGGTTTGCAGTGTTTGGGTTCCAAGTTGTTTGAGTCCCAAGGCATTTGAGAACCAAGGTACCACTGTATTACCCAGCCTTCCTGCCCAAATAAAATTTGTGCCATTCCAAACAATAAAAGGCACAGATACTGTTGCTTGAAGCAAAGACTTCATCTCCCTGAACGCTTCTCCTATGCCTCAGTGTGTTGCTTTCTCTGCCTGCGCTGTAGTTCAGGCCCCTGATGGTGTCTTTGGTGTCCCATAGCAATGATGCTCCAGAAGACACAGGAACCCAGAAGCTTTTGGATGCTCTCCTCAACAAACCTGGTTTTGGTACCCGCTGCATGGAAGGATACTCCATTCCGTAAGTGGAACCTTTGCAAAACCCTTGTGGAAAGCGGGGGTTGGAGTTGGAGGTGAAGTCTGCTCCCTTTCCTTAATGCCTCTCTCTGAAGTTATTGTCAAGGCTGCGTGTGTGTATATCTTGATTCTGTGGGAGCTGCCGAAGGTGGCGTTGACTGCAGAATGCAGCTTATGAAAAACATCTCTGTTTGCAACTTTAGCCTATCAGTTACAATACGTTGGGAAGTGCATGCTATGGTGAAATCATGATAAAATCTCAGCAGCCCAGAGAAGTCGCTGAATAGGGTCGGATCTACACCCGTCATTTACGACATTAAAAATGCGTCACTAAAATGTGATGGCAGAGGGCGCTTCAGAGCAGCAAGCCACCAGCAATGGAAAACTGCCATTAAGCGTTATAGAATGTTCTGTTAACAATGTTTAGAAGATCAATATAGATCCAGCCTAGGTTTCCAGTATTTTAAAGTGGGGCTTCAGTGCCCTGTCCCTTCTGAGCACTCATCACATCACAGCACCCTAACTATCACCTGAAGCATGATACCACACACAACAACAATTGTTATTTTTATTATATCCCATTTCCTCTCAACCGTAATCTACTTAAAGTGCAACTTAGAAGTGGGACAGATGGACTGACCACAACAGCCAGTGTGGTGTAGTGGTTAAGAGTGGTAGACTCGTAATCTGGTGAACCGGGTTCACATATCCGCTCCTCCACATGCAGCTGTTGGGTGACCTTGGGCTAGTCACACTTCTCTGAAGTCTCTCAGCCCCACTCACCTCACAGAGTGTTTGTTGTGGGGGAGGAAGGGAAAGGAGAATGTTAGTCGCTTTGAGACTCCTTCGGGTAGTGATAAAGCGGGATATCAAATCCAGCTGCTAGCGCATAGCAGGTGACAAAGACAACCTGGTGGATGATGTGATTTCTGAAACACTTTGATGTTGTTCTGACTCTGCCCTTCTGCCTTTTTTTGTGCAGGAATGCTCCTTGCTCAGTAGGTGAAGAGGGCTGGACCACTGATCCTGTGCCTGAGGAATTGATGGAAATCTTCCAGAACGGCAATTGGACTATGGAGAACCCCTCTCCATCGTGTGTCTGTAGCAACGAGACGGTGAAGAAGATGCTCCCAGTTTGCCCTGCAGCAGCTGGTGGCTTCCCTCCTCCCCAGGTAAAAAATACTTTGGTATGTAGAAAAGACTAGGTACGGGGGGGGGTTGTGTGTAAAGTTACATATGCTTTTTATGTACAATTGTAAGCTGCTCTAGTTTTTTAATAAATGATTTAGCAGCATATAGATATCTTTTTATAAACAAATAATAAAATAAACACTTTCTGCCAACACTTAACAAAGAACACCAGGCAACTCAAAACATCCAATGATGATAATAATGAAGTATAACATATATTTATATATTCAAGAGTAACGTTTTATTGTCTGAATAAAAGAGGCTTTTGAGCTATTCACAATAACTAGTCAAAACACTCTCACCGGATCCTGTACGATTCCAGAGTAAAGGATCAGCCTCTGTAAGTGCAGCAAGAACTGAACCTTCCTGTGTTTTTAGATATGCCATGGTGGCTTTTATCTAATTTTCTCATTATGGCTATATCTTGTTTTAATCAGCCAAGAGCTGATTAAATTCCATCAGGTTTCCACACAAAAGCTCTATGTTTCTTCATAGCTTTAGATTTCAGGTAGACCAAATGAATGACATACAGCATTCGAGGTATTTCATAGCCGATAAAACCCTTGATTTATCTTTTCGGTTTCTTCTTTCCCCCGCATTGGCCGCAGAGAGTACTGAACACTACAGATATCCTGCAAAACCTGACAGGTCGCAACATTTCTGATTACCTGGTGAAGACCTATGCACAGATCATCGGGAAAAGGTACCTGATGTGCAGTATGCTTTAACAACATGATGTCCTCCCAGTTGTTTTTGGACTCCATCTCCAATTACCCCAGCCTGTCAGGGAGGATGGAAGTTGTAGTCCGAGAACATCTGGAGGTTGCTATGTTTGTCCCTGCTTTACTTCATTGTGTCTGATGTAACAACCCCCTTTTCTCTTCTTTTTGCATTCACAGTTTGAGCAATAAGTTTTGGGTGAATGAATTCAGGTAAATACACCTTTCTCTTTGTCTTTTTTTGGTGAAGCTTGTTCATTCCCAAATGCCCCACTCCTGCCTCTAGTTTCAGAATGATAGGAACTCCTGAAATACATTTGCAGGATTAGATCATTATTTTTACCCAGTAATTATTCACTCAGTGTATCTGACCACTGGGAGATAATGTGACTCACAGGCATGTACGAAATGGCTTTCCACTGTATGTATATATGTCAACAGGCATCTTTATGTCCAAGATTATAGTGTACATTATTATTTTATTATCTCAGTCAGTGTGAGGCTCCAGAGAGCTGTGCATCCCAACAATTTAATTTCATTTTGTTGAGTAGCAGACCAGGATTGCAAACCTGAAATTGCTGACAAGAAAAGCAAAAGTCTCTTAATGGAGGGGGAAGACTCATATAAGCAAACCATAAAAATTAATCTGGTTTAATGTGTTCCCAGGTATGGTGGCTTTTCACTGGGAGCCAGTAGCTCTCTGGTGCTCCCTCGCCGTGAAGAAGTTAATGAAGCAATCAAGCAAGTGAAGAAAATCTTGGAAATAGCCAAGGTAAACAGAGCAGAGATTTCTATGCGAAAATAAATGGCTTAGGCCTTGCTACTTGATTTGGAATTCAGGTGGTCTTTTGGGAAACGGTAGGAAGGAATTCTAAAGCAGCTAAACAGTGCAAACTTAGGTACGCAAGATTGCAATTCTATAACAACTTACCTGGGAGTAAGCCCTAGTGAACTCAAGGGTATTTCTGAGTATACCTGTGTAGGATTGTCCCCCCCACAAGCACATTCCAATTCATGTTCTTTGTTATTATCCCTTTTAGGGGGGCTCTGGAGAACGATTCCTTAACAGCCTGTCGAGCTTCATGAAGGGCATGGACACGAATGATAATGTAAAGGTAATTCCACCTGCTTGTTCTGTATCCTGGTAGCCCAGGTGCAAGTTGTTCTTGAATGTCCTCAGAGGTTTCTCTCAAAGTTTAACAGCTAAAGCACTTGATAATGAAATAAAATCGAAGGAATGCTTCACTGAGACACGCAGAAGCCTTTCCTCTTACTATGTTTGAAATTAACCTGGTAAGGCCAAATTCGCAGTAAACCAATTGGGATGCGCTGTGGGTTAAACCACAGAGCCTAGGAGTTGCAGATCAGAAGGTTGGCAGTTCGAATCCCCGCAACGGGGTGAGCTCCCGTTGCTCAGTCCCTGCTCCTGCCAACCTAGCAGTTCGAAAGCACGTCAAAGTGCAAGTAGATAAATAGGTACCACTCCAGCGGGAAGGTAAACGCCGTTTCCGTGCGCTGCTCTGGTTCGCCAGAAGCGGCTTAGTCATGCTGGCCACATGACCCGGAAGCTGTATGCCGGCTCCCTCAGCCAGTAAAGCGAGATGAGCACCGCAACCCCAGAGTCGGTCACGACTGGACCTAATGGCCAGGGGTCCCTTTACCTTTACCTTACAGTTTGATTCCTGAAGTGAAGAGCTTCTGCGTTACTCTTTGTTAATTCCACTGTGCGCCCTTTCCAGGTGTGGTTCAACAACAAAGGCTGGCACGCCATCAGCGCCTTTCTCAACATAATGAACAATGCCATTCTGCGGGCCAACCTGCAAGAGGGAGAGGACCCCAGCGCTTACGGCATCACGGCCTTCAACCACCCTCTGAACCTCACCAAGCAGCAGCTCTCGGAAGTCGCCTTGTACGTCCCGGAAGCGGGTGGATGGGGAGAGGATCAGGGGAGAGGGGAAATGACCTCCTTAAAATTAAACAGGAGAGTTAGGGCCAGTTTCTGCTTCGGCAGCTACAGGGCGTGGTAGAAACTGGCCTGTTTCCATGGGTACTCCTAACCAAGGATGTAGCTGATCAACGGGTTACGGTGCACCCGGTCAAATCTACAAGCTCATTTCTCACCCTCTTTTGAAATTTCTCTTTGCTCAGGATGACGACATCGGTGGATGTTTTGGTCTCCATCTGCGTCATCTTTGCCATGTCCTTTGTCCCGGCCAGCTTTGTGGTTTTCTTGATCCAGGAGCGTGTCACTAAGGCCAAGCACCTTCAGTTCATCTGTGGCGTGAAGCCAGTGACCTACTGGCTGGCTAATTTTGTGTGGGATATGGTAAGGCTATATATGTTTCTGCATTATCCCTCCAACACACTTTTGTCTTTAGAGGGAGAACACATTCTATCAAAGAGTGCATCTGAAGTGTGTATTGCATGCCTATCCCCACACTCTGACCTGCTAAGAGAGTAATATAGGCATCATGAAGTCTCATCAGGCTTCCTTCCCTTTTCTGTCCATCTACCTGACACTGTTGTGCGGAGGAGGAGAGAGAATTCTGCTTCCTGCACCATCTTTGTCTCACTGTGGTTGCATTCTGGAGAAGCTCAGTTTTGTCCGTTGCTTGACTTTAGGGTTGCTTTCTATGAAAGGGGGAAAACCCTACCCTGTCTAACTTCTAATACTACGGTCATTTTAATCCTTTAAGCTGGAGCTATTCTGATTGCATATTCCTTTCTCTCTTTTCAACTCGCAGTGCAACTATGTAGTTCCAGCCACCTTGGTCATCATCATCTTCATTGGCTTCCAGCAGAAATCCTACGTGTCCTCAAGCAACCTTCCCGTGCTGGCTCTTCTCCTCTTGCTCTATGGGTAAGGGAGGCCCTTTCGGCTCAGGTGCTGACGACCGATCAAGATGTAGCAAAGGGGTTCCTTAATGTCACATCCTTTCTGTTTCCCAGGTGGTCCATAACGCCTCTCATGTATCCGGCATCCTTTGTGTTCAAGATCCCTAGCACAGCATACGTGGTGCTCACCAGCGTGAACCTCTTCATCGGTATTAATGGGAGTGTCGCCACTTTTGTCCTCGAGCTTTTCACCAGCAATGTGAGTTCTTGGTGGCCGCAGCCAGCATGCTTTGCTGTTTGCTGTGCTTTTTTTTTTTAAGATTTGATAAAAGTTGAATTGATTAATTGCTCCGTGGCCTTTCAGGTTTCAGCACAGAAATACTAGATGGTTGCTAAAAGGTGAATTAGTCACATCTTTGTGATTTTCCTGATTTATTCCAACTGAGAAATATTACCGGAATTCAGAATCCTTTAAAAAAAAATACATCTTTGAGTTGATAAGCGAAAGGAATGGATGTACATTCTGTAGCAATAGAGAAGTAGGTGAAAGAGACTAGGAGGAAACTGAAGTATAGATGCTCAGGTAATTCGTTTGCCCTCTATTTTGCTTTAAGGAATTAATTCCTCTCCTCCTAGCCTAACACTGTAACCACAGGGATGTAGCTAGTTCCTCTGGTACCCTGTGCGGCGGGGGCAGAACAACCTGCCCATGGGGCTGCCACCGCAATCCTTATGTGGGGGCGGCTGCCGCAAGCCTCGTGTGGGCCCCCCCCAAATGGATCAATGTGTCGGCAATCTGCCGAGGGGTGACAAGATTGCTTCCCGAGCGGATCTGCTGCGCCGATTGGTGTGTTGGTGATCCACCCAGGGGGGGGCAATCTTGTCACCCTCCTTAGGCACCCCCCTTAGGTGGGGCGCCCCTCCACCCCCCCATATCCCTAAGCCAGTGTGTACACAAACATGTGAATACATATAGGTCTTTGCATGTGACTAGAAATCCAGGCAGGACCTATCAAGATCACATTAAAAATGCAGTCGCCAATACCTCTGGGAGTGAAGAGACTTGCTGCTATGCCATCCCTTCCAAGGACACTGTATGGAAAAAAATATAGCTGGACCCATAGGGGCAACCGCTCTCATTTTGTACAATGTCCCTGGATGACAAGGAACCTAGGTGAGCCTTAGGTTCACATGCTCTCACACCCCTCTGGCATGGCCACGAGGAGGAGATTATAAGTTTTTGCTTCAACTAACTACAGTTCAGCATTACATCCGAACCCTAAACTGAAGTTTCCCTTAATTTATAGTTTGTTGGAACAAGCCAGCTTCATATAACCCATGGTTTGAAGCTGCCTTATTCCAAACAAACCATAGTTCATATTAAGCACAGTTTTGTTGGCTTCAGATGAAACAAAAGCTGCGGTTTATCCAAAACAGTAGCAAAAGCTTCCACACTTCTTGTGGCCATGCTGGAGTAAAAGCGTGTGACTCTGACATGCATCTAGGCTCATTCTTGTGTGGCATCTGAACCAGATCAGGTTCTGTTTCAGAGTTCAACATTGGAAGGTTCCATTTGGATTGAACACAGTGGACCAATTTGCCTGTCAGAGTAAGTCAAGCAGCATGCTAGTGAACACCGCCCAGTTGCTCCTGCCTTGCCCCTCTCCTTGCACAGACAAGAGCAACAAGCCATGGAGCTTGTACTGTTGTTATGTCCAAACTGGGATTGTGATTTGTTTTTTCTGGGGGAAAAGTTGAGGAAGCCAAAGTCTGAACCTGGCATGTTCAGGAAAAACAAAGCACAACCGTGGTTTGTATGTAACAGCAAGCCAAGGCTTGAAGGCCTGTTGCTTGTATCAGTGGAAAAGCAGAGCTCCAGGGCTGCATGCACTAGCCTGCACCCTGTTCGCTCATGGTAAGCCATTAATTTTGGCTTCAATAATGCAACGTTGCCCTTAAATCTGCCACATTTTTAACCCAAAACCAACCTGAATTCTTTTATGCCAAAGAAATAAGTCCTTAATCTCGAAATCAGTTTAGTCTTTAATTTCAGTGGGTGCATGCTTCACTCTTTCTGGATAAGTTCTCTGAGTTTTTCCATTCTCTGCCTCTTGATATGTGTCCCTTTTTCATTGTCGTGGTAAATTTCCAAGCAACTGACTGCCACTGATTTTGTGTCTTTAGAAGCTGACCAACATCAATGACATCCTGAAGTCAGTATTCCTCATCTTCCCCCATTTCTGCCTGGGCCGGGGCCTGATTGACATGGTGAAAAATCAAGCTATGGCAGATGCCCTAGAAAGATTTGGTAAGTGAGCTGTTGGCCTAGTGGCATCATCCTGTTGGCATGTACCCAAGGAAATGGGGGCAGTTGGCAGGCCCCCAGCTGGCTCCAGCCCACCAGCCGGTGTGCCAGGCGAACTCCGGTCCTTGGTGCAGCATAAATCTGTGGCCCAGGCTTCAGAAGACTGAGCACGCTATGCAGCAGAGAAAACGCCGCGCAAACGGAAGCGGCATGAGAGGCTGTGTGAGCATATTTACAAGCAGGTTTATTCAGCGTAGATCAGGACAAAAGGAAAACATGTCTGATCTCCTTCGTGTCCAAAGCAAAACAGGAAACTATACACAAACGGAAGTTCCCAGCATACTGTGCTGGAATGTAAACAGACATGTGACATGCAACAATTCCACACGTCTGTGGAACGGAATTCTCAACACGTCCTAGATTGTGGAGACTTGGACTGTAAGGCACTGTTGAGTGGATACTCTGAAATCAAACAACCCACATTTTGCACTGAGGAAACTGAATTTTACAACCTGTATAAAGTATGCAAATTAAGTGCATTTGTGTACTCTTATTTATTCTGCAATTCTTAACCATTTTACACAATGTGGAGGGAGGCCAAAAGAATTATGGTCTTCTCCACCCCAACCATTGGAAAACTTAACTGGCCACCTGTTTGTCTTCAGATATTTCAGCAGCCTTTACTCAATGTAGTTCCAAGCATAACTTTGCAACTATTTGGGATAGGAATGTCCTTTCAAAAGTACTGTTTGTTGTCAGGAACATTAGAATATGAGAACCACTTTGCACGCAACCAATCTTTTAGGTGTTCATTCTAAGATGCTTTAATGTACAGTGGTACCTCAGGTTAAGAACTTAATTCGTTCTGGTGGTTCGTCCATAACCTGAAACTGTTCTTAACCTGAAGCACCACTTTAGCTAATGGGGCCTCCCGCTGCCACCATACCGCCGCTGCACGATTTCTGTTCTCATCCTGAAGGCAAAGTTCTTAACCCGAGGTACTATTTCTGGGTTAGTGGAGTCTGTAACCTGAAGTGTCTGTAACCCAAAGTGTCTGTAACCCAAGTTACCACTGTATGGGTAACAAGCAGCAACAAATACACATTTTCTAGCAGATGTATCATGTTTACAAACTGGGGGGGGGGGCAGGATTGACTCTTAGATCAGAGGTAAACTCAGGGGTTTCCTGTGCAGCATGTGGAAAAAATCCTTGGTGATTTGCAAATGACCAAAATCAGCATTAGAACATCTCAGATGCCAGCCATCAGGTTTGATGAGTGTTTAAATTGTGTCTCTGTTGCGACGAACATCTGAGGTATATTAAAGATCAGTACAGTGTGTGTTGCTCTTACATATGAGCTTGTTGCATGCAGTGTTGTAATAGGGGGCCTTCCCAGACGTCTGATCGGACAGTTGAATGACAGCCTCTGCTCTTCCCCATCAGGCGAGAACCGCTTTGTCTCTCCTCTCTCCTGGGACCTGGTGGGACGGAATCTCTTCGCCATGGCTGTGGAAGGCGTCGTCTTCTTCCTCATCACTGTGCTTATCCAGTACAGGTTCTTTATCAAATCCAGGTAAAATGGCCTTTGTGACAATGAACACCCATCCTGGGGAAAGGCATATGCAGATTTTGAGGGTCCAAATAATTGGGGTGGTGGGGAGAGCGGCCAAGACAAGCGTCTCTACCACCCCTCCCCCCAGGAAGTGAAGACAGAAAAGAGGAAACACTGGAAGCAGTGATAGCACCAGAAACCCATGCTTCATTCATTCATTCAAAAGCATTTTATCCCACTCCTCAGCCAGAAATAAACTCCCTACAAATGTTAAGGTCCACACCTTAAAATGTAAGGTGGGAAGTGGCTCGCGGAATTGTGTGTTAATTTCCAGGATGTGCTGGGAGCTGGCCATTAGCTAAAGAGTGAGTTTCAACCTTAATTAATTACAAAAGAGATTGTGTACACCACCTTTCTCCTGCCAATCTAGCAGTTCGAAAGCATGTCAAAGTGCAAGTAGATAAATAGGTACCGCTCCGGCGGGAAGGTAAACAGCGTTTCCGTGTGCTGCTCTGGTTCGCCAGAAGCGGCTTAGTCATGCTGGCCACATGACCCGGAAGCTGTACGCCGGCTCCCTTGGCCAATAAAACGAGATGAGCGCCACAACCCCAGAGTCGACCACGACTGGACCCAATGGTCAGGGGTCCCTTTACCTTTTACACCACCTTTGGAATGGGATCCAGAAGTCTAGGACAGGTCTGCCTGTTCCTTAATGCATCTTGAATTATCAGTGCACAAACCTGACCTCCAAGTGATGCATTCCTCCCTCCCCCCGCCCAACAGAACTGGCAATGCTAAACTTCCGCCTGTGCATGAAGAGGATGAGGACGTGAACAGAGAACGGCAGAGGATCATTGGTGGCGGTGGGCAGAGCGATATCTTAGAAATCAAAGAACTAACCAAGGTGAGAAGATGAGCGAGAAGTTCTTTGGGCATGCTGTGCATGGGGGAAGCTTGCATTTTCATTGCCACTGACGCATGGGGCCTAGCAACCCACCTAATGGTGCTGCTGTACAATTTCCTGCTGATGGATGCCTGAAATTATGGGGCAAGTGTTGATAGTGACTGTGGCGATCACACAGGGTCCCCGGACATTTTACCATCTATTGATCCCTGTGCCACCACTTTATTTCTCACTGCCACCACCCTGGCCCTACCTGGTACAAAACTGAGTCCAGTCAGGGTTAAATTGGAACATAAACTTCTGTTTATTTATTGCAGTTTAACAAGCGTGTTATTTATTGCAGTTTAACAAGCGGTTTCATAAACGGTATCGGTCAGTTACAATCATGGGGTGCCTATCCAGACCTATAACTTCCACTACCCGCTCTCACTCACTAAACCACCTCTCAGATATTTACTTGTCTTCCTAGCCCCTAACTGTTCCTGACTCATCTTATTTCGCTACACTAACTCAACCTACCCACAAACTCTATCCCAATTCACTCCCACTCCAACCAACCACCCAACTCCCAACAAACTCCCCCCTTCACCCCTCCCAGAGCTGGTTTTATAGGCCCTCTGACTCCACCCCCCTGGGTTCTGATTGGGTAACCTGTTTAACTATTTCACCTCCAGCACTCTCATATGTTAACGTCACAGCGACCATTCCATTCCGTGACACCCCAAATTCATGGGGTTCACTCTCTATTTTCATGCATTCCCTAGAATCAAAAGGGATTGCCGCTGTTGATAATGGCCTGCATTTCAAACAGAAAGAACCTCTCACTCACTGAATCAACGTATGAACAGGGCTATGCTAACTAGCTCTGCCTCCTAGCACTATGCACACCAGAAGATTGCCCTACTTCCTGACATCAGTGCTGCTAGGGACAGAGACGGTTTTAGGGTAGCGTGACCTGGTTCAGCTGCACTAGGTGCCACAACAACAATGCAGAACAGAGCGGGGGGGGGTGTGCACCAATTTTTATCACCACACAGAGTGCTGCTGAAATTTGAGAGTCCAAAGTCTGCCACTACTAGGGATTAGTTCAGGCAGAGGCAAACTCGGCCCTCCAGAGAGCCAGTGTGGTGTAGTGGTTAAGAGCGGTGGACTCGTAATCTGGTGAACGGGGTTCGCATCTCCGCTCCTCCACATGCTGGGTGACCTTGGGCCAGTCACACTTCTTTGAAGTCTCTCAGCCTCACTCACCTCACAGAGTGTTTGTTGTGGGGGAGGAAGGGAAAGGAGAATGTTAGTCGCTTTGAGACTCCTTCGGGTAGTGATAAAGCGGGATATCAAATCCAAACTCCTCCTCCTCCTCCTCCTCCTCCTCTTCTTCTTCTTCTTCTTCTTCCTCCAGATGTTTTGGGACTACTTCTCATCATTCCTGACCACTGGTCCTGTTAGCTAGGGGTGATGGGAGTTGTAGTCCCAAAACATCTGGAGGGCCAAGTTTGCCTATGCCTGGATTAGTTGGTATGGCCACATTCATGCATTTGTCGATCACATAAGTGCTTTCCCCCCATATACACTTGCTGGGATTTGCCGAATTTACAAACAAATAGGACAAAATCTGGATGTCCTTTGAGAAACTGAACTGTAGGCAGAGGCCCTGCTATTGATTTGGCCGAAGAAGAGAAATGCACTGGTAGAGGATGCAAAGCTTAGTTGTTGCCAGCTATGAGCAAATTTCTGTTCTTCCTTCCAGGTATACAGAATGAAACGAAAGCCTGCTGTGGATAGGATCTGCGTTGGAATTCCACCCGGAGAGGTAAGATTTCCAAGTTGTCGTTTGCATGTATTTAGTGAAACATTGCTCAAGATGCAAGGCTCTTCTCGGGGACTCTGGACATCCCACACAAACATATTCTACTCTGGCCAGCACAAGCTCCCTCGGCTAAAAAAGAAAAAGAAAAAAAGTGGCTGTTTCCCTTCCATGGAATCTCCCACCATTACCAGCTGCTGTGCCCATGGCTCCTTCTGTTTTCATGCAACAACACAAGGAATGTGTGAGAGATGAATGGGGCATGCATGTGCTAATCAGGTCTTTTTTAATATTTGCAGTGCTTTGGACTCCTGGGTGTGAATGGTGCTGGCAAATCCTCCACTTTCAAGATGTTGACAGGAGACACTGATGTTACGGGAGGAGATGCTTTCCTTAAGGGCAACAGGTATGAAAAGAAATGGTGGCTCCTTCTGCAGAAAGCCATGTTTTTCATGGGCCTTTCTGTCTGCTGCTGCACTTTCAGAGCAGATGTGATTTCATTGCCACTCACAGCAAAAGTTGGTTTGGTCTGTGAGACTGGATTGTGCTGCACTGTTGGGGCAGTGACATGCTCATGGTTGCTGTATGTATTCCATGCAAGGGAAGAACTTGGTATTGGTCACACTATTTAACATCCTGAGAAACACCCATTTTCATTTTTTTAAACAACCCTGATTTTCTAGGATGAGAAGTTCAGCTTGTCACAGCCAGTGAAATTTGGGAAGCCAAAAGAAGGGATCAGTAGGATCTCCAGTGATCAGAACACGGCTTAGGCCACAGCTGTGTGCATGCCAAGATTCTGAAGGAGTGCAGGAAAAGTGTAGTATATAATATTGGGTGGATAACTTTTTTAATGGTTTCTGCCCTAGACATAATCCCTGAGAATAAATTCCACAAAACTCAAAGTGGGGCTTGTTTCAGCAGAGACTTGCACTGCATGAAATGAAATTACATTTCATCGAATAAAATGAGACTACAGTGGTACCTCTGGTTACGTACTTAATTCGTTCCGGAGGTCCGTTCTTAACCTGAAACTGTTCTTAACCTGAAGCACCACTTTAGCTAATGGGGACTCCCACTGCCACTGTGCTGCCACTGCACGATTTCTGTTCTCATCCTGAAGCAAAGTTCTTAACCCGAGGTACTATTTCTGGGTTAACGGAGTCTGTAACCTGAAGCGTATGTAACCTGAACCATATGTAACCTGAGGTACCACTGTAGTCCTCAAGGTCCTCAAGTTTGCAAGTCCATAACTTGCAACTGTAGGTGCTAAAAGTTTAGGAGCCTGGAGGGTGGCTGAATAAGATTCTCAATTGTGGCTTTGGTACTTTGCACAACTCTTGCCCCTCCCCATGGCTAGAAAAACTAGGGTTATGCAAATGTGCTTTCACTTCCTAATTTGAATTTTCATAATGTTTGGCAGCTCTGTTCATTAACGTGAGCCAGAAGGAAAGGCATAGAATTCAACACCATGATCACAAACTCTGTATTGAAATGCACCATTTCCAAAAGTCTTGATTGACATTAGTAAGGTTGTTGCCAAAGGCACAATTTTGTTGAACAGTCTGTTTAGCACTTCCAGTACATCCTTTTAAAATTCTAACTTAATTCCATGTAGTGGTATTTTTTTCTGCATTAGCTGTCAACGTCTGATAATTCCCCATTGGTCAGTGCACCACAACCCACCCTGTGCTGAACCACTAGCAAAACACTCAAGATGTGCATCTTCTCTCATTGCAGTATTTTGTCCAACATCCAAGACGTCCACCAGAATATGGGATACTGCCCTCAGTTTGATGCCATAAACGAGCTGCTGACAGGGAGAGAACACCTGGAATTATTTGCACTCTTAAGAGGCGTCCCTGAGAAAGAAGTCTGCAAGGTAAAAAAAATCAAGGCGGCAGGACAGGGACCACCAGTGCTGATTACTGCAACAAACTCCATAGGGTTGGTGATGAAGGGGAGGGAGCAAAGGGGGCATTTATCTCTGTTTGCATTAAAGCATTCAGGTAGGTAGCCGTGTTGGTCTGATGAAGTCAAAATAAATAAAAAATTGTCCAGTAGCACCTTGTTATTGTTGTTGTTTAGTCGTTTAGTTGTGTCCAACTCTTCGTGATCCCCTGGACCAGAGCACGCCAGGCACTTCTGTCTTTCACTGCCTCCCACCGTTTCGTCAAACTCATGTTTGTAGCTTCAAGAACACTGTCCAACCATCTCGTCCTCTGTCGTCCCCTTCTCCTTGTGCCCTCCATCTTTCCCAACATCAGGGTCTTTTCCAGGGAGTCTTCTCTTCTCATGAGGTGGCCAAAGTATTGGAGCCTCAGCTTCACGATCTGTCCTTCCAGTGAGCACTCAGGGCTGATTTCCTTAAGAATGGATACGTTTGATCTTCTTGCAGTCCATGGGACTCTGAAGAGTCTCCTCCAGCCCCATAATTCAAAAGCATCAATTCTTCGGCACCTTAGATTAGCACCTTAGAGCACCTTAAAGACCAACTAAGTTTGTTCTGGGTATAAGCTTTTGTGTCTGCATGCACATGAAAGCTTATACCCAGAACAAACTTAGTTGGTCTCTTATTTTATTTATTTAAAGTAAATAATTTTTTAATTTACCCTATTTTTCACTCTATAAGACGCACCAGACCACAAGACGCACCTAGTTTTTGGAGGAGGAAAACAAGAAAAAAAATATTCTGAATCTCAGAAACCAGAACAGCAAGAGGGATCGCTGAGCAGTGAAAGCAGCAATCCCTCTTGCTGTTCTGGCTTCTGGGATAGCTGTGCAGCCTGCATTCACTCCATAAGACGCACACACATTTCCCTTTACTTTTTAGGAGGGAAAAAGTGAGTCTTATAGAGCAAAAAATATGGTACTTTAAAACATTTCTATCTTGCTTCACCAGAAGCATGTAGTGGCTTGCAGCAATGATCTAAAGCAATAAGTAAATGCACACACAATAGGAATTTTTGCAAAACAAGAATGCGGCAGCAAAGCCCAATGGGCATAACATTTTGGCTGTGCCATCAGCTCCCTTTGACAGGATATAGATAGTCATGTTTTTCAGAGGATCAAAGGCAGCTTGAAAAAGAGGCCCCCACTTATTATGATGTACAGCAAGCCACTTACGCAACACTGGGCGTTTTTTGAATTGTTTCCAATTGAACAGAGGCAGAAGAGGGTAAAAAGGAAGGTGCAAATACACCGTGGGAAGTGAACTGAGCCACTTTCAACTTTCTTTAGAAACAAAACTGTTGTCAAGTCTCCAACCTTAAAGAACCTGGAGGTGCTTCAGCCTCGTTTGCTGTGCTGAATGGCCTGGAATATATAACAGACGGATAAAACTGAGTAGGGCTCTGGAGTCGCAAACAGCAGCTTTTTAAAGCTGCACAGAGCGTGGAGGTTGTTCTTCTCTGTTCATGTTGCCCTCCTATCTGGCAGGTTGGTGAATGGGCTGTTCGCAAACTGGGCCTCGTGAAGTATGCAGAAAGATGCGCCGGCACCTACAGCGGTGGGAACAAGCGCAAGCTGTCAACTGCCATGGCCCTAATCGGAGGGCCTCCTGTGGTGTTCCTGGTGAGTAGGGTGTTGCTCGCATTAGCAATGCGTATTCTGCAAAAAGGCAATTCTAGTACCAGTTCTTTTTTTCCTTTTTTTGCTTTCTCAATAACATTTTATAAATTTTCCCAAAATAAATAAAGAACAACAATGCATAAAAATAACAACAGTGTATAAAAAGGGGGGGGGAGTACCATGAACAAATTTTTAAACCATTATTTCAGTTGACTTCCCTCCACTCCCCCTCTTGGTTTCATTGTTTAGTACTTATTCATGCCCGTCCATGAATATATTCTTAACAATCCAATTTTAAAACCTTTTCATCTTATTACAATTGAGTTTTAAAAGTTATACCAATGTAGGAATCTATACACAAAGCTTCCAAAAAAAATACATGCATTAAATAATTGTCCCTGTTTGGAGTTTCAAATTATTTAATATGTCCGGCATAGTTCTTTGATTTATTTTGCCAATCTTCTTTATCTTCCTCGGTGATCTATAGGGATTGGCTGGTCTTGGCCTGGGATCCACTCTCAAATACAGGAACCAAATCCTTCTCTCAATAAGTCCATCAAATCCTTTATATCTCAGTATCATAACTTCATTTTTTTTAACACCAATCATTTTCCACATTCTCTTCAAATCTTTAGAGGGACGCGGGTGGCACTGTGGGTTAAACCACAGAGCCTAGGACTTGCCGATCAGAAGGTCGGCAGTTCGAATCCCCGCAACGGGGTGAGCTCCCGTTGCTCAGTCCCATCTCCTGCCAACCTAGCAGTTCGAAAGCACCTCAAAGTGCAAGTAGATAAATAGGTACCGCTCCAGCGGGAAGGTAAACGGTGTTTCCGTGTGCTGCGCTGGTTTGCCAGAAGCGGCTTGGTCATGCTTCTTGGTCAATAAAGCTGTACACCGGCTCCCTTGGCCAATAAAGCGAGATGAACGCCGCAACCCCAGAGTCGGCCACGACTGGACCTAATGGTCAGGGGTCCCTTTACCTGTACCTTTACCTTCAAATCTTTATATGTCTTTCCCCAGGCCTCTAGTACCGGTTCTTAAATAGTAGTTATTATAATGTCCAACTGCCATGGGAAACAGCTCAAGATCAAGGAGGCACTAATGTAGCTGGTCTTTTAGCAAAACTGATGGAATGAGCCCTGCTTCATGATGGTTGAGGGCGGGAAGGCGTGATGGAGCTTATCATCATGAAATGATGCTCTGGCAAGCAAGATCAGTGCTGATTTATTATTTCTCAATTGCAGGATGAGCCGACCACAGGAATGGACCCCAAGGCCCGCCGTTTCCTTTGGAACTGCGCCTTGAGCGTCATCAAGGAGGGAAGGTCTGTGGTCCTTACATCTCACAGGTAAGCGGGGGGGGGGCTCTTAGCTGCTATTTGCATCACACAGCATAGTGATGTGTTTCAGTCACTGTTTCATTTTCGGTTGCAAGTGGATTGTGACCAAATAAAGGAGCTGTCATCATCTAGCTAAAGAAGCTGTTTAAAAAGCCATTTGAGTCCACTGGGATCATAGAATGGATGCTAAAATCCCTTTCATCGAAATGAATGAGACATGTTTGGCTGGATTTAGTGTAAATTGTACAAAAACTCCAGATAGACACACAACGTGAAACAGAACACAGCAGGATATCCTAACAGTACTGAATATTTTTTCCCCATATTCTTTTTTAAATTGATTTTTAAATTCAAGTAACAAAACATAGCCGTACAAGGAAAAAAGAGAGCTTAGTAGTTGTACAGAAAATGACAAAAAATAGCAGCTGATGGTAGCAGTTTCAGACTATTATTATTATTATTATTATTATTATTATTATTATTATTATTATTATCAACGTCTTGTCACTTAGTGGTAGAGCACATGTCTGCCTGAGATATTTCTGTCTCAGCTGGGAGGGTGTCAAAGACCTGAAACTAGACCTGGCACTGCTACCAGCCAGACTTGGCAATACAGTGGTACCTCGGGTTACATACACTTCAGGTTACAGACTCCACTAACCCAGAAATATTACCTCGAGTTAAGAACTTTGCTTCAGGATGAGAACAAAAATCATGCTGCGGCGGCACAGCAGCAGCAGGAGACCCCATTAGCTAAAGTGGTGCTTCAGGTTAAGAACAGTTTCAGGTTAAGAACAGAGCTCCGGAACAAATTAAGTACTTAACCCGAGGTACCACTGTATTGAGCTTGCTAGAAGGACAATTGTTCTCTCTTTTTAAAAGAACACAGCTTCTAGTGTTAAAAATTCTAAAGCCTGCATATCCAGGTCTTCCTTTTCGTTTGAGGATGTAAAACTGTGCTGTGCAAAAGTGATTTTGCAAACTTGCCGGAACCTTTATTTGCGCAATTTAACTCACTCGTTCTCTTACCCACAGCATGGAAGAATGTGAGGCCCTGTGCACTCGGATGGCGATCATGGTCAATGGGCGGTTCAGGTGCCTTGGCAGTGTGCAGCACCTGAAGAACAGGTAAGCCACTGCTTTATGCTTGCTGCCTTTGCACAGGTGGATGCACCAAGATAGCTCATGAGAGAATTCCCAGAATCTGCTTCAGAATAGATTGCATGCAGCCAACAAATAGGTGTAATTGTACTTATTTTCAAGTCTGTTCTGGATCATCTGATAAATTAATCGATTACATTTATTTGCATTTGTATAATATCAAAACAACAGCTTTTTGAGTACCTTTTTGAAAATAATGATGCTTTAGGTACCTTACAACTTAATAAACAAAAACAGGTAGGAGAAAAGGCCATCATTAATGTGTGTGTCCCCTGCCCCAATATCACACCAGAACAAAATAGCCTCAAAAAATAACCTGGTTGTCCTTACCTCGCTGTCCTGCCATTTTAAAATTAGCCCCGGTTCAATTTAAACTTGGGGGGGGCATGCTATGCCCACTTTGAACTTCCCTTGAACTCAAGCGGTTTGCTTCTCAGTACAGTGGTAGCTCTGTTTAAGAACAGCCCTGTTTATGAACTATTCGGTTTACGAACTCTGCAAAACCGGAAGTAGTGTCCCGGTTTGGAAACTTTACCTTGGTCTACGAACGGAAGCCAAACAGTGGAAGGGCACCGGCGGTAGGAGGCCTCATTCGGGAAAGCACGCCTTGGTTTAAGAATGGCTTTGTTTTAAGAACGGACTTCTGGAACAGATTAAGTTCGTAAACTGAGGTACCACTGTAGATATGTTGTATACAATTGCGCTCTTGGTTGATTAGCCTAAAAGTTAAATCAGTTGAAGCTCTCCTGCATAGCCTTGTGTTCATTCTACTTCTGTTAAGATCTTTACCAAACACCTACTGTGTTTTTAAGCTACAGGAATAAAAAACGCTCCATTTTTTGAAGGCTACTCTGTTGAAAGTCCCACACTTTCCTCCGTTTGTTTTTTCCAGGTTTGGAGATGGCTACACAATCATAGTGCGAATAGCAGGGGCAAACCCTGACCTGAAGCCTGTTCAAGACTTCTTTGAGCTGGCCTTCCCGGGCAGTGTGCTGAAGGAGAAGCATTGCAACATGCTGCAGTACCAGCTGCCCTCCTCTCAGTCTTCTCTGGCTCGGATATTTAGCATCCTCTCCCAGAACAAAAAGAGACTCCACATAGAAGACTACTCCGTTTCACAGACCACACTTGACCAAGTAAGTTTATCATATCTTAAGAGCAGTGCTCATATTGAGTGGAAACCCAGAGGCTCTTCAGTTGCTTTTTGTAGGATTTTTGAGTCCAGGAGAGTTCAGAGGGCCAGACAGATAGGTCCGGAGAGTCACATTTGGCCCTCAGGCATCTGCCCTGGTGATGTTGCAAAGCACCATGTGCCCAAACCACAGCTGGCAGAAGGAAGATATGTGTAGCCCCTTTCACAGGACCTAGCTGTGGAGGAACTCTGGGGAATGATTGTTCCATGAGAAGCATGGGGTGAAGTTCCACATGCTTGTGGCTCACTTGATGACCTACTTGCATGTGTGAACAGCTCACATCCCCTTAGAGCAGAGCTTTCCAAACTGTGTGTCACGACACGTTAGTGTGTCGGCTGCAGTGTGTAGGTATGTCAGAACAATATGTGTCTGTATCTCTTACAAGGGGTTAGTTGAACCTCCGGTTTGCTAGTAAAACTGAATTAATGTGCCACAAAATGATGCATGTCTGAAAAGTGTGTCACCAACGTGAAAAGTTTGGAAAGCTCTGCCTTAGAGTATCTTTCACCAGAACCTGAAGACCGGCCTTTTTTCTGTATGCATTTAAATGTGTACTTTTCTGTTTGTTTTAAATTTCTGCTTGTTTTAATGTTTAACAGCTGTTAAATTATTTAACAGCTGTTAAATAATTTTGCATGTGTATATGTTGGGGATTGGGGAAGAGGAATGGTGGAGACCACCTCCTGACCCTTCCAGGGAAGGAGGAAGAGGAAGACAGTATAGATTTGCAACAGGGGTTTGTGGGAGGTCACAGCTCAGAGGCAGATGAGGGGAAAAGTTGGGAAGTCAAGGGAGAGCCAGAACAACAACACCCAGCAGACACATTGTCATTAGAAAGCATTCCAGACCCTCCATCTCCCAGAACCTGGCGAGCCTTAAAAGTAGGAGAGCAAAGAGCTTAAAGACAGAGGGCACTAGCGGCACCCATAATAATAATAATAATAATAATAATAATAATAATAATAATAATTTATTTATATCCCGCCCTCCCCAGCCGAAGCCGGGCTCAGAGCGGCTAAAAACAATAAAAGTAACACAGTTTACATAAAATCACAATCAATTAAGATGAGGATGATGATGTAGAGATGATGATTATGATGAATGAGGAAGTGGGAGGGATGGGGGTGGAGATTCCAATGCCATTATCCAAGAGGCTGGGTTCTATAGCCTCTCTCTGTAAATATTGAAATGAAAAAGGACGGTAAGAAACCATTCCTTGTATTTATACTTCCCTGGGCAACCAGCTGGGAGCGGCTGACAGCATCCTGATAGTATATTATGATGGTGCGCTTTGTTTTATGTGTGTTGCAACCTGATCTGGGTTCGAAAATAGAACAGGACCCATTGAAATTAATGGGCATGACTAACTTTAGTGCGCAAAGCTTAGAGGGATATATCCCAATAATAATAAAAATGTCAACAACTCATCCTAGTCTTCCTCCCTTTTCTCCCTCTCAGGTATTTGTAAACTTCGCCAAGGACCAAAGCGATGACGACCACACAAAGGACTTGTCGTTGCACAAAAACCAGACTGTTGTAGATGTCTCACTTCTGACTTCCTTTTTGAAAGACGAAAAGGTGAAAGAAAGCTATGTATGAGCAGCCCTGTTGCGAAGGGCGCAGCAGCCGTTCTGAGCAGAAAGGCGAAGGCAGACATCCTTTCTGTGCCATAGTGGGGAGATCGTCCCACGAGCAAAGAGACAAGAGGATACAGAGAGGAAGGAAATAAAACTGAACGTGTGTTTTTTTTACTAGTAACCATTTGATGCAATGCAACTCAATGCAAAGAAATCAATATTCCATTACGGAGGCAGTGCCTCTTGGAGATGTTGCCTTGTTGTACTGTTCTCTAGTGAAAGACTTGAATCTAGTTGTTCTTTCGTTATAATAACTCTGTGAAATTCTGGTATGGTGCCACTTTCTGCTATGTGGTCTTCTGCCATAGTCCTGCTTGTTTCTACTTAGTACGTTTCCCGGTCGGGGGTGGCGCAACAACTGCTCAGAGGATTCTTGGCCAGTAATTATTTATTTGCCATTTTAAGGCATGCATTGCCCTTCCAGAGGGCGGGTGGAATTGCTGTGGCGCAACATCCATTGCTGGCAATGAGTGTACCGGCGAAACCAGTGCCAATTCTTCACCACGTAATGTATTGTTGTGGCCTTATTTAAGTATTAGCAGTTGGGCCCCATTAACTACACAAGTTTAGGGGGATGAGGAGGAAGATCACCGTTGGCCTTACCAGTGGGCCGTGAAGCACACCATCTCAAAACACGCATAAAAGCAACAACAAATCACTTAGTTTCTTCTTAGGGTGCGGCAGAATTAACAGTCAACCATGGAAACATTTGAGAGGATTTCTGTCCCAATGGTATGGTGACCAATTGCTCGTTCTTCCACTCTGCTTTCGTGAAGCCGTTGCTGTTTTCAGCTTTTGTTAAGAATCAAGTTTGATATGTCTGTTTTCATTGCAACAGTATTATTTAAATGTGACCTGGCACCTTCTGGGGATACGTGGAGATGCTGTCACGCCTCCCTTGTCCCAAAGGATCAAATCACTTTCAGTCTTGGGTCTATATTACGCCAAGTGTCTAGAACAGATTCATTTGTACAAACTGTCACATTTCACATTTTCTAGTCTAGCAATCCTTTCCCCAGTTTCGGTAATCATACAATGTACTGTGATAGGTTTTCCCACATTAGAAGTCAAGCCATGTTTCTCTGACGCATGGTGGACATTGCTACCACTTTTGCAGTCCTGTCATCTATCCCATCCCAGTTTAGGCGTGGCAATCCCAGGCAAAAAGTTTACTAGACTGAATCAACTGAAAAATATGATGTTGGATCTTTTAAAGGTGATTTGCAAAATAGTTGCTCATTTGGGAAGCAATCAGAATGTTTTGTTTTAGAAAAAAAAAGGTCAATCGAGTAGGTACTTTTATGCAAGGCTAGGCTTAGTGGGGAAATGGCTGTGGGCAATTCTTTGTAACACTGGACTGTCTTTCTTTTAAACAAAAACTGGAGTTTACCAAACATCGTCATGCCTGCAACATGACCATGTCCTTATTCCAATATGACAGTGTAAGGCAGAAAAGGCTAGTTAAAGCAAAGGTCTTTGAAAGCAAACGGGACAGGCGTCTGGATCCTACATGTTTATTTAGAAACCATGTCCTGAGTGCCCGTACAATTAGCTTTTGCTAGAGTATGCCCAAACGCCTTTTGTCATCCTTTAACATCCTTTTCCATCCCAGCCACCAGTCACAAAATGCCTACAGCTCACGCAACTCAATGCTGGGTGCTTCTCTCTTTCCCGCAGAGGATACTATGAATAGTTAGTACTCAGCCGCTGTTTGGCAATGCTGACGCACAAGAGTGCTTAACTGATTGTACACAATGGTCAGCCTCTCTGGGCATAATATAAACTAAAGTGCCCTTTTAATGTATTATTTAGAATAACACTTGCAATTTTGCCCAAGAAAGACACAGTCCAAACAAGAGGTTAAACTCTTCTACGTGTCTACTCAGAAGTCTTGTTTCATTTGAGTTCAGTGACTTTTGCTCCCATGCAAATGGTGTAGGGTTGCAGCAAGTTTGAAATGAGAGACACGTAGAGAGGACCGCACTGTAAATCTCAACTGCTTGCAAGGACACGTGCTTAACTCTTTTCATGAGAAACGAGTTCTTAGCAGTGCTTCCTGGCAGGAGTGGAGATCCAGACTAGCTTTGACCTCATACTGAACACTTAGCACTGTGTATAATATGGTGCAGTTGCCTCAAAATCGGTCATGTTACGCAAGCTTTTTGTGTGGTTCTCCTCCGTGCTAAACATATTGTGATACAAAACCACTGATCATGGAACTGTGTTAAGGACACCTACCACTTCAGTATGTGTGTGGCGAAGTTGTTGCATCCCTCTGCAGTATTCGTAGAGGCTCTTTCCTATCGACACTTTTTTTCCTTATAGAAGTAATATGGTAAGCGTCTATTACCATGCCTTTCCTCCCAACCCAGTTTCAAACTCCTCTCCCTTTAATACGATTGGTCCTTCATTCCAAGCACTTTATGCTAGCTGTAATGGGATCTATTTTTGCACTGGAATACCCCGTTAACTTTGCAAAAAATCTAGAGCATTTTCCCTCACACACAAATTAAGTTAATCTTTTCAATGGACATTTTCATGAAAAACGAATATATATTTGTATTGCTAATAACTATTTGTGAAGTATTAATAGGCATTTGTTAATTGCCTTGTATCGAGCATAAAAAATAAAGTGTTGCTGGTCTACAATTGTGCATTTACTATTAAGGCTACTGCACGAATCTGTTGCCAAGTTAGAAATCATTTCCAAGTTTACTCGTAAAAAGTGACATTCAAAAAAATCTGCCACCCCATTGCCATTTGAAGTGGCAACAGTCCAAAAATTCATTTCTGCATCATTAAGTAGCTCAGCACCTAAAGACGATGGATCTCAGCCACTGCATTCTCTCTTGTGAAGTCTGTAAATGAACTCTTCCTGCATCTGCAAAAAAAACCCCACCCCTGGGTTTTTAAAATAACTTTTACCACCCTGACCTAACTGAAGATAGCCACTTCAGTAAGGATGCTATGTCTAAAACCTGAAGCGCCAGAAGCAATTAAAACAGAAGCAAGACCACAGTAGTATGTATAAACGTCCAAAAAAAAAAGTCATTTTTAATGTTCACATTTCCACATTCACATCCCAGGTATCTGAGATGATTGTTCCAGGTGTGCAAGCATATGCAAGAGAGATGAATGAACAGAGGCGCTTCCAGAAATAACAAGTTAATTCACAGTTTCAGCATTTTAGCAAGCCAGCGAGAGCTCCATGCTCATGAAATGAACGAGGTGAACTTTTCCATGTATTGTAAAGGTAATAAAAGCTAGCCTGGACCCTAAACAGAAACTGACAGATGAGTTCCCATGCCGCATTTAAAAACGTGTGTGTGTGTGTGTATAGGGGGGAAGGTCATCTTCATAGTTTCTTATTCACTCAGCCACTATGTAAACCACTTACAAGGGTTCGTCTGACCCAGATTTAGTCCCAACTGCAGCCAGGCAGTTAATGAGAAATCTAAAAATTACATTGCTTAGGCCGGCATTGGAAATTTGTACCATCATAGGGAAATAGATCTCACCGCTGGGCTGATGCAGCTTTTGAGCTTTAGAACAGCCAAGGTGGAAACTGTAGGGCTTGTGGAACTGAAAAAAAGAAAGAAATCACTACTTGTGATGTTTGCTATTCTTCCCGTTTTGCTCCGTGTGCATAGTTTGAAAGCCTGCAAATAGGGTTTGACTAAAAGAAGCATGTAGACTGTGGGGAAAAGACACTGTGAGTCTTAAATCACTTTTAGCTCTCATAGGGCACAAGAGCATGTACTCTTCCCCACTGCAGGTGGAGAGTAGGATCCACCCATGCAAAAGGAGCTCCACTCTGGAATCTCTCCTTTGATCGGCAATGGAAATCTCTGCAAGGTTAAAGCGAACTCATGATGGGATGGTCAGAGGGAAGCTTTGGTTGCAAAGCTGCCTTGTTCCCTAGACATGACCCCCAGAATAAGAAGAAAGCTCTGATAGCTGTAGAGTTGGCATAACTTGTCTTCCCACTGAAACAAGTTTGGGAGTGTGGAGAAAAAAGGCAGGGGGGAAATATATAGCAGCCTCACCTTCTGCTTTGACCAGCACAAGGTCGACGGCGTTTACAAAGCGGCGTTTCCTCTGCCTTAAGACTCACTTCCCCGGACTTCCCTGACCATTTATTCCCAACACCAGAGCGCTTTCACATCACATCGCTAGCAGCACAGCCCTTGTGCAAAGAATTTATGAGGGCCAATTTTTATAAGTAGTTTAGTAAGCTCTGAATTCTCGTTTAGTGGGTGGGTCGTGCCCTCTGCCATCGTGCATTGCAATTCCAACAAGGTGAGAGGTGTGTTGCTGCAAGCAGAAAGAAAAGATGGGTGATTGGGTTTGCACCAAGCCTTGTAAACAAGCAGCAATAAGGCTGCATTAGGACAGCACTTAAAAGTCTGTGGTTTTTTTTGTTATTGTTTTTAAGAAAACCGCCATTAGTAGGTATAGAAAACTATTTCAGGGGTGAAAATGCTGTAGGTACCAGGAGACAGTTCTGCTGCGATTCCAGGAACTGAACACTTTCCCGAACTGAAAATAAATTAAACAGATAGTTAAAAAGAGAAGGAGGGAGGGAGGACTTAAGCAATACTGCGGTTTTGATTTAAAGGATGGTAAAAGAAAAGAAGAAAGAGAAACCTTTCATTTACCTGCTGCTACTACTCTGGGATCCTCATGGGCAGAGTGTCTTCCAGCAGCGCGACTGTCTGAGTTTTCATTCCACCAAAGCACATGAACTAGGAAGAAAAAGCTATAGATAAATTATGTTGTGAATTAAATACCTGCCTATCTCCTTCTGTTTTGCTGGGAAATCCTGTGCTCTGGATAAGGAAAGCATCATTCACAAAAGTGTTTTGCTGAAAGGGATTCTTTCAGAAAGCCATGCTTATGCACTACAGTTAGTGTGGTGCAGTGGTTAGAGCATTGGACTAGGACCTGGGAGACCAGGGTTCAAATGCCCATTGGCCAATGGGTGACCTTGGGCCAGCCATGGAATTATCATCATAGAATTGTAGAGTTGGAAAGGACCACAGGGGTCATCTAGCCCAACCCCCAGCAATGCACGAATTTTTCGCCCAATTGGGATTCGAACCCATGACCCTGAGATTAAAAGTCTCACTGCCTCTCAGCCTAACCTACCTCACAGGGTTGTTGTGTAGGGGATTAAATGAGGAGGAGGAGGAGAACCACATACACCACCTTGAGCTGCTTGGAGAAGCAAGTGGGACAGAAATGCAATAAACAAACAAACATTAGTAAATGTTCTGGACTTCACTACTAGTTACAGAGACGTACTTCCAAAGAATGGAATGAAGAGCTAAAATCTGTCGCTGTTCAAATAAGGGAGATAATTTTGCAGCCCCTGTCCAGGTTTCTAGTCCCTATGGGATTCAAGGACGGGGAAGAGCTACCGACAGTTCCAACTCAAAAGGAAAACTACTGTATTTTTCGCTCTATAAGACGCACCAAACCATAAGACGCACCTAGCTTTTGGAGGAGGAAAACAAGAAAAAAGTATTCTGAATCCCAGAAGCGAGAGGGATCACTGCGCAGCGAAAGCAGCAATCACTCTCACTGTTCTGGCTTTTGGGATAGCTGCGCAGCCTGCATTCGCTCCGTAAGACGCGCATACATTTCCCCTTACTTTTTAGGAGGGAAAAAGTGAGTCTTATAGAGCAAAAAATACGGTACTTGATTATTATACTTTGCCAGAAGACCAGCAGGTGACACAGCCCAAGTTTGTACTGAAAATGGACAAGTATTGTACCTCTGTTAAGTAGTCCGTATTCTGTGTGGAAGACACCAATCAGTTTAGTGTATCCTGTCTTTATGTGAATACTAATTGCTGCTTTAAAGGATTGGCCCCACACGGCTGGTCCCCCCGGCTTCATCTGGAAGGTAACCAACTCATAGACTCCTAGACAGGAAAGAAAGCAAAGCATCATGAACAAATGGATTAATTAGTATTAGGTCTCCAAAAGAACCTAACCAGGGTTATGCAACTGAACAAAACCAGAAAGCACAGATTCTAGAGTACCTCAGTCTTCAACTCTTAAAAAAAAAAAATCTAGTCCTCTGTGGCTGAGCAGGTACAATTTTGTGATTGGCGGGAATTCTGACAAGATCTTCAAAAGGGGAGGAAAAAAAACGCTTAGCAGGATTTCAGCATTAACGGGTTGGGGATTCAATGCCCTGCATAACATCTCGCCGTGCCCCTTAACTAGCAAAATAGAATGAGACGTGCAAAATAAAAATATACAGGCTAAAAAGCTGCAATCCTATAGCTTCTGCGAGGGTGTTCCAAGGGGGTCTGTTGGACCTCTCTTTCCAAGAGCGGAGAGAAAGAGATGTTCCTCAAGGCCACGGAAAGGTTTGCAGCCAGCTTCCCTGTGTTGCTGGGCAAAGAGATGTGGCAAGGGTGTGTCAGGAGAGACACTGAATTTATAGCTCTCCCATTCCTTCAACATACTCCCAGAACAGAAGACATGCCCATCTCTGGAGCAGCGAAACAGTGTGAGCCCAGCGGGACATGAGAAAAGGCAATTTCCCCCCTTCCCCACTGGACTGCTCTGTAATTGGCTGAATCTGTACCATCAGCACAATGAATCATATCTTTGTGTTGGGGGTTCACATTTCTGAGGCGCACAAATATACTTTAGGCTCATCTACCATTAACAAGCTTCTAAGGAACCCCCGCCTTTTAAAAGCCTGTTTCTAGTTCTATGGCTGCAGAGACAGAACACAGATTGAAAACACATTGCGTGACAGTGTTTACTTTAGAAGGGGGGGAAAAGAGTCTACATAATCTAAGATATCTACAAGTCCCCATTAAATGAAACCATTTAATAGTAGTGAGTCAACAGCTTTAAACTGGGCTCCACACACACACACACACACACACACACACACACACACACACACAAGCTTACCATCCTTGGGAGGGCTGCCAAGTTCACACCAGGGCACCAGGTACGCAATTTCGTTGTCTTGCTTGTCTAACAAGGGCAGCATTCGAGACATGTATTTTTCTTGCCATTCTTGGTCCTTGGCCAATGCTGTCCGGACAGCAGATCTCTGAGCAAAGCTCTCTACAAGCCAAAGAGAGGGATGTCAAAGAGAGGGATGTGCGAGGCTGGGCTCGAAGGGCGCACGGTTGCCACGTCCCCACACTGCCCTCCCTGTCTGGCCTTACAGAGTTTGGATCTGGGGAGGACAGCGCGAGGAGGGCGCAACAGCCATGTGTCCCTCGATCCCAGCCTTGCCAGCATTGCTCGTGACTTTGAAATAGTTACGTTGGTCCAAAATAAAATGCACTCAATTGGAATGAACTTTGGGGGGGTCAGCAACTGGCGGCGCTTCGACAAAATCTACCCTCCCTGTGTGATGCTCCTTGGCCCACTTCCCAGTTGCCAACTTTGGCATGCTTGTTAAACAACACTGATGACATAAAGAGCTCCTAAAGAGCAGCTTCTTCCCATGTTGCTCAAGTAACCTGAGTAGACTCACACCCCACAGGAGGTCCAGAGCAACAGTCTTAGCTGCTTGGTTACAACCCCAAAGCACTATGTAGAGAAGCTTTGCATACCATATTTCCAAATATGGAAAGCTTTATTGAGTCCCCCAAATTCTGAGGTCCAGTATCCAACCATCTGGGAATGAGCTGTACGAAGGTGAATGTTTTTGCTGGTCAGTTCCAGGAAGTCTTTCATCTTGTCTGGCTTAACAGTATAGGTACGAAATTCATAGAATGTGCCATCATCTTGCCTGGGCCCTGTGGAAAAAGGCGATGAGACCTGAAAAGAAAATAATTTAGGGGGAAAATACGTAAGAATGCAGTCTGCAAGTTCCTTTGTTGGCACATGCAATGTGAACTTACAAGGTCAGAGAGAAAGCGAACAGTTGTCATTACTGATGGAAATAGCAGAGAAGACCACAAACTCATTCTAGTTGAGCTTCACTCAGCTAAAATTTTAATTAGCTGTCAATGAATAAAAAATACAGCCGTACCTTGGTTTTTGAACAGCTTAGTTCTCGAACGTTTTGGCTCCTGAACACCACAAACCCAGAACTGACTGTTCCGGTTTACAAACTATTTTTGGAAACTGAACTTCCAACAGAGTTTCCGCGGCTTCTGATTGGCTACAGGAGCTTCTTGCAGCCAATCAGAAGCCGCGCTTTGATTCCAAATGGTTTGGAAGTCAAGTGGACTTCTGGAACAGATTCCATTCGACTTCCAATGTATGACTGTACTGGAAGTCACTCAAACAACATTTGATCTTCCCACGACTGAAAAAAGCAGCACTACGAAAAAAACTGCAGTCCTACACACACACCCCTTTTACTTTTGAGTGGACATGGTTCGGACTGCAGCCTTTATACATTTTTATATATTTTCGAATTCTTCCAAGTTAGAGTTTAAATGCAAAGCAATGACTTCAGTTGAATCTACTTTACTGTGAAGTGTACAGAGGGACAACTGTGTATAAATTAAGAGTCTAGAGTTCCAAGCTGCCCACTCCAGCTGAGCCAAAGCTCAGGGACAGAGCAGCTACTTCACATGCCGGTGAAGGTGTCAGGTTTTATCCCCAGCATCTTCAGGTAGAGCTGGAAGAGAAACCTGTCTGAAGCCCTGGAGTGTCACTGCCAGTCAGTCAATACTGAGCTAGACGAATGGTCTGATTTGCTGTAAGGCAACTTCCAACGTTCTTGCGAATATTGGGAATCTCTAAGAATACACAAATGCACTTGCCAGCTTACCACTGGGCTTGTATGGCTTCTACTCTGGCAGGAGCATGGGATCAAAGAAAAGGCCCCACCCATCTTTTGTGCCTGAAGATGCAGGAGGACCTTCCCTGATGCCAGGCTATCTTCAGAGGACAAGAGCCTCAGGGACACTTGGATAGTGGTGGGTATATCCTATTTATTTATTACAGTCGTACCTCGGGTTACAGATGCTTCAGGTTGCACCCCCCCGACTTCCCTCAGTTCCAGTCTTTGGTTTCTCTAAGAATGCTGTTTTCTGCATGTTGTATAGATCCTCAAACTATTTAGCTGATTATTATCAACAAAAAGTTTGTGAATGTTTATTCAAAACCTGCCAAGGAGTCCAGTTCGCTTTGTTGTGTCTTCAGATACTTTGTGAAGGGTTCCCATTCATCCTTAAAGTCACAGGTATCCTTGTCCCGTAGTTTATATGTCAGTTTTGCCAGTTCTGCATAGTCCATCAGTTTTTCTTGCCATGATTCTTTAGTTGGGGGCGTTTTCTTGGGTTATGGACGCGCCGAAAACCGGAAGTACCAGAACGGGTTACTTTTGGGATTTGGCGGTCGTGCATGCACAGAAGCGCCGAATTGCAACCCATGCGTGTGCAAACACGGCACTGTGGGTTGCGAACGTGCCTCCCCCATGGATCACGTTTGCAACCCAAGTGAAGAAGAGAAGAAGAGTTTGGATTTGATATCCCGCCTTTCACTCCCTTTAAGGAGTCTCAAAGCGGCTAACATTCTCCTTTCCCTTCCTCCCCCACAACAAACACTCTGTGAGGTGAGTGGGGCTGAGGGACTTCAAAGAAGTGTGACTGGCCCAAGGTCACCCAGCAGCTGCCTGTGGAGGAGCGGAGACGTGAACCCGGTTCCCCAGATTACGAGACTACCGCTCTTAACCACTACACCACACTGACTCTGTCCACTATATTACATTTATACCCCATCTTTCCTCCAAGGTACTCCAAGAAGGCAGGAAAAATCCCAAGTGCGCTTGTATGCGGGCTTTGACTTCAGCTGACACTTGAACAGCCTCATAATAGATTGAATTAAATCACTTTTGAGTTCTGCAGGTCTTACTTCCCAGAGTGCATTCAAGAGAGACGGCAGCCCAGGCTGCATTTCAAGAACTGTACTTTGGCCCTTCCTAATCTCACAGAAGTCAGTGGTACACAAAACACCAGAGGGGACACTACACAGACATGATCAAACTGGGCTTGTTTCCCAGTGAAATAAAGCACACAAGGTCAGTTTCCTCTCTTCTCAGTTCAAGTTGCCTACCCAGCACTAGCAGTCATTTATTGCAAAGCGCTCACAACTACCAGCAAGAACCAAAAAGGAAGGTGGGAAATTAATTGCTGCTTCTGTGCTGTTTTTAGACTACCCCGTGCCAGCAATACCTCCAGGGAAATAAACGAACATGTTATATTTCAGCGGTACTCTTCTGTAAGGTTTCCAGGGAACAATTTGCTTTGTTGCTCAGCTTTCCCCCCCCCCCAACCCAAGAGAAGCTGCTGGAAATTGCATCTCTCTAGAGGGATCTATAGACTTCCCTTGGTTCACAGAGCTACAAATCAGTTAGTTGTACTTTAAATATAGAAAGAGTTGGAGAATTCACTGGAATACAGCAGCTGAACCTCCCAACTGCCCTGGATTTATTCTCTCCAGGATATTATCACCGTCACATTGCACGATTCAAAATTTCACTTTGCAAACATGTGCCAGGGTCCTGCCTTGGCTGAAGCAGAGTTTTGTTTTCTGCAGTTTTACAAGGCATCGTTTTGTGAAGAAACCAGTTTTTCACACAAGTTCCAGAGAGTTCTTGCAGTGCAATAGTCACGGTGCTGAACTAGTTAAAGGACTAGATTTAAGCCGGGGAGATCTGAATTTATTTATTTTTCCTCCTCATTCAAATTAGACCTTTGTTAAATTATGACTTGCACCAAGGTTCTACATCTTCTTAGTTTCTCTTCCTTTAATTGCAACTCAGTTTTCCTTATCAAACTTAAGCCATAAATTCTCCCCCAAGCTGCCTTTCGCACCCAGCTCTTGTTAAAAGGTAAAGGTAAAAGGACCCCTGACCATTAGGTCCAATCGTGACCAACTCTGGGGTTGCAGAGCTCATCTCGCTTTATTGGCTGAGGGAGCCGGCGTAAAGCTTCCGGGTCATGTGGCCAGCAACACTAAGCCGCTTCTGGTGAACCAGAGCAGCACACGGAAACACCGTTTACCTTCCCGCCGGAGCGGTACCTATTTATCTACTTGCACTTTGACGTACTCTTGTTGGTTTGTAGTAAAAAAGAAAAAAGAAAAAGAAAATCCAACAAGCCTGAAGCCTGTCCTAGAATAGGCAGACCATCACTTTCCAGAAGCAAAGTATACTTCTTTTGAATGCACATCACCATATATGCAGATGGGCTAAAAGCAACACAGTGGTGGATTGCCACTGCTGCTGCTCCCTTGATACCTATTCAAAACCCCAGATCATGAGATGCAGTGCAAGCAGGGGCGCCGACTTATAAAAAATAATGGGGGGCCCATACCGGGGTCCTGCCCCGGGAAGTTTTCTAAGTTCCCCGCCGGGCGGGGCCGCTGCAGAAGGATGAGTGGTGAGGGCGGGACGGGGCCGCGCGCTCCTTTCCTCGGCTGCCCTCGTCGCGCGCCTTGGCTCCCGCGGCCGGCGAGGGGAGCCCGGGCCGCGCGCGGCTGCTGCTGCTGCTGCCGCCGCCGCCGCCGCCTCTCCTGGGGGCGCTGCCTCCCCGGGCGGGAACGCTGCGGGTGCGCGAGGGAGGAGGGCGGCCCCCGGGGGCTGGGAGAGCCGGGCTGCCGTGGCCGAGAGGGCTGCTCTGCCGGGCACCGCTGAATATAACTAATTATTTTTGTTAAATTATTGGGGGGGCAGAGCCCCCCCAATAAAATTTTTGAGGGGGCTCGGGCCCCCTCAGGCCCCATGGAGTCGGCGCCTATGAGTGCAAGAAAGGCTGGCAGCTACCCCGACCTCTGAAACTGTCTGGCACTAGAGGAAGCGCCTCAGCCAAGTTCTTGCCAGGCCCGGAGGACTCCAAAGCCCAGTCCCAGGCTTGGGATCACATCCCTCCGCCATCCTTGGGCTTCTGGACTCTCCTTCCTCGGAGGCTTTTAAGCAGAGGCTGAATGTCCATCTGCCATGGATGGTTTAGTCGAGATTCCTGCATTGCAGGGGCTTGGACGAGATCCCTCGGGCTCCTTTCCAACTCTACAGTGCTAGGATTCTTCTATGGATTGACATTTGCTCCTTCTCTTCCTGCTTCCACCCGCTTCCTCTCCTGCCTTAAGGCTGCTTAAGTTTGGCTAGCATTTCTAGCAGGCAGGAAACCAAGAGGAGCAGCGTCTCCCCACCCCTACCCTGGAGAAGGCGGCGCCAGCTAGGTTTCTGCCTGCTGGGCACGCTCATCTAAACACCAGGGCGCCCTAGGGTGCCTCTCCTCGCCTGGTATCCTGAGCCCCTTCTCCCCCCCCCTCCTTCGGGCTCCTTTTCACCCCTTTTCGGGCTCTCCTTTTACCTCAGCGGTGGCCCTTCGCGCCGCTGCGGCGACTCTCCCGAAGAGCGCGCGGGATGCCAGCATGGTCTCCCCGCGGGAGATGGACGAGGCGGCGGCAACTACAATGCAGCCCAGCCGCCCTTAAATGCACCGAGAGGCGCTTCCTGGGTCTCACGGCGGCCGCTGCCCTCGCCCGGCCCGCCCGGCAGAAAGCATTGGACGGCGCGCACCTCGTGGCCGCCGCCCAGAAGACGCGCGGCTACGGCGGCGACCTTTGCGCGCTTGCGCTTCCCTCGCCAGGTCTTTCTTTCCGCGAGCCCGCGGGGTGGGGGGCGCATGCTGGGCGGCTGGCGTGGGGGGGGGGTCGCCCGACCATTGCAATTCAAAAGACGCTGCTGGTGAGCGAGGGAGGAGGGTGGCCAGGGCGACGTGGGCGTCGTATTGCGCAGGGGGGAAAGTCCTTTTACGCACAGGGGTTTTCGTTTTTGGCAAGGTGTCCTGCGAACAAGGAGGGAGGAATTAGGCAGGACTCCACGCGGAACTGGCAGGAGGGGCTTCCCTGAGAGGCCGGGGGCCACGACTGCCAGCTGCCTGGGACCCAAACTTGCTGAAGCTAGGAGGGGAGCAACTGGAGAGAGCCTCTTGGTGCGCAATGTTCTGCACCCTTCTCCACTAAAGGCGCAAATATGTGTGAGTAAACCATTTCTCTAAGATGCTGCAGGCTGCTTGATTTTCCAAGGGAAACCCAACCCTGGGCGAGTACCTGGAACCACCCTGGGATCTTCCACTTGGCAGAGACTGAATGTGGCACGTAACACATGCTGGCATCCATTGATGGGAGGGTGCCTTTGTGGGTGAAGTCAAACCATCGGAAGGTTACGGCGCCTGCCGTGGCTGTAGAGACTGATACGGGAGAGACATGTTTTGTTGCAGCTAGGGCAGATGAAGGAGCCAGCTTGTTACTAGGCATGTGTATATAGGACGCAGGTGGCGCTGCGGGTTAAACCACAGAGCCTAGGACTTGCCGATCAGAAGGTTGGCGGTTCGAATCCCCGCGACGGGGTGAGCTCCTGTTGCTCAGTCCCTGGTCCTGCCAACCTAGCAGTTCGAAAGCACGTCAAAGTGCAAGTAGATAAATAGGTACCGCTCCGGGGGGAAGGTAAACGGCGTTTCCGTGCACTGCTCTGGTTCGCCAGAAGCGTCTTAGTCATGCTGGCCACATGACCCAGAAGCTGTACCAATGGCCAATAAAGCGAGATGAGCACTGCAACCCCAGAGTCGGTCACGACTGGACCTAATGTTCAGGGGTCCCTTTACCTTTAACAGTATATAAATGAACCTACCTGGACTCTAAGATCATCTTCCAAGGCCCTTTTTCATCTGCCTCCTCCTCAAGAGGTCCGGAGGGTGACAACACAAGAAAGGGCCTTCTCTGCAGTGGCTCCCTGTCTGTGGATTGCTCTCCCCAGGGAAGTTCGTCTGGCGCCTTCATTATACAGCTTTAGGCACCAGGCAAAAACATTCCTTTTTTACCAGGCCTTTGGTTGATCTGATTAACATCTATGCCCTTTTAAAATGTGGTTGTTTTGATTTTGATTTTGCCCTGTGAACTGCCCTGAGACCTCCGGGTATAGAGTGGTATATAAATTAAATTAACAACAACTACAGCGAAAACAAAACGGGTGATGGATCCTGACGTGCACATAACAAAAAACAGCATAATACTGTGTGTATTATTCTGAGAGGCAGTTTTTGATGGTGCTTCCTTAAGCAACAAGCTCTCTCGGGACCTATCAGTTCCAGACATCCCTCTGCATAGCCAGGATGGGCAGCTGGTGAGAAGAATGAAGCTCCTGAATTGCCAAGGGCATGGATCCCAGGGGTAGCAGGAACTAGTGCTGCTGGTAGGATTCAAAGGTTCAAAATATATGTAAATATCTAATGTCCTTGTGCATACACACGCACTGCAGGTATATAAATCAGGCAGTCTGAAATGCTTGCGACCATATTGGTGTATTACAGGCACCCCCAAACTCAGCCCTCCAGATGTTTTGGGACTACAACTCCCATCATCCCTGAACGCTGGTCCTGTTAGTTAGGGATGATGGGAGTTGTAGTCCCAAAACATCTGGAGGGCTGAGTTTGAGGGTGCCTGGTGTATTAGAATAAAAACATCAAAGCGCTGGCGGGTTAATATCTTTATTAGAACTAACCAAAAAGAAAGTAACAAAATAATCTGCGAGCTTTGTAGAATTCCTATTCTGTCTAATTATGTTAAATTAAAAAGGGAAATGGAGTGTTGAGGGACATGGTACAAAAGCCCCACTGTTGTGCATGGTGCGATTTTAGAAACAGGAAAACTAATTTCAAAATCAAAACAGAGTTCCTTTTGTGACTCATGGAAATATACCTATGGGGTGCGACAGCAGTATGCATCAGGAAAGGGGCCCAGGCGACTAAACAAGTATTGCACCCCTTGAGATTTAGTCCGGTTCTATTTCTGCTTTTGCTTATTATTGCCATATAGGTGCACCATATCTGATAGTGTCAGGTGCCAGAATGACATGTTGAAACGGGTTGTAGAGGACACTTTCCCAGAGGTGTGGGTGTATGACTTGGGATAGTTGAAAGCTAACCTCTAATTGTGCTATAAAACTTCGGGGTTTTAGAAAAGTTTAGTGGGCTTAAAAGCTTAAACCTTGGGGAAATAGTTGTCCTCTATAATGCAGGAAAAAAACAGTTACTAAAATATTATACACACAATTCAGTTGGGGGGTGTTTCAGAAGGACTTCATCCATTTTTTTAATTTTACATTGACAACCTCGATTGTCATTTCTTCCCATAACGAATCCCACAAAGTAATCAGATGTAGCCTGAACAATCTATTATAGCTAAAACATTATTGGGAAATGCATCTCTAATTTTAACACTGTTCATGCTTCATTGTAATCTGGATAGTGGATGTTAATCTGCAAAAGCAGTACTAGGAATTATATGTTAATGTATGGTAGATTCCCCATTAAGGCTATGATTAATCCAGTGGGATTCTGGGATGTTTGGGGGTGTAATATTTTATTTTACTTTACTTTTCACGATTTTAAAACGGTATGTGTCTAAAACAAAAAGCATCAGCTCAGATTTGTCCTGCATATTTTCACTTCTCTTATCTATGATAAAAAGCTAAGAGCTGATTGTGTGTTAAATGTAACCTAAAATGTTCACAGAATTTGAGAGCCAGTGTGATTAGATATTTAGTCCAGGAACTGAGAGACCAGGGGTTCAAATTCCCATTTGGCCATGAAGCCTACCAGGTGACCTTGGACTAGTCACTATCACTCAGCCTAGCGTACCTCACAGGGCTGTTGTCAGGATATACCGTATTTTTCGCTCTATAAGATGCACTTTTTCCCTCCTAAAAAGTAAGGGGAAATGTGTTTGCGTCTTATGGAGCAAATGCAGGCTGCGCAGTTATCGCTGAAGCCAGAACAGCAAGAGGGATTGCTGTACAGCAATCCCTCTTGCTGTTCTGGCTTTAGGGATAGCCGCGCAAAGCCTCTTCAACAACATTTGATTCAGAATATTTTTTTTTTCTTGTTTTCCTCCTCTAAAATCTATGTGCGTCTTATGGTCGGGTGCATCTTGTGGAGCGAAAAATACGGTAATGGAGAGAAGAAGCATATAAGCCCACTTAAACCCCTTGGAGGACAAATGGGATATAAATGTCATAATAAGTAAATACATAACTATAGGTTGAATCTACGTATTTTTAAGACAAGCAAGCTAGTGTATATTCTTTGCTAGCAAGCGGCGGGAACATCAAGTTTCGCACACGCAATTCAACATTTTGCAAGGCTACACTCAATTTGCATCAAGGCACAAACATTGCAGTTGGAGGATGAAAGGGCCGAAATAAAGAAAGGATGTGTTCATCTGTTGCCTTTCATCTGTTAGAGAACTATTTCAAAGGCGAAAATGGTGCAGGAATCAGGAGCATGTTTTGCTGGGATTCCAAGTACTGAACGTTCTCCCGTACTGAAAGTAAATGCAATGTAGGACAAAACCGGGTTAAACTTTCTGAGCAGCGTTAAAGAAATGTTGGCACATACGCCAAGACACACTATCACCTCTTACCTGCTGCTACTACCCTGGCATCTTCGTGGGCAAAATGCCTCCCAGCCGCACGGCTATCAGGATTCTCATACCACCAAAGCACATGAACTGTGAAAACAGGAGCAAAACCAAGGTAGCTCTGGAAGAAGTTTATCCACGGTTAAGTATAACTGATTCAATTCAAACAGAAATGAGAAATGTATGTGTACTAATGAAGGTTTAAAATGGAATATGGCTAAACATGTATTGCTGAAGGGTTGCTAACATTGGGGTTTTTCCAGTGTTATTTCTAAAGGACTCTGGGCTCTTGCTGAGTGAATCTAATTGTTGTTTTCTGCTAGTTAACATGTGAGTGTTGTAACCTTAGATCACGTAATGAAGATATTGAGTTGCAAATCTCCATTTTGAAGGGAGCTGCCTTTGAGTCTTGGTCTCCCAAACTCTATGGAGTGAAGATGTAAATGAAGCTCTCCGCCTAAGTGTCAGGTGTGCTTGCAGGAGCCAAGTCCTGTGACCAATAGGACTCTGCAGGACTGGGGCCTTCCTAAGTTTGTTCTGAAGAGGCAAGGCATGGCCACACAGGTGAGGCCAATTGGTAACTCACAGCACCTGGTGGCAAGAGCCGGGAAGAGATATAAGGTCAGCATTTTCCCTTCAGCTCTTTGCCACAGCAACACATTCTCTGCCTTGCCGTGTTTGACTCCTTGCTTCTTGATCCTTGGACCCCTGACTTCGTGACTCCTTGCTCCCTGAACCTCGGACCCTTGGCTTCTTGGCTCCTGGCTCTCTGACCCTCGGACTCTTGGCTTTCTGGCTTCTGGACTCCCATTCCTGCTCCCACCCCACCATCTTGCCCCTGGTCCCGACATCTCCAGCTGGGACTTTGATCACCCGTGAACCAGACCGTGACACTAAGGCCAATGAAGGCTGGAAAGCAGGTTGTGGAGAGAGAGAGAGACCTTTGCTTATAGGTCTGTTTGGGTTATTTCATATTTTCTAAGATGCAGAGCCTGTGCTGGACGGCACAAGACATTGTATGAATATTTTTGGATATATCATTTGATGTTTCTGTTTTATTTTGAAGAGTTCTGCTAGTAAAATTTGAACAATATTTTCATGGGTCTGGACAATGCTTCATTTCCAAAAGGAGTCAGTTTTCATGCACCCAGTTACTTCAAACTGCACAATATTAATATCTGCAACACCCAGATCTGGAGAGGAAGATCCTGGGCGCACAAGTCCCAATGGGCATCTGACTGGCTACTGTGAGAACAGGTTGTTGGATGAGACTTTGACCTGACCCAACAGGACTCTTCTTATATCTTTATGTAAACTCACTCTGTGCATGTTCAGAAGTACCTTTCATTACCTCCTATGCACAGCCAAATATGGGAGGGTGTGATGATAAATGGAAGCCACAGGATTAAGACAACAGCATCAAGTTATTACTTTCTGCTTCACCACTGGACATAATCCATAGCACAAAGGAATGTGAGTGCATGTCAGGTCCCTCCACAGAAATGAATGGAGACCAGCATGTCCAACCAAGCATGGCCAACAGCCTGGATAGCTCACTGGGATATAATGTGGTGCTGATAATGCCAAGGTTGCCGGTTTGATCCCCATATGGGACAGCTGCATATTCCTGTATTGCAGGGTGTTGGACTAGATCAGTGGTGTCCAAACTTTTTTCAAAGAGGGCCAGATTTGATGAAGTGAAGGGCCATGAGGGCCAATCAAAGTCGTTGACCTTTTTTTAGGATTGAAGTTTTTTGAGCTTTTTTTAGGGTTGAAGGTTTTTTTTTAGGATTTTATCCCAGGAAATAAACGGCCACAGGGGCCGGATTACACCGGCAGGCGGGCTGGATTAGGCCTCCGAAACAGACTTTGGACATGCCTGGACTAGATGATACTCAGGGTCCCTTCCAACTCTACAGTTCTATGATTCTATGTGTGAAACTACAGATCATAACAACATAGGGAATAGGTTTTGTACCTGTATTAAGTAATCCATATTCTGTATGGAAGACACCAATCAGTTTGGAATAGTCTTTGCTGATGTGCGCATCAATCGCTGCTTTAAATGACTTTCCCCACAAAGCGGGTCCACCTGGTTTCAGCTGATAAGTAACCAACTCATAAACTCCTAGACAGGTGGGGTGGGGTGGGGTGGGATAGAGGGAGGAGAGAGAAATTATCAGCTAGATAGTAAAATACAAAATAAAAAGCTGCTCACCCTATGCCGATATCTTCACCAACATTCCTATTTGCTTCACCATTTATTTTCAGCCTACTTTTTAGTTCTTTGATGACGACCCAAAATCTTATTTCTGCATTTCATGAACAGCTATGTTTCCCTCTCTTTGAACAGCGTGCTTAGGTTTCTAATTTATTTTTCGTTTTTGAGCAGTTACAACCATGTACCCGTCACTGCCAATTCTCCCCTGCAAATCCGTATAACATCTAGTTCTTCTACCTTTATCTGTGGGTAAGTGTATTTTAGAGAAGGGGATTAAAAACCTCTCAAGATCTGAAGTGGGCAAAACAATTTTATCTCAGGGGGAAGCTACGGATATGGAAAGATATTATACCGATATGAACGATGAAATATACTGGGAGACATGGACTGTATTTTGAGTCACTACGAAAGATGGATGTTTTGAACCAAAGCTGTAGCTTAGGTCCATTATTGGAGGGGGAAAGATCAGGCTAGAAAAATTCCACTTCTGTTTCTCCCGCTTACCTCCTTGCATGTCTGTTTTATTTTTGACCAAATGATTCTATTACAGTATGAAGCAATTTTCAAATTCAGCTGCAAACAATGAAGAGCTTTGGCATGGACATAGCCAGGATTTTTGTTGCGGGGGGCAGGCCTTTTGTTGGGAGGGGCAGAACCTCAGTTAGCTATGTATTTTTATTGATTGGGGGGACAGCTGCCCCCCCCCCGGCTACGCCCATGAGCTTTGGAGAGGCTTCTCCCAGAAATTAGGAATCTGCACGGCACCACATTTCCAGGGCATGTCTCATAGGAATTCCTCTTCCCTCTTGACCCAGTGACCAGAAAGGGCCAGAGCAGCCTGTGATAACTTTAACCAGAACTCTCTGGTGGCACAAGGACTAGTAATGTTACTTATGCCCTCTCCTCGAAATGCTCCCGGAAATTTGTTCCAATACCAAAGCCCAGTACCATATACTGTTAGTGCAGCAAGACAGCTCACCTGGCTTTGGAGAACTCCTGAGCTCACACCAGGGGACCATGTAAGCAATTTCCATATGCTGCTTGTCTAGGAATTGAAGAAGTACTGACAATCTTTCCTGCCATTCTTTATCAGCGACCACAGCTTTCCTTACAGCTCTCCTGTGGGCAAAGTTGTCTATATAAGAAAGCAAAGAAGTGTTAGAACTCCTTCGGCCAGCTAATAATAATAATAATAATAATAATAATAATAATAATAATACAGTGGTACCTCAGGTTAAACCACAGAGCCTAGGACTTGCCGATCAGAAGGTCGGCGGTTCAAATCCCAGCGACAGGGTGAGCTCCTGTTGCTAGGTCCCTGCTCCTGCCAACCTAGCAGTTCGAAAGCACATCAAAGTGCAAGTAGATAAATACGTAGATAAATACGTACCGCTCCCGCGGGAAGGTAAACGGTGTTTCCGTACACTGCTCTGGTTCACCAGAAGTGGCTTAGTCATGCTGGCCACATGACCCGGAAGCTGTACGCCAGCTCCCTCGGCCAATAAAGCGAGATGAGTGCTGCAACCCCAGAGTCGGCCACAACTGGACCTAATGGTCAGGGGTCCCTTTACCTTTACCTTTACCTCAGGTTAAGAATTTAATTCATTTTGGAGATCCGTTCTTAGCCTGAAACTGTTCTTAACCTGTGGTACCACTTCAGCTAATGGGGCCTCCTGCTGCTGCCACACAATTTCTGTTCTCATCCTGAAGCAAAGTTCTTAACCTGAGGTACTATTTCTGGGTTAGCGGAGTCTGTAACCTGAAGCGTCTGTACCCTGAGGTACCACTGTAATAATAATCTGGTATAATGGAATTTTGTTCTTGCACAAGGACAATTTGTTTCTTAAGCAGGTGTATAGAGGCAAATACCTATGTGCATACCCAAGAAACCCATCAGGTTTTCAGAATTTATGGTGGGTGGGGAAATACCAATGGAAAAGATGGCATGACACACAGCGCAAATATATCCCGTTGAGCGCTGCCTGCCAGCGTGGGTGGAAAACACTGAGAATGATTTTGGAGCACAAGACCGAAATTGCTCATGTGTGGACGAAGCTACACAAACACGCACACAGAAAAAAAATTGGTTCACCTTTGCATGAATGCTCTAACGTGGGCAAAGCCTAGGTGTGCAAATATCAACTTCTGTGATCAACAGGCCATTGGAAGTCTCTGTGCTGCCTAGGACTGATACAAATACTAGGAGTCTAGCCTATTGCTTGGTCAAACACAGCACTGCTTTTGATCGCTGGCTTCAGCCACCTGGACTCCAGAATCCCAGGTCTAAATTTGGATACAGACATCTACAACAATTGCAGTGACGCAGGTGGCACTGTGGGTTAAACCACAGAGCCTAGGACTTGCCAATCAGAAGGTCGACGGTTCGGACTGGCAGAATCCGAGATCTGGGAGAGGAAACAATGGAAGAGGACTGGAAAAAATTTAAGGACTATTTGCAAAAACATTATAAGCTGTATGAATGTTAAGAACGTGCACGATTAGGAAATTCTAGCTTCAGCAACTTGACTCTGATGAATTAAAAAATTAAGTTATAAGGAAAAAAGAGGTGGAAACATGAAATAATTTTATTATGTTTATTTTTTTAAAAAAAGTATAATTTAGAAACATGATAATTGAAAGATACAATAAGATATGAAACAAGGTAACAAATTGCTGATATTTTTATTATAAAGAATGCAGGATTTGGAGGATTTGGGGAAGTCCAATGGGATTGGAAAATATTATGGATATATTTTCTTTTTTTTCTCTGTACTCTTTTCCTTTTTTCTTCATTCTGTAAATTTTCTGACTATAAGAATCAAAACTCAATAAAAATATTTATAAAAAAAAAAGAAGGTCGACGGTTCGAATCCCCGCGACGCGGTGAGCTCCCGTTGCTAAGTCCCTGCTCCTGCCAACCTAGCAGTTTGAAAGCACGTCAAAGTGCAAGTAGATAAATAGGTACCACTCCGGCGGGAAGGTAAACGGCGTTTCCGTGCACTGCTCTGGTTCGCCAGAAGCGACTTAGTCATGCTGGCCACATGACCCGGAAGCTGTACGCTGGCTCCCTCGGCCAATAAAGCGAGATGAGCGCCGCAACCCCAGAGTCGGTCACGACTGGACCTAATGGTCAGGGGTCCCTTTACCTTTACCTACAACAATTGCAGCGAATTAACCTGGCAGTAAACCTTCCCGAAATATCTGCAATCGCTTGAGAAATATCCTACTCGGGATCTGCATAGAGGTCCCACATGGTTAAAGTGCTACCGCGCAGTACCTACCATATTTCCAAATGTGGAAAGCCTTATTCATTGACCCAAACTCCGCTGTCCAGAATCCAATAATCTCAGAGTGAGCCACACGAATGTTGATGCTTTTATTGACCAACTCGAGGAATTCCTTTGCCTTTGCTGGTTTGATATCGTAAGTACGGAGTTCATAGAAGGTGCCAACATCTTGCCTGGGTCCCGTGGCAAGAGACGAGCAAACCTGATACAGACTTGGCTTAAAAGAGAGACATAAAAGCAAGAATTCCAGTTAGAAAATGAAATGAGGGTTTTGTTTCTAAGTTTGCAGCCATGCTAATAATTATTTGGATCAGTAGTATGCTCTGTTACAAGGTATAGTTTTAGTACGTGAAGCTGCAAATGCTTCTTTTAATCTACTTAGTGCAACAAACCTAAATAAATAAATAAAAATAATTTATTATTTACACCCTGCTCACCTGGCTGGGTTTCCCCAGCCACTCTGGGCGGCTCCCAACAGAATATTAAAAACACCATAAAACACCAAACATTAAAAATTTCCCTAAACAAGTTTGATCATGTTTGCTCACTAGCTTTTCATCTTCAATGGCTACATATATAAATTTAAATTCATAGCACATCCTGAAGACAAGTTTGGGGAAGAAAAAACAGCAGGGAGAGAAACATTTTATCAACTTCCTTGAAATTCCCCACCCTTTCCTGACTTATTCCTAAATTCCAAAGGACAGCACTGGGTCTTACAATATATTTTTAAAAAATGCTCTGGAACATTGACAGAAGGAGAATTCTGTAACTTGGGCAGCGGTGAGGGAGAGGCGGTCATGGGAACATCTGTCTTTAATCCAGTTGCCTCCTGATGCACATATGGTCTCGTGAAAAGGACATCCTCAATGAATCTTGGAGATTGTAATAGGATACAAAGAAGCGAGCGCACTGGGAAACCTGTAGATTAGGATCAGTAGCTTGAATCATTTCCGCAAGAGATCAAGGCGCCAGTGTAGACCCGGAAGGGCAGCAATACAGTGGTACTCCAGGTTAGAGATGCTTCAGGTTACATACTCTTCAGGTTACAGACTCCGCTAAGCCAGATAGAGTATCTCGGGTTAAGAACTTTGCTTCGGTATGAGAACAGAAATCATGCTCTGACGGCGCAGCGGCAGTGGGAGGCCCCATTAGCTAAAGTGGTGCTTCAGGGTAAGAACAGTTTTAGGTTAAGAACGGACCTCTGGAACGAATTAAGTACTTAACCCGAGGTACCACTGTACTGCCAAGGGGAAGAAATTGCCTCTTTGCAGTGCAGAGTTTGCAGGAAATATCTCAACCCAGCAATGCAATGTGCTGTGTGTGCGTTTTTGGTGGGGCCTTTGCCAATGATCACCTCTGGCCTGCAACCTTCCGGTTGGCTAACCTTGACGGCAGTTCTTGAGCTGAAGAAGGTGAATCACCTGTATCTTAAAGGCACAGGGGCCAGTTAGAAAGCTGGAAATCCAAACCGAATGAGGCAACTAATCTATGAGAGTCAGCAATGGTGGAGATTTATACTGAAGGAATATTATCCTTTCCAGCGTGCCTCTGCTTTCCTCCTCTCAGGGCAGACTCCTGCACCGTTAAAGATTCACGTAGCAGGCAGAAATCCAACAGGTAACACCTACCCATCTTGGGAGCGCCACACACCTGTTGGGTGCCTGCCTGTTATAGGCAGAGGGACCCTACAAGCTTGTCCGGCTTCCCACGGGGGGACTGGGAACCTTCCTTTCCCCAAATCCCGGGTGTCTGAAACAGGAGTTCGCTGCGTGAAAATGAGCAGGTGACGGTTTCCCCCTACCCTTCCCGGAAAATATGATACGGTTAAAAATGGTATGGTCTCCATAGCCATGGGCGCGTTTAAATGCACAGCCACACAGGGGAAAAAATAAAGCAGTTTAAAAGTTGGCAGCCTCGTTCCCGATGGACTTGGGAAGTCAGGAGAAGAAATCTGAAGCCTGGCGCCTCTTTCCCGGCTTTACCTGGGCTTTGCACCCCGATAACGCAGCTCTGCGGAGGGAGCCGAGGACGCGCGAGCCCATCGTGCAGCGCCCGCCGACAGCTTTGCTGCCAAGGAAGCAAAAGGCTCCTTGCACGGCTTCGCCCCGACCCTTTGCCTATGGAGGCTGCAGGGAGACAAAAAGACTCGTGGCGCTTTCCAAGAATAGCAGCTGCAGGAAGATCAACAAACCGGGAAGGTAGACTGCAATCGTCCATAAATGTTTGGGGGTTCCAGTTTGGTAGTTAGAACGCTTTGCAAACCAGGAGCAATGAACTCAGCTGTTGTATCCAAGCAGATGATAATTGCGTGCCGTTTTTTGTTTTTTAATTAAATGCCTTATGGTCATTCTGGAAAGATTGGGTGAGGGTGATAATAAATGAATAAACCTGTTTGTCGGCTCACAAGGCTCTTCCCCCGCCTTACGAAGAGGCAGAAAGCTTGATCTCATCCGGACTATGTTGACATTTTCGTTTCAAATGAACAGGATCCAGTGGATTCAAATGGCGTGCGTGCACCGCATATTGCGATTGATTTTGGGTATGGGGTGTGTCTTACCTGGGTCCCCCAATATTTTATTCAAGACTTGGCACCCCACTTCCGTGGTGCCAAAAAGGTAGTTTGTTCACCTTTGGTCCCCCCCCACTCAACAGTGGCTCCTAGATGCTGTCAGCGTGGACCTTGGCCACATCCCAGGAAATGGCTAAACCAGGTGAGGCTAGCAGATGGGTGTCAAATCCTTGGTGAGTTAGGGACATCTCCTGCATGTGAAGACAGGCTCTGTCAGATTGAGTGGACCAGAGCCATAGTGGGTCCAACGGTCAAGAAGGTGGTTTCTGCACGTGCTGTAGAGGGAAGTGAGGGGCAGATGGGGCTCCTCCACCTGGGAAGGTAGCCCATTTAGGAGAAGGAAAACTCTGATCCTGAACCTCTGCTGCCTTGCTACCTTTGAAGGGCTACCTTTGAAGGTGACCCGGAAACTACAACTAATCCAGAATGCGGCAATTAGACTGGTGACTGGGAGCGGCCGCCGAGACCATATAACACCAGTCTTGAAAGACCTACATTGGCTCCCAGTACATTTCCGAGCACAATTCAAAGTGTTGGTGCTGACCTTTAAAGCCCTAAACGGCCTCGGTCCTGTATACCTGAAGGAGCGTCTCCACCCCCATCGTTCTACCTGGACACTGAGGTCCAGCACCGAGGGCCTTCTGGCGGTTCCCTCACTGCGAGAAGCCAAGCTACAGGGAACCAGGCAGAGGGCCTTCTCAGCAGTGGCGCCCTCCCTGTGGAACACCCTCCCATCAGATGTCAAAGAGAACAACAACTACCAGACTTTTAGAAGACATCTGAAGGCAGCCCTGTTTAGGGAAGCTTTTAATGTTTGATGTGATGTAGTACAGTATTTTAATATTTTTTTTGGAAGCCGCTCAGAGTGGCTGGGGTATAAATAATAAATTATTATTATTATTATTACTTGCAGGACACCTTCGGGAGAAGAAAAGGCTATGGAGGCAATGCAGGAATCTCACCTAGATCTTAGTTGCAAGCAGGGATATTTTTCTAGAAAAAGAGGGGCTGGAGCTCACCACAAACTTCTCCCTTGTTCTCTTCAAATGTGAATGGCGCCCACCTGAAAGGTGCCGGAATGGGGTTCTGGTGAGCTCCGGCTGAAAAAAATAAGCAGCACTGGGTGCAAGTATAGCTCAGTTGGTAGAGCATGAGACTCAGGGTTGTGTGTTTGAGCCCCACATTGGGCAAGCGATTCCTGCATTGCAAGGGGGTTGGACTAGATGACCCCAAGGGATCTCTTCCAACTCTACAATTATGATTTTATACATGGCAGTTGATCATCCAGCCTCTGCTTACAAGTCTCCAAGGAAGGAGAGTCCACCACCTCTCATCTGCTCTGCTGTCGGACAGCTTCTTACCAAGAGGTTTTTAGGAATGGGGCAGGCATGTACTTGTTCCTTTTATTTCTTTCCCTCCCTCGCCCATGCTCAGCTTTCTAACTGCAGGCTGGCAGTGTATGTGAACGTAATTTGTTTTAACTACTCTGTAAAGGTGGCCATGAAGCTTAATCTTTTTAGAACAGGAAACATAAGCATATTGCTGCAAAATAGCCAATGGGGTGTGCCCATCCAGCCTGCCTCCGAAGGACATTACAGAAACAGAAACACGCCTTTTCTTCCGGTGTCAGCAAGCATGGATGTGCTGCATTGGGATGGAAAATCAGCTACAGATTTTGTTCTCTGGGACCATCCAAAATGGCTGCAGGAGTGGGAATATTTGCCACGCATCGGTTTGGGCCAAACATTGCAGACTGTATACAGTGGTACCTCGGGTTACAGACGCTTCAGGTTACAGACTCCGCTAACCCAGAAATAGTACCTCGGGTTAAGAACTTTGCTTCAGGATAAGAACAGAAATCACGTGCCAGCAGCGTGAGGCCCCATTAGCTAAAGTGGTACTTCAGGTTATGAACAGTTTCAGGTTAAGAACGGACCCCTAGAACGAATTAAGTTCTTAACCCGAGATACCTCGGGTTACAGACGCTTCAGGTTACAGACGCTTCAGGTTACAGACTCTGCTAACCCGGAAATAGTACCTCGGGTTAAGAACTTTGCTTCAGGATGAGAACAGAAATCGCGTACCAGCAGCATGCCAGCAGCGGGAAGCCCCATTAGCTAAAGTGGTACCTCAGATTAAGAACAGTTTCAGGTTAAGAACGGACCCCTAGAACGAATTAAGTTCTTAACCCGAGATACCACTGTAATATATCACAGGCTTTAGGGATGTTATGGATTGGGGTGGGTGGTTAGGCTGCATGCCAAGACTCTTCTAATTCCTGGATCCAGCAAGTAAGAATTCAAATTCCTGGACTAGCCCGGGTAGCATCCTGATGAGACAATAGCCTAAGTATGGGCCATTAAAGTAACAAAGGAAGTGGCTTTGTGCCAGATAACAAACGGGTGGGCCCCCTCCCTCCCTTAGCTAGCTGGTAGTTAGAAAAGCAAAGACCAGAGTGGATAGTTGAGTTATGTTAGCTAGAAGCTGGAAGCAAGGCTGGGAAGGCAGAGAATCAGCTGTGTTTATTCCAGTGAGTTCCCTTGCTCATCGAAGGCGGCGACTTGCTCATTTGTACCGATAGATTTTAACACAGTGGTTGTAGCAGTCGGTGACAGCTATCATCCCATGGTCCAGCATGGAGAGTCCGCTTGGTCCTAGCAGGCCCTCGTTCACCAATACAGTACTGAGGGATGAGTCGGGATTAAACATCACAATGCAGTTTTCTCCTTCGTCAGATACGAAGATGTTCCCGTGCCCATCCTCACAGATGCCAGAAGGGTTTTCGAAGGTATGAACACGCCCGTACCGCGGGCCTATAGTCCTTTTCACCTTATTTCCCTTGTCAAGAACTTTGATGCAGCAGCCCTGGTACCTTCCAAAAAGCTGCCCTTCTGTAACTAAGATTTCGTCGTTCTGTGGGGGCAAAGTTGTGGAGCGAAGGGGGTAGAAGAGAGAACAATGTTAACAGTATTTCACACAGGTCTTAGAAAAGCCACTTTGTAACTCAAGAAACAGTGCCTTTATTTCTCACCCAACTATCCCTCCCACCTTCCAAAATAATTTAGGGAAATAGTCTCACAACAGCCTTGCAAAGTAGGATCTGGTGAGAGTTAGTAACTGGCCCAAGGTCACTAGGGATGAGGCTCTGAGCACAGAACAAGTCCTGAAGTTGTGACCTGAGGGCCGTCAGGCAAGGATTCAACCTGTGTGATCCAATTCAGGCTTGCCCAAAGGATGGAACTGCACAAAGAACAGACAAATGAATTCCTTATCCCAACAGACCAGGTGAAAGACAAGGTCAGGTGATACTCTCTGACCTGAAGAACTAAGGGACTTCTTATTTGCTCTCCTCCTTTTTCTTCATTCTCAACTCCACATGATCCAAGTCTGACACCCTGTGGTTTCTGTGGTTGTGCAGAGATTTGAACACCAAACCTGAGTCCAGTGCTCTTCTGACACTATACCACACACTGACTCATAGGGAGAACCAAGTTTGCTATTTGTCAAAGGTTTAGGCAGAAACCAGCACATACTTCACCGGGATGCGTAGTGGATTGAAACCTTTAATTGGGTGATTCAGAGAGCAAATGTCCACCTACTTCAATGGGCCGATACAAATGAGATTAAATAAGGAAAAGAGAATGCAAAGAAAGAAAGAAGTAGCCAACTGACAGGGCCAGAAAGCATAGCTGTCAACGTTTTCCCTTTTCTAAGGGAAATTCTCTTATTCTGAATAGGATTCCTCGCAAGAAAAGGGAAAAGTTGACAGCTATGCCAGAAAGCAGTTGGGGCTGCTTGAAAATCTTGGCCCCATCTACAGTAGGTCCATCCAGGGGCAGTTCTGAATGCCATCCATATTGCATCCAATCCATCCATTGGGATCCACATCAACATCAGCCATGCCCGTACATGCACATTTCTGCATGTGGGTCAGAAGGACTCTATGCACATAGAATCATAGAATTGTAGAGTTGGAAGGGACCTTGAGGATCATCAAGCTCAACTCCCTTGCAATGCAGGAATAGGCAGCTGTCCCATACGGGGATCAAACCTGCAGCCTTGGCATTACCAGCACCATGCTCTAATCCATGGATAGGCAAACTAAGGCCAGGGGCTGGATCTGGCCCAATCGCCTTCTAAATCTGGCCCATGAATGGTCTGGGAATCAGCGTGTTTTTACATGAGTAGCATGTGCGCTTTTATTTAAAATGCATCTCTGGGTTATTTGTGGGGCATTGGTATTCGTTCATCCCCCCCCCCCCCAATATAGTCCGCGCCCCCCACAGGGTCTGAGGAACAGTGGACCGGCGGCCCCCTGCTGAAAAAGTTTGCTGACCCCTGCTCTAACCACCTGAGCTATCTGTGCATCAAGTGAAACATATTCCCCACTTGGGCTCATGGGCACTCAATATGGATAATATGTGGGGTGGGGGGAACCCCCAACCAAAGGCCTTTCCTGAGGCCAGTCAATTTTATATCTGATGAAATGGTTCCATTGTTTTTAGGGTGCATATGTTGTTGTTTGTTGAATCAACTTTATTGTTCTCAGATATTGTGTTTCTGTGGTGTGTTTTTTTAATGCGTACAGTGCTCCAGTGTGAAGCGGTCTATCAATTTGATTAACTTTGAGCCAATCAAAAGGCATCAATCCAAGCCAAAGCTTGGCACGTACATCTTGTTGAGATACGTTCTGGTTTCTGCCTGCATCTTTCACAAACCACAAGCTGCGTACTCCTTTTCTCTCTCAGTTGCCTTGCTGGCCCGATCAGTGCAACGATCCATCCAGCTCTCTGACACTCAACCAGGTGCTACAGGTAAGGTTGCGTGGAACCCTGAGCAGCTGAGATGCTGAAACAGTCCTTTACAAGGGTGCCAAGAGGAGTAAACAGAAGGAGGCCCTCCTGCTGCCTTCCTTTCCAAAGCCCCAAATGCGCCCATTTCTCTAGTTCCTGCCCACTTCACTGTCTAAACTTAGGCTAGAGGCTTGAAGCATTCTGTGCTACCAATAAGCAGATATTTGGCCCTTCTGGGGTCTCATACTGTACCTTATTGGCTACCACCCGCACCGGCCTATGAAACCCTTCTATGGAACTTGTCTTCAGAACGGCGTTCATTCTCCAGTCCACTCCAATGATGTTAATTTTCCCTCCGTCACTCCAGTCTGTCACTGCAATTTTGTTCGCTTTCATGACGGCTATCCCATATGAATTAGGCCAGGTGATTTTCGGAGACTTCAGCTCATGGATCAGCTCCCCATCTTTGCTGAAAAGCTGGATGATTCTGGTCCCGTTGGTAACGAGAAGCACGCCGTTTTTCATGCAGGTAATGTCCCCCAGCCCTTTAATTGGTTCAAATCCATAAGGGAACCTTTGCTTAACCTGACCATCTGCACTAAAGATCTGGATCTGCCCAGTTCCACTGTCTTTCACGGCCAAGTCACCTTCGGGAGTTGTTGTCAGGCTGTTTGGCCAAATCAGCTTGCCGGGGATTGTGCCATATCCTCCCACTATCTTTTCTAGAGAGTTGTAGTGGATCTTCTGGATTCCGGAAAGTTTCCATTTGTTGTTAAATCTGAGAACTTGTTCTAACTAACAAACAGAAAAGGAACAGGCAGCAATGAGTCAGTTGGCACCTTTTAGGCTAGTGAAACATATTTTGTGGCCAAAGCTTTTGTCCGTTAGACATTCCACTTTGTTCGGATGCAACAAGTGGTCCTCTAAATTAGGCTCAGGCTGAAGAAGAATGCTACACCTCCTATATTCTAGTATTTAAACTTACAAAGCAACGGGGCATATTCTGGCACAGCTAATATGATCCTGCATATGAACTTTTGCTTAAGAACGTAAGAATCACATTTCAAGATCCGAACAAGAGTGCATCTAGTCTTGTTTCTAATAGTGGCTAGAAAGACGTCTCTGCAAAGCCTGTATGTGCAGAATAGCTACCTTTTGTTGTCATTAGTCCCCAGTATAAATGCTAATTAAGGGTATGCTGTATCTGCACATGGAGGCTGCATTTGGGGCTGCTTTATCTATTAGCCACTGATGGACTTGTCCTCCTTGAATTCATCTCAGCCTTCTCCAAAGCCCTCTTGAGGCCAAAGCAAACAATCCATTCTCCTTCTGCTTTCTAGCAATACAGTGGAGATGGCATGGGAACACGAGACTACACGGCTCTGTCTAGCCAGTAGGGCTGGGCGATATATCGATATATCGTCCAAACTGGATTTGAAGTCCACATAGTGGTATCGGTTTCCTAATTTACGACCTGGCAAAATATCACAAAATGTGATGTCTGTTAAGAGCAGGCGATGTATCACCCCAAACCAGTTTGAAGTCCATTTCTACATACTGGGTTCATAATTTTTGTGACCTGGCAATATATCACAAATCATGACACATGTGTGTGTGTGCTAGGCAAAAATCACAAGGTGGGGAAAACTGTGAAGCCAGCCCGTGCCTCTACATAGCACCATCCTTATTTCAGATGCCATGATAAATCACAATGTTTAGCTGGAGGTAGGTAGCCGTGTTGGTCTGAAGCAGTCGAAATAAAAAAAAAAAATTGTCCAGTAGCACCTTAGAGACCAACTAAGTTTGTTCTGGGTTTAAGTTTCGTGTGCATGCACACTTCTTCAGATATCTTAAAGGTAAAGGGCCCCTGACGGTTAGGTCCAGTCGCAGACGACTCTGGGGTTGCGGCGGTCATCTCGCTTTATTCGCCAAGGGAGCCGGCGTACAGATTCTGGGTCATGTGGCCAGCAGCTTCCGGGTCATGTGGACAGTCATGTGAACCAGAGCAGCGTATGGAAATGCCATTTACCTTCCCGCCAGAGTGGTACCTATTTATCTACTTGCACTTTGACATGCTTTTGAACTGCTAGGTTGGCAGGAGCAGGGACCGAGCAACGGGAGCTCACACCGTTGCGGGGATTTGAACCGCCGACCTTCTGATCGGCAAGCCCTAGGCTCTGTGGTTTAACCCACAGCGCCACCCGCGTCCCTTCTCAGATAGCTTAGTTGGTCTCTAAAGTGCTACAGGACAATTTTTTTTTAATGTTTAGCTGGTGATATACATATCACAATGCTAAAAACCAGACAGCGCCCAGGCCTGCTAGCCAGCCAGTGCCTCTACATAGCTCCATCCTTATTTCAGACGCCGTGATAAATCACAATGTTTGGCTGGTAATATATATCACAATGTTGAAAACCAGATGGCACCCAGGCCTGCTAGCCAGCCAAGCAACCCATCTCAGAGCCAGAGCAAAGCAAAGCAAAGCAAAAGTATTCTCAGTTTGGAGGAGCCACCCAGTGGAAACATGTGGCAGTGACTGTAATGGCTGTGGTGGGGAAGAGACAAGCTGCTGTGTGTGCTTTGGGTTGCAAGAACCCCAGGAACAAGCTGGTGTGACCTAAATGGGAAGTGATGGGGCAGGATTTGGGGGGCTGAAGTCCAGAGCGCACCCACCCACAGCAAAGTGAGCAGGAGGCTGCCCCAATTCCTAAAGTAATACACAGTTCCATCTCAGGAGTGGCGAGTTCCTATAAAACCTTAAAAGGAGCCTCTGTACTGTCACTGTTTTGCAAGAGGGATTCAAGCAGTTTACAGCCTTTCTCAACCTGTGGGTCCCCAGGTGTTGTTGAACTATAACTCCCATCACCCCTAGCTAGCAAGGCCAGAGCTCAGGGATGATGGGAGTTGTAGTCCAACAACATCTGGGGACCCACAGGTTGAGAACCACTGCGCCAAGTATAATAAATCTACCTTTTTTAAAAAAAAACAAAAACCTTTAACTTTTTGTGGTTTAGAAAGTAACAGGGCACAGGAGGAAGAAATGTCATGAAAAGACGGGGATGGAGGAATGGCTGGTGGAAAGATGTGTAAACAACCGGCAAGCAAATCAGAATGAATGCAGATAAATGTTGTTGTTTAACTGCCCTGCACACAAATCAGAACAAAAGCTCAATTGAGAGCAAATATAACCTAACCTTCAATGGAAGCTTGGTGCAAGCAAATCAGGGTGAATGCTCAATAAATGGGTCCTCTGGAAGGGCCCTTAGTGAATCCTGGGGTCTAAAAACTATGCCACTGTATGCATTTATACATATACACATGTGCACAGCTAAATTTCCAGACCCTTCAAGTGTTAATATTTTCCAGGGACCGTCCCAGATTCACAGAAGCCATCCCAGTTTCTGATTTGATCCCAGAATGCCCTGATTTTCCCTAAGAGATCCCTATTTCCGTCAGAGAAATGTTGGACGGTATGGAGTTATGCGGCGACCCCAGCCATCTGAAGGTAGCCCTGTATACCGAAGGTTTTTAAAAAATGTTTAATGCTTTATGATGCTTTTATAAATATGTTGGAAGCTGCCCATAGTGGCTGGGGCAACCTAGTCAGATAGGCAGGGTATAAATGGTACAATTATTATTATTATTATTATTATGGGATAGGACATCCTGATTTTCATCAGAGAAATGTTGGAGGTTATGCACCCAACCACACCTTTTCCAAAGCTACATTTCTTGGAGTGGTTTAACAGCCAATCCCTCTTCCCAGGGAAGCACCCAATTATTTGAGAATGAACCCTGATGAAATCTACGGGGCTTAGTTCTGAGTATACATCTACCGTATTTTTCGCTCCATAAGATGCACATTTTTCCTCTTAAAAAGTAAGGGGAAATGTCTGTGTGTCTTATGGAGTGAATGTGTGGTCCCTGGAGCCAAATCGCCCGAGTGTGGCGTGCGCCGATACCCCGCCCTCCCAGGTTGCCAGCAGCCTCCCCTTTCCCCTGAAGCCCCGGGAAGGCTTGGGAGCAGTGGGCAGGCTGTTTGCCATTGCCCCGCACTCCTGGGCTGCTCTTTGGAGGTGGGGGAGTCACGCCGCTCTGCCGGCAGCCTCCCCTTTCCCCTGAAGCCCCGGGAAGGTTTGGGAGCAGCCAGCAGGTTGTTTGCCGAGAGAGGGGAGGAAGAGGATGGAGAGGAGGGGGACCAAGAAGCTGGGTGAAGGGAGAGGGGGTAGGTTGCCGTGAGTGGAGAGTCATGGTAGAGGGCAAAGGAGAGGCAGCAGCGAAGGGGAGAAATTGCAGGCTTCACCTGAGATGTTTGGGCGAAAGGGATGGAGACTGGAAAAGGGGACTGTGCTGCTTGGGGAAGGGGGAGAAAAAAGTGAGGAGAAGGAAAGCCTCCCAAGCTGTGATTCAGAATATATTTTTTCTTGTTTTCCTGCTCTAAAAACTAGGTGCGTCTTATGGTCAGGTGCGTGTTAAAGGTAAAGGTAAAGGTACCCCTGCCCGTACGGGCCAGTCTTGACAGACTCTAGGGTTGTGCGCCCATCTCACTTAAGAGGCCGGGGGCCAGCGCTGTCCGGAAACACTTCCGGGTCACGTGGCTAGCGTGATGAAGCTGCTCTGGCGAGCCAGCGCAGCACACAGAAACGCCGTTTACCTTCCTGCCAGTAAGCGGTCCCTATTTATCTACTTGCACCCAGGGGTGCTTTCGAACTGCTGGGTTGGCAGGCGCTGGGACCGAGCAACGGGAGCACACCCCTCCACGGGGATTCGAACCACCGACCTTTCGATCGGCAAGCCCTAGGCGCTGAGGCTTTTACCCACAGCGCCACCCGCGTCCCAGCAGAACGTTTGTTTGGAGGTTTGTAGAACCTCCAAGCAAGCTCAGGTGCGTGTTATGGAGCGAAAAATACGGTATTTAACAGTACCTGGAAAATGGGGTGATGGTGATGGAGAAAGGTCTGCTCAACTACAGGTCTAACAGGGTTAAATTACCTCTTTGTGCATAGTGCATGCAGAGCAGGGTAGATGTCCCAACTCTTATACATCCAGGAATCCGAGTTCACCAAAATGCTGGCACACTGCCCACTGGCCTCACTACGGGCTCTGTTCTTTTCTTGCAAGCTGTCCATCACGGCTGCCTCCTGCTTCCCTTCCTCTGTACACCCCAGCCCCCTGCCCTCTCCCCTCTCCCATTGTTACATCAGTGTTGCAAACTGTATGAAGTGTGCAGAGGCAGGGTCAGGATCCAGGTAAGGCACATAAAACAAGCAAGGCAGGTGTCGATACCTGTTCATCCTCTAGCTCCTTCAAAAAATAAGAATCTAGCATTGTTCCTTGGACAACTGTGGGGAATGTCCCTAGAATACAAAGAGGGGGAAGGGGGGCATATGAATTACAGATTGGTACATTATTATTATTATTATTATTATTATTATTATTTCATTTTATTTTACATTTGCATACAGAAAGTCAAAGTCAGTAGTCATATCCACCCCAAGTGTTTAAGGCACACATAAAGCACATTTTTAATTTTTTAAATTTAGTTTGTCAATCGCTATATCTTGCTCAGGGAAACCCAAAGTGGCCTAAAACCAAACAAATGGACAATAAGCCCTACATAGATACGTTAAAACCAAGAGGAATTATAAGTACATTAAAAAGCATCCCGCCCACTTCTAAAAGGCCGCAGAAAGTTAAAGGCCAAAGGCCTGGTTATAGAGGAAAGTTTTTGCCTGGCGTGTAAATATATATAATGATGAGGCCAGTCAAGTTCTGGGGATAGCATTCCATAAATGGGGAGCCACCACAGAAAAGACCCTGTTCTTGTGTTGACACCCTCCCCCAAACACTCATGGAGGGGGTTTCCCCAAAAGAATCCTGGGAAGTGTGGTTTGTTATGGGTGAGGGGATTGTAGCTTTGTGAGAGGTAAACTACAGAGGAGCATGTGGTTCACGAGGCTGCCGATACAGTGGTACCTCGGATTAAGAACTTAATTTGTTCTGGAGGTCCATTATTAACCTGAAACTATTCTTAACCTGAGGCACCACTTTAGCTAATGGGGCCTCCCATGGCTGCTGTGCCGCTGCCGCACGATTTCTGTTCTCACCCTGAAGCAAAGTTCTTAACCCGAGGTACTATTTCTGGGTTAGTGGAGTCTGTAACCTGAAGCGTCTGTAACCTGAAGCGTCTGTAACCTGAAACATCTGTAACCCGAGGTACCACTGTACGTCATTGGCATCCATCTGTCTCAAAAGACAGTGGAGTGCGCCTCTGAGGGTGACGTAAAACCGCTGTGTTAGCAACACTGAAGACACCTCCCTGGGGCGCAAGCAGTGTGTATGGAGGTCCTGGGTTGCCCAGACAACAAGATCCCCACCCCCCCGACCTCGCTGTTGACTGGCCCAAAGGAAAGCAGAGCAATACGTTTGGCACCAGCTTAGTTGCAGGGTCAAATGTGTGACCTGATGACCAGATAGGAGGAAATTTGCAGTTCCATCAAGACACCAGTCTTTGTTTAGCTACAGAAGAATCTATATTCCCCCCCCCCCCCGCTCCTGTTACTGCCTCTGCCACCAAAACCAGTGAGGACTTAGGAGGTGAGGGTGGAAAAAAAATGCTTGCGGGCAAAGATTAAGTCCCTGAACTGTGGGTTGGTCATTCCTCCTTTATTGGTTTTAACCATCGGTCAAAATAAAAGGTAAGAATTATAATAAAAGAGACAGATACAATTGCCACCTGGTAAACAATCATCCAGATCCCATCTAAAAACAACAACCCAGACACAAATATAAAAGAGGTTCCCTCTCTCCAATCTCTCTCTCGTGCAACTGGCTAAAATAAATCCATTTTTGGCAGCTTGACCATTGTGACCTTTCTAGCAAAAGCACACAGAGATCTTAATCTTTTGTCTGTACAGCGTTGCAATAGCTCTTCAACACCCCCTTGGGATACAGAGACAGAATCTTAAATTTTAAATGATGTTTCTGTAACGGCCATCTTGAACTGCAGACAGCATCTGTTGGAACAGCAGGGGAGTCATTGTTCTCCTGACTGAACACTTGAAAAGAATCAATAGAGAAGTCGCAGATTCCCGAGAAAATGTGATCATGTAATACTATGGGACGTCTTACGCTGTTTCGTTTGTTCATTATGTCTGTTTTATTTTCTGCCTGTCTTCCAAGCGTAAAAAGCACACTCGCAGTCCCTCAGTTTAGTTTTTTGCTCACGCACCTACCAGGTGAAGACCTACTTAACTTCAGCAAGGCTAGTGTGTTGTGTGCTTTTGAGCAGATCATGTCTTAGACCATATTCATTTGCACACAAAAAATACCGTATTTTTTGCTCTATAAGGCGCACCAGACCACAAGACGCACCTAGTTTTTGGAGGAGGAAAACAAGAACAAAAATATTCTGAATCTCAGAAGCCAGAACAGCAAGAGGGATCGCTACGCAGTGAAAGCAGCAATCCCTCTTGCTGTTCTGGCTTCTGGGATAGCTGCGCAGCCTGCATTCGCTCCATAAGACGCACACACATTTCCCCTTACTTTTTAGGAGGGAAAAAGTGAGTCTTATAGAGCAAAAAATACAGTATTTTGCCTTTCTTTCCAAAGCACATGTAACAGAGAAAGCCAGATGTTTCATCATCATCATTAATATTTTTGCTAGAGACATCCATGCAGTTAAATAAATCCATCATTCAGCATCCATGAACTGAAGGCTGCAATTATGGCCCAAACACTTTACAGGAGATCCATTTCTAAGACTATCATCCTTTGACCCCTTTTGTCTTCGACTTCAGCAATAAGTCGTACTGAAGGAAATCTGTACCAACTCTAAGCACCCCAGTTCTGCAGCTACCCCTGTGACTCCTGCAAAGTGCCGGGGGAATGACTTTTTGAGCCATCTTAATAAAACAAGATAAACTTACTTAGCTCCTGGATATAGCGCAGTTGTAGCTGAGATCCAACCGCAGCTTCTGTTCCTATAGCTTCATACCCAAGAGAACGATCTCCAATATCACCGTGCAACAGGATACTCCCGTCTGTTCAGCACAGCTCTTTGTTCTGGTTTCTGGAGCTCCTGAAAGGAAACAGCAATGTGCCATTTCAGAAGGACGGCGAAGAAAATGGCTCCTTTCTGGTTGCTGCATGTAGCTGGGGTATTATAGCGGGTATCTCGGCTGTGACTGCTTTGGATGGCCTTAGAAATGTTATTGGTTTGCCAGCTCTTCCCTCTCTACCTGTTATATGTACAGTGGTATCTTGGGTTAGAAGGCTGATCGCTGAAGAATTGATGCTTTTGAATTATGCTGCTGGAGGAGACTCTTGAGAGTCCCATGGACTGCAAGAAGATCAAACCTATCCATTCTGAAGGAAATCAGCCCTGAGTGCTCACTGGAAGGACAGATCCTGAAGCTGAGGCTCCAATACTTTGGCCACCTCATGAGAAGAGAAGACTCCCTGGAAAAGACCCTGATGTTGGGAAAGATGGAGGGCACAAGGAGAAGGGGATGACAGAGGACGAGATGGTTGGATAGTGTTCTCGAAGCTACCAGCATGAGTTTGACCAAAGTGCGGGAGGCAGTGGAAGACAGGAGTGCCTGGCGTGCTCTGGGCCATGGGGTCACGAAGAGTCAGACACAACTAAATGACTAAACAACAACAACAACAAAACCTCGGGTTAAGTACTTAATTCATTCCGGAGGTCCGTTCTTAACCTGAAACTGTTCTTAACCTGAAGCACCACCTTAGCTAATGGGGCCTCCTGTTGCTGCTGCGCCACCGGAGCACGATTTCTGTTCTCAACCTGAAGCAAAGTTATTAACCTGAAGCACTATTTCTGGGTTAGCGGAGTATGTAACCTGAAGCGTATGTAACCTGAAGGGTATGTAACCTGAGGTACCACTGTAGATATAAATGGTCTCGGCCCAGTATACCTGAAGGAGCATCTCCACCCCCATAGTCCAGCTCAGACACTGAGGTCCTGCTCCAAGGGACTTCTGGCAGTTCCCTCACTGCGAGGTGTGAAGTTCCAGGGAACCAGGCAGAGGGCCTTCTCGGCAATGGCGCCCTCCCTGTGGAATGCCCTCCCATCAGGTGTCAAGGAGACAACTACACAACTTTTAGAAGACACCTGAAGGCAGCCCTGTATTGGGAAGTTTTTTTATGTTTGGACTTTCATTATGTGTTTATATGTGCTGGAAGCCCCCCAGAGTGGCTGGGGAAACCCAGCCAGATGGGCGGGGTATAAATCATAAAAATATTGCTATTGTTGTTATTAGGCCTACTTTACAAGGATGGTGTGAGGCAACGTCTGTGCAACGCTTTGATCCATTACGAAATGTGCTACAGAAGTGCAACGAAGATGGAAGTCAAGGAAATGAACTCTTAGATCCTAAGGTAGTATTTAACATAGGACACTTCTGGACTGTGGCTATTTCAGAGGTGGGATTCAGTCACTTACTGGCACATTTAGCCTTTCTGAACCTGATGTCTTCCAGTTATTCTGGGGCTACAGCTTCCTATTTGCCATGCTGGCTGAACTAATAGGAGTCATAGTACCAAGCATTGGGAGAAGACCAGGTTGGGTAGGCTTTGGGGGTGAGGAAAGCCAGATATTTCCTCGTCCTGAGATAAGAGTTGATTCCAGCACGCTCCCATTCAGCAAACCCTATGTTTCAGTAGAGGTCATTGTGCCTAGGGTTGCCTCCTGTCCCTAGAAAAACATGAGGGGTGGGAAGGGTCAAAGAGAGTGTTATGTACTGAGTTGAATAGGATACAAAATGCAGAAGTCTGATTGGTCCTAGAACAATAGGATTCAGAATGCAGCAGTCTGATTGGTCCTAGAACACTAGGATCCAGAATGCAGCAGTCTGATTGGTCCACAGGAGCCACCCAATCCAGCTCCAGGTGGAAATGACTCCTCAACCTAATTGGCCTACAGGTGAATCCCGGAATTAGCCAATCACATGGGGCCCATTGTGTAAATAATGTATATAAAGCAGACATTCTGGGGGAACTTCCATTCCTCCTCACCACTATGAGCTGAATAAAGAGCACGAAATCCACTCTCAACTCTGAGTCAATTTCAGAGAGAGAAAGAAGGTCTTTGCACAGGCCTGACCCATTCAGTCTGGTGGAGAGTTTGCACAGGCAACGAGGAGGAAGGGCAGCTGGCCGAAGAGCAAGAATGGAAGAAAAATAAATCACTGACCGCAGCGTAGCAGCTAAAATGTGAGGGCACTTGCCCCCAAACTGCTTTGTTGCAAAGGTGGTGGTGTGTTGGCTCATTGGTGTCAAGTCAGCTTTGAAGCTGTTTCTGCACCAGGTAAAGTAATTTTCAGCTCCCCAGTTCCCCGCACAACCTGTCTTGTATTTTGCCCGGCCAAAAGCGGCAACCCTAATTGTGCCTCAGCTCCTGTGTAATGAAACTCTGACCTTTACACAGAATGCTGGCTCCCTAATGCTGCCAGAACCGTGTATCATGGGATTTGTAATAAAACCCTGAGCTAGCAGTCAAATTCCAGAAGGATGTGCTAACAGCCTTACCTTCTGGAATTCATAAAGCTTCACTAAAACGTGATGGGGGCAGAAAGTTCTACAGACCTGCGGTGGGGATTACTTCTTTCCTTGCTGAAACAAAGCCATTTGTGACTGCTTTACCGCCCAACACGACACACACAGAAAGTTGGCAGGGGTATGCTGTTGTTGCTTAATGATAATTTTCTGTTGGGCCAGCTTTCTATACGCAGAGAATTTTGCACACAAGGAAGATCTGAAATATTGTACTTTCCCTATCTGCGGTTTGAAGTGGTACAGTCCATTCTGCCTTGCCAGAACTCCACCACAGAGGTTTGGAGTAGAGACAGGATGATGGGAACAATCTGACAGCTTGACATGTTATAAGCAGTCAGAAAAAGGACGGCAGCCAACAAACCTTGTAGGTTGTGCTTATATCCCTCCCTCCTCCTCATGCTGTTTTGGAACAGAATGCAAAATATTGTTGTGCACCACTCCAGTCTCTGAATGGTGCGAGATTCTGGGAGTATACAACCTGAGACTACAATGGAGGGCTTCAAAATAGCTGTCAACTTACAGATTTGAAAATAAGGGACCAGAAGCCTCGAAAATAAGGGACCAGCAGCCAAAATAAGGGATTTTAGTCAAACAGCTGAAATACAAAGTTAAAAGGGACCAGATAATTTGGGAGAGCAGTGCCGGTTTTTAGCCCTTCGTTTCCAGAGGTTGCTGCTCAAAACACCAGCCGATGAAACACTGCAATGAAATAACTACAAGCAGCAACCACTTTTCGCGCAAAACGAAATCCAAGCTACGAAGATGCTGCTGCAGTTCTGTATCTTTTCTCTCATGCTCCATCTGCAGCTCTCAATTCCATCAGGCGGGGCAGGAGTAAAAGGGGGGGGGGAGTAAATAGTGCCCGAAGTAAACCCGCAGATCAGACCATCTATGCTAGTCTACCACTACAAATCTATGGGAGAAGCACTTGTGGTCCTTCCTCTGCTTTCCCCCTCTATGGTTAGCCCTTGGAACACCTGCCCGCGTATCCGCCTCCTCCTCCTCCTCTCTCTGAATTGCTTTCTCTATGGTTGCCCTCACTCTCCTCTCAAGGCTCCTCAGTCCTGGTGGGGAGGGGCTCCTGGGGGCCGAGGCTGGTGAGAGGAGGCCGGAGGGGGGCGGGCCGGGCAGCCAAGCAACACAGTTGGAGCCTCCCTCCTCCCTGGCCGGCAGGGAGGGAGGGAGAGGAGCTGCTTCTTTTGAAACCCGGGGAAATTTAAGGGACATCATCAATAAGGGATAGCAGCGGGACACAGCGCTGGGATAAGGGAGTTTCCTGCCAAATACGGGACGGTTGACAGCTATGGCATCATAGCGTTAAGACCCTAAGAGGGCCTTGCTTCTGCCCTAGCCACAGCCTTGGATTCCTGCAGAAATCAGGCATGGCTCTGACTCTCTGCTTTCCCAGTCTGCTGCCTTGCTTCTAGCTTTGACTTCACATACACCTCAACTCTCAACTTTGTCTTTCTAATTGCCAGCTAGCTGAGGGAGGGGCCCCCACCCATTTGCACCTGGCGCAGAGCCAGTTGTTTTGTTACCTTAACAACCCATGCTTAGGGGGTCATCACCAAGAAACGTGTATGGGTATTACAGTAACTGGGTCCTTGTTAGATCCAGGAATTGTAAGGAACTCGGGCATCCAGCCTACCCCCGCCCGTGACAACTCAAATATATGTACCAGGGTTTTCCTTGGTGATTTACTGGACTAGACTAGGAAGCTGGAGATTTCTAGTTCATCTCTTACCTTGCTTTCAGTGAGAGTCAGTGTGGTGTAGTGGTTAAGAACGGTAGACTCATAATCTGGTGAACCGGGTTCGCTTCCCCGCTCCTCCACATGCAGCTGCTGGGTGACCTTGGGCCAGTCACACTTCTCTGAAGTCTCTCAGCCTCACTCACCTCACAGAGTGTTTGTTGTGGAGGAGGAAGGGAAAGGAGATTGTGAGCTGCTTTGAGACTCCTTAGGTTAGTGATAAAGTGGGATATCAAATCCAAACTACTCCTCCTCCTCCTCCTCTTCTTCTTCTTTGAACTTACCATGAACATAGCTCTCCCAGTCTCAGCCCTGCCTGCAATCTGTGGCATCATGCCTTTGTGCCTTCTAGTAGCAAACTCAGCAGGTGAGTGCTGCTGGCAGGATTGTAATACAATGGATCCACTGGGATACGAGAGGGAGGCATCAACACGCCCATAAAATCATAAAATTGTAGAGCTGGAAGGGACCTAAGGGGTCATCTAGTCCAAGCCCCTGCAATGTTCGATAGCCCCTGGTCACTCAGGTCCAACACTCTAGGCACTACTTCTCCATTGCCTTTAGATGTTTAAATTTTGCTTTTAGTTTATTTTAATGGTATGGTTTTAACTTTGGGGTGTTGGCTACCATGGGCTCCTTTGAGAGCTGGGCAGGATGCAAATTTAATAAATAACATACAGTTGTACCTCGGTTTTCGAACAGCTTAGTTCACGAACAACTTGGAACCCGAACGCTACAAAACCGGAAGGTGTTTCGGTTTTTGAACTTTTTTTTCAGAAGCTGAACGTGCTCCGTTTTCAGTCCCCCTGTGTTTCCTGTTGCACTGCTAATTTGCTTCCCCCCATTGTAATTCAAGCCTTCCGCTTCCGACTGCAGTGTTCTGAGGTGATATTTGGAGCTTATATTTGGGGCTTTTGTTTTTGCTATTTATTTTGCGCTTTTTGTTTTGAGGCTTCTTCAGATATTTTGTTTTTGTGACTGTGTGGATCCCTGTTCAGCTACTGATTGATTGATTGATTGTGTGACCATGGAAATGGATAAAAGACCCCCATCCAAACAATGACTATCATCTGTGCAGGTAAGATTTTTTTTTTAATTTTAATTTTTATCATCTACAATACTGTTTTATTTATTTTATAGTACAGTACATTGCTTATTAGGACACGGGTGGTGCTGTGGGTTAAACCACAGAGCCTAGGGCTTTCCTATCAGAAGGTCGGCAGTTTGATTCTCCGCAACGGGGTGAGTTCCTGTTGCTCGGTCCCTGCTCCTGCCAACCTAGCAGTTCGAAAGCACGTCAAAGTGCAAGTAGATAAATAGGTACCGCTCCGGCGGGAAGGTAAAACGGCGTTTCCGTGCACTGCTCTGGCTCACCAGAAGCGGCTTAGTCATGCTGGCCACATGACCCAGAAGCTGTACGCCGGCTCCCTCGGCCAATAAAGCGAGATGAGCGCCACAACCCCAGAGTCGTCCGCAACTGGACCTAATGGTCAGGGGTCCCTTTACCTTTCTACATTGCTCATTGCTTTCATTTTATGGATCAATGGTCTCGTAAGATAGTAAAATTCATGTTAAATTGCTGCTTGAGGGGTTGTTTTTAAAAGTCTGGATTAATCCGTTTTACATTACGTTCTATTGGAAAGCATGCCTTGGTTTTGGAACTCTTTGGTTTTGGAACAGACTTGCGAAACAGATTAAGTTTGAGAACCAAGGTACCACTGTAATGTTGAAGTTGATGATTATCTAGCTTCTGTGATATATGGCAAGCCAGATATTCTGCTCCCCTCTGCCTGCCCCCTGCCCTGTACTGCTGCCCAATACTTTTCTTTCCAGTGCTGTTCATTCATCTGCAAAACTCGCTGATCAGGTGATCACGTGCTGTGATACTCTGCAACATGCCGTCTCCAGCCAAATTCAAACCATATGTCTTTCCGTACAGTAAGATTTCCAGATCAGCTCGTCACACCACTCTCTGTGTGCAGCTGGCTAACTTGCGGCTGGAGGCTAGCAGCAAGACGTGTAAACGGAGGAGCAGGCCGGCCCCACCCTGTGCTTCAAAACTTTGCCCTGGAGGCACAATGCTCTCACCTGGCTTCTCTGAACTGGTGTATCTCTTTGGGCTCCACCTTAGAGAGATCTGAAACTGGAATACTTCCTGACTTTTGCAGAAGAAACAAGGCACTAAAAATCAAACCAGCCAACTGGCTACTTCAGTAAATTGGGAATGGAAAGGTTTTTCCAGGTCCACTGGTAGATCATGTGACATGTTTGCATTGGGCTGAGTCCTGACTGTCAGCACTTTGCAGCAGATTCAAGGGCACACTTTAAATTTGGGACTGTGCAATTGAAGTGGTTGAAGATGCTCTATTGCCCTGGTATAACAAACCCGCTTTTTAAAGAAATAAAAAACCAGATATTCTGCATTTTGAAAAGTTACAGGGAAATGCACTGAAAAGTGTGGTATGGATGATTGAGAAATTGCACAAGAAATTCAGCCAGGATTCAGGCTGCGTGCTCCCTGTCGTACAACTTCCCTGCAATCAGAACAAAAGCTTGGTAGAGATTGGACACAGTCTAACCTCCATGTTGACTCTGTGAATGCAAAGCAGGATCACCATACAGGACTGCAGGTAGCTTAGTGCCTGCCAGTCGGTGAGTTGGTCTCTCTGGTCATAAAGCAGCACTCTAGCCATTACACCACACTGTCTTTCTCTTCCTTCTAGGTTTTTATAGACTGACTAAGCCTGAAAAAGATAGACACTTTCCTTTTTCTGAATATTTTAAACTACAGATGTATTGATAATGAGAACACAGATAAATTTTCTGAAGCAATGTTGACAGCATTTTAAATGTCATCATTGAGATGTAATTGTTATTTAGTGGCATTAATTTATTTACACTATTAATAACTACTTTTCCCAGCCTCAGAGCAGGTTACATAAACATTAATAAATAAACCCATTCATTTTTATTCATCTTAATACCTCACATTGCAGTTAGATATTGATCTTATCATAGCTTGGTTTGCACTATAGTAATGTAACGGATGGACGCGGGTGGCGCTGTGGGTAAAAGCCTCAGCGCCTAGGACTTGCCGATCGAAAGGTTGGTGGTTCGAATCCCCGCGGTGGGGTGCGCTCCCGCTGCTCAGTCCCAGCGCCTGCCAACCTAGCAGTTCGAAAGCACCCCCTGGTGCAAGTAGATAAATAGGGACCGCTTACCAGCGGGAAGGTAAACGGCGTTTCCGTGTGCTGCGCTGGCTCGCCAGATGCAGCTTTGTCATGCTGGCCACGTGACCCGGAAGTGTCTCCGGACAGCGCTGGCCCCCAGCCTCTTGAGTGAGATGGGCGCACAACCCCAGAGTCTGTCAAGACTGGCCCGTACGGGCAGGGGTACCTTTACCTTTACCTTTAATGTAACGGATTGTGTGCTTTGTGATGTATAGCAACAAAACAATAGCATCGTTTATATCCTATTCTTCTTCCAAGGACTTCAAGTTTCTCCCCTCCACGACAACACTATGAGGTAGGTTAGGTTGGAGATAGGTTAAGTTGTGTGGCAATGACTAGCTCAAGTTCACCCAGTGATCTTTCTGGCTTAGTGGGGATTCGAACCCAAGTCTCTTAAGTCCATCACTCTGACCTCTTCCCCATGCTGGCTCTCAGTCAGTTTCTGTTAATATTACCACTCATAGCCTGAAATAATGTGCTTGATAAACAGATAGAGAAAGTCCCTCATGTTCTTTGAAGAATTGTTCTGCCCTCTATGGAAAGTGTTGTTTGAAATGCTAAAATCCAGAAAGGGAAGGAAAATAAACCAACATGTGTTTAAAACCACATGACTTTCAATTTCATTCTTGTTATTTAATGGACTGGTTTTGCTCACGACACTGGTTATAGGCAAGTGGCAACTACCATGGCTTTTGTTGGTGAGGGCAGGGGATAAATTGAATATAGGACCAACAACAACAACGAAACAACAATTTATGATGTGTACTTTCATGTTATTAATTTCATTTGAAAGTGTGAGTGCAAAAAGCAAAAATGAAATTACAAGGTGGCCTTCACTGAGAAATGAAATGATCCCTCCTGTGGCTCAGTGGGTCAGTGTGGCTGGCTGTATAGACATATAAGCACAGATACACATAAATACACACACACAGAGGAGAAGGTAAGTGAGAGAGCATGTACAATATAGCTGTGCACAACTTGCACAAATCTGACATAGATTAATTTTTGTCTTCTTTATACATAGAGTCTGTAAGAGTGAGTCACACTTGTGTCAACAAGCTGATGACTCTCCTTCCCTGTGGCGTACGACTGCACTGCTGCTGCCTTAGTTGGCTCATCGGTGGCAAATCTGTTGCGTTTATTTCTTTTTTGATACAGAAGGCATTAAATGTCACAGAGGGAGGGGAAAGCTTAGTTCTTTGCAAACAGAGACAGGCCAAGGCAGGAAGTCCAAACGGCGGGAAAAGTATAATAAACTAACTGCACAATTTGATTATACACGTCTGCTCAAAAGTCCCATTGTTCACTGGGGATTACTCCCAGGTATAGGAGTACAGTATAGGATGGCAGCCTAAAGCATTTGCTGTTTCTTTAACGATCTTCCGTAATCTCTGCTTGTAGCACCGCATCTCACTTTGCCTAACAGTAGGGCTGGCTCTGCTTATTCAGGGCATTGGTTGGAATCACATTCCAGTGGATACCAATGGGATATAAAAGATTCCTGGTTATTCTCCTTTGTTGCAGACTGCCTACCTTTCAACACTTCTCTGATGAAAATAGGGACACCCTGTATATAATAATAATAATAATAATAATAATAATATTTTACTATTCACACCCCACCCATCTGACTGGGTTGCCTCAGCCACTTTGTACGACCTCCAATATATAAAAAAACATAATTAAACATTAAACAAACCTCCCCTATACAGGGCTGTCTCAGGGGTCGAATAATTCTGATCCCGGACACACAAAATCAAAACATTAAATATCAGTGCCTTCCCTTCTTCTCTTTCCATGCTTCATGTTACATAGCATAAATCCCTGCACATTTTGTATAGCCATTGAGATTTTAAGGATGTAAAAATGAGTGTACTTTAAAATGTAAAACTGACAATTTAATAAAAAATATATTAAAAAAAATCAAAACATTAAATAAATTCCTGGCTGCACGTTCTCCTGCCGCCTTGGAAATATTAGGATAAAACTTGTGTGTGTGTGTGGTTTTTTTTTATTTTAATGCAGCCGTAACGTTCATCAACCCGAACCGCCCGAACCAACCTCGACCTCGCTTCGCCTCTCAGCGAAGCCAGACCCAGCGGCAGCCAGAACAGCTGCGCTTTCTCAGCAGGAGGCCAAAGTGCGGGCAAAGGAACCTCCCCCGGCGGCTTCACTGCCCCGCACTGCACATGTGCAGCCGCTTGGAGCGAGGCGGAGGGCTTTGCACATGCCCAGAAGAACCGCCTCACCTTCCCTCCCCGTGCAGGAGCTTCTGCCGCTTGCCCGGCGTGAAGTTCTTGCGGGCGGCCACCCCCCCCACCGCCTCGTTGTCATGCCGACTCCTCGCCGCCGCCCCCCCGCCGCCGGGGGGGAGGGCGCGCGCGCGTGCGGGTCCCCGTCTCCCTCCCTCCCCCCCCCCCGGCACATGCCCGCCTCCCGGCCGCCGGCAGGAGCAGCAGTTGCAATCCCCGCGCATCAGCCTGGGCTGCCGGGCGCTCCTGCCTCGGCGTGCTCCCCTCTTTCTCCGCCTCTAACAAAGGGATCGTCGGCGAGGGAGGCGAGGCAGCCCCCTCCCCACGCGACCACCCCGGGCTATTGTTGCAGCTTCATCGGACGAGGGCCGGGAGATGGAAGATGGAAGGAGGCGACGGTGGGGTAAGGGAGTCCCGCCAGCCGCCCTGCTCCGCGCCTTCTCCATTCCCCTTTCTTCGTGCGCCCTGGTAACGCCAGGCGCCCGTGGCTGAGTTTTGCTTTCTTACATAAATGCTGCCTGGGAACAGTTTCCTCTTTATGCGCTGCTTGGAGCCGCCGAGGCAAAGCCTTCCTCCCCCCCCAACCCCTCTCCCCTTCCCGCTGCTTCTGATGTGTGTGTAAGCGAGCGAATGAATGAGAGAGAAAAGGAAATCTATAGGGCGACGCGCCTTGCGCTTTTACGCATTTCTAGGGTGCTGTCGGGGGTTCTGTTGGCAACCGCGCCGGCGTCTTCAGACGAGTTCCATTCCCAGGGGGCGCGGGTGGGGAGCGTGGCTTACTTAGGCTGGGGGGAAAGGCACAGCTCAAATCCCTGCTCCTCTAAGACATATGGATATAGTGGAGAAGGCGGTCGTGTTTAGGCTGGCTTTTTCCAGGGTTGTTGGGAGGAAAAAGAGGGGCGCAGGGGGGTGGGCTTTGGAACCATGAGCACCACCACCTGCGCTCACCTGAGGACGAGCGACCTGTTTTAAAATAGTACAGAGGTCCCCTGCTTTGAAGTTTCCTGCTAAAATCTAAGCTCTGTTCTGCAAGCTGTTCTGTGTTTGACCATCCCCACCCCCGAAGCATGAGTTTAGCACTGTCCTACCTCGCAGGCTTGTTGTAAAGATTACTGGGAATATAAATGACGATGATGTTAATGTGTATTTAACAAAGATTGGGTTTTGTTTTGTTTTTTGCTATGTTTATGCTCCAGAGGCCGAAGCTTCATTGTGTTACAACAGAGGAACGAAAGTAGCACGATATGGCTGTGATTTCTCCCCTGCCTCTTTTGATATTTAGCACCTGTGGATAAAAACTGCACAGGCCACTAAAATTATAATGGAAATGCTTCGACAGCCAAAACAAAGTTGCAAGTTGGCATGTTTTTGCATCTAATTTGCTTTGGTCGTCGCTTTGTCTTTTGCTTCCTCCAGTTTTGTAACTTTGTTCTCTAGGGCTGCAATGCTTTTCCTGCTTAACCAGGAATAAATCCCACTGAACTCAATGGGACTTATTTTTCAGTGCGCATGTGTTGGGATCGTGCCTGTCCCTTTGTATTTTGCATAGCATCTAGGTCTTTAGGCGCATATCTACAACACTGGTAATTGTTAGGTTAACTGGGCTGTAGCCAACTTAAGTTCCACTCAGAGTTAACCCGTTGAAATTAATAGACCTAAGTTATTAGCAGTGCCCGTTCAATCTCAGTGGGTCTGTTCTGAGTATGACTAACATTTGGATACAGCTCAGTGTATTTAGCTAATTAAAGGACGCATTTCTGTGTCTTGACATCTGGGCACACTTGGGCCATACATCTTATAACTGCCGCAGGTCTTTGTCCCATATGGTCTTTACTCCCCCATTCTTAGTTGGTTGACAGCCTGCATCTGTCCCAGTTCATTCTAATTATATGCAGAAGAGTGCTCTGTGTGTGTGTGTGTGTGAGAGAGAGAGAGAGAGAGAGCGCTCTTTTCTGTTTCATCTGATTGCTTGAAACCTATTTTTAGTTCCAGAGATCAGGCTCAGTTTAACACATTGCAATGATGAACCTGGGGAATTTCCTGCAATAGCTCCCAAAAAGTCTGGACTACATTAAAGGCACTACTGTGAAAGAGAGAACTTTTGTTGAGGGTGGCCGTTGATAAAAATGCTTAACTCCTTTTCAATGACTGGAAGAAGTATCAAGCGCTGCAGCCGTACAGCTGACTTAGACATGACTTTGGGTCATGCGTTCTTGATTTAAGGGAGACATCTTTCCCTATGAGCAATGCAAGGCTGTTCTCAAAAGAACTGTCTTGTCAAGGGTCTGGCTCACCCTTGGGGGATTTCGGACCTTCCTCAGGTTTTTAATAAATGATTCTCCAGTTTTTTCTTTTATAGAAACAAGGGGGAAAAGTCACTAGCTGCATTCTGTCCACTGGCTGAGCAAGACTCCTGTACCCATTTATCAAATGGAACACAGCCATTGCCACTTGCTAGCGTTTGGTGGGATTCTTAAATATCCGGACGCGGGTGGCGCTGTGGGTTAAACCACAGAGCCTAGGACTTGACAATCAGAAGGTTGGCGGTTCGAATCCCCGCGACAGGGTGAGCTCCCGTTGCTTGGTCCCTGCCCCTGCCAACCTAGCAGTTCAAAAGCACATCAAAGTGTGAGTAGATAAATAGGTACCGCTCCAGCAGGAAGGTAAACGGCTTTTCCGTGCGCTGCTCTGGTTCGCCAGAAGCAGCTTAGTCATGCTGGCCACATGACCCGGAAGCTGTACGCCGGCTCCCTCGGCCAATAAAGCGAGATGAGCGCCGCAACCCCAGAGTCGTCCACGACTGGACCTAATGGTCAGGGGTCCCTTTACCTTTACCTATTGCATGTCCCTGAGGATGTGTTTAGCAATGTGTGTCTGCCCTTTTGTAGTGGAACCCCAGTGCAAGACATGGAGAGCTCCGGCCAACACGCTGGCTGTGTCAAGTGTGCAGTGATTCAGTTTGTGCCCATCTTGGCTACCATCATCTGGATTTGTCTTTCCTCTCTTCCAGTCTTGTGTACATGTTTGGTCCCACTGAGGTCAGCAGTGCACTTGGTGTACTTGATTCAGAAGAAACCCTTAAATAATGCTTGGAATATATACAGCACCACAATGTGTGTCACATATGTTGTCTAGGTAGCCCTTGCAAAAGTAATACAACAAAACAACACCACCACAAACTGGCTTATAAGTATGAAACCAAATTTACTAGAATAATATCTAGAATAGAGATAGACTTGTAACCATTCAAACAACAAACATACTAAGGTGCCATGTGCAAAACAAAGCCTGGAGATACTGTAAACCTGGAGTGGATAAATGTACAACTGTATCTTAACAAGTTACATGTGCAGTAAACGTTATACAGACTGGATAAATGAACATGATTACAAGGTTAAAGGTGCAGCATCACTTTTTGGACTGATGAAGCGTTATTCTCACCACGGTGGTGGCTTTGATTTGCCTTCCCGTGATTGCCTTCCTGTGGTTCAATCTTTGAAAAACAGCTTTGAATAACTTTTTCATATTCTCCAGTGTGCTACCCTTGCTGTTATGGTGGCACGGGGTTGCCGTTCTGTGATTGGACTTACGCTACTTGTTGAACGGTTCATTTATCCAGTCTGTATAACGTTTACTGCACATGTAACTTGTTAAGATACAGTTGTACATTTATCCACTCCATGTTTACAGTATCTCCAGGCTTTGTTTTGCACATGGCACCTTAGTATGTTTGTTGTTTGAACGGTTACAAGTCTATCTCTATTCTAGCTATTATTCTAGTAAATTTGCTTATATACTTATAAGCCAGTTTGTGGTGGTGCTATTTTGTTGTATTATTATTACTGTCACCACATTTGATACTTTGTGTATATACTTTGCAGCCCTTGCAAAAGGCCTGCTGCAAAATATTTCAGTGTATTTTCGCCTCTTCGAGGTTGCAGATGTACTTTCCTCCAGGATATTTACTTCATTCTTTTTTCCACCTCCTTTCTCATTTTTCTTTTCCAACTGACACCAACATTCTGTGGCCAACTGAGCTGTCCTTCCTCCTTCCTTCCTTCCTTCCTTCCTTCCTTCCTTCCTTCCTTCCTTCCCCCTTCCTTCCTTCCTTCCTTCCTTTCCTGTATCTTGTTTATGCTAATACCACCTCTTTGTTTTTTGACTTACCATGTTTTGGCTGTACAGTGGTACCTCTGGCTGTGGACGGGATCCGTTCCGGAGCTCCTGTCGGATCCCAAGGTTTTTGCAACCGGAGGCACCTGTTCTGCGCATGCGCGCGGTAGAGCGCTTCTGCACATGCGCATGTGGCGAAACCCGGAAAAATACTTCTGGGTTTGCCGAGTGCATGTCCCGAAGGATATTTAACCAGAGGTGCGTGTAAGTAGAGGTACCACTGTAATTCTGTTTGCACTCAGTATCTGAATTAGAAGTGGTGGTATTGTAGCCAGAAGATGAAATTGAGAGAAGGCCAAGGAGTTAACCAGGAAGTCCAGGGGTCTACATTATAAACTCATAATGACGCAGAGCAATCCATGCATGTTTGCTCAGAAGTAAGTTCTGGGGCTGGGCGACATCTTGTTTTCGACATCATGATATATCACCAACTAAATATCGCAATATACGGATATAACACGATGTCTGAAATAAGGCTGGAACTATGTAGAGGCAGACAGTAGGGTTGGGCAAATATATGGTTCTCAACTTTGTGATATAACACCAGCTAAACGGCGTGATAGACTGTTGTATCTCAAGTCTGAAATAAGGATAAAATTGTGCAGAAGCACTGGCTGGCTTCACAGTTTCCCCCACATTGTGATTTTTGTATAGCACACACGCACATCTTGAGTTGCAATATATTGCCAGGTCGAAAACTATGAAACCGATATCACAATATGGACTTCGAACTGGTTTTGGATGATATATCAATCTATTGCCCAGTCCTTGTAAGTTCCATTTGTGCTTACTTTCAGATTAATTCTGCCTATGTTTGCTGCTTTAGTGACACTACCTCAGTGTATTCCTGACCACGCTTTTGAGCGGCATTTCATATATGACGGTGCACATGATCTCTGAGCAGGAAAAGCGTCAAGTAAAATGTGACTTAGGGGCGTTTAACTGGTCGGAGGACTGTAGTCTTTATGTGCAGGCCTTGTGAGATAAATGGCATGCGAAGCTAAAGACTGTGTCATGACCCACAGGCTGCAATCCGGCCCAATTTGTTTCGTGAAAGCCTGCATATGCTCAAGATCCAAATTACAAGACGAGGAGAAGCAGTTTGTTCTGAGGTTTGCACCAGATCAGCAGCAGAGGCAAAAAAATAGCAGCTGGACTCCCTGACAATCTTTTCTGTCCTTCCTAGCCGAGACCACACTGCCTTCCATATTATCGCTCCCTACGTCTGACCAGAAGATCCTCATAAAATTGCTTGACAGCACAGGAAGTCGCAAAGCAGGGTTGCCAGAACAGATCTTATTTAGGCTCTGAATGACTTCAGAGTTCCATTAACTTTTTAAAGGGAGAAGCCAGATTCTGAGAATATCCGGCTCATTGCTGGAACTGATGAGATGCGACCGCTAATGCGTTGGTGAAAGGAAAGGAAGGGCAGCCAGCACCGAAAGCTCTGTGAAAAGCTTAAAGTAACAAGACAGTGGGATAAGTTTTGCAGAAGACTGCCTGCTTCAGAGGCAGCAGCAAATCAGCTAAAAAACACACTGGGCATCTTCCGTGCCACCACAAACTTCTGCTTGCTCAGAATCAAGTTTGTGGCCTTGCCTCTCGCTTATTTATTTTCCCCTCCCCATTGTTAATTCACTGAGCTATCCCACTTTTTAAGGTTTCATGCTGTCAAAACAGGCATCTTTAAGAGTTGAGGCATGGCTGCTTGAGACTTGGGACCTGGTGGGATTAGGAGATGCTGCAGAACAGCACTTCAGATGCTGCTGGGTTGATGGGGGACAAGGAGGTTCTCCTGTGGCCCAGTGTTGGCCCTCCAGAAATTGGGCAATGCTTGTATGGGAAGGAGCTATAGCATGGTCCTGGGGCATTTCGTAAGAACAAAGGAAGCTGCCTTGAATCAGATCTGTTTGCACTACTGCCTTCTGGCAGGAGATATAGAAACATCAAGTCAAGGACAAATAGACTGAAAAACAGTTTCTACCCAAGAGCTGTGGCCTTTTTGAATGCTGTAACTCGATAGTGTGACCTGGGAGATTGATGGGTGTGGGTGTGGGTGTGGCTGGAATGTGGTTTGTTGGTTGTTGTTGTTGTTTTGCTTTTGTTGTTTTTAAGGGATGGCATCCAATTTCGTTGCACTTGTGCAATGTTGCACTTGTGTAATGACAATAAAGAATCTAATCTAATCTAATCTAATCTAATCTAATCATTGGTCCATCTATCTAGTAGAGCTTTGTCTGCAGAAGGTCCCAGGTTCCATTCCTGACATCTTCTGGTGAGGTTGGAAGAAACCCGGGTCTGCAATCCCAGAGAGTCATTGCCGTCAGGGTGGATAAAAATCCCTGATCTTTCTAAAGGAAAAATCTTTCTGAAGATAGTTTTCTATTTAAGTTACATTACAGTCCAAAGGCTATTAATCAGGAAATTAGATTTTTTCATGTGTGCTAAAACTCAGTCTTAAATTGTTGTTTTTTAAATTGTTTAACCACACCAGTTAAGAAACATGCATATGCTATAATGTTATTGTTTTAGTTAAATGAATTGTTTAAATTGTTATTAAGGAAATGATTATTTTTCTCCTTCCAATAAAGTACAGCAGAAAAGTTGTCCAAATATAAACAGTTAGCTTATTAAACCTCACAATAATTTCGTAATTATTTGTCTATGTATTTCTTATAGTATAACCAAATCAGTGATTTTTTATATAACTGTAAAAACTTCTCTGAAAATTTATTCCGGTACTTTCGGGTTCGGCACGGTGCGCAACCCGAAATCATGCAACCTGAAGCATCTGTAACCCGACGTATGACTGTATATCGTCTTTTTAACATGTGTCAGATTGTGATGTGTCTAGATGTGCGTTGGGTGGAGAGAAATGGTGCCTATCTCCCAGATGATCTGGTATGCTTTGTATACATAAGAATAGAAAAATGTGGTTTAAGAGATTTGTAGGTCAAGCTTATGCATGTTTACTGAAAAGTAAGCTTTGGTGAGTTCAGCCCTTGAAAGTGCGCATAGGATTGCTGTATAAGTTGTGTAACTAATAATTGGAAAGCGTTTTGCCGAAGAGCAAGGAAATGAGAGGGGTGTGTATGTTTGCCATTGCAAAAAATAGTTCCCAACCCCCAACCCCCCCCCCCTGTGTGTTTAAGAGAGAAAGAGGGAGATAAGCAAGGATCTTGCTTTGCAGGGTGTTCAAGGTCAGTCTGCTGTTTTTAAAAAATAAATAAATCCCACTCCCGCTTTGAGATGAGCATTGCCAGTGGAATGTGTCACAGTGAACTGAACATGTTTTTCTTCTATTTTTGTTTGCAGGGAGAAGCATTTGTTTGGGTTAACGGTGCATCGGCTCATTCTCAGAGTGTTGCCAAGGCCAAATATGAGTTTTTATTTGGTGGATCAGAAAATGAAAGTATTTCAGAATCTGGTAAGCGTTGATCATTTCCCAAGTGCTGACTCTTGGGTGCAAGATTGTGCACTCCTTCAGTACTGGGTTTGTTTGTTTGTTTGTTTAAGTCGGACATATTGGTGTTGACATGTCCTTGATCTGAAATTAAGGCAGGTATAGGAAAGGGAGCTCCTGGTCTCTCAACTGTGATTATGATCACCTCCCTTCATTTCCTCTAAATAATAATAATAATAATAATAATAATAATAATAATAATAATTTATTATTTATACCCCGGCCATCTGGCTGACTTTCCCCAGCCACTCTGGGTGGCTTCCGATCAAGTGTTAAAAACAATACAGCATTAAATATTAAAAACTTCCCTATACAGGGCTGCCTTCAGGTGTCGTTTAAAAAGAAGATAGCTGCTTATTTCCTTCACATCTGAAGGGAGGGCGTTCCACAGGGCGGGCACCACTACCGAGAAGGCCCTCTGTCTGGTTCCCTGTAACCTCACTTCTCACAATGAGGGAACTACCAGTAGGCCCTCGGTGCTGGATGTCAGTGTCCGGGCTGAACGATGGGGGTGGAGACGCTCCTTCAGGTATACAGGACATAAGCCAAGAATGGAGACATGTGGACTCAAGATTGTGGTTTGACTCCATCTCCAGTGGTCAGGGAAGATGGGAATTGTAGTCTAATAACAACTGGAGGACCACCTGCCTTGGAAGTCTCATTGGCAATTCACACCACCTTGGATGAGCAGTGAGTGGATCTACTGGAAGTCTGATACTTCACACCCAGAAAAGTCCCCAAGGCAAATTGAGCAGATTGGTGAAACCCCAAACTGGATATATGATATGGCAGTAGGACAACCAGCCCCCACCCAATAATTTGTATCCTGCCTTCCTAAATATGAATTTACCTGAATCTTTTGGAGGGCAGTGGGCATGGTCCACAGATGGGGGTGGAGATCAGGCTCTAGATTGGGTAAACAAGAATAAGAGGGCCAGAAGCAGGTGCAGAGCTGAAGCCAAACAGAAGGCAGCAATGGAGGACATGAGGGAGCCAGAACCAAACACAAAGTCAAAGGCAGGCATGGGTTCACTGTTGACTTATTTATTTATTGCACAGATTTATATACAGTGGTACCTTGGTTTACGAACTTAATCCATTCCGGAAGTCCATTCTTAAACCCAACCGTTCTTAAACCAAGGCATGCTTTCCCATAGCAGCGGGGGACTCAGTTTACAAATGGAACACACTCAACAGGAAGCGAAACATGTTCTGCTTCCAAGGCAAAGCTCACAAGCCAAAACACCTACTTCCGGGTTTGCAGCGTTCTTAATCCAAGTTGTTCATAAACTAGGCTGTTCTTAAACCAAGGTACCACTGTACCACTTAACATAAAATGTCAAAGTGGTGTGCAAGAAAGGATAAGGACGAAATAAAATTCTGAATAAATTTCATTAATCAATGATACGCCAACAGCTGGGGCCACACTTCAGGGGAATCCTGAAGTCTCTGAAGCATCTGAATGTGAGAGGAGACTCCTGGATCAACCTATCCAGTTCAACATCCTGTTCTCAAAGTGGCCAATCAGATGCCTCTGTTAAAAATTGTAGGCAGGACCTGAGCTTAGCAGCACTCTCCACTCCTGCGGCTTCCAGCAATTGGTATTCAGGACCATTCCTGCCTCTGATTGTGGAAGCTGAGAATTTGGAGAGTCAGCTGACCATATTCAAGCTGGGAGGTCAGCTGACTCTCTCTTCAGTTAGAAGCTGCAACCTATTTTGCCTGGCTTCTTGAGGATCCAAAATAGTGGTGTCACAGAAGGTAGGGTGCTGGAGACTAGCTGCTGGCCCCTTGCATCGCAGAATGATCGGTTCCCATGTCTCTCCTCTTCCCCTGCAGCACGTTGGTCCCCAGTTGTTGTTGGACTACAACTCCCATCATCCGTGACCACTGGTCATGCTGGCTAGGAATGATGGGAGTTGTAGTCCAACAACATCTGGGGACCCACAGGTTGAGAAACACTGGTTAGCTGAACACGGGAAATGCTGTGCTTTTCCTGCCCCCTGTCGGAAAACCATTGGCAGTCAGTGCTAGGGGCAGTGCACAGTAACAGGACCTTGTTTTGCAGATTGTGTTAAGCTAAGGATTGCAAGGGAAGTTGGGAAGGGTGGAACAGAAATGGAACAGCAGGAGCACCGCGTCTGTGCCACTACTGTCTGTTTAGACACTGAGGTGTGTGATGGATAGTTGGTTTTTAAGAGAAGGTGGTAGAACATTGGGTGTAGTAAGCTTATGCCTCTCGTTACACTCAATGGTTTGTGAAGTCCGCAAACCCTGGAGGTAATACCAGGGTCCGTGTGGACATACTATAGCAAACGATCACTTCCATATTTCTCCAGAGAGCTGGACAGCTGTCACATGTGAACAGATAGCTGGCTGATAAAACATCCACTTCTGCTGTAAGAAGAGCAGGGGGCTTGGATCTGGAAAACCAACGATCTCAGGGCTGCTCCTGCAGGTACTTCAGTGTGGAAGCGCCCTCGGACCACAGTCAGTTCTTCTGCACATTGGGCAGGGGTTTTAAATACCGTATTGGCCTGAATATAAGCCGCACCCGAATATAAGCCGCACCTTTAAAATTGGAGGGGGGAAAATACCTGAATATAAGCTGCTCCATTCCTCGCTGCTCCTGGCTGCATACTGGGGGGGGGGGTGTACACTGCGTTGCTGGCGGAGGCCTTTCCCCTTCTTCGCTCTCTCCCTTCCCAGTCTTGGGGGAGAGGACAGGGGACTACGAACGGGGCGGGCACCGCTTTGCCGCGCTCCTGGTACTGTTTGCCGCACGCTCCTGGTTGCATACTGTAAGGTTGCTAATATAAGCTGCACTTTAACTTTTCACGGTCGGAATTTGGGGGGAAAGTGAGGTTTATATTCAGGCCAATACGGTAATTCTAGGTGGTGGTTTGTGTCTGTGTTTGCACATTAGGCTAATTTTGGCAGACCTGGGGAAGAAGGCTCTTTCTCACCCAGTCCCATCCTCGCTCTTTTAGGAAACAGAAGAAAGAGGAAAACTAAAGGAGCTTTTATCTGGAGTGAGGGGAGAAGAAAGGGACCATTGATTCATTAGTGAAAGTTCCCAAGCGTTGGCGTTTCAAGTGAGGAAAACTCTTGAAGTGCCTCATAAGAAACATTTACTGACTTGTAGAACTTGGCTCGTGTCAAGAAGGTTTTTTTAAAAAATAAAGAAAACCCATATTTGTTTATGGAACAGTCTTTATTCAAGAAACCCAGAGTATTGCTCACATTGGTAGAGCAGTCATCATAGCATTCAGTCCATGTAATCTCATGGTGGAGGTGAAAAGAGATACGATTAGATTACTTAATAGAAGGGATGCCAACTGACTGAAGAATTTTGTACTCAGTCACCTGCCTCTTAGCGGATTGACTGCTTTTTTTCTGTATGAGCCAAACAATATAGATGCCCTTGAAGAAAGAGCAATAAACTTACAACTGCAGAAAGGACTTTATGGTCTGAAAATAGAGATCATGTATGTACTTTTGTAACCCAAGATAATCTTTAATAAAAACAATTTTAAAAGAAAACTTAATAAACCAAAGCTCTCACTTTGCAAGAGAGGGGATCTAGAATATTTCTTTCTTGCTCTGTTACAGTAACACACTAGCACTAATAAAGCCCAGAAAGAAAATAAAAGGTGTACCCTCAACTTTCACTTCCACCAATAAAGATTACCCCTCACTCACCATTTAATCAGATAAAGTTTTGGTGGATTAATTTACTAGCTGTACTGATTAACTGCTTAAGGATCCCCCCTCCCCAATAGTATCTTATTGACTTACAGGTTATGGGGGGAACCATATATCCATGGCTAGACAGACTGTTATTATGAATTCTAATATCTATACCGCTGAAATTCACTACTCACTTCAGGTCTGATTCTAAACTCAAGCCAATGTGCTTGAAGTGTGGCTACGTATGTGTAAAAGGTAAAGGTAAGTGGACCCCTGACTGTTAAGTCCAGTTGCGGACGACTCTGGGGTTGCTGCGCTCATATCGCTTTACTGGCCGAGGGAGCCAGCATTTGTCCACAGACAGCTTCCAGGTCATGTGGCCAGCATGGCTAAGCCACTTCTGGTGAACCAGAGCAGCGCACGGGAACGCCGTTTACCTTCCCGCCGAAGCGGTACCTATTTATCTTCTTGCACTTTGATGTGCTTTCAAACTGCTAGGTTGGCAGGAGCAGGGACCGAGCAACGGGAGCTCACCCCGTCACGGGGATTTGAACCGCCGACCTTCTGATCGGCAGGCCCTAGGCTCTGTGGTTTAACCCATAGTGCCACCCATGTCCCTTAGGTATGTGTACATATCTCTATATATTTCCTTCTCCATACTGAATGCCATAAAGTATGCCATCTTAATACACCTCTGCTGCTGCAGTTTGTTAAATGGTTATCTGTGCACTGCAGCCTGTGCTAACCTGCAGCCAATCCAGATGGTTTGGATTGCAATTCCCAACTGCCCTGTGCTGGCCGTGGCAGAGTTTGGGGTCCCATATTTCAACGGGTGCTCTGTGTGATGCCCAAACCTGGTGCCCTCACTTCTCTCTATCCATTCTCAATCATAGTTGCAGTGCCCCCCAAGGCTCTTGGCCCAGTGTGACTGGACTGGTTTTGCCCCCCTAAATCCTCTCCGGTCCTGACTGCGGCTGATGGAAGTTTGGTCTAAGCAACAGCTGCAGGGGCCACATATTCCCCACCAAGAGACATCCATTCCCCCCCTCAAATTTAGGCCCTGAAAAAGGAGATAAATCTCCAAATGGCAGCTCTACTAGCAACTCACTAGGAACAAAATGTTGTCAACACCCAAAGAGGAAACTGTGTCAGCCAGAGACTCTATTCTGTGAAAGCTAAACGCTACAATAAATCTTCTGATCCCTAAGATGCCATGGTTTTTTTAAAAAGTTTTTTTTAACAAGCCGTCCGTCAAAGGCCAAAATTGGGGATGAAATAGGGAATACCAGTTATTTGTGATAGATGCCTGCTGGGGAAATGAGCTGTATGCCTCCGATGTTCTACTGTGGTTGTCGTTAGCAGAAAAAATTTAGTAGTTTCACCCGGAACAACAAGCTATGTGACAGATTTGCAAGGAGGAGAGCCAGCGTGGTGTAGTGGTTAAGAGCAGTGGACTTGTAATCTGGTGAACTGGGTTCAATTCCCTGCTCCTCCACATGCAGCTGCTGGGTGACCTTAGGCTAGTCACACTTCTCTGAAGTCTCTCAGCCTCACTCACCTCACAGAGTGTTTGTTGTGGGGGAGGAAGGGAAAGGAGAATGTTAGCCGCTTTGAAACTCCTTCGGGTAGTGATAAAGTGGGATATCAAATCCAAACTCCTCCTCCTCCTCCTCCTCCTCCTCCTCCTCCTCCTCCTCTTCCTCTTCTTCTTCTGTTTTCAAGTTTCTTTTTCATTGGACCTGAAACGGATGCATCTTCTCCTTCAATCATGCATCATGAAGGTCCTGCAAGAATCCAAAGACCTAGAGCTTTCATTTGTTATTGGCCCCCCGGCTTAATTTTGTGATCGGTTTTAATCTGCAATTAATTCTTTAAGGTGATTAGCCGCACTGATTATTTGATTAAAACTTGGAGCCCTGCTTATTAAGGTTTAGCCATGAAAATATTTGCTCAGATAATGCCAAAGAGTTTACAGAGGCATGTGATTAGGAAGGGCATGGTGCTCTCTAAATATGTGAACCCACCTATCCAATTTGATTCCCCCTCCTCATTTCAAAAATGAGGAGTATGCCACCTGCAGACATTTGAGTTGTCAGAAAGGTCCCTTATGAATTAGCACAAAGTATCCCATGCTGTTCTGGCTTTGCAAAAACGACAAGTTACTTAGCACTCAAAACCCCAGAAACAAAGTTTGTGCACGTCCTTTAAATTTGTTTTTGGTTGTTGTTTTGTTCAGGGCCCACTTGCTTCCACGCAGGCCTCAAGTTTAGAGCTGCAAGCATTCCTCAGTGGCTCTATCAAAGCTTTACGTGATAATCAGTGAAGATGAAATTTAACTGGTGAGGCTGTGAATTGAGAAGGTGGAGCCTTTGCACAGTCGGGCAGTACTGGGGTGGTGGTGCTTCAACATCAAAAAGAGGACACAGATTCGCAAATGCTCATTTAGATGTATAGATACAACTTTATTCATAATTGCTAGAATTTCGAAAAAAGTACAATACATCTTGCCACAGTGGGAGAAAATAAGCAAGTGGCCTGTGTGCTTTCTCATCTTGCTATTAAGGCGCTAACTGTTGGTGGGAACCTTCAACATTGCTTGTTCTTCCTCCTTACGGTTCTTTGTCTCTGAAACAAACTTGGGCCAGACACCCATTTGGCTATTATTATGATTTTAATTATTACGTTTATTCATTGCTTACTCCAAAAATGTCTCAAAGTGATGTACAGTTTTAAAAACATACCATATTTTTCGCCCCATAGGGCGCACTGGCCCATAGGGCGCACCTAGTTTTTTTGGGGGGGAAATAAAGAATTTTTTTTAATTTCCCCCCCAGGCGCGGGGCTGGGGCGGGGGAAGCCCAAGCTTCCCCCGACCCCAGCCCCCAGAACAGGCTGCTATCCGCAAGCCTAGGGAGCCCGGCAGGAAGTCGCGCCGGTCACCCCAGGCTTGCGGATATCTGCCCGAAGTTGTGCAGCTCTCCCACGGCTTGCGGAGAGCTGCCTACATCCTGAAGCCTGGGGCACACTGAGCTCAGCGCGCCCCAGGCTTCGAGCTTCACGCAGCTCTTGGCAAGCCGTGGGAGAGCTGCACGACTCCCACGGCTTGCGGAAAGCTGCCTGCAGGCTTCGGGCTCAGTGCGCCCCAGGCTTCAGGATGGAGGCAGCTTGCGGAGAGCTGCGCGAAGCCCAAATCCTGCAGGCAGCTCTCTGCAAGCCGTGGGAGAGCTGCGCGACTTCGCGCCAGGCTCCCATGGCTTGCAGATAACTTCCTGAAGCCTGGAGAGCGAAAGCCTGCATTCGCCCCATAGGACGCACACACATTTCCCCTTCATTTTTGGAGGGGAAAAAGTGCGTCCTATAGGGCAAAAAATACGGTACATGATACACGCTGTGTTTGAAATTCACCAGGTGGTATTGGCACTTGCAACCAAGCAAAGATACTCGGGCGCCAAGATGGCGCCTGACGTCTCTACCATCTGGAGGTACATGCCTAAGGATCCTTGGATCTTGACTGTTTTCACACACTAGTAACACATCCTGTAGAAGTCTATCCGTCATATTTTATTTGCACAATCACAACGAATTTCGGGAACCATAAAGTCGTGTGGGAAAATACGACTTTTGAGCCGCCTGGCCCCCAAATGGCAACTGGGCATTCTGTTTTGGCGACTGTAAGCCTGGTTTAAGGAGCCATTTGGCGCCTAGCTTATATACCTGAGTTTCTAACACTGGATACAGGATTTAAAATGCACCCAAAATATAGTAAAGGTAAAGGGACCCCTGACCATTAGGTCCAGTCGTGACCGACTCTGGGGTTGCGGCACTCATCTCGCTTTACTGGCCAAGGGAGCCGCCGTACAGCTTCTGGGTCATGTGGCCAGCATGACTGAGCCGCTTCTGGCGAACCAGAGCAGCGCACGGAAACGCCGTTTACCTTCCCGCTGGAGCGGTACCTATTTATCTACTTGCGCTTTGATGTGCTTTCAAACTGCTAGGTGGGCAGGAGCAGGGACCGAGCAACGGGAGCTCACCCCATCACAGGGATTCGAACCACTGACCTTCTGATTGGCAAGCCCTAGGCTCAGTGGTTTAACCCACAGCACCACCCGTGTCCCTCACCCAAAATATATAGGACATTAATTGACTGAGAGCGATAATAAAAAGGACAAATCGTACCGAACCATATGAAAAGTTGAACACCAATATAGGCTTCTCGTTGCACCCTATGACCCCAGTTAAGAGCTAAGTGCCCGGGTGAACAGAAACATCTCCTCCCAGTCTCACTATTTCTCATGTCTCCATTTTCTCCTCTCCTGCCATCGCATGCCTCTTGCCTCAGTGAGCAACCTGGCTACCGAATTCTGTGCCAGTGGACATTTCCGGACGGAAACTTTTTCCTTCTTATTTTCTCCCTTTCCTAATGTTTTATTTCTCTCTTCTCTCTCCTTGGCTTGTCAGACTGTTGTTGTTTTGGGGGGTGGTTTTTGGGTTTTTTGCAGTTGACACCATCAACAGAAACAGAGCATCTGGGTCCTAGCAGACTTGCTCTTGCAAGGGCTGTTATCTCAATGTCCAAGCTATCTACCGTCACAGTAGTTGGGAGAAAATAGCGTTTTGTGTGCTTGTGTTCTTCAGACACTTAATTTTGACTGCATAATCCTGTGTGAGTCCACTTAGAAGAAAGCCCCCTGAATTCAGTGGGACTTACAGAAGATTAGAGCCCTATTACTGGCATTTTCTCCCTGTAGCAAAGTAATTCTGCCCATAAGGTTAATGCTGTAAAGTGGCACCTCTAAAGTAGCTAATGAACCCTTTTGCCCATCTCCACTCCACAGTATATTTTCCATTGGAGATGTTGTGGTTTTATATACAGTAATGCAGATTTTAATATGTGCGATAGGCTTCATAACCATGTTTATGATGCTGGAGGACTGCAAAAAGGGATGTCATCTGTACCATCATTTTTTCAGGATAGCATGATCATCTGCAAAGCTACCTCCCATGTACTTACCATACGTAGACCACTTTCCGTTCCTCCCATATAAACTGTGGTTTTGTCTCAAATGGCACGGTTGCTGGAGTGACAGCCTCACCCCATTCCGGAGGTGATGATTTCTTTGTCACGAGCAAATGGCTTGGAACAAATCCTGAAAAGGTTTGTCAGGAGAGCTGCAGGATTATCGCAGCCAATCATTACAGAGAGATTTGGTTATTTGCAGCTTGGCTAATGGGATGTGTGTGTTTTTACATTAATATATTAATGCAAATCGCTTTACTCCGATTGGTTACGTCTCACTGAGGAGCTTTACTGCAACACTCAGAATGCTGTTGAGAATTCCGGTCGCTCAAGCAGTTGGGGAAATGGCTTCAGGAAGTCCGGGCTGCCTCCCTGCTCTTTTCTAAAACATATTCTTGGGTTTGGGGAATGGCACTCACACCTGATTCAGGAAGTGGTTACAGAAAATGGAAGGAAGGAAGCATTGCATTTTCTCTAGGAGGCTTCGTTTGGTCCAAATTGAGTACAGTGGTACCTCGGGTTATAGACGCTTCAGGTTACAGACTCCGCTAACCCAGAAATTGTACCTCGGGTTAAGAACTTTGCTTCAGGATTAGAAGAGAAATTGCATGGCAGCGGTGCGGCGGCAGTGGGAGGCCCCATTAGCTAAAGTGGTACCTCAGGTTAAGAACAGTTTCAGGTTAAGAACGGACCTCCGGAATGAATTAAGTTCTTAACCCGAGGTACCACTGTATACATTTCCAGAGTTAACACCAAATACATTACTTCTGGTAAATGAGCCACCGTAGCTGATAGAGTGCCGTGAAAATTTGTGTCCCGGGCTTTTTAGATTTGTCTACCCATGTGCTCAGGGACGTGGGTGGCGCTGTGGGTTAAACCACAGGGTTAAACCACAGAGCCTAGGACTTGCCGATCAGAAGGTTGGCGCTTCGAATCCCCACGACGGGGTGAGCTCCCGTTCTTCGGTCCCAGTTCCTGCCAACCCAGCAGTTAAAAAGCACATCAAAGTGCAAGTAGATAAATAGGTACCACTCCGGCGGGAAGGTAAACGGCGTTTCCGTGCACTGCTCTGGTTCATCAGAAGCGGCTTAGTCATGCTGGCCACATGACCCGGAAGCTGTCTGCGGACAAATGCCGGCTCCCTTGGCCAATAAAACGAGATGAGCGCCGCAACCCCAGAGTCGGCCACGACTGGACCTAATGGTCAGGGGTCCCTTTATCTTTACTACTCATGTGCTCTCTGAAACCAAAGCGGCGGCACATTGGTTGCTAGATGTGAAATACATTGGCATTGTTTCCAGCTCTCCCATCCCACTCAACACTTCATAGCCCAAAGCAGCACGCAGGGGCGTAGCTAGCTGCTCCGGCACCTGGAGCGGTGTGGGAGGGGTGAGCCGCCCACGGGGGTGGCGTAGGGAGCTGCCTACGGAGTCCGCCTGGTGGATGCAAGCCCCACACTGTTGTTTCGGGCAGCGCAGGGCCCCGAGCCACCACATCACTCCCAGCAGAGATGCGTGGCTCCTGCATGCTGCAGGCAGTAAGTGTCGACCCCCGCGGTGTGCCATTTTGTCACCCCCCTCAAGGATGACACCTCCCCGCGCCCCCTTTCCTATGCCCCTGGCAGCGCATATGTGTTTGGGTAAATATCCTCTTGCCTGCTTTGAGCCTCAGTTCCCTCTCTGGCCTGTGTTGCAACTGACCACGTCTGGCTTCCAGAGGGCAACACCACACAGTTGCTTGATAAGAACATAATTCCTTATGGACCCTTTGCTCAAGTTATCCTGTGTGACGCACAAGTATGTGTCAAAAAGGCAAGCTGGCAATGTTTGTGATTGTTTAACTGTGAGCTTCTAATAGGCATGGGGGGGCACTGTGAGAATGGGATACAGTGGTACCTCAGGTTACATACGCTTCAGGTTACAGACGCTTCAGGTTACAGACTCCGCTAACCCAGAAATAGTACCTTGGGTTAAGAACTTTGCTTCAGGATGAGAACAGAAATGGTGTGGCGGCAGGGGAGGACCCATTAGCTAAAGTGGTGCTTCAGGTTAAGAACAGTTTCAGGTTAAGAACAGACCTCCGGAGCGAATTAAGTTCTCAACCCGAGGTACCACTGTACTGGACTACATGGGCCATTCTCTGAAGCCAGCAGGGCTCGTCTTACGTTCTAGTTGAATTTGCAAATTGTAGCAAACCAGCTTTCCTGTAATTTCCCGCAATGAAATACAGTAATCCTAATAAATTATAGTAAAATGTTACATCCGTAACTGCAGTTTTAATTAATGCTGAAATATTTTCGTCGATGAATGGGTGTAATTAAAAAAGATGAAAGGCATAACGATAGGCAAAACATTTGTTTTGATTGTGGTTTTAGTAGCTGTTAATGTTTTTCTTCTTCTTCTGTATTTCCTTTGTGAACCACCAAGTGAAACCATATTATGGAACGACTATAAACATTCAGTATGCAAATAAATAATGTAGTTCCTGTTTTACTTCCCATTAAGTTGTGTTCCACAATCAGGCTTCCTTTGCCCCGCTTAAATTATCTGGCTGAGATTCTCTCACATACAGATTAGTAATGTTCACTTTTTGCTGCTTATTAATTGAGATCCATTTGTAGCTTTTGGATTACCCTGATGTTCAGCTGTGGGCTTCCGATAGGCACTTGGGTGACAGCATTTGAATTACCCTGATGTTCTTGTTTTAAATCACAAAATTGGGAGGGGTTTCTCCCCTTTGTGCTAACAACATTGAAGTTTTGTGCTAAGACAACTGCATCCTGTATAGCCTTTATAATTATGCCAAATTGTTTTTGTGTATGCTTTACATCTCTGCATACTGTACTCTGGTCTGGTTACTTATGAGGTGAAGCATGGAGCTTTACATGGCTCACAGTATGGCTAGTTCTCGAGTCACACAATGCCATAGTTAAAAGCAAACCATGGTTTACTGTGACTGCAAAGCATGCTGGTACATGCTACTGACAAATTCTTGTGCTTATCTGCTGTTCCTTCTGCTGTTGTCATCTTTTATTGTCAGAACCCAGGATCACGGTCTGTTTCTCTCCAAACAAACTGCAAATGCTAAGACAAGAAAAAACTTTGGTTACCACTCATGAGAGAGAAACAAATCATGAGCCTGGGTTTGGACACGACAAGCCAACATCTGGCTTGTTTTCTGATGGCGCAACAGCTGGAGAAGAGCCCAGTGAGGATTTTTCAGCAGCACGCCCAGCATGTTTCTCATTTACAGTAAACCATAATTTGCATTTAACTATGGTTTATTGTGACATGCGAACCAGGCTGATTCAAGTATATTTTTGTGAAGTCATGAAGGAAAGATACATGTTTGTGTGTGTGTGTGTGTGTGTTAAAAGAAGATAGCTGTTATTCTATGCTCAATATTGTCTTTTGCACTTTCCCCTTTTGCTCCTACAAAGTCCTGGCATATACACTCCCCTGACTATCCTGAATCCTGTGTGCACATGTATGCATAGCACAGGGAGGAAAAACACCTATGTTGTAAAAAATATTCAGAACTGGAATAGACATAAGATAAAAGCAGCAGCAGACAAGCATGGTGAGCTTGCTTTCATTTGTAAATCCATAAAAGAAAATGCTCAGTTACGGCGTGCCATCATTGATTGTGTGTGCGTTGCTGTGTCACTGGTATTAATGCACCGGAACTTCTCCTCCTTGCTTTTATTTGGTTTTTGCTTTACGATGACGCCTAACAAGGAATAAAATTAACTCTCGTTAATCATTAATGTCGGCTGCAAAAATCATATCCAGACAGTAGATCTTGATTTTTATTTTTATTTTAAGAAAAGCTTACTGTAGCTATTCTGCTACAAGCTGCTGAGGTGGACTCATCTTCAGCCATAGCTGGAATGAGACTGCAGTCCTTTCTCCAGTTTCATAATGCTCAGAATGCTTCCATTTACATCACTGTGTGCAATGCAGGGCAACGGGCTGCTGCTGCTGCTGCTGCTGCTGCCGCCACCGCCAGGAAATTTGAAACTATTCTGAAATCCAGTTGACTTAGAACGGCAGCAATTGAATTAAGCTTGCATCCTTATTAGATAAACTGATGATCTGTGTGTTTTCATTGACCAATGGGTAACTGCTGGAGCTACAGTAATCTCTGTGAGTAGTAGCCTCTGTTCAACAAAATTATATCTTATTTGTTCAGGGAGATGATAGGGATTTAGGGACACGCGCAAACTCACGCACCCACAAACGTGTGTGTAAAAGAGCACTCTCATTTTCTGCGGGGGGAGGTCTATGAATGTGCTTTGCTTCCCGAGCTAGTTTCAGGCATTCAGCCGACGGTCTCCCTTTGGCTTTTTAACGTGTGACATATAGACCATATTTATTCCAACGCTCAATTAAGTTTTTGGATTCTTAAAAGCCCCCGTCATCAGGAAGGACGCCAGCTGCTTCCATGCTATATTTGCTGCACTGGCTCAGCTTTCTCATGCAGACTTATACCTCAAGGCACAAATGTGTTTACCAGAAAGAAATAAAACTTAAGTTGGGAGGGGGGAGAGATAGACGGCAAAAGGGTTTACCTGGGGGGCGGGAAGGGAGATTTACCCAGTTCCTTTTCAGTATGCATGATTTCTCTGCTTTTCTTCCGTGGAGTGGCACCTAAAATGTTGTAGCTGTGTTCCTTTTACTGGTCTTGTTTGTGAGGCAGTTATATTGGGCTGTCGGGCCAGGGAGGGTGGGTGAGTGGAGGATTGACGTGATATGCTCGTTGTTGAACAAGACATGATGCTGTGTGGCTTGATGGGAACGAGGGAGGAGTTTCTCTTAAAGAGCTTGGAACACTTAAAAAAAAAGCTTTTGTACCTGAATAGAACGAGGCGCTCTTGGATGGGGAGCAGAGGACTTTTAAAGAAGAGAGCGGGCAGACTTTTAAAGAATAATCACATTACTGCTAGCACAGCGAAGCCAGAGCACAGCTTTAATCCTCCCATAAGTTCATTTGCAAGTGAAATTAGAAATTGAAAGTGAGGCTGGCATTTGCTCGTTGCTCCTGATTGACAAGTGGTAAACTGTCCAATTTTTTTTAAATGCTACCATACATTTCAGCTATCGGTAATTATATCAGTGCTAACACCTGCTTGGTGCTGTCGAGTATTTCAGAGTGCTTCCTATTGTTATGTTATTCTTACAAGGTGGTATTATTATTCCCATTTTGCGCTAGGGTGGGCTGATGGAATCAGGCTGCCCTGTGAGTTTGTGGATGAGCCGTGATCCAAATCTGGAGCTTTAATGATTCATAGCTCAGCCTCTCAAGATTATATTGAAGAGGCATTGATAAGTGCCGACTGGTAGGGTATCAAGTGGTATGAGTGGAAATCAGTCTCTGAATCTTACGACTTTGCTTTTGCTCTATCTCATATAATGCTTAGAGCAGCAGTTCTGAAATCTCATGGTTTTCTGGACCACTTAAAAATTGCCAGAGGGCTTGGCAGACCACTTAATATACTCCCTACCCCCTTTAGCCCCATTGTCATAAAAAAAAAACCAAAACAAAAACCCAATTCTCTTATGGAATCAGAGCCCCTTTAATTGGTAAAAAGCTTTTTTGGGAAATGGTTGATTGCACCAGCACCGTAATATGGAAATACAGTGGTACCTCAGGTTAAGAACTTAATTCGTTCTGGAGGCCTGTGGTTTTTTCTTTTTGGGTTTCCTCATTGCTTAACAGCAGAAGACTAAGCTACCCTGTTTCAGATACAGCTGGAGATTTTGTAATTGGCAGTGAAAATTCACCTGCAGCAGGCAGGATGCAAAATTATATGACCGCCTTAGTGGCCATTGTCTCACCACCAGTGATTGTGTCAGTGTGACCTCAGGTCACCTAAGCAACAATTGTTCAGTTGTCCTATAGCAGCTATTGGGCACATGGCTCTGGGATAAGGCAAAGGAAGCCGCCTGTCAACAGGCTGCCAATCAGCACTTAGTGGCCTGGACCATCTGCCAACAGACTGCCAATCAGCAATTAGTGGCCTGCACCACCTGTCAACAGGCTGCCAATCAGCACTTAGTGGCTCTGCCACTGAGCTATAAAGCAGGAATGCCCTACTTTAAATTTTGCCTCTGCTAGGTCTCACTAGTGTGGTAAACACAGGTGTTAAGCTGTACACATCTGACTGAAGGTTGAGGCATATGTGACTGAATAAGTACTGATCCATACAAAACATAAATGACAATATAAGTTATTTGCGCATTAAGCCAGATAGCAAGTGTGTCTAGACCAGCCTTCCTCAGCCTTGTGCGCTCTAGATCTTTTGGAATATAGCTCCCCAACCTCAGCCCTAGGTTGGGGGAAGCCTGGCCTGAAGTGGAACTCTTCTCCCCTGAAACTCATTCTTTGGCAAGCTGCTTCCTTCACTTGCAAATTTCCAGACCTGAGCCAGTGAGAGTTGGGGGAGAAATGTCTGGAATCCTGTTGGGTGGTGTTGGGAAGCATGTTGGAGGGAGGTGGGTAAAAAAAAGATTTTGAAGAAAAGCAATGGAAGGGATTAGTGAGAAGACGGTTCTTTCTGAGTGTGTCTGAGACTGTCCCAGAAAGAGCCTCTACCCCAGCCTAGACCCACACTGGATCTCGTGAGTGGAACAGGGGCACCCCTCTGTGGTTGCCGTGGGCATCAGAACTACTCAAGGTGCCATTGAAGAGCCTCATGATGAGAGCAAGGCCCCTCTTCTCCCACCTGGGGGAAGGTGAAGGGCAGTGGCAAGCACACATTTGGGCAAGCCACTTAGCCTCTCCTTAAGCCATTGTTCCATGGGTTACTGAGAAACTGTATCGAAGGACACCGAACACTTAAGAAGCATTATACGCAAGTGTAAAGAGGATGCCGAGCAATCTAGAAACTGAATAGCAGTTTTCTGTCCTTTGAGCAATGCTTTGGTATTTTGCCGATCAAGAAAGCATCCTTTAAACTTGCTACTCAGGAGAAGGACTCTGCGGCTTCTGTTTATAAACAATCGAAGCCATTATTGAATCCGAACAATGGGTGCTACTGAGTGCTGATCTCCTTTGGGAGATCTGCCTTGCTAAGTAGTTCAGTTTTCAGCCATCTGGAAGAAAAAAAAGGTAAACCTACTATCCTAAGCAGCATTGGGGATAGCTATGTCTTCTGACATTTATGGCACATAATACAACCCCAACCACCCCCAAAACAAAAACAAGTAACATTAAGTAGCGTGGTTCACATACTACCCTAAACAATGGTTCATTCATTCATTCATTCATTCATCATTTTATTTGTATGCCGCCTTTCCATAATTAAAACAGTGCTCAAGGCGGCTCACAACATGACAAGATTTACATAATTGCCAACATAACAAAAGTCATAAACAATAAATAAAACACATCGAAAAGTACACAACCAAATGGAAAACAATTTCCACATAAATAATAAAATCTAAAACTGAGAGTTTTAGATGCGAGTGGCGCTGTGGGTTCAACCACAGAGCCTAGGACTTGCCGATCAGAAGGTCGGCGGTTCGAATCCCTGCGACAGGGTGAGCTCCTGTTACTTGGTCCCTGCTCCTGCCAACCTAGCAGTTTGAAAGCAAGTAGATAAATAGGTACCGCTCTGGCGGGAAGGTAAACGGCGTTTCCGTGTGCTGCTCTGGTTCGCCAGAAGCGGCTTAGTCATGCTGGCCACATGACCCGGAAGCTGTACGCCGGCTCCCTCGGCCAATAAAGCAAGATGAGCGGCGCAACCCCAGAGTCGGTCACGACTGGACCTAATGGTCAGGGGTCCCTTTACCTTTACCTTAAGAATACAGCATTAATATCAATCACAATTTAAAATGACATAGATAAAAAATAAAAGCAATTTAAAAACAAAACAAACAAAAATGGAGCCCTCTCTGCCCAGCAGCAGCGTCAGCAGTCCTTTGTGGTGCCTGTCAGGCCCCGCCCCAAGCCAGGTGGAGAGAAAAGGGCAGGCCCCTTCAGACTCCCAGCAGGTCAGTCCTGGGCAGCAGCAGCAGCAGGTCAGTCCTGGTTTAAAGTAAACACTTAGTATTTGGGGGCACACTGCTTAAAAGCCCCTGCAGTTTTGCTCTCCCACTCCTGCTGATGCTGCACAGGGAAGGAAAGAAGGGAGACTTGTCATTATGTGGGAACCTAGCCTCATGGTTTGTTTCTCTGCAAACAGCCAGGAGTGGAAGTCAAAGGTTGTTCATGGCCTTCTGCACGTGGTTTTTTCCAGCGGAAACAAAGCACCTGTCCAGTTCTTATGTAGTGACAACATACTGTGACTTGTCCTCCTCCCCAGCGTGTCATCAACAGGAGCAGGGAAGGAGCAAAGTGTGAGGTGGTAGGTGTGGCTTCAATCTCTTCCTGCTGGGTGTTTTTAAGAAGCGCCAGTGGTACAGAAGGGGATCTTTGTGTGGTGCAGGTGTTCATGATGCTGGCAAGCAGGTGAGTGGATTTATTGAGCCAGTTTAGCTTGAACGGCTTCCTTTGAAGTGTCTGGCTCTTGGGGGTTTTCAGCTGGTGAAGAGAATTCTTTGTCGGGCTATTCCTACCCCCTCTCTCAGAACTGCAGCTCCCCAGAAAGAGGTGATGGCAGACTGTTTGGAACTTTTAAAACTTGGAAGCCTGGCCTTCCAAAATGCAATGCTGTCCCAAACCCCAAAGCTGTATTAAAAGCAAGCCCAGTAATAAGACTGAATGAGAAATGACATCATGCAAGAGAGACCGAAATGGAACACTGTTTCCATGTAATAGGAATGCAGACAAAATATCGGTGCTGGAATTAAGTCCTTGTTATTCTGCTTATTTTTTTGCAGGCAGCCATGGAGGTAGCACTCTCCTTCCACACAACATCAACAACGAATTCCCGGAATATGGGGCTGTGGAGGAAGGTGCCAAAACTTCGGAAATTCCCTCTGAGGTTCACGAAGACGAACTAGTGTGTGTTTCTGAAGGGCAGCCATGTGACCAGCTGCCTTCTGAGAATGGCAGACCTAGTGATAGGGTAGAGTTTTTCTCTGAGGGGTTACAAATGGCTCCCCAAGAGGAAGAAGTGTCAGAACAGTTTGGCAGGCCAAGTGAGACTATAGAAACCTCCCAAGATTTAGAATCTGAAAAGGCACTTGACAGGGAAAACGATGCTTTCGGTTCGGAGATGCGAATGGAAAAAGAGAGGAAAGCTGGCAGTGGGGTTGAGGAGGCAGCCAGGGAGATGGTTCTTGCAGGCCAAGAAAAACCTCCAGAAATGCCTCTTCCATCTGAAGCAACAGCAGAGAGAAAATTGTATTGGATCGCAGAAGAAGACTCTATGGTCTTAACTGTGGAAATACAGCCCGAGACCTTACGAACTGCTGGCGGTGCAACTGAGGAGGCCCACAAAATATGTGAAACCAGTTGCCATAAAGCTCTGGCCCAGCCAGAGGACAGAAAGGTGGGTGCTTCAGGAGTCCTTGGCGGTGCCTGGGCAGACTTTGAGCGGGAGTTTTCTGTGTTTGATTCAGACAAGGAAGAAAGAGCGCCCGAGAGGAGGATATCCAAAGAGGCGGCTGTGAGCAAACATGTGGAATTTCAAGGGGTGGAAATCCTTTGGATCCAAAAAGCAGAGGAGCAGAAGGAAACCGGACTCTCTGACACGGATCGTGTAGAAAGAAGATTCTCAAAACACCACACACCACCTGCAGTCTCATCAGAATTGGACTGTTTGCCGGAACGCTCCTGGAATGTATCCTGGGAAAACTTCAGGCCTTTAACTTCGCTGGCCGAAGGTGGAGAGGATGAAGTCTTCATACTAGAGGAAAAGAAGAACTGGGCACTGGAGAGGAAATCTATGTCGGACAAGGACAGGTAAAAAAGAATAAAGAATGAGAGAATGAGAAAGTGTCTCACTCTGTCTCTACAGATTTGGGAGGGAACACAGTCCATACTTAGGAGTGCTACTAGGCAACATGTTAGGTACAGTCATACCTTGGTTGTTGAACGGAATCCATTCCGGAAGTCCGTTCGACTTCCGAAAATGTTTAACAACCAAGGCGCGGCTTCCAATTGGCTGCAGGAGCTTCCTGCACTCAATCGGAAGCTGCGTTGGACGTTTGGCTTTCAAAGAACATTCACAAACCGGAACACTCACTTCGGGTTTGTGGCGTTCAGGAGTCAAAACGTTCAAGTCACAAGGCATTCGCGATCCAAGGTATGACTGTATCGGCTTCATAATGTTCTTGGGATGGTATCCTGTTGTTCAACACAAGGATTGTATTGATCAATACAAACAGTGTATACTGTTGTGCGTAAGGCAGGGCATGATACAAAACACCCACAACACCCCATCCCCCTGCGGCAGTAAAAGCAACACTATTTAACCACCAGAAAACCTTATCCTCCTAAGCAATTTTCTCAAACAGTTTGGTCTTAAAACATTTTTTGTTCAGGCAACCCTATTCAGACATGTAGAACTTACATGTGTTTTATCTAGGACTTTTTTTTCAGCCACGATTTGATGGAGCTCCTTCCCAGCACCTCTCAGGTGGGCGCCATTGCTATTCTAAGAGAACAAGGGAGGTGTTCGTGGTGAGTTCCAGCACCTCTTTTTCTAGAAAAATAGCACTGGTCTTACCTCTTTTCCGCTGCTGTTTGCTTTAATCATCCTTTGAATGCTTTTAAATACTTTTAACTGAGTATTTTAGTGATTCAATTTAAATTTTTGTAAACTGCTTAATTTTTGTTTTGTTTTGCAGTCAATACTGCTGAATAAATAACTAAAACAAATAACACCAAAGCACACAATAACTGTGGGTGACCAGGAAATCTCTTGTTTCTTCAGTAGCTAAGGGCTGTAGGTTTAGGAGAATTAAGAACTGTTTATCAAGCTGCCTAAAACCATTCAGCGGGTGCAGCTTGCTGAGTCTCTAGAGGGAGATTGGTTCACAGTCTTTGTGCTACAACTACATCTCAGGTGTTTGCCAAAGAAACTTTCAGTGGGCAAAGAACCCTGAACTAAGTTTCTCTGTAGAAGAGGCTTGCTTTGGCTGAAGCATTCCTGAAGCTATGGTAACTAGCTAGGAGGGGCATTGAGCATTATGTCGACCTTGCTGCCATACAAATGAATATTTTTGCCCATTATTTATTTTCAACTACAACCACATAGTTAATCTTCAAACTGTGTGTTTAGCAATGGGAACAGCACGAAACTCTCTCCTCTTATTCCAATACCTGAATGTTCATTATTTAACCCAACTTTTTACAAACAACTGCCTCAAAACAACAGCATGTCTCTCTGTCATGTATTAACTGCACTAGAATGGTTTGTGCATTTTTAAAAAAAGGTTAACAGATCTTGCAGATATTTTTTTCTGAACACTTCAGCTGTGAAACTCTGCACCCCCCCTCCCCACCGCTTTTAATTTCTTTGGATGCTTCTATCATAGCAACAGGAAAGCTCTACCAGCAAGCAGCAAACAAATTCTGGTTCAAGGCCAGTCACAAGCTGCTTTTTGAAATGCTAAATGAATGCATCTGGCGTCACTCCCTTTTGATTATTCAGGTTATTTCAAAGCTGGTCAGAATGTTCAGCCTGGCTTCCTGACTGCAGGCAAGCTATGAATGAGAATGAGAGTTTTGCAGGAACGTGGGGGGTGAAGAGGGGGGAGACACTCCCCTCCCCATCACCTTGGTTTTACGTCCAGCAGAGGAGGAAGTAGGGTCTAAGTGCAGACTGGGGGGTGGTGGAGAAACTGGGTTATGAGGATTTTGGATTTGATATCCCGCTTTATCACTACCCTAAGGAGTCTCAAAGTGGCTAACATTCTCCTTTCCCTTCCTCCCCCACAACAAACACTCTGTGAGGTGAGTGAGGCTGAGAGACTTCAAAGAAATGTGACTAGCCCAAGGTCACCCAGCAGCTGCATGTGGAGGAGCGGGGAATCGAACCCGGTTCACCAGATTACGAGACTACCACTCTTAACCACTACACCACACTGGCTCTCTCATCTCATCTCATCTCATGAGTAGATGAAGTGTTGGAATAGCCACTGCTGAATGTGTGGGAAGGGAAATAGGTGAAACTGAGACACCTCTCAGCATCTTTGTCCTGAGACATATCTGTAGTTGGCAGAGACCACTTGGCTGGCATCTTGACAGCATTGATTGTCTCTGTTTGCTTGCCACCTGGTGGGTAAATATGCCAAGAGGAGTTTGAGTGAGTCCCACTGTGCATGTGGGCTCTCCCCTACCAAGCACAGAGCTTTGGATAGGAACTGAGCGCTATTACCTTATTTAAATCGTTCATACCTCACCCTTCATTAACCCCAGAGAGGCAAACAACATTACAAATGATACCATGAAACAATATTTCATTTAAATGCAGCTTAGTCTATTGCCTGGTTTTCCATTCACAACACAACTGCACTTGCCAAATGAGAGGCACCACTGGAGTCAAAATGTTTGGCTGCAGAGCATCACAGCTCCATCCGTTTTGGTGCCTCTCACGCCAGAGAGGGGCAGCATTCAAGATTCGGGCTGCCACTATTGAGAATGCCCTTGACGAGGCGACTGCTCAGCTTCAGCTTGGTGATTGGCTAAGGTAGCTGGAGTTGTAGTCTGACAACAACTGGACTTGCAGGCTTGATGAGCACTGAACGAGGCAACCCCCTGCAACGCTGGCACCTCCCAGATCCTATTGCTGTAGCTCCCATCACCACTACATTCCTGGACTTCCTCTGTCCCAGCCTTGCTATGGTTTGGAATTTGAGGGGAGAAGGGCAAATCTCTGTTGTACCTTTATTTCACGGGCACATTAGGGGTTCTCCTTCTATGAACCTATTTTGCTTTTTTAAACAGCTCGCTTTAGCCGCTCCTAGTCCAGAAGCAAAACCAGTTTGCTGCTCCAGCTTGGTTTCACTTTCCTCTAACGCTGTAAACCAGGGGTCAGCAAACTTACCATGCCTCGGGCTGGTGTCTCCCGCACCGATTGTGCGACGGGCCGGAGGGCGGGGGAGAATGTGCCCAAAAGTGTGTGCACACGCTATTTCTGGCACACTTCCGGGTCGGAGGAGCACCGGAAATAGCCTGTGTGCATGTGCACGGGCCTCCTCCGACCTGGATGTGCACCGGAAATAAAGCTTGCACATGTGCAAATAATGCTTGCGCATGCACACAAGCTACTTCCGGTGTTCCTCCAACCCGGAAGTGGGCAGCCGTGCAGCGCAGTGCCGGTAAGAGTGGGCGGTGGGGGTTGCTGCGGGCCGGATAAACGAGTCCCTTGGGCCTTATCCAGCCTGCAGGCCTTAGTTTGGGAATCCCTGCTGTAAACTATGCAGCAGCAGTAGGCAACTTCTTTAGTTGTAGCTTGCATTCTGTCTTCATCTATATGGTAAGCAAGCAATAAACTGTATAAACATAATGGAGGAATGAGTAATACGTGTTACCAACCGTTAGAAGCAGAATATAATCAGGTTTATGTTACTTTATTATCATTATTTGTAGAATTTTTTTAATTAGTTTTCAATTACATTCCAATAATAGCCTCTTTATAACAATGCCAATTTATAATGCAATTATTAATACCAATCATTCAAACAACAAATTATATAATTTAATTAAAGTGGCTAGATTTGATGGCTTTCTAATTTTCTTTATTTCTGCGTTCCAAAATCTTACTAGTTTCAATTACATTCCGGTCATAATAATAATCCCTTATACTGTACAACAACTGCAGTGTTAATAACTTCTATACGTGTTGACGCATTAAATGATTTATAAAACTTCAAGTGAGGGACTCAAAACTATATCATTGTTCTTTCCTGTGGGTAGCAATTATTCTGTCCATGGTGTTTCTTCCTGTCCTTGTAAGACATTATCTCTCTCCCCCCCCCCCCCCCCCGGCTTGTTTCTGTTATCCATCATTCCTTGGGCGGAGCTGATATCCCATTGTTATAATGAAGTTTAGTTTAAACTGTTTGAACAACTAACCTCCTGGATCAAATGGCAGCTGCTATATCAAATATTATTTGGTTGGCTCCATGCCTCTCAACAGTGTGTGGCTAGTCCTTTATCTGAAAAGGTAATCACCTGGGCCAAATGCAATTCCTCACAAGAGTAGTTCTTAGAATTAAATTTATTCCAGTAGACTTACTTGTGAAAGGACAGAATTTATATAGAGTCACTAGAACGCCTTATTGCATGTGTTACGTTGTGGGTGAACATATCAGATGACACAGCGATTCTTCAAACAGCTCTTGTTGATTCACAGGCCAGGACAGAACTGAACTGAAGGGTTCAGCCAGCCTGCTTATATAGAGCTCCAGCACAATGTAACTGTAACAATTTTCTAAAACTATCCAATCACTGAACGTCACTTTCGATCCCTTATTTGCATAACTATCTACAGTATCCCCCTGCTGGCCCAGGGTGAGAACTTCAGTACATAACAGCATGGTTAGGCAAACTAAGGCCCAATCGCCTTCTAAATCTGGCCCGCAGACAGTCTGGGAATCAGCGTGTTTTTACATAAGTAGAAGGTGCCCTTTTATTTAAAATGCATCTCTGGGTTATTTGTGGTGCATAGGAATTCGTTCATTATATATATTTTTTTCAAAATATAGTTGTGCCCCCCACAAAGTCTGAGGGACAGAGGACCGGCCCCCTGCTGAAAAAGTTTGCTGACCCCTGGGCTGGTGCAGACAGGATGATTCTGACTCAGTTACATGAAGACAATGAATCCCCCCCTTCTCTTCTCCTGCTGGTCTGAAGTGTGGTAAAATGTTACACTGGCATCCATGTTGACCACAGTTAAAGGTAAAGGTAAAGGTACCCCTGCCCGTAAGGGCCAGTCTTGACAGACTCTGGGGTTGGTGCGCCCATCTCACTCTATAGGCCAGGGGCCAGCGCTGTCCAGAGACACTTCCGGGTCATGTGGCCAGCATGACATCGCTGCTCTGGCGAGCCAGAGCCGCACACGGAAACGCCGTTTACCTTCCCGCTAGTAAGCGGTCCCTATTTATCTACTTGCACCCGGGGGTGCTTTCGAACTGCTAGGTTGGCAGGCGCTGGGACCGAGCAACGGGAGCGCACCCCGCCGCGGGGATTCGAACCGCCGACCTTTTGATCGGCAAGCCCTAGGCGCTGAGGCTTTTACCCACAGCGCCACCCGCGTCCCAGTGACCACAGTTAGGTCCCCTCTTAACCAGGATTTTCATCATAGCTAAAAAAAACCACTGGTTTGCATTATCTACCTTTAACCTGCTTAAACCATGCAATCCTTAACCATTAGTAAACGTTGTGAAGGAAGAGTGGGGGGCTGTTCATAGCAGAGGAGAGGAAAAAATAAATATTCTCCCCTCTCCTGCTCCTGCTGTTTTTACCATTCTTACAGGTCAAACTAAGGGATGCAGGTGGCGCTGTGGGTTAAACCACAGAGCCTAGGACTTGCCGATCAGAAGGTCGGCGGTTGGAATCCCCGCGACGGGGTGAGCTCCTGTTGCTTGGTCCCTGCTCCTGCCAACCTAGCAGTTCGAAAACACATCAAAGTGCAAGTAGATAAATAGGTCCCACTCCGGCGGGAAGGTAAACGGCGTTTCCGTGCGCTGCTCTGGTTTGCCAGAATCGGCTTAGTCATGCTGGCCACATGACCCGGAAGCTGTATGCCGGCTCCCTCAACCAATAAAGCGAGATGAGCGCCGCAACCCCAGAGTCGGTCACGACTGGACCTGATGGCCAGGGGTCCCTTTATCTTTACCTTTCAGGTCAAACTACATGTGGCATTCATTAGTCAGTGAAACCAATGGTTTTTTTGACAATACAAATGACAGGTGCAAGAGACCAGTTCTGATCAGGCAGGATGCAAAGGGTCAAAGCCCCGCTGCTTCCCATGCTAAGGTTTCAATGTGAAACAGCCCCCCTTCCATATATACATTCCAAGCAAATGGAATTATGTGCCTAATGTCATGTACAGTTCGTCTCTATAAGACCAGGAGTTCTATGCCCCTGTGTTGGGGCCTAGTGCGGTTTTAGTCAGAGATATTAAGGCTCTGAAAGCTAGTAGATTATGGGTTTCTAAAGCAAAATCCAGTGCCAAAAGCAGATTTTGAAGGATTATCTAAATATTCTTACTATTCTGCTACCCCACCCATCCTGAGCCATAGTCATTTGACCAAATTGCTAGGTTTACTAACAGATATTTATGGTTTTCATCAAACAGGATTCCTCTTCTCTCTCATCTTAATGGAACAATACGAGGACTGGGTTAGAAGGAAGCTGGTCTGGCGTTACGTAGAGCGTCAGTTATAATCTTTGCCGCTTTCAGAGTGATTTTGAATGTGACAGTTATTTTGATAGCCTTGTTGTACCCAGCATTGCTGAGGAATACAGTGCAGTTCTCAAATTGGTGGTTAAAATCAATGCAGTTTTAGAAGGGTTCACAAAGCCATTTGATTCAAAATGGCATTCAGTTGTATCCAGACTTAGCTAGAAATCTGCTTATTGATCTCAGGAACCAACTTGTAAAATTTGGTTCCAATATCTTAAAAAAGCGTCCAAATGCATGGTGAACAAACAAACAAAAATATATAGCAGATGGAGATATCAGCAAGCACAATAGTCCTTTGCCTCCCTTTTGTTCATCTCTTCCTAAATACCGTATTGGCCCGAATATAAGCTGCACCCAGATATAAGCCATACCTTTAAAATTGGGGGGAGAAAAAAAAGAAAACATACCCGAATATAAGCCACTCCATTCCTGGCGCTGTTTGCTGTGCGCTCCTGGCTGCATACCGTAAGGTCGCAAATATCAGCCACACTTTAACTTTTCACGGTCGGAATTTGGGGGAAAAGTGAGGCTTATATTCAGGCCAGTACAGCAGAACTTTTGAACTCACATGCAAACAAACCACTTTAGCACTTTGCACAAACCCTTGCATGCTAGAGGCATCATTGCTTGTGGTATTCACACCCATCCCACTCTTGTCTCCATCCATAGGTTATATAGAGCTTCAAAATCACAGAATCATAGAACTGGAAGGGACCGTGAGGGTCATTTAGTCCAACCCCTTATAATGCAGGAATCTTTTGCTCGAACCCATGTCCCTGAGATTGAGAGTCTGATGCTCTACCAACTGAGCCAAGCCAAGCCTGTGGGCTAATTATTTTATTTTATAGATTTTTTATTGTTAAAAATAATCCTGCAACACGATAATATTACAACATATTAATATTATAAAATAATAAACAGCTGTGAGCAATAGTAAAATAATAGTAAGGTAAAGGTACCCCTAACCGTTAGGTCCAGTCGTGGCCGACTCTAGGGTTGCGGTGCTCATCTCACTTTACTGGCCGAGGGAGCCAGTGTACAGCTTCTGGGTCATGTGGCCAGCATGACTTAGCCGCTTCTGGCGAGCCAAAGCAGTGCACGGAAACGCCGTTTACCTTCCTGCCAGAGCAGTACCTATTTATCTACTTGCACTCTGATGTGCTTTCGAACCGCTAGATTGGCAGGAGCAGGAACTGAACAACAGGAGCTCACCCCGTCGCGGGGATTCAAACCGCTGACCTTCTGATCGGCAAGCCATAGGCTCTGTGGTTTAATCCACAGCGCCACCCGCGTCCCATTAAAATAATAGCAGACAGTAAAACCATTTATTACAATGTAGTCCTTTTTTGTTTCGGAAAGTTTTAGGATTCTTCTAAAAACAAATAAACAGGATCACACTTATCTCCCCATGGAAGTTATTACACGGATGGGGAGAAATGTCTAGGGAAAGGAAGCCTGTGTTTTGCCACCTTCAACTCTCTGAATAGCCATTGTCTGTCCTTTTGTTCTGTGACTTGCCTGCGATGTTTGGAGTACAGACCCAGAAGCTTCAGAATCTCCAAAAGCTAATCTAGAGTAGAGACACAAAGTGTGTCTTTTCTATGAACACAATGAGCTGATGTTCTTTCTTAGTACACATCATAATGTGCAAGCCACTTTTGTTTCTACTCGAGTACAGGGACCGGGTGGGGAGGGGGTGGAGGGAGCCAGAGGGAAAGACAAGGGTGTCTGTTCTTCATTAACACAATTGAAACCAGACGTGTAAACATTGGTACCTGGTCATCAAAAGCAAAGGCTAGTTATGTGTGTGTATGTGTGCGCATGAAACATCCGCAGAAGAACTGAGTGTGCCCACATGAAAACCTTAAAGCAGAAACTGAAGAGGCTGTCTTTGGTTTTGAATCCTAGGCTCATGGAGGAGGAAGAGGACGACGACGACGAAGCCATCAGTGGAAGAGTGGAAGATGTCCTTGGGCAACCGCACTCCGAAGTCTCAACAGATGTGTACAGCTCCCAGTTTGAAAGCATTCTGGACAATGCCTCTTTATATTATAGCGCGGAGTCTCTGGAAACTTTATATTCTGAGCCGGATAGCTACTTCAGCTTCGAAATGCCGCTCACTCCCATGATCCAGCAGCGTATCAAAGAAGACGCTCAGTTTTTAGAAAGGACTCCTGATGGGGCAATAAGAAAAGGCCACAGCGACGGGATTGCCAATGGACTAGGAGATGTGAAGGAGACGGACATCACGGAAGCTTGTCATTTAGAAAGGTAACTAAGAAATGGCTTCCGTATTACATTTGCTGTTGCTTTTGCACTGAGAATAAGCTTTTTAATCCTCACGGGTAGAAGAAAGTGTTAGCTGAGTGGCACATCACAAAAAGTGTGTGTGTGTGTGTGTTTAATTAGTTGCTAGTAAAATGGACCTTGGTGTGAGAAGAGTCTCTATGCTGCAGAGACCTCTGAGCGGCTGTGTGTGCTCTGTGCACAGAGCCCTACAATGCTGCTGGGTGTTCTCCTTTCTGAAGGCTAGGCCGCTCAATGATAGAGGCATGTTTATGTGCACTCTCTGTGGACAAGGTTTTTGAGCAGGCTTCCTCAACCTTGGCCCTCTAGATGTTTTTGGCCTACAACTCCCATGAACCCTAGCTAGCAGGACTAGTGGTCAGGGATGATGGGAATTGTAGTCTCAAAACATCTGGAGGGCCGAGGTTGAGGAAGCCTGTTTTTGAGCCTCTCTTTATCAGCACCGTGTTCTTGGTTAAGCTAACAGTAGGACCAAATCTTGGAGACATTGGCTCTTTTTAATACCTGGATGGGCATGCAGTATGTTCAGTCAACTGCTTGGAACTTAAAACACAACAAATTCTGTTTATAATACCATATGTGCTATTAGCAAGAACCTATTTTGCCTGGTATACGAAGTAGACCGGATAAGCCTTGGTCCCAGTTTCGGTGAATCCCTTCTACCTGTGGCAAAATTTAAAAAGAAGTGGATTAATCTCTCCATGACTTTGCCAGCTTTCCATAAGTATGGAGATTTTGATGTTGGGAAATGTCCAAACTTATGACCTTCCCTATCCCAGCGGTGTGCAGCAGTACAGACACAGGAACGCTGTGCCACGTATTCTGTCAAAGGGCCAGATATAAAGTAATGCGAAGCTTGCCACTTCAAGCACTAGGAATCTTAATTTAAAACTGTAAATAGCATTTGCTCACAGTTATCCCTTGTTCGCCTTCTCTTACTCTCTGTCTTGCTGACAGCTAGAATTTAGATTGTAAGCTTCTCTAGGCAGGGACCTCTCTGTCTGTCTGCCCTGCTTATGTTACCTTATAAAGTTCGGTGCACAGTAATAGTGCAATATAAACAAACCTTTAGTGCAGATGAGTTGATAGGCAATCTATAGCCATTGTGTCAGCTGCAGGCCTCTCCCAGTGTATTATTGGTACAATGGAAGGCATGCACGCTGGCTCAGGTATCTGGGTGGGTATGTGTCACCATTGCCATGGACAGTCTGTTAATCTTATTCATTATGAGAATAAGCCTTCAGCTCATTTAAGGAAATTCGAAGATCTGCCTTGGAACCACCAAGGCTAGAAGTGTAAGCAAATGCTGAACTAGCTGTCATAAGAAGCTTAACTCCGCGTTTTCTATTTGCTGTTGGACTGTCTTATCAACAAAGGCTTTTGGATTTCATTTTACTTTCTCTTATTAAGCCTGTGTGGTGGAAGAAAATAAGTTAACAGATAGGTGGGGCTTCTCTGAGCTTTGATGTACAGCTTCAAGGCATGGGGCACTCAATCCTATCTCCTAATAAAAAGTATGGGGGGTGGGGGTGGGGAATGAAAGCTTTTAGCTTAAGCATCTTGAGTGCTGGCAGTACAGCTTCCCGGTTCTGCATGTTGTAACAGAATGAAAGCTAGGGCTGAACTAATCTTCCCAGGGGAAGTTAGCAAGCCAGATTTACTTGGAAATTGGAACATAAGCTAAATATACCTCACATTTCCGCCAACTGAATGTGCTTTTAAGCTTGGCTGTGTTGTCAGTTGCTAGTTGGACATTTGTTTCTGTTTGTTTATATTTTTTATTTATTTGTGTTATTTATACTATGCCTACTAACCAAACTCAATAGATATTAAAGCCTTTAACGCTCTTCTGTTCCTTAGGATTTTGCAGTTTGATGCACTTGTAATGTGTACCTTTTAGAAATGTATTATTCAGCGTCTCCTATATTGGCTGAATTTCCACATAAAGCCATGTTTTTGCAGTGCTGTGTGGATGAGCTTCAGCAGTATGCTGTTCTTGCCTGCTCTTTCCTTCCATTTGAACCCGGGATCCCTCAGCTTCATAAAAAGCCAGGGGAATATGAACTGCAGACCATGATGCATTTTCAAGAAGTCCTTGAGACCACAAGACAAATTGAGGAATATGTTAAAAGACCTTTCTCAAGCAGAGGCTGAAATAAAATCACCCTTAACTGACAAATCACCTTGACTGACAAACAACTTTGTGACGTATGCTAGATGTTTTGCCCTGTCCGTTCACCATGCGTGTTTAGTACAGCTGCATTCGAGTTCTGAATTGAGAAGCTTTTCAAGCAGACTCCCACATGGTTGCTGTAACGTGGAGAGAGAAAAGGAATTATTACATGTTAGGGCTCAGAGAACAGGCAAAGGAGAATAGCGGCCTTCAAGACAATGGAGTTTTAACAATTGCTCGATGTGGCAGCCTGTGGTGATTCATTAGGATAAGTCATGCTGTCAGTAAAAGCAAAAAAAAAAAAAAAAATAAAAAA
>JAXCMG010000032.1:11718544-11783104 GCA_034642415.1 Podarcis siculus | reverse complement strand
AAAAAAAAAAAAAAAAAAAAAAAAAAAAAAAAAAAAAAAGGAAAAGGAAACCTGGAAGAACGCTCAGCAGCCAATAGGTGTCCCCTTTGAGCTGCTGTGAGGAGTTCAGTATGGTATTCAGAACAGCATGTTTTTGCAGCTTCTTGGTTCAAAGGTAGCTCAGGCTCCAAATGATATGGTCAACAACAACTTAGCAACCCCCATTTATATACTTATTGCAGGTTGGGGATCAACTGACTTGCATGGGAGACGAAATGGGCTGCGGCAGGAGAGGCAGAATACATAACAGATTGCAGCTCTTAGTACTGAGTGGGGCCTGCTGGAAACTTAGCTTTTTTTGTGGCCTGTGCAAACCCACCTTCCGTTTTGTTCTTGCTCACACTAGAGTGTGACAAAGAGACTGAACCTAGGAACTGACTTTACGTACTTATTTTTATATTGCATTGTGCTTGTGGTTGTGTAGGTGTGATACCTAAGCTCACCGTGCAGTTACTTAAAGCAGTTTGCAATCCAGTTTATGCAGCGGAACAGGAAGTTTGTTGGCTGTGCACAGATCAGAACCTCACATGGGGTGGCTTATGACTGAGAACAGGTCAAAGGAGAGAAACTAAGGGGGACTTAAGAGCAAGAATTTGAAAGGAAGGTGCAGAGTAAGCAATGGACTGAGAGATGAAGGGATCAGCGGAGAATGAGGTTTGAGGACAAGGAAAGAGGAGACAAAGAATTGATGCAGTGTGATAACATGGGAAACACAACAGTGCTAAAACAAGTTTTATAACTCCACAAAAGTTATTAGCCTCCGTATTGTTTTGCTAGCCTGGTGGGGGCTGACAGAAGAGGGTTGGAGAGCTACATTTCCTCCTTTAGTAGCAGCCCATTTGGTTTCCATGTTAGGTACAGAGGAAGGATCCTCACCAACTTGAAATTCCTGATCACCTATGGTTACCGGGCTAGTATTTAAATGCAAATCTCTTTGTGTTGATGTTTTGAAAAAACAACGACCCCAATATCTTTATTAAATACTGTATGATCAAACAAAAAAGGGAAAGGCAAGGTTTAATAACTCCAGACCTCTGTGGAACGTGGTCCCCTAATAACAGAGGTCTGGTTTTCTTAATTGCGATTGAATTGATGTGCTTAACCTCCTTTTTGAGCTTCTGTTCTTGTGCTACTTGCCCTTCTAGCTTTTATATGAAGTGTTTTTGGTTTGCAGTTTGCCATGTTAGAAAACTCCAATACAATATATGTTATAATAATAATAATAATTCCAGAATGGTTGAATGTGAAAGGAGCAACAACATCTGTGAGGCACTTGAGATGAAGAGGGGCTAAATACTGTGGGGAAAGAGAATGTGAAATGCTAGGGAGACTGTTGAGGGACAGGGTAGAAGAAGGAAGCAGAACAAAGTAGGCTGTGGCCTGAAAAGGCATAAATCTGAGGAAATTATTTTTTGGGGTGGAGACATGAAGAACAGCAGAACCAGTGGGACTGAGGCAGAATTACACATAAGGGGTTAGAGTTAGGAGAAGTTGTGCTTTCTTGAAGGAAGTGGACGGGCAAGGGGAGGAACTGGAGATTGGGGGGTAGGGATAGGTTTCTTTTGAGGAGAATTTATCGACCCGAATATTGGAATTTTGCCACAGAAGGGTTTGTGAGCTGGCCATCTTAAGGGGCCAGAGTGTGGACTAGGAAGCAGTGAGCGATGGCGGGGGCTGAATGTCACAGACTGGCTTGAAGTAGCCAGCGCATACTTTGGCTCTAGACTTCTAACATTCATGTACACTCGCATGCAAAATACCCATCAGTATCATGGGCAGGTTGGTGTTGAGGGGAGGGCTTTTTACTATGAAGACTTCCAGCAGAAACAGTTTGCCCCGTACACGAAATTTTATTGCGATCCCCTGAAGGATCCCTGACAGTGAGGGTTAGGTCGCACAGAGTCAGGGATCCGTGGCAATTTTTTGCCGTTAGGACAGTAGCGTTCCCTCCTCCCTCAGGACTCGACGGTTGCCTTTGGCGACTGTTCCTGTTCCCTGCCTCAATTATTTCAGCTACTGGAAATCAGACCACGCCACATCCACTTAGTCCCATCTTGGAGTTCTCTGTTTTGGTCATGATAGGGGCAGGCTGTGTGTCAAAAGGGACCACTTCCCTTTTGGGTGCCTTGCTACTCTTGTGTCACGATATACCGTTCCTCACACGTTTAAGTCCTCAGATATATGCAAATTTATCTCAGGTAAACACAGGTGAGAGGATTTCAAGCCCCCTTCAGGCAGCTGAGTTGTCCTCAAAAACAAATGAAGAAAATGGCCTCAGTCCGAGGGAGCCCTCTCTGAACTTAAGTCGCAATATCTCAATATCTGCCTGCTCTCCATGGAAGCCAGTAATCCGATAAAGGTTTATGTCTTTGTGGCCTGTCCTGTTACGGTGCTGATGGCTGACTCCCATTGACCACCGTTTATCAGGGCTTCCACATCTGGAACCAGTACGAAGTGGCAAAGTAATGTTCTTACTCCCGCTAACTCCAACCCACCTGCTTCCCGGTTTCTCTCATTCTCCTCAGGAAAGACAGCAGCCACTGTAAGGAGAACGAGAGAAGTGGTTTGGGACGCAGGCAGGCTCATGAATGAGCTCAGGTGCCCAATCCCAGGGAACAGCAGGTAGAGCTCGTGTGTGTCTGCCTGCCTCCCTGTCTATCTCCTCACAGGGGCCATTGCGTTTCCTGAGGGAAAATACAAGTCAGTCAGTCAGTCAGTCAGTCAGTCAGTTGCATGCATGAGCTCAGAGGCCCAAGCATGGAGCACAGCTGTTAGATCATCATGGCGTCCTTCAGAAATATGCTCCAGTTGCTGCACTCTGTGACTGGGCCTCCAAGCTCGTGTGTGTTCCTACCGGCCTTCCATTCTTTTAGGGAATAGTAGGAACAGCTGCAGAGCAAAACCCAGGCAACATCAAGGCAGGGTCTGCTTGATGCATCCTTCCTTCTGCTCACAACCTGGCCCCTATGATCTTGGGCCAGGTGGTCTCGCTTTCCCACCTTTATTCTGTCCCAGTTGCAAAGGAATCTCTTCCACAATATCCCTCCTATTCCTACAAATGGCACAGATCGGCTCACAGCGGCTGCTAGACCCCTCTCCTCCTGGTAACGTATAACCCCTCTGTGCCACTATTTTTGGTATTCAGCTTGCCATTAGCAGGGAGCTCACAGAGGGAGATAAAAGGTTTGATTCTCCCCATCCTTGGCCCCACATATAAGACCCGAACCCTGAAAAAAGACAACCCTAGTCTACATAAAAAGGTTTTCCTACTTAGGCTTAGCTGATCAAATTTATTTTCTGCCTTTCTTCCAGGGACCTTAGGACAGCATACATAGGGCTACCCCATTCCAGCATTGCCACAGTCTTAGATGATAAAATAGGCTGAGAATGATTTGCCCAAGGCTGCCTAGTGAACTTGGTGGCTTAGTGGAGACTGAAGACTGCTTGTGTGAGAAAAGACTTTGGCTAGCTGCTGCCGACTGACCAGTAATGGCCAGCAGGTAATTGTTTTTCCGAGTTGCTTCATTGCTTTCAACAGAAGCAACACAGAAGATAGCACATCTTCTCCTTGAAGACATCTTCTTAATTCTTGTGTGTGTTTATAGGTACGGAGAGGGGCCAGACATAGAACACGAAGCCTGCACCAGGCCACGAAACTACTACGTATTTAGTAAATTCAGTACTGATAGTGCCCTCTTCATTGACCCATTTCTGCTGTCCTTGAGTGTCCTTCGTGTATTTGATCTAGGTAAGGAACATAGGAAGCTTCCTTATACAGTGGTACCTTGGGTTACATATGCTTCAGGTTACATACACTTCAGGTTACAGACTCCACTAACCTAGAAATAGTACCTCTGGTTAAGAACTTTGCTTCAGGATGAGAACAGAAATTGTGCTTCGGCGACGTGGTGGCAGCGGGAGGCCCCGTTAGCTAAAGTGGTGCTTCAGGTTAAGAACAGTTTCAGGTTAAGAACAGACCTCCAGAATGAATTAAGTCCTTAACCTGAGGTACCACTGTACAAGAATAGTCTGTCCTTTCTGGCCACGGAGTTCAGGCAGGGGTCTATCCCAGCCTTACCTGGAGATGCCAAGGAATGCAAATTATGACGTTTGACTCCCATCCGTTTAGAAATATTTTTTAACTTTAACATGGACTTGAAGCGTCAAAACATGTTGGTAAGCATGTCTGATAGCTAGTGGATGTAGAGAGGACCAGATTGGAGAAACCAGCTGGTCCTTTGAAAGCCAAGATATGAGCAAGAGGACCAGAGCTCAGCAGGAAACGGATTTTCTGTCTCAATACTGAAGAATCTCTTTGCATCTTTTTTTTTTTTTTAAAGATGCCAGGTAGATTTTAGATCAGAGGCCAGTTGCCTAAGTGTGTGTGTGTGTGTGTGGTCGTTTATGAAGCTCTGACGGCCGTGGTGCAAAGCAGAGCCAGGCTCTAAATGTTGGTTAGAGATCAGCTGATCGACAGGAGGGGTGATGTGTGGCAGTAATGTTATCCAATCCTTTAAATGAATGAGCAGAAGGGGACCAACCTTTTTCTCCATGCGGTTCAGCTGTTAGGGGCTGAGTTTCAGGGAGAGGGGGGCTTGAGAAGCGAAGCCGCTCTGTGAAAGTGAGTCACATGGCTTTGAAATTAAAAAGACTGATTAATAGCTTGTGGGCTACGGAGTCCCTATGGGCTCCTTTGTGTCTGGGTGTTTCTCTCCGCCTGGCCTATCAGCTGCTGACCTTGGCTACGTTCAGTAAGTCTGCGCCCAAACTCTGCATGGCTTCAATGTACTTGCTGTGACATTGGGGTGGGTGGGTGGGGGAAGCAGTGTCCTTTTGATCGCAAGGTGGGAGAGGCATGCCTGGGAGAGAGAAAGGCCTTGACTGCTCTGAAATCAGTTAGCATGCATGTTTTATGTAGGATCTTGGCTGAGTTTCCCCTAAAGGGCGAGGTTGTTTTTGAAAAGGGGAACTCTCTCTTAAACATAGTTCGGTTACTATGTGATCTCACTTCCAAATAAGGTGCAGCGTCCAACAAAAGAGTTGGGAGCTAAAGAGAGAGAGAACCTGCTATTTCTGGAAGGATATTTCCACTCTTGTGTTTCTGTTTTTGTTTTGCCTTGGTGTTCGCTACCTAGCATTTGAAGAGACAGGGCAGCTATTGCAGGAGGTTTAGCCATCGCCAGTTTCGGCTCATTGAATGGATGTGAGCCAGCTTTATATAGGATGCACAGATAAGATATAAACACACACACCCCTCAGCAAATTTATCCAGATCTGCTCCTATGGTTGCCATCCCAGAAATGAAAGAGGGAGGGGGCAGGGGAATGAATGATGTCTGTGGCGTTTAGAGGCCACTTAGGGGTATAAAAAGGGGAGTTGGGGCCTTGTCTCACCACCAGTACAGACACATGATATTTTGCACCCTCTTCTCTTTAATTAAGATAGGATTAAAGTCTACTTGGAATGTCTTCTGTTCAAGCCTCACTGGAAGGAAGCCTGTCTGTGGCTAGTACAACACTTGCATATCTTGTTTTTTTAAAACAGCTTTGAGACCTATGTGGTTTAAAGCGGGATACATTAAAAAAATAAAAATAACGACACATATGCAATTAATTCAGTATCTCTTCTGAGCCTCAGAGCAAGACTGTTTTACCTTAGGGCAATTCCATTGTTCTGCACGTGTTTCCTATCTATTAAGAATGCAATAAGAGTCCCACTGGATCAAACCAGGATCCATCTGTGACAGCTGCAGGGCAATCTGACTTTGGGAAACTGACAAGCAGGGCATGAAATCAACAACCCCTCTCCTGTTCTTTGGCTCCAGCAGCTGGGACTTGGAGGTATCCAAACTCTGAAGTATGTGTATTAGGAGGTGGGACTCTGTGTGTGTGTACGTACGTACATGTACTTACATGGCGTTATAGGCACCTAGGAGCAGAGGATATGGAGATGTGTATGTGTATGTGTACACAAGCAGGATGTGAAAGTGGTGTAGGAGGTGACAAACTGAGACCCCATTTCTCGCTGGTTATTGTTTTGCGTCCTAGCTCAGATGAAATAGGCAACTTTTTCATGCACACACTTAAATAAAATGGCCATTACACTGAATGAAGTGACAACTTTTGATGTAGGCTGGGAGTACAGCACGTGTTGCAGGGCAGGAAGGGAGATAGAAGAACCTGCCTTATTCAGAGTTAGAATGATGGCCTGCATCTAGTTCACTGGTCTTAAGTTCGTGGGTCAAGACTCACTACAGGGTCACAACCTGACCTAAGGTGGTTTACAACACAGCAGCAACACTACCACCCCGCGTATATTTGGTGAACTATTAAAATATGCGTACCCAAATGCACATTTGAGTTAAAGGTGAGCCCCAGGTCTGAAATGGTTGAAGACTACAGTGGTACCTCAGGTTACATATGCTTCAGGTTGCATATGCTTCAGGTTACAGACTCCGCTAACCCAGAAATAGTGCTTCAGGTTAAGAATTTTGCTTCAGGATGAGAACAGAAATCATGCTCCGGCGGCACGGCAGCAGCAGGAGGCCCCATTAGCTAAAGTGGTGCTTCAGGTTAAGAACAGTTTCAGGTTAAGAACAGACCTCCGGAACGAATTAAGTACTTAACCCGAGGTACCACTGTACTGCTGAATCTCTTCCTGCCTTGTACCCAGTTCAACTTTGAAGGGGGAGGGAGAGGGGTTTATGCGTATGTTTCATATATTTGTTTATAAAGTACTGGTTACATGCATGATATTTTACAACGCAAGATAAACACAAAATAATATATATATATTTAAAAATGGACTGCCTCAAGGTTCCTTCCAAATGAGAAATGTGACGTTCTAATGTTTTATGTGGAAGAAACATAGAGGAAGGAGGGATGGAAGAGAGAAGGATAACATATACCATCCATTAGACTTAGCTGTAGTTTTTGGATACAGGCAACATTTATGTGGGGGTTACGTTCAAAGGCACTGCGCATTTAAGTGAAATTGTGTTCAGTGGTACCTCGGGTTAAGTACTTAATTCGTTCGGGAGGTCCGTTCTTAACCTGAAACTGTTCTTAACCTGAAGCACCACTTTAGCTAATGGGGCCTCCTGCTGCCGCCGCGACGCCGGAGCACAATTTCTGTTCTCATCCTGAAGCAAAGTTCTTAACCTGAAGCACTATTTCTGGGTTAGCGGAGTCTGTAACCTGAAGCGTATGTAACCTGAGGTACCACTGTATATTGGTAACACCACTGGAAAAGCTTGCAAACACCCTCTAAACTTCCTTGCTCAAACCTCAACTCTCCATAGGCTTCAAAGGTTAGTGCGGAGGATCCCAAGAGTTAATACTGTATATTCTATCTTCACAGCAACCCTGTGAGGTAGGTTAAGCTGAGGGGGACCTTGGGACCGCCACACATGCCTAATCAGTCCACCTCACAGGGTTGTTGTGAGGATGGTGGGAGTAAGAGCACAGTGCCTGCTACCTTGAGCTTCTCGAAGGAAAGGTAAATAATTGGGGGCTATATAGAAGAGGCAAGGGACGTGGGTGGTGCTGTAGGTTAAACCACAGACTTGCCGATCAGAAGGTTGGCGGTTCGAATCTCCGCGATGGGGTGAGCTCCCGTTGCTCGGTCCCTGCTCCTGCCAACCTAGCAGTTCGAAAGCATGTGAAAGTGCAAGTAGATAAATAGGTACCACTCCAGCGGGAAGGTAAACGGCGTTTCCGTGCGCTGGTCTGGTTCACCAGAAGTGGCTTAGTCATGCTGGCCACATGACCTGGAAGCTGTAAGGTGGCTCCCTCGGCCAATAAAGCGAGATGAGCGCCGCAACCCCAAAGTCGGTCACGATTGGACCTAATGGTTAGGGGTCCCTTTACCTTTTTATTTAGAAGAGGCATGTTTTAAGATGGGTTTTCAAAGAGCAGTGAGTGGTAGTACCATTTGAGGAAGGGAGATTTGGGGTGAAGAGGCAGGAAGGGAGAACTGATAGAGTTGTTTGAGAGCAGGTGAGAACAGAAAATAGCTTGGGCTTTGAAGTGACAAAAATAGAAATATTAATAGTATCTATAACAAGGAACTGAAATTCCTAGGTGGGAAAACTGCTCCAGCTTTGTAGAATCCCAGTACCTTTCAATCTCTGCAGCATAGCTCTTTTCATCTGTCTTTTAGTGAGACGCTAGTCAGACTGTTGCAGGCAGGCTCGGAATTTAACAGCGTGGCTTCTCTGATCCATTAGTTAGGTCTGTCAGTAAAAAAAAAGAAAAATGCCACAACCCTTTGCATTCTTGCTAGTTAACTCTGCTGTTCTCAGCTGTCTACCTAGAGTGATAGCTGCAATCACTTGCACTGAAATTCAGGGTTCTCCTTTCTCCCCACCCCTCCCAACTTAGCGTGACCACTAGGAACCAGTATTCAAGCTGTTTGGCGGCATAGCTGATAAAGAAGCTGATTTGCAAAGTGGAAAGGTTAGTTTGCTGGAGCTGCTAGTGTTCTGTGTTTTTTTTAAAAAAAGAGTTATGCAGCCGGCAAGCATGAGACGTTTATATTCCATAACGCCTCCCCTCTCCCCCCTTTGGGAAAAAATACCACCACCTATTTGAAAACAAATGTTAAATGCCGTATTTTTGGAGCAGCTGTTTCTCTCCTCTAGAGGACAGAATTTAATCCAGAAGCAATTGTAGAAATAGCTTGAGCTACTCTTTGTTCTGGTCTCCAAATGGTTAAAGGGAATGTTAAGCGGGGGGGGGGGGGGTTAGGGGTGACTTCATTGTATATTGTTCTTGTTTGAAGCAGGTCTCTTGGAGGGATGTTATGTTAGGGAACTAGGAAGAAGGGGAAGGAAGTCCTTAAATTTGTTTTAAGTTTTGATTCCCGCTCCCCAAGGGATGCATAAAAGCAGAAACTTGTATATGATGTGTGTTTATTCCTCTTTCTGAAGCATGAGAAGGTATCGGTGGAGAGAAAAGAATTGCTGAGCAGATAGAATGCACTGATAACAGGTTTGTCAAGGACATAGTTACCGGCTGACCATTTTCCAAGCCAGGTAATTAGATATTTCCCTACTTCTTTTTCAGTTAACTGTGATTTAGCAGGGGGGGGAAATGCAATTTCACTCTGAGAATCAGCCTAAGACATGCTGCTTTTGAAAATCAAGTTTGTGACTATAAAGTCAAGAACGGTGTCTATATCTAGCAATGCATTAACAATGCATTGTGAGATAATTAAAATGTTATTCTCCTTGCACCAATTAAGGTTTCATTTCTAAATCTGCTTGCTAGGGAGTAAGCACCATTGGAGATAGTGTGACTTAACCACTTTGAGGTTGAATAGAAATCCTTGTGTTTATATACAGTTAATTAAGATGAATCATTAGGGATTAGTGAAGCTACCAAGGTCCATAATTACTTTCTGCTATTTACCTGGGCCTAAGATGCCATGAATTCTCCTTTTAGCTGAACTCTGATAGCCTGCTGATAATTTCAATAAGCTTGACCCCATCATGCTATACAGCCTTATATTGCCTTGCCAATTGTAAATTAAACCAAACCTTAAATTCTTCTTCTTACAATTACCTTGTTTTTCTTATAATTGAGAGAGATGCACAATGTATACATGATGAAGTTCTTGCACATATAGACACAATTCCACTTTGGGAAGTGTGGTGCAAATGGTACAGAGGCTGTTCATTTAAACAAGAATTTGTTTTACACATGATTCTATCAAACCTTTCAAAAATTAGATTTTAAGGAGCAGCAAAATGCCATTATCAGTAAAATATCAAACAAACTGCCCTTTGTGGCAAGAGTTGTGTTTATTGGTTTAATCCTTCTTTCATGCATGGGATAGCCTTGATCCTCTTATCACAGTGATCCTATAAAGTTAGGCTTTGCGTCCACTAATCTAGACACCCACTATGGTACACTTAATAGATGTACCTGGATGAAACAGAGTACCTGCAACTCTGGGCAGGTCCCAACAAAATATTAAAAACACGATAAAACCTCAAACATTAAAAACTTCTCTGTACAGTGCTGCCTTCAGGTGTCTTCTAAAAGTCATATAGTTGTTTATCTGTTTGACATCTGATAGGAGGGTGTTCCACAGGGCGGGCGCCACTACCGAGAAGGCCCTCTTCCTGGTTCCCTGTAATTTTACTTCTTGCAGTGAGGGAACTGCCAGAAATAAGTAATCTGCACATTCATTAGGGATTTTCTCCTGTTTTACTTGCTGGCTGCTAATTGAAACCAGTGCTTAAAAATGTTTAAGTATATATATATTTGTCAGAGAGAAAGCGGAGGAAGGGAGGACGATGTTGGCGTAGTGAGTCCATGATTCTCTTGGGCTACAGCAAAGCAGACAGACATGAGATGTGTGCCAGCACACCTTAGTATGACTTGACAGAGTCAGTTTAGTGCTGTGGGAAATAAGTACCGTATTTTTCGCCCCATAGGACGCACCGGCCCATAAGGCACACCTAGTTTTTTGGGGGGGAAATAAAGGGGAAAAAATTATTTCCCCTCCCCCAGGTGCGGGGCTGGGGCGGGGGAAGCCCGAGCTTCCCCCGACCCCACCCCCCAGAACAGGCAACTCTCTGCAAGCCGTGCTCCCACCGCTTGCGGAGAGCTGCGGGAAGCTCGAAGCCTGGGTGCGCTGAGCTCAGCGCGCCCAGGCTTCGGCATGCAGGCAACTCTCCGCAAGCCGTGGGAGCCCAGCGCCGGGCTCCCATGGCTTGCGGAGAGCTGCGCGAAGCCTGGAGAGCGATAGGGGTCGGTGCGCACCGACCCCTCTTGCTCTCCAGGCTTCAGCGAAAGCCTGCATTCGCCCCATAGGACGCACACACATTTTCCCTTCATTTTTGGAGGGGGGAAAGTGCGTCCTATAGGGCGAAAAATACAGTATGTTAGTATCAAATTTTATTTCAGTCACAGACCAGCATAAGATAAAACATACGGATAAACTGAACACATAAGGCTTGAAACAGGTAAGGAATAAAAACTAGTAATTAAAAGGTGATTATATCGTACATATTTAAAAAGATAGAAACAAAGACAAACAGTTAAAAGCGACTATAAGGGAGGGAGCGTGAAGGTCTTGCATTTTGGGCCTAGTTTGTGTTAAATAATGAAGGGATCCCAAGAGGTGCCGCTTCTCCCAATTGTCTCCTCTCAGTGCAGGTAATTCTGTGTGTCTCATCAGGTTCAGTGCCTGAATTACCTAAGTTACCATTTAAAATATTGCAATGCAGGTAAGAATGTTTATTGGCAACATTATTTAAACGTGCACCCTAAAAGCAAACTCGTTGCCTATAAGAATGTAGTGCAGGGGTCCTCAAACTTTTTCAGCAGGGGGCCGGTCCACGGTCCCTCAGACCTTGTGGGGGGCCGGACTATATTTTTTTTGGGGGGGTGGCAGCGGAGGGATGACGAGCCGCGCATAAAAGGGCTCTGGAGAGGGGCTGGCAGCAACAAAGCCCAGCCTCCTTCCTCCTCTAGGCAGGGCAGGGAGAAGCCAGGAGGAGGGAGGGAGGAGGCGCCGCCGCTGTGTGAGGGAGAGGGAAAGAATGCGCTTGCTGGCGATCCTTGCAGCAATTCCTGGACCGTCCATGAGCCAGATTTAGAAGGCAATTAGGCCTGATCCAGTCTGTGGGCCCTAGTTTGCCAACCTATGGTGTAAATAAACAAACAAATAAATTAATTTATAAATATTTATTTCTAAATAAAACAAACAAACGTTCCCCAGCTACCAGTATGCTGGAAACACAGCAGTAAGGAGTTAAGGGTCGGTCCGTCTGTCCACCTCAAATTTAGCCTGCTTTTTCCTGCAGCAGCATATAGTAGGCGACGTTTGAGCCTTACAAACAACCCTTTGAGGTAGATTGCGTAGCCTGAAGCACAGACACTTCACCATAGCAACTCAGCTTGCGTCCTGTTAGACTTGAGGCTTTTCAGCTGTGGATGAGAATGCTTTGTAAGCCAGTGTGGTGAGTTCAGCAGGTTGGTGCTATTCTTTTTCTGTCTCCTCTCGCCCTCCCCGTCCCCTCCTTGTCATTGTCTTTTTGGCAGATTTCCACTGTGTGAGTGAGTGAGTGAATGGCACAGAAGTTCTGTTCATAGGCTGACAGGCACAGAGCGACTTTGCAGCATTATTCTGGAGTTGTGTGTGGGAGCAGCTGGGTCACTCCTATCACGGAAGCGTGAGCTTCTTCAAAGCGTACCTTCTGAAGGCCATTCTCGCGTAGGACTTCAAAGTGCAGCAGCGAATGATGTGAAAGCCAGGTTAATGCAGGGTAATGCAATTTATCAAATACTGAGAGTGGGGATTTGTTTACTGTCTTGATTCTTTTTTCAAGAGAAAAAGGTAATTAACAAGGAAGTCGTTCCTTAGCATCTGATGAATTTCCATCCTATGCAGAAGCCTCCTCAGTCTGTCATGTTGATTGTCACATGCGACATTCTTACGCATATGCCGTTCTATCTGTATGCCGCAACTGTTGGTAGGATATTTGCAACTAAAGATAAATTGCAGGGTGTGTTCTTTTAATCTTTTATATGAAACAAGTTTCAAGTTCACCATTTTGAAAGCAGAACTTTATTTTTGCCGTGAGAGCTGTTCTGAGAATAGTCACACTGATCAGAGGCATTCAGATGTTTATCAGACCAATCCCATAAAATGAAACAATAAAAAATAAACAAAAAGAGAGAGAACTGTCCTTCATAACTCTATGCCTTGACTGATTGTGAGAGGGAAATACTCCACACTTTTTGGAAGGCAAAGATGCAGAGCTAATCAGATGCTTGCAAGCTTTGACCTGGCCACTGATTAAAAATCTGGATGTCTAAAACTTTGAGGGGATCAGCAGTTGTTTTTAGTTTTTGTTCAGTATTTTCTTACTGTAATTTTTTTTTTTAAAGATGCCTTTAACACTTTTTATCCAGCCTTTCCGCCTAGTTTTATAACATTTATTTCAAAAGGTGATGTGTCCCCAGAACAGGGAAAAGCGAGGGAGGGGGTTATCAAGGACATGTGTATATACATCTATGCTAGGAAGTAAATATACACATTCAGCACTGGACCTGCTAGCATCCAGTTGATGAGTTCCATATGGGCTAGTCTTCCATATTGGTTTCTATTCACTCTGCCAAATGGGCAAAAAACTCCTTTGCTAGTCTGTTGCTTTTGTGTCTTTCTGGTTGAGTACAGAGGCGTAGTAGAATCATAGAATTGTAGGGTTGGAAGGTACCCCAGGGGTCATCTAGTCCAACCCCCACTCCATTTCTTCTCCACTCCACTGAGAAGTGGAGAGAAGCAGTTTGGAATCTGAATCCGCCCTTCGTTCTTCCACTGGGCTGAAGAGTAAGACAAATTAGCTCGTCCATACCCACTTCAATTCTCAGGTACTCCAACAATGAAGAAGCGAATCTGAAATAACCATATCTTCATGGGCCTTTTTGCAGCATCACAAATAGCATCTCAGTTAGCTGAGATGCAAATCCACTCATTTATTTATTCTGTGTGGGCTGATTCCTGGGACAATGCAAATGTGTATTCTGTTATTGCTGGCCGTAATCCAAGCGCCTGGCTCCTGGCAGCAACACTGAGCGATGGCCACACAGTGCTGTTGTGGCCGCGGCGGCAACAAAGGCATGTTTTTCAGGCCGCTTTACAAGCGTTGCAGCCTGTCAGCCCATATGAACAGGTGGCAGACTTTTTTTGTTGTTATTCTTTTGCATTTGGTGCTACGAGGCACCTAGATATCTGATGCTGGCCCCTAGGAATGTGTCGGTGTGGGTTTTCTTTGGACAAGTTCTATGCATTGCTACGTCCCAGGAATTTCAAACATTTTTTCCTGGATTATAGATATAAACACAAAGGTGCCTGGTAAGTAACCAGACTCCCTAGAACTCACATCCTGCTTCTGAGCTTCCCAGAAGCATCTGTCGGACTCCTGTTAGAAATGGAAAGCTGGGTTAGATGGACTTTGGTTTGAGCCAGCAAGGCATTTCTTATATTCAGAAATACAAATTTATTTGAGGCGTTCCAGTTTCCTCACTGTGGGCTTTCCCCCTTCCCTTACATTATCATACTTGCATTCCACATTTTGCCCAAGGAGCCCCTTATTTATACATACAACAACCTTGTGATGTAGGTAGAGAAAATAAAGTGTGCTTTGCCCAGAAACTTGAATGCAGGCCTTGCTAAGTTCAGATCCTGTGTGCCATGCTAGAGAGTATTCTCAAAACAAAAAGGAATAGTTTAAATGATTTCCACAATGTATGCATATTTATTTGAGAATTTATAGACTGCCCTTCTAATATGTGTGCATATTTGGAGTGGCTTGCATCCAATAAAATAATGTGATTTCATGGTAAGTTCACCACAGAAAATCTAGGCTGGAAGAGAAAAGTTATCACCAAAGAGCAGAAGATTGGAAGGGAAAGGAGATTCCAGGTAAACAGCCGAAAAAACTTTCTGGCAGTAAAAGCTGTTTGATAGTGGAACAGACCCTCATGAGAGGTGATGGACTCTACTTCCTTGGAGGTTTTTTTTGGCAGAGATTGAATGGTCATCTGTCATGTATGATCTAGTTGAGATTCCTGTGATGTAGGGGTTAAAAGGTAAAAGTAAAGGTACCCCTGACTGTTAGGTCCAGTCGCGGACAACTCTGGGGTTGCACGCTCATCTTGCTCTATACGCCGAAGGAGCCGGCGTTTGTCTGCAGACAGCTTCCAGGTCATGTGGCCAGCATGCCTAAGCTGCTTCTGGCAAACCAGAGCAGCACATGGAAACGCCGTTTACCTTCCTGCCGGAGCGGTACCTATTTATCTACTTGCACTCTGATGTGCTTTCGAACTGCTAGGTTGGCAGGAGTAGGGACCGAACAACGGGAGCTCACCCCGTCGCAGGGATTCGAACCGTTGACCTTCTGATCAGCAAGCCCTAGGCTCTGTGGTTTAACCCACAGCGCCACCCTCACCGATGTAGGGGTTAGGACTAGGTTATTACAGTGGTACCTTGGGTTACATATGCTTCAGGTTACATATGCTTCAGGTTACAGACTCCGCTAACCTAGAAATAGTACCTCGGGTTGAGAACTTTGCTTCAGGATGAGAACAGAAATTGTGCTCCAGTGGCGCGGCAGCAGCAGGAGGCCCCATTAGCTAAAGCGGTGCTTCAGATTAAGAACAGTTTCAGGTTAAGAACGGACCTCTGGAATGAATTAAGTACTTAACCCGAGGTACCACTGTATCAGGGTCCCTTCTAAATCTACAGTTCTATGATTCCAACGACTCAGCTGTTGAGTGGTCAGGTGAGCGTTGCTGCCCCCCATGGTCTTGCATTGGTTTGGGTCTTTAGATGTCACACAAGCGTGTCCAAATATGTCACACCCACTATGGAACAGAATTCCTTGTGATGTAATTTCTGCAGAATGCCACCCGTCTGGAATGTCCAGTGGAACTTCCTCAAGACATGTGGGGTTGTGCATGGCAGGCATAGATTTCAGCCATCTTGACATGGCGATGATAGAGACCTTTCCCCCTTCTCTGAACTTCCTGGTGCACACCAGTACCAGTTTGGGTTTCCTATAAACTAACGAGAGGGGATCTCCTAGCTCGCCTCCCTGAAGAGAGAGCACTGCATACTGCCAGTACATGGGCACACTGCGTGTGTGCCCAGTGCTTAATCTTTGTTTGAGAGGAATGAAAAAACATGAACAAGCCGGTGACGTAGATGGCTCTAATGGGAGATTGAACAGGTATGATAAGATTGGTGTCAAAGTTGAATAAGGGCCATGATTTGATATGACTCGCTTGCCCATAGTAGGTGCTATTAGAAAGGCCTTCAGTGGCTTCCCCATATACATGGTTGACAAATATAACCAGAATTTGAGGAAGGACAAAGGAAGCTCAAGTGAAGAAACTGCTACCTGTGTCCTATACATGGAATTGTTTAGAATTATCTTCACTATTAGCATGTGAACTTTTTCTTCTTATTGTATTAGTTTGCTTTATGCAAAAAAAGAGAAAAAAGTCTCAAAGTGACTTAATAATAATAATAATAATAATAATAATAATAATAATAATTTTTATTTATACCCCGCCCTCCCTAGCCAAGGCCGGGCTCAGGGTGGCTAACAAGCAATAATAAAAACAAGTTGAATGAATACAACTTAAAAACAAGATTAAAATACAACATTAAAATATCAAAACATTAAAATATTAAAATGCAGCCTCATCACAGGAGGCGAAAGGAAAAAGAAAAAAGAAAGAGGGGGAGGGAATAGAACGCGAACAGATATTTAAAGAGTAGTGGGACAACCCTTGCTTATTGTTTGATGTAGTCTTCTTTTGCTGTTAAAAGGGATTTCTTCTTGAAAAACATTTTTTAAAAAAAGGATATTCACCTCCCCAGTTCCCTTAATATTCCCGTTTGTTTCATAGCAATGCAAGACTGGAATGCACAACGGCGCCAGATGCCGTAGGGGACATGGGAAGCAACGATTTCCTGGAGAAAGATGGGCACGAAAACCTGGGGCACGACTTCATCAATGGGACCACCAGCGGCAACGCGGAAGCAGCCCGGAGGCTGGCAAAGCGCCTGTATCATCTGGATCGATTCAAGCGGTCTGATGTAGCGAAGCACTTGGGGAAAAAGTAAGGATCTGGCTTCCTATCTCAAAGGGTGTTCATGTTGCATCTGCAGAATGATAAAAAAAAACATGAAAAGTTCACTTTTTATTAATGTGGCTTGTTTCTTTTCCTTCTTTCTTTTCCTGCGTCTTAAGCAATGAGTTCAGCAAACTTGTCGCTGAGGAATACCTCAAGTTCTTTGATTTCACAGGCATGTCTTTGGATCACTCACTCAGGTAGGAAATCTCTGTGCCTTTTCCTGGGTTGTGTCTCATCCGCTGATAATCCTATATGTGCCCATTTTAAGGTGTGCCTTCTCACTCTTAAGGTGGGTTGGCATGATTGCCCCTGACCCACCCAGCAACAAGCCTCTTCCCACTCTGTCCTGGGCCTGACTTGCCTACATGCATTGAATATAATGTATAACCCTGCACACCTAGGCCTTGCTGGCCCATAATCCAGACCTGGCAAGACACCAGCATGGATTCTAGTGTTTTGCATCTGTGCACGGACTATTTGTCCACCCTCTGACCTTTCCATCACTTGATTATTGGGAAGCCGCCAGGTTTACATGCCAGGTATTGAACTTGGAGATTTGTAAATGCAAAATGTGTTTCTTATGACTGAGCTATGATTCCTTCCCTGCGTATGGGCTTCTTACCCAAGCTGGGGCTTGGAGCAGAATGGTCAGAAAGGAGCAGGAGCTGGAATCTGGCATTCATGATCTGTCAGTCCCTCTTAAGGCTTTTTTAAAGAAACCACAGATAGGTCTGCATTCTCTGTGCTTTGTAATTCTTGAGTGGCGAAGACTTGAAACCTGTGAAACACCTCCCTGAACCCCACAAGAGCTTTATTTTTTGAAGAAAAGGAAAAAAGAAAAGGGGAAGCTAGAGAATAATAACAAATTTGGAAAGGCTTGCCATTGTGTGATCTAAAGACTGAGGGAGACAAGAGGTAACAAGAGCTCTATGAAATATATATAGGGAGGTGAGAGACCCTAACAGCTGTGTTACCTTAAAAAATATACAGCTATTTGGATTAGCTGGATTTAGGAATGTGAGTCTGAACAGTGTGTTCTCTCTGCTGGAAGGAAGATTTAAAGGAAGCCCAGCACCCAGCAAGTCCTAAGTGTGCGCAAGAAAGATAGGACTGCATTTGGAGAAAAAGGAATCACAGCCAGTCCTAGCCCCATCCCTCAAATGTCTGGGGTGCAAGAAGTGTTACACGATCTCTCATTTTGTGGGGGTTGTATTGGGGTTGTTTTTTCCTTTGCCTCCCCCATCCCCCTTACTGCAAGACATTTATTGAGAAGCAACACATTCTGAGGCTGGAAACAGGTAACAGCTTTTTAACAGTGGTTTGAGAGAGATAGTACTTCCCATTGCATTTATACATCTAATTTTTCTCTCACTGTTTCCTCTGCTGAAACAGCTTCTGCTGGTTTTTGGAACAATATTAAAAACCTGCAGTATTTGTTTGACTACGTAGAGGTAAAAGTGGGAGTTGCCAAGCTAGCAGTTTGAAAGCATACCAGTGCAAGTAGATGAATAGGTACCGCTGTGGCAGGAAGGTAAATGGTGTTTCCATGTGCTCTGGCTTCTGTCACAGAGTCCTGTTGCACCAGAAGCGGTTTAGTCATGCTGGCCACACGACCCAGAAAGCTGTCTGCGGACAAATGCCGGTTCCCTTAGCCTGAAAGTGGAGACAAGCGCCGCATCCCATAGTTGATTTTTGATTGGACTTAACTGTCCAAGGGCCCTTTACCTTTTCACTTTACAAAAGTTGGATAATGTTGCACTTTTGAACCATATTCAGTTCTCTGAAAATGCTGTCCTCTGTTTCCAACCTCAGTACAAACATCTTTAAAGGCTACAGAAATTTCTGGTCATTGACCGTGGTAAAATGACTTGACTTGACTCTTTAAAGGCTGGTTTAACTCCCCCCTCCTCTTTTTACACTTTTTTCTCAGGACATTCTTCAAAGCCTTTTCTCTTATTGGAGAAACTCAGGAAAGAGAGCGAGTTTTAGTTCATTTCTCCAACAGATACTACCAGTGCAACCCAAATGCCATTTCCACACAAGGTAATTTTACCTCCATTGCTTTTAAAACATTTCCATTCCTACCTTTCCTCAGGCAGAATTCAAGGTGGCTAGCAACAGTAGAATATTAAAGCAACATCACAGTAATGCAAAGATAATAATGCAGGAATGACAACAAAGTCAAGGGAAAACAAACGCACCCACTCAAAGCAATTCCCAGTAAAATTAGAACAATTTCCCAGCGAAGCATAAACTCACTGAAGGCCACAGTTTGGCTTTGGCACTTGTCAGATCAAACGGCCACTGTGATTGCAACTGAGTCACTCCAGTCTTTGGAGATCTAGTCGGGGAACAAAGGAAACCTAGTAAACACAAAGCAATAAGGCAAGATAGAATATGCTATTTGTTGTCAGGTTCAAGAATTGGTTAGGACTAGTGTTAGGTATTTCCATTTACAGGAGGGAGATACCTGTATAGCAGCCCCCCCCCACCTGATGCCCTCTAGAAGTTTTGGGCTACAACAATCCCAGCCAGCATCTGAAGAGCTCTGGCTTGGGAGATGATTAATAATAATACATCATATTTGGGTGTTGAATGCCCTTGTCTCCCACTTACAGCACCCTATCTTCTGCCACATTGCTTGGTGTATGTGGACCAGCTTCTTTCTCTCTCTACGAGGAATGTATTTTAAAGAGGTGGGCTGCAAGTGTGTGCTGTACTCTGCCCCTGTGCTTTTGCCCTGAAGCTCCTTGGCCTCAGGTGCTTTTCTCCCAGCTAGGTTCAGTGGAGCAAAAAAGTACCGGAGTGGTTGGACTGTGCAGCATATAATCAGCAGGTGTGGCTGGGTTCTGCACCACCTGATTTCCTTCCTCTTTGCAGCCATTTGTTGCACAGGTGACCTAAGGGAGCACACCCAAACCTCTAGATGTGTCTCAGTCACTGTCACATGCAGCCTGAGCTAAGAAGCTGAACAGAGAACCACATTTAAAATTTGCCTCTACTATGAACTCAGTGCAGGATTCTAATCAAATCCAATTGAATCTGCCCACTCCCCACGTCTGCAGTGGGTTAACAACAGCAGGAGCAGCAGCAACAACAATAGTAATAGTACTGGCCTGCCTCACAAGACTTACTGAGATAAAATTAACACCCTAAAGCACTATAGAAATGCTATACTGTCCATGAAGCATTATATCTTGTCCCACTTCTGTCTCCTCCTTTGCCACCAAAGGCTTTCCTGGTCCCATCTTACCTGTCTCTCTTCTGCCATTCTGGCTGTCCTTTGGCTGATCTCTGACCCTCCATTCCCTGCTCCTGCTTTGCTTTGCTGTTCAGTATAGGTGGTGATGAGGATATGCCAAAGGCAATGTTGATCTCCATTTATCTGTAGCCTATCCTACATTACTAGGTGGCGCTGTGGTCTAAACCACTTAACCTCTTGGGCTTGCTGATCAGAAGGTTAGGGGTTCAAATCCCTGCGACGGGGTGAGCTCTGTCCCAGCTCCTGCCAACCTAGCAGTTCAAAAGCACACTAGTGCAAGTAGATAAATAGATACCATTGTGACGGGAAGGTAAACGGAGTTTCCGTGCGCTCTGTTTTCTGTCATGTGTCCCGTTGCGCCAGAAGCGGTTTAGTCATGCTGGCCACATGACCCTGAAAGCTGTCTATGGACAAACGCCGGCACCCTCGGCCAGTAAAGCGAGATGAGCACCGCAACCCCATAGTCACCTTTGACTGGACCTAACCGTCCAGGGGTCCTTTACCTTTACCTTTTACCTTACCCCCAACATTACTATTAAAAGCATATCCCACTTTCCTTTCCCCCCATGGACTCTTATCCAGGTACTGATCACATTCACACCTTCGTTTCACAAGTCCTACAGTACAGTACTGGGGTACTCCCAGACTATTTATATGTAAAAAGCTGCAGTAATCTCTAAAGGCAACAGTAGTGAGCACTAATGATCTAAACTGAATACAGTGGTACCTCAGGTTAAGTGCTTAAATCGTTCTGGAGGTCTGTTCTTAACCTGAAGCACCACTTTAGCTAATGGGGCCTCCTGCTGCCGCTGTGCCGCCACAGCACGAATTTTGTTCTCATCCTGAAGCAAAGTTCTTAACCCAAGGTAATATTTCTGGGTTAGCGGAGTTTGTAACCTGAAGCGTATGTAACCTGAGGTACCACTGTATATAACATGTAGCTCCAGAGGCAGTTTATCTGTCATTGCCAGATGCTGGAAATAAACAACATGGGGTAACTGTTATTGCTGTGCCCTTCTTAGGAGCTTCCCCACTTGTGCCAGGCACTGTCTCTCAGCATAACCTACCTACCTCACAGGATTGTTGTGAGGATGAAATGGGGAGCTGGAGAGCCATGTGTACTACTTTGAGCTCCCTGGAGGAAAAGGTGGTGTATAAATGTAATAAATAAACAAACCAATAAGACATTAAAAAATAAATCTGCCCAGCCACTTTGGAGGCAGCGCTGAGCTGATGGAACAAGGCAGTTATTTTATTCTCCAATTATTCCTCCTCCTTTGTGCATTTGCTTTATAGAATAAGGCAGCCCCCCCCCCCCAAACATCCTATGATTTAATGTTGTCATTTGGGGATCACAACGGGAAAATGAAAAGGAAAGGCAAAGGTAACAAGGTGAACAAGTGCAGTTACACAGGCTTCTTTAGTTTCTATTGGAGGAGTGTGGATTAAGGAATTTAGTTAATGGCTTTTGTGATGATGTAGGTTTAAAGACAGGGAGGCAGTGAAAGACAGGAGTGCCTGGCCTGCTCAGGTCCATGGGGTCATGAAGAGTCAGACACGACTAATCAACTAAACAACAACAACAACAACAAGGTTTAAGGACAGGAATTTAATGGGGGCAGGAACAGAAAGAGGTGGCAGCCTGTGGATGTTCTGCGGGGGTGGGGTGTTGTATCAAAGGTATCAAAAGGGCCAATCCTTTTACACTGAATTTGGGCTAGTCTGGTGTTAGGGACAATGACTTCAGTGAGACAGAATTTGGTTAAAACCATTGGTTTAACTGGACTGTAGATTGGGTTGTAAAAAGTCAGACAAAACCTTTGGAAAGTCAGCTTACATGGCTGAGGTTGATATTCATGGATCTTTGACATTTGTGGAGCTTTCCTTCAAAGCGTCTGGGTCCTAAACTTTAGGAGGTTTCACCTTCCCGCCCCCTCCAAAAAAAGGAAAAAATTGGGCTAGCTGTTTCTCTCTTCCTCCTTATCAACCCTTATGACTTCATCTCATGAGACGGTCTCTCTTGATTAATGTCATGCATTTCTTTATAAGCAAATTGCTTTTGGAAGAAGAAGGGAGTGTTAATTAGGCTTCAGGGGGGTCCCAACTCAACGTGAATCATTCTTTCATAAGCAGATGTGAGTAGTAGGAAGTGTGATTTCTCTCCCCCACCCCACCTGCCTATGTGACTTTCTGTGTGTCATGCTTGGGGTGTTTCCCCCCCCTACAGATGGAGTCCATTGCCTCACATGCGCTATCATGCTGCTGAACACTGACCTCCACGGCCATGTGAGTATTCTGCAAATTGTCCTGTTTGCTCAGAAATTTTGAACTGCTCTTTCAATATACTTGTTGCGGTTGAGTACTCACTGTTCAAGTCCTCGCAGGGTCGGGTTGAAGCAGCCAGAAAGATTTCAGGTGACATTAGCAGAGGTGGAAGGCAGTTGTGAAGAGCTTGTGAAATTGGCAAGGGAGCCAAAACCAATATGAATGCGTCCCATAAGAATGAGGGCCAGGCTGGATGCAGTGAATTGGGCAAGTCTGGAAACCCAGTAGCTTGTAAGAGGAAGGCAGGTAGAAGAACCGTTTCACAAGCAGAGAAGACCAGCCAGATTTTGGGCACCGGAAAATCACCCAGACTATTGGATTTCAGGGGACCCTGAAAGATGCAAGGCAAGGAGTGGATTGGGATGGGCTCTCCTTGATCACCTGATTTCCTTCCTTAGGGTGATGTGCCTGAAAAGCTGGATGTTCCCTCTTGGCCCCAGTTGTATAGGGAGCTGATGTCTGGCCTGCCAGACCATTCAAGCCCCAGTGCAAGCAGAGCTTGTAAATTATCCTCACAGCACAAACTACTCCAACTTCGGAATCTGAATGCTTGGCATCCCTGGCTTGTGCACAAAGGGAGGCTATATATAGATGGCAACTTCTCAGAGATTTGACAGCCATATTACAGAGCCATTCTTATCCAAGATACAAATGGTCATGTTTTTTCATTTGTCCTGCCAGGACCTCTGTCAACCAAATTCTGTCGTGCTTATTTAGCTGTACTCTGGGGGAAAAACCTGTCAATAACTCTATAGAAGTGTGAGCGTCATTTCTGCAGGAGACGCGCATAAGTTCTGTTGTGGCTGTTTCTCGTGCTTAGCAGAAAGTTCACGTGGGCACTAACACTCAACCATATACCCCAACAGTTTTGAACAACTATTTTAAAATGAGTTTTTTAAAATGTTCTTATGTGACCTTTAAAAAAGAAAAAGTAGGAAGCTGTTTCTTATCTCAACTGTTTGGCCTGGGTTGGGGTTAAAACTGACTGGGACAATAGTTGTGTGCTACTTGGTCACATTGTTGACTGGCTTCCCACAACTATGGCAAGTGCCTGCAGCTGAGAGTGGCTGAAAAGGGAGTAGTGACTCACCTTCATTAGGTTTGTACAGTTACCCATCAGCCAAGAGAAAAAGAGAAAAGAGAAAAGATCTACACGTATCCTGAATATTAAAATGTAATTTTCCCCACCATTGCTTTGCTGCAGTGTCAGGATAACTTGCGGGCACTAGGTGGCAGAACATACATAGCATTCTCTGAACTGTTCATGCATCATCAGATGAATGTGCAAATTCCTATCTGGGCCTTGCATTTTAAATCTGCATGTAAAACAGGTATCACCATTGGCCATAAAGCAAAGGGTCACATACTTGAGCTCCGGCTGTCTGGGTAAAGAAGAGGTCAGATGCCAAGAGGGCCACCTGAACCAACCTCAAACTAGCTACTTAATTTCGTGCTTGTTTCCCTGAGTGCCAGAAAAGGTCTCTTGTTTTGGGCAACTTTATTCTCTCATCTCAAACTTAGGGCTACGTGTAAAATAGGGTTACCAGATGTCCCTGTTTCCCGGGGACAGTCCCCGGATTTGCGAATAAGTCCCCGGACAAATTCCATCCCCGGAATGTCCCCGGATTTCATCTAATGTCCCCGGGAAACGCAGCAGTGGCAGTCTCAGCAGCCCGGAGCAGTCGGCTCTGGCAGGCTTCAGGAGCTGCTCGGAAGTCCCCATATGATGGTGGTGCAGGGGCTCTAAGATGCAGCTTCCGGGCTGCCTCCACCTTCCCTCCGAAAGGCAGTGTGAAGCCTCACTTCCCAGCTGAGGGAGCCCCGCCCCCTCCTGCTTGCACACAAGTAGGAATGGGATGGAAAGGGAGGCATCGCGCTGCACGAGCCGAGCCACTACTGCTGCTCTCGGCCCTCCTTCTCCGCCTTGTATGCCTGATCCATCGCACGCTGATTCCCCATTACCACCAAAGAACGAACAACTCGGGGGCTGCCCAGGCTCATGGAGAAAGGAGATAGAAGCCTCAGAGGGAAGGGGAAACGTGGCGGTTGAGGTCAAGGCGGCAGCTGCCCCTCAGCCACTGTCATTGTTGCAGCACCAACATCCCGAACGTGTAGTAATTAATTAATTAATTAATTAAAGTGTCCATGAATTCATTGGGGGGGGGGGACTGGTAACCTTAGTATATGGAATGTAACTCTTATTTGTGGTGGTGGCATTTCATTGAATTTCTTTACAGGGGGTTAGAAATTCCCCCAAGAGTTTCATGTGGTTGGGACTTGCCATCAGTGGTGGCAAGTCCCACAGCTTTTTAAGGGCACAGCTTTTCTTAAGGGGTAGGATGTAGGGGAGAGGGTTGTTTAAAAAACCAAAAAGAGCCTTTTGGCTTGACTTTGTTGTAAACTCAACCCTACTTTCCCAGAGCTGCTCTTCTCAGCTAAGTTTCCATCGCCTTCTTTCTGTTGCCGCCCTCTGCCTCATTTGCCCACACTCCCATTTAATTCTACTGGCTGCGGCAACTCATGTGGTTTTGTGAATGACATCATGATGTACTTCGGATCTGATGATATCACATGTGCTCATCAACAAAATTATGTGGAGTGCCACAGCCAGTAGGATTAAGCAGCCACCTGGGCAAGTGAGGTCGAGGAGAGCGGAGGCGGCAACGGAGAAGAAGGGAAATGGTGCAGAGTAGCAGCAACAGCCAGGAAAACAGAAAGGGTGTCAAACAGCACTGAAACCACGCAAATATTTGTTAAGGTGAGTAGTTTGCTGTTAATCTGGCCGTTGTGAATGAGCAGGTTCTGAAGTTGCTTGCCCAAGCTGCTTCCACATGGCTTTTAGCATTTTGCTTCTCCCACTACAACTCCCAGACACTTCCTGAGGGACCTATGGCTTTGGGGGGGTGCAAGGGACTTCACTAGGGAGTTGGAGAGTAGAACAGCCCCTCTGCCTGCATACTGTGGACTGAAATCCAATATGATTTGGTGATTTAGCCATTGGTGAAGCCTGAGAGATACGTAACTGGAGATTTGATTTCCAACATTTTTAGCTGAAATGCACTTCCTTTCTGCCACCTCGTTTTGCTAAGCGTGAGAAATGCGTAGGGCCAACTTTAACTTGATAAAGCAATATTTTCCCATCACTTTTGTGTCTTCCCTTCCCTTCAGAATGCTTATCCTAACTGATAATACCTTTTGTTTTTTTGTATTGCATTGTTTTTCTAGGTGGTAAGTTGGGCATTTATTGCTTGGAATGTAAAACATAGCTTGGAATGCATTTAACCAGGTTATTTGTTTCCGAACTATAATTCAGTGCTTCATCCTGTAAGCATGTATCAGGATTTTATTTTATTTTTAAACTGTTTTTAAAATTTATATACATCTTTTTTCTTTTTGAGCCCAAAGTGGTTCACTGTACATGAACACACCCATCAATTTTTTTCCATGTATAAGGCGCCCCCATGTATAAGATGACCCCTAGTTTTTTGAACCCAAAATTAAGGGGTGGGAAACCCTAAAATAGAAGTAACATTCTGGACAATCTGCAGCAGCAAGTTGTTGATCTTTCTTTGGGCAATCGCCCTCCAAGTTTCCAGCATGAGGTGCATGCAGTGCATGGTGGTGCAAAGGCAGTGGCTGGAGCACCACACGCTCCCCCTTGGCGGTGGCTGCTGCTGTGGGGAAGGAGGCTCCTGAATCGGACGCCGAGGGAGAGCCTAGGGAAGGCAGCACCCGCCGGCCCATGCCGTTGAGCAAACCTAGCTGAGGAAGGTGGTGAACAGGCTGGGGGTTTGAGAGGGGAAGAGAGAGAAAAAGGAAAGAAGTGCGATGAAAGGTAGCCAAGGCTGTTCTTGGTGGCGGCGACTGCTCTTAATCTGGTGGTCAAGACAGTGGGGGCTTCAGGAGGCGAGCCAGTCACCAGCGCACAGCCCAGAGAGGGAGGGGAAAGAGGGAGTGGTGGCAGGAGGGAACTCCTCAGTCCACCCAAGCCAAAATCCCGAACATTTGCTCAAATATTTTAAACCTCACACCCCCGATGCCCATGTTCTGTGTATAAGATGACCCCCAATTTTTTACTTCCTTTTTTTTTTAACAAAAAAAATATGGTGCATAGTGCAAGTGCTTGAATTGCACAGGGCTGTATGAGAAGGAGGTCCAGGGTTTCCACTTTCACCAGGTTTTGGCTCCAGCTTGGTTAAAGAGGAACCCTGGTTTGCTTTCAAAGTGGCTTAATGTTGCTGTTGATGAAATGGGAGCCCTTGATCCCACAGTCCACTGGCTGAAAAAGAGGGCTTTAAAAGAAACCTTATAATCGGCAATTGAAAAGCTTCTTTCCCCTCTTTTGGAACTTAATTTTGTACAGATATGTTCCATTTTTGTGAGGTTTCAAAATATATATATACACCATAACTTTCTTTTCGGCTTGTCAATTTCAAGCTCTCGCTCTGGCCGCATGATTCCAGCTTCTGTTTGTGGCAAGCCCTTAATGTTCTTGGAATGCAACTCAGTTCCATAAAGTGCTTTGATAGCCATGGTTGAAAAGCCTGTGCAATTGTTAAGATTCATCACCACCATTATCCTAGCAGGATCACTTTCCCACTGATTCCCCCTTTCCCAGTAGGGTTGCCTGTCTATGCTGATTTGTATTTTGCAGCTGTGTTCATGCAGACACCCTTACAATGTCTCATACCCTGGGATTGCTGCTAACAACTTGGTTTTTAACTTAACATGGGGGGGGGAATATCAATTAGAGCTTTTAATATGCAACTCATTTTATAGGCTACTGTCCTTTTCTTTTCTGAGAATTGCATTAATATTTATGTGTCATTTATCTTTCAGAATATTGGCAAAAAGATGTCCTGTCAAGAATTCATTGCCAACCTTCAGGGAATGAATGAAGGCAAAGATTTCCCAAGGGAACTCTTGAAGGTGAGGCACTATATTATCTTTCCATTGTGGGAATACAGCATTAACTCTAACTCTGCCGTCCAGCTGTGCTAGGGTGATGCTTTCAAAATGATCAAGCTTCTTGTATTTTAATGATCTTTATTTGTTCATTAGAATGAATGGTAATACATTGATAGTGCCTGCTATATTCCGATCACATTTATCTTTGCTATTCTACAGTTATGGACATTTACTTTGACCACTCCTAGTGCAGCTGTTCCCACACTCTGCACTGGGAGAGGGGCTGAAGACATTACACCAGCACGTTGGATTCCGCCACCATTCTAGGACAGGGATGGCCAAGCTTGAGGCTTGAAGGGCCTCCTTTGTTTATGTTTTTTACTAGAATCTCACCAGAGCCAAATGGTGGTGCATGGTGGCTTTTGGATATTTAGGACGGTATGCACCTTAAATAATTTTGCACAAGGAATTATTGCTTACTCAGTGGGACTTCCCCCCTCATCCCCTCTGCTTGCACCTTGTGTCATCCTCAAGTCTGCTCCAGGGGGTTGGGGAAACCCTCAGAACAGATTTAGCGGTGCAGGAAGGAGAAGGGGAGAACATTTACTTGCACTGATGGAATGTTCTCCTTAGTTCTGTGTTGAATTCTCCCCGTAAGGCTGTATCCACTGATAGTCATATTCAGAGTAAGCCCATTGAAAGTAAAGGGTCTGACTAACTTAGGCTTCTTAATTTCAGTGGGTCTACTTGGAATAGGACTAGCATTGAATACAACCCTTAGCATTAAGGACCAGAGTTCCTGTGAGCACATGTTTAGAGCAGACATTTGTTTTCAGAATTAGAACTGACCTGACAGTCGTTTCTCAGGCATATGTGTGTGTGTGCGCGCACACACAGTTTCCCTGCAAGCTTTTTCTTGGTTCAGTAACCTAATGGGTGTGGAGGACCAGTTTCGTGGTTGCTGCTGTTTAAACCATTGCGAGATGAAACCTCATTTGCCGATCTACTAAAAACTACTCCCATGGTCTACCAATAGATCACGATCTGCCTATCCCTGCAATATGATACTTGGAGCAGGAAAATGTGACACACCATTGATGTGTCACGACTGCCAGTGCTTACCCAGCAGCATTGTACCAAGGGGGGAAGTTATAGATGAACCAACATTCTCTGATGCAGCGTGGGTTATGGGTGCAGCAGTATCCCAGAAGCATCACCATTGCCCAGAAAGCACAATCCCACCCCTGAACCCTGACTCACTGAACAAAGAGGAGGACAGGATGTCAGCAGGCAGTGCTAGTATACTATCTCACAGTTGGAAACAGAATACCTGTCCTTAGTTTTGGGAGCTGATTGAGACAATATATGCCCTTCCTTTCTAGAGTAGGAGTGAACAGTGCACCTCATTTTAATTTAGAAAACATGTGGCTTGAGTATCAAAACTTTGGCAAACATTGCCTTAATATTAAAAAGGTAAAGGGACCCCTGACCATTATGTCCAGTAGTGACCGACTCTGGGGTTGTGGCGCTCATCTCGCTTTATTGGCCGAGGGAGCTGGCGTACAGCTTCCGGGTCATGTGGCCAGCATGACTAAGCCGCTTCTGGCGAACCAGAGCAGCACACGGAAACGGTGTTTACCTTCCCGCCGGATTGGTACCTATTTATCTAATTGCACTTTGACGTGCTTTCGAACTGCTAGGTTGGCAGGAGCAGGGACCGAGCAACGGGAGCTCACCGCGTTGTGGGGATTCGAACCACCAACCTTCTGATCGGCAAGTCCTAGGCTCTGTGGTTTAACCCACAGTGCCACCCGTGTCCCTTTGCCTTAATATTAGTCCATACTTAAGTCTTCCGAGGATCATGGATCTGGTGTGTGTGTTTACAGGAAAATGAGTTTAGAGGTGTCAGTGAAATTGTTTCTGGCCCAGTTGTGCTCGCAGGCATCTTAGCATGCCTTAGACATCCATGTGCTTGTTGATCAATAAGATCAGAGCAGAAGAAACTGGATTCCTCACCAGGCTTCTTGATCAGGGCTGTTTTTATGCAGCATTGGAACCTGCACGGCACCAGAGGCCTGATGTAGCAAGGACAATGCACAACAGGGGCCATTTGTTCATATACGACTCCCAATCCAATAAGGTATATAGAAGCAGATCTTGCTTCAGCACTTGAATTGTCCAAACCGGATTGAGACTAGCAAGTGCCTTGTGTAATAAGCGAAAGCAGAGAAAGCTAGACAGGCTTTTTATTAGAAAGCTAAGGCTGCCTGCGGAGTATTTATGGCAACAAGTTTTTTTCTAGGTAGCTTTGGAAAGAAGGTGCCTTTGGGCTTTTACATTTGAATGGAAGATATAATTTGAGATCGGGACATTCTGTATGGTACACATTACTGCTTTTCTCCCCTTGCGTGCCGAGTTGTATATGTGTTCACTCAATTTGTTCCAGCAGACGAATCTGAATAGTTGGTGAAGCCTGAGTTTGAGGAGCTGTACATTCCCCATTGTTGGCACTAATAGGAATGTTTCTCTTTCTTTTGTCCGATTTGCTTGTGCAGGAACTGCTGGTTGCTACTGCATTTGGTTTGCAATGGAAGAATTTTTTTAAAATGATGTTTTGGTGCACAAAGAAGTGTGGCTTGAAGTCTTGTAACACCAGCAAAGGAAGACTTATGTTGATTTTTTGGTCTTTCCTTTTGTTGTGATCCTGAATGAAACATATTGATACTTGGAATAGAAAATTGCTGCATACTGTTGATGCCCCCTGCACTGCAGTTGGAATCTGGAGAGTAAACTGGCCTAGAATTTGGTCTAGGGAGGGTTAGGAATAGTAAATCATTTCTATCTGTGAAGCAATGCAGATCTGGGCCTGAGCAGAATTGGGATGGGAGAATTATGGAAAGTTTCAGGTAAGCTGCTGTAAGTTCCTTAGAGGGTGGGTGAGAAATGAATGCAAGAAACAAGTCTAGTCCAACTTTACTCAGTGCTGGATTTCTTTGCAGTAGAAGTGGCCAACTTGGTGCTCTCCCGATATTGAGGGCTACAGCTCCAATCCGCTCCAGCCAGCATAGCCAGCGGTCAGGGATGATGGGGAGTTGTAGTCCACAACATCTCGAGGGCACCCTGTGGCTTTCCGTTTTTCCCCGCTTTGAGGGAGGCCTCTCCCCTTGAAGAATCTACCTGCATGCTGCAAATAGCTTTGTGGGGCATATTCTAGGGAGAATACAGTGGTACCTCGGGTGACATACGCTTCAGGTTATACACTCCACTAAGCCAGAAATAGTGCTTCAGGTTAAGAACTTTGCTTCAGGATAAGAACAGAAATCGGGCTCCAGTGGCACGGCGGCAGCAGGAGGCCCCATTAGCTAAAGTGGTGCTTCAGGTTAAGAACAGTTTCAGGTTAAGTACGGACCTCCGGAACGAATTAAGTACTTAACCCAAGGTACCACTGTACTCATCTTGCCCAGGGTACTGGGGGGGTGGGTCTCAGTGTTTGCCCACATGAACTGAAGATCACACTGCAGAATACAGTCTGCGCTCTCCTACAGCTGCATTGAAGGGGGTTGGATTTGGTGACCATTGGGGTCCATTCCAACTCTGCAATTCTATGATACACTTTTAATAAATAAAATAAAAGCGAAACTGGTGCTTTTATTTAGGCTGGTACCCTTAGGTGGAAGAATATCAGCTCTGAAGCCTCAGCAACCCAAAATAATTTCCAGCCAATATGTTTTGGGGCAGAAAGGCCTAGCTCTGACGAAGGATGCTCATCTGGTCTCCCCACATCCCCCCCTGGTTCCCTAGATTGGAGCTGCTGCTGCTTCTTGCTTGGCTTCTGTCCTAGACAAGTATGTTGGAATTATTCAAGCATGTGTTTTTAAAGATACTGGCTCTGGCTGTTTGTGGCTGAGAAAGCTTCAGCCAATGTTGACAAATCAGCTTATTTATAATGCTGTCTTGGAGAGGTGCAGCGGAATGGCCCCAGACTCTAATTACAGGCTCTTATTGACTGGATCGATCTCTAGCGCCGTATTTAAGCAGCTCACTTAGCGTAATAAAGGCAGCTTCCTCTTCATCCCTCTCTCCCAGATGTATTTCTTTCTGCGAGCAGATTGTACTTTTTATGACCATATTCCAGACATAGCCCTCCCAGCTGCTCTAAATGAATTGGCCAATATCCCCCAGTTCCTTCAGCTGGAATGAAGATTAAAGACCTGTCTAGGCTAAACGTGTGGCGAAGATGTTGCATTCCATCAGATCTCTGGCTCAGTTCTAAAAAACCTGACGACGGTTGCCTTAATTTGGATGTGCCTTGCATATCTTCTGAAATGAGAAGAGAAAGGAGGTTGTTGAAATTGTGTGGTTTCTTCCAACAAGCCTTGAACTTCCTTTGCTCCTTCTTACATTTGGTCAAATAAACTCAAGTCTCTTGTGAAAGGGGGCTTATTTGTATGTTGTTGTTTAGTCGTTTAGTCGTGTCCGACTCTTCGTGACCCCGTGGACCAGAGCACGCCAGGCACTTCTGTCTTCCACTGTCTCCTGCAGTTTGGTCATTTTATATATTTGTATGTTATATAAAGGGATTAAATGGTTCCTCCGGTAAGAGTTTTCAGGTGTGGGCATGCACCACCAGGGGAGATTTGATTTAAATCAAATTGATTCATGATTTAAATCACAATTTAAATGACTAGTCAGTAAGACTTGATTTAAATCATTTTTCTACATTTTTATACATTGTTGCTGATATAATCTTAATATTTACAACCAGATGAAGTTTTCATTTTTGGAATAATAAATTTTCAGAGTAGTTTTTACAGCCATTTCAAAAATTACTGATTTGTTTATACTATTAGAAATACATAGACAGATAATTGTGAAATCATTGCGAGGTTTAATAAGTTAACTGTTTATATTTGGACAACTTTTCTGCTGTCCTTTATTGGAAGGAGAAAAATAATCATTTCCTTAATAACAATTTAAGCAACTTATTTAACTGAAACAATAACATTATAGCATATGTATCCATGTTTGTTAACTGATGTGGTTAAACAAAAAACAAAACAAAAAAAACTTAGACTGAGTTTTAGCACACATGAAAAACTTAAAACAAATCCTTATTTCCTGATGAATAGTCTCTTTGGACTATAATGTAACTTAAACAGAAAACTATCTTTAGAAAGATTTTTCCTCCAAAAGCATTTTATTTTAAAAATCCGATTTAAATTTAAAAAATCTGATTTAAATTTTAAACATCTGTTTTTTAATTTTTAAATCATTGATTTTTATCCACCGTGTGCACCACACATAGAACTAAACCAGCTCTTTTCTAATCTCTTGCATGGGAATGGCTGAAGTGTAGCTCAGGGCCATGTGGGAAGGGGAGCCCCCACTGCAGCTCCTGCAGGAGGCGGGGTGCTGGCAGAGGGAGAAACTGGTGTCTGGGGTTTCTCACATTACATTGTGACTTGGGAAGGAGCAACATTGCAAGAACGTGGCCAGAACTGCCTTGTTCCACCTTGCAACCACTTTTATCTGGAACTGTGAAGCATCTTTCTGATGCTATAAACAGAAAACTTTGGTCATGTTTAGTCAAGAGTATTAATCTCTAGGGCAGGCATCCCCAACCTGTGGCCCTCCAGATGTTTTGGCTTACAACTCCCATGATCCCTAGCTAACAGGACCCAGTGGTCAGGGATGATGGGAATTGTAGCCCAAAACATCTGGAGGGCCACAGATTGGGGATGCCTGCTCTAGGTGCTGTCTATTTTGGAGGTATTGTTTCTGGCAGTTTTGGAGAAGTTTACGGCTAAAGTGTGATTATTTAGGGAGCAATTTAAAAGGACAAATTTTACAGCATTCGGCCTGACCGTTGCTTATATAGCAGAATCAGAAGATCTTAACAGAACACTAGTGCAATACACATTTATATGAAACCAATAACATAAACTAGACCTTCTCTTCAGAGTCCAGATACACAGTGACTTATCATAGAATTGTAGCATTGGAAGGGACCCAAGGGTCATCTAGTCCAACCCCTTGCAATGCAGGAATTTCAGCTAAAACATCCATGACAGATAACCATCCAACCTCTGCTTATGAAGAAAAGTCCATAACCTCCCAAGGGAGACTGTTCCACTGTCAACCACTCTTACTTACGATGTAGTAGACATTTCCGTGAGGCAGCAGACAGATAAGAATCTCATTTTTTATTTTTCATTTGATTAATATATGTATTATGAAAAGAAGTGCTGAAAAAAAATCTAGTTGTTTGCAATTATATCTATCTTGTTAAATTCAATTGAGTTCCTATTGAACAAGAGAAAAGAAAGCCCCATTTGGGATCTGATGCATAAAGATGTAGAAAGAAAGTTACATGTTGCAAGGAGTTAATACAGTGCATAGCCCATGGAACTTGCTGCCACAAGATGTGGTGATGGCCACCAATTTAGAAGGCTTTAAAAGGGATTAGACCAGGGGTCAGCAAACTTTTTCAGCAGGGGGCCGGTCCACTGTCCCTCAGACCTTGTGGGGGGGCCAGACTATATTTTGAAGGAAAAAATGAACGAATTCCTATGCCCCACAAATAACCCAGAGATGCATTTTAAATAAAAGGACACATTCTACTCATGCAAAAACACACTGATTCCTGGACCGCCCGCGGGCCGGATTTAGAAGGCGATTGGGCCGGATCCGGCCCCTGGACCTTAGTTTGCCAGTGTGGTGTAGTGGTTAAGAGTGGTGGACTTGTAATCTGGTGAACCAGCTTTGCTCCCCCACTCCTCCACATGCAGCTGCTGGGTGACCTTGGGCTAGTCACACTTCTCTGAAGTCTCTCAGCCCCACTCACCTCACAGAGTGTTTGTTGTGGGGGAGGAAGGGAAAAGGAGATTGTTAGCCTCTTGGAGACTCCTTAGGGTAGTGATAAAGCTGGATAGCAAATCCAAACTACTCCTCCTCCTCCTCCTCCTCCTCTTCTTCTTTTTCTTCCTATGGATTAGACAACATAATGTAGGATAAAGCTATAAGTGGCTATAAGCTATAAGTCCTGATGGTTATATGCTACCCCAAAGATCAGAGGCAGCATTCTCTGAAATACCAGTTGCTGGTGGGGTGGGAGGCAGAAGCCTTCTTGTGCTGTTCCAGAGGGGCATCTTGTTGGCCCCCGTGAGAAACAGGATGCTGGACTGGAGAAGCTTTTGGGATGCTCTTGAAACATATCTGCAGCTGATAATGCTGCCAATGGAAAATAGATGTGGCAGTCTGCCCTTCCTCAAGGGCATTTTTCATACAACTTAAGAAGCGCGGGTATGTGAAACATCACTTTCTAAATTAAATATGGGCGGTGGCTTAGAGGGAACTCCTGAATACCTACAGCCTCCTTTCCCCCAAAACCTCCCAATGTTTCTTATTGGATTTGCTTGGTATCTGTGGGTCCACCAGATGGCACTAGGCCACCGTGGTAGCAGCACACCAGTTGTGTTGGACTATCTTATCTCCTGTGGGACTAGAGACGCCCACTGCCTGTAATTAATAATAAAACAGGAAGCGTGGAATAGATTTTATCTCTGAGTCATAGCTCTCCCTCTTTCTCTATCTCTAGTCCCATTTTGGAGGTTTCTGCTTCATCAGTAGCTGCATCTGAAGGAATGGTGGAGTCTCTTAATAACCTTTCTGAAGGCTTAGTAATAGATGGTGGGGGTCAATTCTACTTTAGAATGCCAATGGCGTCCACCTGAGAGGTGGGTGAGATGAGCTCCTGTGAACTCTGGCTGGAAAAAAGCTCTGGTGGCAATCATAAGAAGCTATAAAACTATAGAGGTTCTTTTTAAAATTTAACCGTATGAGTTAAACTTGGCTCCAATAGTTCACTGTACAGCTCTGACCACTCGGCCACCTTGCTCCTCCCTCTCCCCATCTCAGTAAGTATCAGTGAGGCTATTGCTGTGGCTTCCCCTCAACTAGGCTTCTTCTGTAACCCAAGGGCAACTATCAGAGCTGATGTTTCTGGCAGGGAGGAGAGAAGCAGAACCCTGTAGCCAGTGTGGTGTAGTGGTTAAGAGCGGTGGACTCGTAATCTGGTGAACTGGGTTCGCTTCCCCGCTCTTCCACATGCAGCTGCCGGGTGACCTTGGGCTAGTCACACTTCTCTGAAGTCTCTCAGCCTCACTCACCTCACAGAGTGTTTGCTATGGGGGAGGAGGGGAAAGGAGACTGTTAGCTGCTTTGAGACTCCTTAAGGGGAGTGAAAGGCGGGATATCAAGTCCAAACTCTTTTTCTTCTTCCTCTTCTTCTTCTCCCTTTCTGGCCTTTGGAAGGGGAACCAGGCAGGTCTTCCACCTGCTGTAATGTTCTCTGAGGTGTGTGTCAGCTGATGGGTGAATCCAGAGTGTGTTTCTTTGCTCTATAGTTCCAGGAGTAAAGGTTAATTGGTTTGGATCTGCCCAGTATCTGAATGAGAGAGTGCCTGGAAGTGTCACTTACTCTCCTGTAAGCTTCTTGTGATGGACAGGATATAAATATATCAAAACCAGCCCAATGCCTTGTAGTTTCAGACTTACTAGGCATAAACTGAATCTGGTGGCTTCTTGGCTGTATTTTTTTTTGTTTTTTTGTTCAAAGGCCACCATATCTGGTAATCAGAGCTTCCTGGTTTATTTATTACTGTGTCATTTCATAAATATGTATCATCTTCCTTTTCTGAATAGAAATATTTTATTCAAAATAGTGGGCAAAAATATAAGAAAATCAGAGTGGTATAATAAAATAACATTATAATAGCAGGAGAGATGATGAAGCTGTGAAAGGAGAACAAAATATTAGACCACCTGCCTGAAAGTAGGAAGAGAGGAGACAGTCAATTCTCAACAGAGAGAGGATCCTACAGCAAAAGTGAGCAGGTCCTATCTCTGGTATACATCAACCATCTTCCTGGTGGTGATGGGCAAGAGAGCAGAGTCATCATAAAACATGAGCAGGTTCATGTGGGCCTTAAGGTGACATAAGAGCCAGTGTGGTGTAGTGGTTAAGAGCGGTAGTCTCGTAATCTGGTGAACTGGGTTCGTGTCTCCGCTCCTCCACATGCAGCTGCTGGGTGACCTTGGGCTAGTTACACTTCTCTGAAGTCTCTCAGCCTCACTCACCTCACAGAGTGTTTGTTGTGGAAGGGAAAAGAGATTGTGAGCCGCTTTGAGACTCCTTCGGGTAGTGATAAAGCGGGATATCAAATCCAAATCCAAAATCCAAACATTCTCCTAGTCTGTTTTTGGTGATTCAAAGACTAGTACTAGCACTTTGGGCCCACTTGAGGTAGTAGTAGTAATAATAATAATAATAATAATAATAATAATAATAATAATAATAATAATTTATACCCCACCCATCTGGCTGGGTTTCCCCAGCCACTCTGGGCGGCTTCCAACAAAACACCAAAATACAATAACCTATTAAACATTAAAAGCTTCCCTAAACAGGGCTGCCTTCAGATGGTTGCATTATTATCATTTCTAAATTGGACACAACAGGCTGAGGTGGAGTGGGGGCAAACAAAATTGGAGAAGTGCAGTAGTGGTGGATTTTAAGCTTTCCCTCCTGCACGGCAGTCCTGACAAGAATTGCCTCTAGCTGTTATTTGACTTGCGAAGGCTGCTTCCATTGGCACCAATAGGAGCTCCCTTCTCAGGCCAAACATCAGAGTGTTTATTGGAGTGAAGGTGCAAAGATTTGATGGTTGCCAAAAGCATACATCTGTTAGCTTAAAAAAACAAGGTGTGTGTGTGTTTGTGTCTTGGTGAATCGTTAATATTGCTTGTAGGTGTTTTGAGGTGTTAAAAAAAGAAAGAAAGATGCAGCAGCGAGCATTTGTAAAAGGCCCTGCTTGCTTCCTGGCTGTCGTGTTTGCTTCTGTTCACAACTTTTTGTTGTCTGCTGCAGTATTTTCATATTATTGTGACTTAGGAGTTTTGATTGATATTTGTTTATTTTACTTTGGATGGTTTTTAGCCCTCTGGTGGGCCATCTTGAGCGCCTCATTGAAAAGCAGGAAAGAACTGGTTTGAACAGTAAACAATGTGTTTTTGTGGTTTTTTTGTTTTGGTAATCTAATCTTGAAAATACCTAGCAGTACCCCTTTATCAAAATCTTAAATGATGCCCCTGCTGTTGCTTCTTCTGCTTGAGACCACTCTAGCCTCTTTGCCTGATTTTTGTCTGCTCAAAATTAGCTGTTGTTAGAACAGTAGAGTCTTCAGAGGTTTTCATGATGAGTACAGCTAGTACTTCAGGAAGTTACCCCAAGCCATATGCCACCAGCGGCATATGCCTTGCAAATGTAACGCACATACGGTCGTGGCAAAAACCCCACAGCTTATAATATGTGTAGGTAGTTCTGAAAGCACTACGTTCACACGGCATTTAAAAAAAAATACACAGCACCACCACCTAAAATCCAAGCAGATCTGGCTTCATATGTCTGCAGTTCCCCACCAAGTTTTTTAGGTTTAATATGTAAGTGTAGGTGGGTTTAAGATGGACAGCTGTGTGCAGAATAAGCAGCCAGATCAAAAATAACCGAAATATATGCTTAATATGCATGTAATGAAAATGAGTGAACACAGATGTGGCTGTCACAAGCAGGTGCATTTGTGCATTTTCTCAGAATAGTTTCCAATGTTTAATCACAGCATATTCCTAAATAGGGGCATGCAAAGAAACTTTGCGTCAAAGCATTGTGTGTGTGTGTGTGTGTGTGAGAGAGAGAGAGAGAGTTGTGTGCTGTATCCATACATGGTATGCAAACCTGTTTTTTCCTTGTTATCTTTTTGCTTTGGAAAACACCAGACACCAGAACAGGGTTGAAATTTCAAGGATGAGATTTTACCCTGTATTGGAAATGGAGAGAGAGAAAGAGAGAAAGAGAGAAAGAGAGAGAGAGAAAGAAAGAAAGAAAGAAAGAAAGAAAGAAAGAAAGAAAGAAAGAAAGAAAGAAAGAAAGGACTTGTGAGTGAAATGAAAATGTATGTGCCTAAACGAAGCTGTATACTGTAGTTGGGTGTGAGTAGAATAAACAGGCATGTTGATGATAGTGGATGCAATGTACAGTAGGTATAGAGTGGAAAAGAGGCAAATGAGAGGGAGATTTGCAGTCTAATCTATGTGACTATGCATAAGAAACAGAGCAAGTGCAAGACAGATTCTCTGCAATGTATATGCATATGTATGTACTGTTGCAGATATGATTTCGGAGTTTAGTTAAGTGAAAGCTTATTCTTTCCTTATTCAATAATTGGGAGTGAATAGGAGGATCTTATGCTCTCATACACCACAGGCTTTATCCATGGTTTAAAATCCCACTCACAGTTAAAGGGAGATGTCGGTGATTAAGGAATACCAGGCCTCTCACTTAGCCAAGATTCTGACCTAGGGCTTGAAGCTGGGTTATAAACCCTACTTAACTTGGTTAATTTAACTACAAATTGTGCTATTTGCAGTTAGGATGGGACTGGAGAATGAGCAGATAGTGGAGAGAGAAAGAATATGTGACCTGAAATTTCAAGTAAGGGAGCCCCAGCATTACATCAGTATCAGCCTAATTGTATGTGAGACTTTGTTGAGCAGGGCCAGCTCTGCCGTTTGGCAGAGTGGGCAGTTGCCTCAGGGTTGCAGAAATGAACAAGGCAATGCTCTGCCCCTTCGCCTTGCTTTTTGACACTAGGGAGAACAACATACCGGGGGTCAGGGGAGAATGGGAGACTGGAAAGTAACAATGGGCAAATAGTAAGTGATGTTGTTAGCTCATCGGCTTCATCCAGCTGGCGAGAAAGATGGAAGGTGTCAAGCCAAAGGTTCCATGAGGAAAGTGGGTTTTGAGGAGGGGTTTGACGGAAAAGAGAGGCCTTTTTTCAGGTGTTTTTTAAAAGATATTATGTGAGGGGTGGTGAACTAGCTCTGCCTTACCCCCACAATGCCTGTTTTCAAGTTAGAAGGAGATTGTCTGCCGTGTGGAACCTCTTGTCTGAGAGGACGGTTTCTATGCAGTTTGGAGTCCCTTTGTTTCAAAGCATGTGGGTGAAGGAGGTTTCAAAAACCGTGGGGTGTCTCCATGGCTACAACAGGGTCTCCGTTGCAGACGGTCCCTTTGCCAGCTCAGAGAAGGTGACCAAAACTGTCACGGGGCAGATCTAACACTTGTCTCCACTATTCCCCCCACCTCCCTAGGGTGGGAACTTAGATGTTTACATAATGCTTGAACAGGGCTTGGACACTGCGTAGATCCTCTGAGAAAGAATTCCAGGCATAAGGAGCAGCAAGGGAGAATGGGAGAACCATGGTTAGAGTGTCATGCTAGCATTGGGGGCAACTCAGGTTCGGTTCCCGAGCCAGCAATGAAGCTCACTTGGTGACCTTGGACCAGTCACCCTCAGCCCCTCCTACCTCACTAGTGATGTGAGGATGAAATGTTTGCAGGTTGAGGTGCAGAGGAAGAACCATGTATGCCACCTTAGAATTAATCACAGATTCAGGCAAACTTCCACTGTGCAGAGGTGGCTGAAAAACAGCAACCTGAGTAGCAGCTGTTGCCATGAACCGGTAGTCTACCTGGTCTGTCTTTTCACTGCTTCTGTCCTCCACTTCAGCTGTCTGTGTGCTTTGCTGTGTTCCAAGAGTGGTTAGTGGCCTTGGCACATGCAGGAGACGACAGTTTCCAGACACAGTGGCTGTATCTCTGCCTGGAGAGGTACAGCTTGCGGGAGCAGAAATAAAATGCAGTCAGCTAGAACGTGCTGTTGCAGCCAGATTTTATTGTTGTGTCTCCTCTCTGTGTCTTCACACCCATCACTTCTTGAACTCAGGGACAAAAAGTACCCAGACTTTTAAGTGGCAAAATACACACATGGCTCAGTCACTTGTGTAGACATTTAAATGGCCATGTTTCCCTACTATGTACATGGGTATGGGGTCTCTATCCTTTTCCAGTTGTTGCTTCCAAGCATTTAATGAGGACTCTTCCTTCATTGTCTGCTTGATTAAATCTTTTTTAAAAAAATAAAATAAAATAATGACCAGGTTTATAACCGATTTTACTTGGCAGGTGCTGTTTTATTGATCTGTGTTGACATCCAATTGTTTTCTCTTTATACTGTTTCTGTTATTTATCATGTTTCATACTGTTTTGCCAGTGTTGGCTATTTGGTTGTCCTTTACAACCAAATTGTTGCTTTTTAAAAAAAAGATATTTTGTGGCAGTGACCATCTTTCAGCATGATAGATATACCCAGGGGTCCAAAATTGAGCGAGGAAAATGGGACAATCACCCCTCAAGGATACCCAAAACAGGATATTGCTTCAGCTTCTTAAATAAACCTGCCTACTTCACATTCTCTCATCCTCAAAGGGCCTTTAAAAATTATTTGCATGTGGTCCATGTTTCCATGAGCAGCTTCCATATGGTTCAGATAACATTTAAATAACAGAGCCATGTGTGAGAGTGACAGTCATGTGGGTCTTGATCATGGACTCATCACCTCTCCAGGAGGGAGAGCGGGGAAGACCCAGGTGGTCCATTCTCTCTTGTTTGGCTGAGTCATTTAAATGTCATCCAAACCTTACTGGAGCTGCTTCCATGCAGCTCCCTGGCATTGTTTCAAAGGTTCCTTAAACTGTAAAGTGTTGGGGTTGGTAGGCATCTCTATATGCGTTCATAGCAAGCAGCAATAGATTGAAAGGGAATTTAGACTGCATTTCCACCATTTTCGTAAAGGTGGTTCTGCTATATTCTCTCCCCTCCCCACTGCCCAATGATCTTTGCTTTAAGGCTCCCACCCCCCCTCCAATGCTGCTTGAGTTAAATCAGAGAGATTCAAATGAGTAATTTTAAATTTAAATCCGCTCTTCTATTGCACTTTAGATATTCCTAGAAAAAGAAAGAAACATCACACATTTATTGGCCGGATATAACCTTTACAAATGTTGATTTTCAATGGAATACAGCCATACAGGGGATATAATTTAACCATATATCATTGCTTAAATCATATGGAATTTTACTCTTTTTTAGAAACTTGTACCTGATACTACTAAAATGATAAATTGCTCTTTCCTTGTGACTTCCCCAGTTGTGTAGGATAATAAGTAAACCGCACACATTCCCCAATATATTTAAAAATACAGATTTCTGTTTGCCTTTATTCCTGTGTATACATGAAATAACACTGAGCAAGACAACCTCTTTTAGATAACATGTTCAGAAATTTTTAGAAGCAAGCATTGGTAGACTGAGAAGTGCTTTTTTCTATTAGATGGTTTGTAAATTTGGTTAGTAGTAATAAATATTTATGATTATGAGAACTGTGCAAATTTCAGGCCCAAGATAGCTAGGGGGCATAAAAAGTCACCCGGATAAGCTCAGAAAAAGAACAATTTTATTGGGATTCCACAAATCTCTGATTTGAAACTACGTCTTTCTAATATTTGACCTAAAGGCCAACATATAAACATATTTCATTTCTTATTAATGATTATGCATTAGAAGAAATCGTTTTCTATTTTGTTATACAGTATTTCCACCCCTTTAGCTGTTTGTATCCTGTTGCCTATTGTAGGTTTCTGCCTCTAATATACTTACTGTCTAGCATTCATTGCCTTACGGCATACACCAGTGAGCATAACAGAGAAAGCTATATTTAAAATGTCCCATGTGAACAGAAACTGACTTGTTTCAGATGTGCCAAAACAGTAAAAAAAAACTTTTACTGGCCTGAACTGGAAACAAACCGGAAAAAGAGGTGAACAATGATCTAGAATTGCACTAGAAAGTTTAATGATATGATTCCCTGTGGTTCACAACTCTTCCTCCAAATCTCTGTAGTCTTGAAATCCACAGACATAGATTTTGTGATCAAAAATGGACAAAAGAAATAGTGCATTGGGATCGTATAGTTTATTTTAAAAATCAACTCATTACTGGGAGAAAAGTCCTTTTCCAGTTCATTGTTAAGTCTAGAGAAGCTCTGAGATAATAGGAAATGTCAGTTACCAAATGTTTCTATGGTTCCCACTGACTCTGAAATGTCCTTAAGGAGAGATATATGTACTCTCTACTGCTGAAACCTGTTAACTACTTAGCACAACTCCTGGCTGAGATAACTGGCAAGTGCAAGACTGCATTGTGCCATACTGTCCATCTTAAATCCCTCCCTCCCCCCCTCCCTCCCTCCCCCCCTCCATTTTCCAAAGAACAACTGTTGTATCAAGTTAGGGCCAAATATATTTAAAACAAACTTGGAAAGGAGAAAACTGTAGCAATCCCTAAAAGTGTCCTAGTTCAATAAAGAACACAGGGACGCAGGTGGCGCTGTGGTCTAAACCACAGAGCCTAGGACTTGCCGATCAGAAGGTCGGTGGTTCAAATCCCCACGACGGGGTGAGCTCCCGTTGTTTGGTCCCTGCTCCTGCCAACCTAGCAGTTCTCTGGCGGGAAGGTAAACGGCGTTTCCGTGCGCTGCTCTGGTTCACCAGAAGCGGCTTAGTCATGCTGGCCACATGACCCGGAAGCTGTACGCCGGCTCCCTCGGCCAATAAAGCGAGATGAGCGCCGCAACCTCAGAGTCGTCCGTGACTGGACCTAATGGTCAGGGGTACCTTTACCTTTGCCTTAATAAATAATTATGGCAGAAAAAGAAGAAATGCAAATTTTGCACACAAAATGTTGCTGTTTTGGTTTTGTGTTTGTGCTGGAAATAGCAAGGAGTTTACTAGCTAAACATTTTAGGTCAGGCTTTCTGCTGAATTTTATCTTTGAAGCAGGGTTCCCCCCACCCCTGTACAATAAAAGCTATTTGTTCCTGAATTCTTAATTTTTCCCAACTGGTCTGCTTGCTTGCTCTGTCTTCATGTTCCCTGCCCTCCCCACCTTCCCCTTTTGGAAGCTGCAGAGAGGCATTTATATCATTGTGCTGTCATTCTCTTGCACTTTAATTAAAGATCTGTTTATCTGACTCTTGATTTTTCTGTCTGTCAGGGGTCCTACCCGCCCTGTCCCTGCAAAATAAACCTTTGATTAAAGTGAATTAGTGACATTGTGTGTGATCCAGACCATTCATTTCAGATGGCTGAAGGCAAAAGGGAACAAGTGTCCATTCACTTGCTTTACATAATGCAAAGTCATCCTGGGTTGACTGCAGTGTACGTAAGAGGCTTAGAAAGCAGAAAGCTGGTTGTTGAGTGGAGCTAGCTGTAAAGACCACATTGCACTTATCATTTAAGCACTTGCTTTCATTACCAGTTAGTTTTGGGGTCCAATTCAGAGCAAGGTCCCCAATTTTTAAGGCTGGAAAAAAAAGGGTTATCCGAAGGAATGCCTTTCCCCATATATTCTCCTGTGGACCTCAATATAATTTGGAGAGTCTCTTCTGGTGTCCACAAAGTGTGGCTGGTGAGATCTATGGTTGAAAGCCTGCTCAGAGAAGTGTTTTTTATGTAGGCAAACTCACCAAGCTGACTCCTTCTCAGCCTTATTTAGCTGGGCCTTTGATGTGTGGAATTGGATGCTAGATCAGGTTGTTAATCTTGGTATACAACTGGCATCTATTTTAATGGTTTCTGCTGGAGCTTTTAATGACTGTTATTGTTGTGACTGATTTTTATTGGTTTTGCTCATGTTGCTTGATTTGTATTTGCATTTTTAATTATGAGCCTGTGTGAGAGCTGTGCCAGCGAAGAGGAATATAGTCTGAAAATGAGAAAATAAATGTTGAATGCTGCATGTTGTGTATCATCCTAAGTTTTGCCACTTGACTATGGCCTAGTTCTTGCAAACAGCAAATGAGGACGTATATCTGTATCCTAGCTGCACCACTTTAGATGGAAAGTGCAGTTCCCATGACTGAATCATTCGCATAACACTTGGCCCATATCCTTGCACATCAAAAACTATATGACCGTCTGATTGACATCATAGTTCTCTGTGTGATGAGACATTTGTATGTGTGAAAGAGCATTCAGTTATGTGGGCCTTCTGTAATCATAGGTTTGCAATCTCATCTGCTCTGCATGAGAAACAGACTCCTGATTTGTAAGGGCAGAGGAGATAGACAATGCTGTTTAAAACTATGGGTATTGCTGAAGGGTAATGGTCTAGTTAATCCTTCTCTAACCTAGTGCCCTCCGAGCACAATTCAAAGTGTTGCTGCTGACCCTTAAAGCCCTAAACGGCCTCGGCCCAGTATACCTGAAGAAGCGTCTCCACCCCCATCATTCAGCCCGGCACTGAGGTCCAGCTCTGAGGGCCTTCTGGCGGTTCCCTCCCTGTGAGAAGTGAGGTTACAGGGAACCAGGCAGAGGGCCTTCTTGGTAGTGGTGCCCGCCCTGTGGAACGCCCTCCCGTATGCACTGTGTACTTTATCTGTCCTGAATCTTTCAACATTCAGCCCACAAATTCTGGTGTTACTGGAGACAGAAAAAAGCTCTTCTCTCCATCCACTTTCTCCATGCCATTAATAATTTTACAGACTTCTATCATGTCACCTCTTACTCAACTGTTCTCTAAACTAAAAAGTCCCAAATGCTGCAATCTTTTCTCACAAGAGAGTTTGCTCCATCCCTGTTGATTATTTTTGTTGCTCTTTTGGGGGCCTTTTCCAAGTCTACAATAGCTTCTTGTCCTGAACATGTACAGAATGTTTCTCTTATTTTTTTTATTACCCCTTTGTCACCACAGCCAGCACCTACCACTCCTCATTAAGGGAAATGATTCCCAAAGTAATTCTCCTTTAATTAAAAACGCCCGTGCCCTAACTCTGAGAGAGGCAGAGATAAAATCTTTGTCACCTCCCAAAATGAAGGGAGTTGAATAAACTCTGCCTGCTTTATTGTTCAGTGTTTCAGTTAGTGATGAAGCATACAGGCTGTTTTTTGTTGCCTGTTGCTATCTGAATTACACATTCAGACATTTCAATAAAAGCCACTTACTAGAACCCACTTAAAGTTGCTAAGTGATAGTAAATGCCAAATCCCAAATCAGGAAAGCACATAATAGGAACCATGTATTTGCATGCCTTGCTCATCATTCCTCTCAAAACTCAGAAGCTTTGTTTCAGGCAAAACCAGCCTTTCCCAAGCACAGCAGGGTTCTAAATAAATAGCCTTATAGCTAATCGTTTGTTATTGTTAGTGTTATTATTACTTAGGGAAATAAAGGAATAACCCAAAGCCCTGGCCAGGAGCAATAGTGCAGAACAAAGCAGCAGATCCATCAGCACAGCAAAAGTCTTGCCATTTTGCGTCAGGGTACAAGGGTTGTGTGTGTGGCTCTACTGTTTTGCTACACAAGGCCCAGTCGGGTACAACAAATGGGCCAGCTTTGGATCCATTTGCAACCCTGCTGTGCTCCATCGTTGGGCCTTATGATGGCTGCTGCTAGTGGGAACACCTCTGGCGATAGCTACACGTTTCTGCTACACGTTTAGTGGGCACAGTGGGGGCCTCCACCACCCTACCCACCCACACTGGTGGAGCCTAGCAGAGACAGATGCCTCTGCCTTATCCTGACCCCTTCCTGCAGCACAGCAAGAGATTAGGATTGCTCTGTCCATGTCCATTGTTTTATCTTGCAAATTATGCATCCGTTATGTGGGACAGAACAGAGGCTTCAGAACATTTAGTTTCCTGGATTATTTCAAATAAACATAGAAGTTAATAGGGATTTGTAAAAAAAAAGGTAAACTGGATGGTATTTTGAATGGATTTTGTTATGTAAGCCCTTTTTCAGAAACCACATATATTAATGCATTGTAGGTATTCATTGTAGTATGAATGAATTGTGTTTTGTATTCTTTCTTTATAGAATATATATAATAATGTTACGTTACTAAGCAAATTTAATAAAACAGTTTTTTTAAAAAAGAACATTTGGTTTCCCTTCACACACTTTTGACACTGAAGTAAATTTCATTTCTGACAGACAGGTGGCTAGATAGGCCCCACATGAAGCGTGGAGGTGATGGCTGAGATCTACTGTGGCATAGTGACTGTGTATTGATTTATGAAGGCATGGGCATATTGGGCCTAGGGTACCTCAGGGATTGCCTGAACCCTAATATTCCAGCTCAATCACTGATTTCATTTTCAGGAGTATTTCGGTCATTTCCTGTGTTGGTGAGGCTCGTTTGACAACAATGAAAATTGGGCCTTTAAAATCATTGGCCCAGTCTTGTGGAACAAACACGTGTAGAGATTCAGTAGGCGCCAACTTTTAAACTCCCACTGAACACTTTTCTATTCCACCAGGCCTATGCAGGCAATTAAGAGTACATCCCGCACAATCGTCTATTTATGTTTGTTTTTAATTTATGTTTTGCTTTTAACTTGTTTTCAACTTTTTATGATGTTATTGTTCGGTTTTATGTTTTTATATTGTAAACTGCCATGATATATCTTTATGATACAGTGGTATGTAAATATTTTTATAGATAAGTAATAAAAGACTTTTTAGCAATTAATGGTTGTCATTTATAAGCATTAAGTACGTTTGATATATTTTGAGTAAAAAAGTGAGTAAAGATGAAACCTAGTATCAAATATTTTAAGCCTGATTTGGGTTGTAGAAACCTAGTTTCTTTGTCCTCTTTAATATCCTCAGTTACAGTCAAACTTGTTACATTACATATTGTAGTTGTTTTATTAGGGATAAAGCCTGAGCTCCCTATTAAACGTTGTTGTATTCAGTTTTGTTTGTTTTTATAAAGGGGGAAAAAGGCATTTGGGGAAATAGCATGTTCCAGAATATTTTGAATCTTTCTTTGGAATTGGGAAATCTCTTAATTCAATGTCACATATATTCCGGTCCCTGTGACATATTACTCCCACTTCAGTGTGGGAAGGAAACAAATTGCCAAATATGTCCTTTGATGGTCCTCCCACTGATCTGCTAGAAAATATAAGTTCCAGCCTGCAAGTAGACTGAAGGAGAAGAAGAGAGATAATTTACACCAGCTCCTTAAAAAGACTCACCCCCCTCCCCATTCCCTACTGTTTTGGGAATTATTAGCATGCAAATCTGTTTTTTAAAATGGCAAGGGTAATTCTGTGTAAACAGCTTAAAATGTTTCTTTCCTTAACTGATGAGATTGGTTGTTATTTGGATATTACTGTTTTACCTCATTACCGAGCAGCTTCGTTTGGCTTCAGTCAGGAGGATATTTGTCACCGTGCAATTAGCATAGGAGGTCGCATGGCTGTTTTTAAAAACCATACATTTCAGGAATCAAGCAAGATTTCAGCATTGTCATGATTAGAATTATTATCTTCTGATTCAGGAATTGCACCTGAAAAGTAGGTTTGAGGGGCAGGGAGACCGCCTGGGGCAAGGAGACCTTCTCCCCAAGGGGTGCTGAGGATTGATTTGACAGTCAGCTGTGCAGTTACTGGACCAATGTGAATATCATTTTCTGAACAATATCTTACTGTCCCAGAAGCACTTAAAAGAAGCATCCATTCAGAAGTGGCAGCATTTCTGATGGCCAAAGAGCCAGGGTTATGACTGGAATGGACATAGCCATTCCACCCATCTATCAGTGAACTGCCATTTTGCTTGGAATTTTGCCCACATGAAAAATACCATATTCTGGTGCATGCCCCTCCAGCAATATAACATGAATAATGTGTGAGGTGTCCCAAAGAATTATGGTGCAAAAGCACTCTTCAAGCCCATCTAAGTGAATGCCTTCTTTCATATGAACTCCCTGAGACCTTCTATGGAGCCCTTGCTCCATCTACCTACTCTTTGAACTGTGGAAAACAGGGGTGCTTAGTTGTGGCATAGCATTTTTTAAATGTCTTTCCTGAGGAAGTCTGCCAGGCTTAGCACCTCACTCCTTGATGATTTTAGGCGGCACTAGTTCCACCCTTTCCCCTTGCACTGGCATTGTCCCACTGCTGCTTGGTCTTCCTCTGACAAAATGGCCCTGCTGTTCCAGGATGACTTTGTGTCCTATTGGTTTGGTTCTGATTTTATCCACTTCCAGCTATTGTAGCAGTGGTATGATTGCACCATCATTCATTCAAGACGGCAGTACTGTGCGTAACTCCTATTGGCTTCAGCGAAACTGGTTACTGCTATACAAGCAGAACATTGTGCAGTTGTTGGCATCTGTTTATCTTGGGAGACAGTGGATGGGTTTGCCATTAGGGGTAAAGTCAAACCGTTGGAGAGTTACAGCGCCTGCTGTGGCTGTAGAGACCGATACAGTAGAGACATGTTTTATTGCAGCTGGGGCAGGTGAAGGCATCCTGTTTCGCTGTTACATATGCACCATGGTGTTTCTTCTTTCAATGCAAATACTAGAAATACATATTTATATGGAAAACTAAATGATGTGCCCTGTCAGATAGGGTGTGTATCTTTGGGATCAAGGAAAGGCCTAAAGAGTGAAAATCTGAAAGCTGTAATGATATTAGTCATTTCCACATCATGCATGAAACATATTCTCTTATCCTGTTACTGGAAACCATTTTGGTCTTTGCACGCTTAAATGATAAGTAGTTGCTCATGGGTATCATTGGTTCCTATAGGTACACAGACAGTAGTTTGAAGTACTGGTAAATATCGAGAATTCATATAAGCGATAGATATCAAACTAGAAAAACACCTCAGCAATTGCCATCATGACACTGCTGCTCAATTAAGGTTGGAAGCTACACGGCCATGGTTTGGTGACTGCCGCTAATGCTTTTGTTTGGGGAAAATCCATAGTTCAGTGGTAAAGCACATGTTTTCTATCCAGAAGGTCTTGAGCTCAATCCTTGGCATCTTCAGGTAGGTCTGAGAAAGACTCCTGTCTAAAACCCTAGAGATCTGCTTCCAGTTAGTGTGAGCTAGATGGACCACTTGACTGACTTGGTACAAGGTAGCTTCCCTATGTTACAGTTTACTACAGATTGTTAGATGTAGAGCTGGGCTGGATAAATCTTCTGATGGAGAGGACATAAAATTAATCCATTATTGCTTTCTATGTTATAAGAACTTTGTCCAGTACAAACATGTCACTTGGTGACTATAGTTTATTGGAAGCTTTTAAAAAAAGGTTTTTTATTTTTTTGTCACTTGACTCGGGCTTAAAAACTGTGGTAATGGATTCTTCTCCTTTTGTTTGCGTAGAAAGCGGAGCCCTTCTGAAAGCGCCATAGGTAGAGTTTCTCCAACTCTGCATCACAAAGGCCATCTAGGATTTCTTTCCACAGTAAGGGCAGGTCTTTACACCAGTGTTACAGTTTAACATCTCTGGGTATAGAGTTCCATTCATCTCAGCTAATTTAGATATCCAGTTCGGCCTAATTTATACAAATGGCTTGGGAGGCATCCAAAACTTTGGGAAGATCAGAAGCTAGCGGAGCCGTTTACTTGGACACTTGTTTTTATGTAGTCCTACATGGTTCAAGGTCTGCACAACACACAGCTCCTCCCCAAACAGACTCAACCATTCTTCTCTAGCGATGGTGAGTCCCTCTTTGAGAGGGGTAAAGGCACTTATGGAAGGAAGTTGGGCATTGTGCCCCCTCCCCTGGGGGAGTTGCACATTGAATTCACCTTGTTTCATATTCCCAGAGGTGTTCCAGCCAGGGATGAACTTTCAGGCCAAAAGTCTCATTCCCATCTCCCTGTCATGTAGCCTACATGACTTAATAATGCCACATTGAGTGTTCTCTTCTTGCTTGGTGGCCAGTGATGGATATTATGGGATAGAGGGAGCATCACAGATTCATTACTATATATTATGTGGTGTCAGGGAACTTGACACCAGTCAGCTATTTTCAGCACCTGCCCTGTGCTTTGAGTAGTGTCTGTTTCTTCCCTCAGGAATGTTTCTTCTGTTTTGTAGTCTGCTTGGAACAAAAGACATGTACCTTGCAACCGTTGGAATTGTTGCATTACACGTTCAGATTCTTGCAGTTGTTGGCAAAATGCTTGGAGGTGAGAGCCTAATCCTTCCATGGGTTGATGTAAAAAAGGTAAAGGGACCCCTGACCATTAGGTCCAGTCGTGACCGACTCTGGGGTTGCGGCGCTCATCTTGCTTTATTGGCCGAGGGAGCCGGCGTACAGCTTTCGGGTCATGTGGCCAGCATGACTAAGCCGCTTCTGGCAAACCAGAGCAGTGCACAGAAACGCCATTTACCTTCCCGCCGGAGCGGTACCTATTTATCTACTTTCACTTTGATGTGCTTTCGAACTGCTAGGTTGGCAGGAGCAGGGACCAAGCAACAGGAGCTCACCCTGTCACGGGGATTCAAACCGCCGACCTTCGGATCGGCAAGTCCTAGACTCTGTGGTTTAACCCACAGCACCACCCACGTCCCTTATGGGTTGATATATTTCACCATAAAAGGTTCTCTCTCTCTCTCTTTCTCCCCTACCCCTCTAATATGTCCTCATCCTACAATCAGAGATCATGGCAGTACTTGCATTAATGAAACCTCCTTTGCAAGCAGCCTCCCAAATCTTAGTTTCATTGAAGGCTCAAATGTGAATCATTTAAACCTGACACTTAAGAAATTTCTAAGGATCCCAGTCCCCTGGAATCCATGGAAGATTTAGTTTACTGTCAATAAGTGTAAAAGCCAGTTGTGAAGATTGTTGAATCTGTATCACTGATTGAGTGACACAGGTAGAATAGGATTTAAATAGTACTTTAATTTAAAGCATTTAAAGCATGAAAAGAATAATTCTAGTAGATGTTTCTCAGTACTTTCTGAGTGTCTAAGCTGATAATTAGAGTGCATTCTGTGTTCTATTGATAGAAAAGGTACAGTATATCTAAAAGCCTTCTTGATGATACTAAGGAACAAAATTGAGAATAAAACTTTGTTGAGGTCCCACTCCAGCCTCGGTGTGTGTGCATCGATTTGTACAGGTTCGTGTTAATAGACTATTAAACACACACAATTAATTTTAAGGAAAGATTGAAAATAAATGTGATATTTATCATATTGTGCTGCCACGTCAACATTACTTTATAGGGGGGAAAATGGAAATTCTTAACTTGAATTTCTATTCCCAGCAGGTCCTAGAAGGCAGTCATTGTACTTGGGGTGGCTCCTCTCACTGGTTGTGCAGGCAGGACTCCCTTGTTCAGATGATCTCACCTGGTGGGAAGGTCTTTTTCACCCTCCAGACCAGCTGGTGGAGCAAGGACTACCCTTCAACCTCAACAAAGACCCCATTACTGTAGCAGGGCTTCATGATTGACAGCCCACCATTCTGACAGGGCCAGAAGCTTTAGAAATAGAGAAGCACCTAAGCAGTGAATGAAGACAACAGCAATAAACTCATTATCAATAGAAGAACAACAGTAAAGTGTGCCAGGAAATCCCCAGGAGGCCCTGACTGCTGCCTCATATGTATGGTGTTGTCAGAAGCCACTTGTACAAACATGACCAGGAGCCAAAAGGAAGAGGTAGGGTGCTATTCTCCAGGAACCTCTCGGAATAGAATTTCACCGTTAAGGAGAGACCAAAGGAAAGACTACTTTATACAACACATAATCAGCTTTGGAATTCATTCATACAAGGTGTGTCGATGACCACTAACTTTATGTTTTTAAAGAGAATTACTCATCCATCGTGGACACTTCTGTTAGCCCACATAGCTACATTGAGCCACTCATGTTCAGACACATCTGACTACCAGAAGCTGAAGATAGGCAAGGAAATGGTTGTTCACTTCATGCTCTGTGAACTTCCCAGAGACATCTGACTAGCCAGAATACCAGAGTATCCAGTTGGACGGTTGTTCTTACAATATACTTTCGATGGAAGCTCTATGTTACTCTGGATCTTTCCCTTCTAATAAGGGAATACAGAGTAATGGGCTTATGAATCTACTTGTGAAAACTAGGTTACTTCAAATAAAGGGCAAATAGGTTAGTGAATTATTTTTGGACATGGACTGTGTACTTGTCAGAGCTTGTTTAAATTAATTGAAGCTGTCTGGCTTGCACCGGAATGCAAATTTATGGAATGATTTTCAAGAGCAGAGTTGCTGAGCCTTTAATATGGTTAATTCTCCAGTGAGTTGTTGTATTATTCTACATCATTCTCCATTATAATTGTCTCTAATATTCTACAAAGGATACATTTCCTTACCCCAGGCATTCTGTCCTAAGTGCAGTAAGCCCAAATCGTATCTACCTGGATGGTTTTAAAAGAGGATTGGACGAATTGATAGAGTATAAGACTATTAATGACTACTAGCTATGATGGTATGTTCTACACCAGCTGTCAGAGGCACTGTGCCTCTGAATATCAGCTTCTAGGAATTGCAAGAATACAGGCAGCAACTGATTTATGCTTGTCCAGTATGTTTGCGACTGCGTATGCACTCATTGGCCCAAACCTAGAAGTGACCTAAAAGCGTCACAAAAGGGGCAGCACAGAGCAGCCTTACATGGGCCTCACCCATGCGTGTGGGGGTCTGGAATGTGGCTCCCATGCAAATCTGTCGCTGTCTGTACAGTACTATTGTGTTCAAGTCTTGCCTGAAGTCTTTGCATGATATTGGACTAGGCCTTTGGCCTGATCCAGTAGGTTCTACTCATGTTCATTCTGCCCCTCCTCCCCAAACCTGGTTCCATTCCAATACCCTCCATGCTCTTCCAAGCAGCATTGGATAGCATCATAAGGAAGGAACTTCCAAACAGCTGCGAGTGCATTTAGTAAGGTAAAGGGAGCCCTGACCATTAGGTCCAGTCGTGGCTGACTCTGGGGTTGCAGCACTCATCTTGCTTTATTGGCCGAGGGAGCCAGCTTCCAGGTCATGTGGCCAGCATGACTAAGCCGCTTCTGGCGAACCAGAGCAGTGCACGGAAACGGCGTTTACCTTCCCGCTGGAGCGGTACCTATTTATCTACTTGCACTTTGACGTGCTTTCAAACTGCTAGGTTGGCAGGAGCTGGGACCGAGGAACGGGAGCTCACCCCATTGCAGGGATTCAAACTGCCGACCTTCTGATCGGCAAGTCCTAGGCTCTGTGGTTTAACCCACAGCGCCACCGGTTTCATAAAAACACTTGCATGATCATACTGAAGTTCCATACGTTCCAGCTGTATGGGCTGTAGGTCTGGTAGTGGCTAACCACATCCCCCTTGGACGCACATAACCAGGGCTGGATAGACATGGCAATCCTCTGTTGTTTCTTCCCAGTCTCTGGTTACCCAATAGTGACACTAAGTATGGAGCCCAGACATAGCTATCATGACTAACAGCTATTGATAGTCCTCTGCTGTATGATCTGGAGCAGGCTCATTTAAGTGCCGGAGGTTTGATGAGTGTGATTCAACCACCAACATAATACCTTACTTAAAAAAAAAATCTCGGGGGAATAGCACCACTGGTAATTATCCTCGCCTCTCTTGGAACAGTTTTATTTCCACTGCTGAAAGTGGAAAATAATGATCCCAGGGCTGTCCACGTAAGCAGCAGGGAAAAGATAACACCTGTCCTTTCCCCCTTTCTCCCAGTGGCACGTTGATATATCACCTTTTTATAAGTACTTTTCACAGCGAAGCCCTGATGGGTAATTTGTGTGTGTGATCAGACAAATCAGAAAGGCAAAGTAGACTGGGGTGTGTTCTTTGACCGTAAAGATTCTAGGTGACAGGAAAATAACACTTCCTTAGAATACACATAAAATTATCCCAGAACAAACAATAGCCCTTTACAGTGCCCAGGAATCCTGAACTTGCCCATGGCATGCGTTCTTGGCAGCTGCCATTGATGCCAGCTGGGCTTTGGCATAGCTCCTTTCTGGAAATAGCAAAGAGGGACTCGGCGTTTATTTAGAATGTATTTCTCTCACCATTAGATAACCATAATTGCTATCTATCTCTTCGAGGGAGGTAAGGCAAAGAGACTGAAATGTACGACTGATGGGATTTTTTAGACAGACTGAAGTCCTAGCACCTGAGTATTAAGGGCTAAAGGGATCTTGGAAGACAAGTGGTGGTGGAGGAGGATGAGTGAAATGCAGAAGAAAAAGGGATGGAGTTGGGGGAGGTCTTAAAAAGGAGCTTAAAGGAGAGGAGGTCCAGGCCAAATGACGTTGGATGATGGAAAAGTGAATTGATGTACATGTTAGTTGGAAGGACGTCTAAGGGAGAAAGATGGTGCTGTTTGGATATGAGGAAACTGGAATGTGATTCAGCCAATGTGGGCCTTCAGGGAAAGAGAAGGAAGGGAAAGAAACAAAAAAGAACATTCAGTTTTGTTCAAGGTCAAAGCAGTTTTCCTCTTTTGTCCTGAACTTACCAATCCTTAGTGTTGGTTGGTAAAGCCTGAAAAGGAGAGAAATGAAAACTCCCTGACAAAATTCATATATAGGATCCCCTGGTCCTTCCTGCTTGCTTGCAAGAGGAAAAGAAACCGGCCAGCTGGCTAACTTCCCATTCAACAGCAGCCTGACAGGTGACATCTATCCTGATTCAACATTTCTACTAAGACAGAGTTTATTGCGCTCCCTGTCCTTGGTTACTTGCGGGAAGATTGGAAGCTGCCTTATACCAAGTCAGACTATCTGACACAGTATTGTTGACACTGACTGCCAGGGTTTCAGGCAGGAAGTTATTTCCCAGCTCTGCCTGGAGAGTCCAGGGATTGACAAACAACCAGATTGAAAATGAAAGTTCTAAAGCTTTATTTCCTAAACACGTTTCCATAGCAAGGTGTTCTCTCCCTCGTGGAGATTGACTCTGGGGAAAAGGGGAGATAGGAGTGAAGATATTGCCCTACCTTGTAAGGTAAAGGTAAAAGGACCCCTGACCATTAGGTCCAGTCGTGGCCGACTCTGGGGTTGCGGCGCTCATCTCGTTTTATTGGCCAAGGGAGCTGGCGTACAGCTTCCAGGTCATGTGGCCAGCATGACTAAGCCACTTCTGGCGAACCAGAGCAGCACACGGAAATGCCGTTTACCTTCTCGCCGGAGCGGTACCTATTTATCTACTTGCACTTTGAGGTGCTTTCGAACTGCTAGGTTGGCAGGAGCAGGGACCAAGCAACGGGAGCTCACCCCGTCGTGGGGATTCGAACTGCCAACCTTCTGATCAGCAAGTCCTAGGCTCTGTGGTTTAACCCACAGCGCCACCCGCGTCCCTGCTCTACCTTGTACACTAGTCCTAAATTCATACACACAAAAGATGGGGGTATACTCACACCCATCCACCTGTCAATGGCTTGGGGTAAGAATCCTGTAACAAACAAAAAGAGGGAAAAGGTGAGTGCTGCAGACACATGTTGCCTCTTCGGATTATGCTGTGATAGTCTTCTCCAAATTGGTGCCTCCAAATTGGCATTGAGACAGTCCTGCGTTTATATAATCATGGAAAATGGAAGTTCCATCCCACAGGATCTAAAATGCCATTGGGTTGAAAAAGTAGCATTACCTTTGTCAAAATCCATTGCTATAATCATTATTGTCTCAATATTTGTCCTTTTGATGTGCATGGAAACTTCCATTTATGTAGGTTCAAAGTTAGCAAAAGCCCAAATCAGTCCTTGCTCATCTGCTTGGCCAAACCTGCTCATTTTGCTTCTTAGCCTTTGCTTAGGAAGAAAACCATTCATTCCACTCACACACACAAATGTTTCAGTATGGTTGTCATGCAGTTGCTAAGGCTTGAACTATTTCTTATCATCAGGGTCAGCATACACTGCTCTGCACAGCTCATAACTTAAGTTTTTAATCCAACTGGGTTTAAAATACAGCTTACTTAACAATTAAAAATAGGAGGATAGAATACATGCTTTTAAAAGTATTCTATCTGAATATAACATAAACATAAATGGCTCTGATAAACATTTAAAAAGGTAAAGGGACCCCTGGCAGTTAAGTCCAGTCGCGAACGACTCTGGGGTTGCGGCGCTCATCTTGCTTTTACAGGCCGAAGGAATGATAAACATTTACTTGATTTTAATTGTGGCAAGCCCAGCACCACAAAGACCTTTTGGGGCAACAGGGTCATTGCTTGTGGCCTTATCTTCACTCCCAGCCATTTTGTTTTGTTTTGTTTTTAGTATAGCTTTTCCTTTTCTTCTCTTCTGACAACCACACTGATATGTGCCCTCAGAGCTGTTCCTCCTTGCACTGTGTTGGCATAAGCATCTACGGCTTGCTGTGAAGGCACACTCTTGAAACTGACAGCTCCTCCAGGACCTTACAAAGTGTTGTAGTTGGTCTGAAGCTTTGGGATCAACCTTCACTTTAAGACTGCTCCAAGGACATCCACATACCTCCAAATGGGGCAGCTTTGGTTTGGTATTTGTGCTTCCTCCAAAGTGGATGCACCCCAGTTTTCCACTGGCATTGTGGAGATAGGTTTTTACTAACACAGAAAATGGGGAGGCAAGAAAGTTTCTGAAGTTTTATCTGCTGCTGCTACTGTATTATTCTTATTTTTATATTTGTCAGAGCAGCAGGCAGAGGTGCAATGAAGTCCCCAAACTGTGCAAAAGCAGAGAATCTGTTGATGAGGCTGCAAAGAAGCATTTAGGCAACCTGTTAAGCTTGTGTTCTCTAGGACAAAGCTCTTAGCCACTTTCAAAAGGACCTTTATGACCCTGCCTTTTAATTTTTCATAGCTCCACATCGGTTTCTGTTGTTACAGTGATTGTGGAAAACTTTCACCTACTCTTTAAAGTAACCCTGTCATATCCCAGGGGTGCTAGCATAATAAGGTAACTGAACTTAAACATTCACCACCGAGGTGGAAAAGTCATGTGCTGATGATGGCAGTGCTGGCAGCAGCTTCACATAAAAACATCAGAACTCAGTAACCCCCCCCCCCCATCACACACCAGTGTTTTAAAAGGCACTGACAAAGTTTAGGTACCTGCCTAAAATATGGCCTCTGCTGTTTGCGGATTACGTTTGTTTACCTGGAAATATGCACAGTTCTCTTCATAGACTGATTATGTGCACATTATCCAGGAGCTGTAGTGAATATGCACAATAACCAGCTGTTATGTACCGCTCAGCTTAAATTTTCCCCAATGTATACAGTGGTACCTCAGGTTACATACACTTCAGGTTACATACGCTTCAGGTTACAGACTCCGCTAACTCAGAAATAGTGCTTCAGGTTAAGAACTTTGCTTCAGGATGAGAACAGAAATCATGCTCCGGTGGTGCGGCAGCAGCAGGAGGCCCCATTAGCTAAAGTGGTGCTTCAGGTTAAGAACAGTTTCAGGTTAAGAACGGACCTCCGGAACGAATTAAGTACTTAACCCGAGGTACCACTGTATATAAAATGTCCTTGGTAAATCATGGCCTTTAATTAGTCTTCTGTGTGCACTGTTGGATTAATTTAAAATCTTTTAAATGATTTCCTTGGGCTTCATATCGTTCCCCAGGGTCACTAGAATTGAAAACCCCAGAGGGGAGCGGGAATATATTTCGACTCTTAGTGCACATAGTTGTCTATGCAGACACACAGGAACAAAATGCCAATGTACCCCTTCCCTTCCACCTGATAGCTGCCTCCTCAGGTGGCAATTGTTGCTAAATGCATTGTAATAAGTGCAAATCAAGTGCATTGTGAGAGAAAACATTCTATTAAATGACTTCATTTAAAAAGGAAACTGGATTGCTAATACTCTGCTTCAGTAGCTATTGGGGGGAAAATATTACTGGATAAACCTCAACATATAGGAGGGCCATTTGCCATTTATTGTGGGGGGGAATGTGGTAGTGGTTCAGAATGTTGTGATATGAAAATGCGCCGATCTCGTCTGCATTTTGTACATTTCAGTGCTCAATATGCACATTTTGTGGCCAATACTGTGTATATCTTGAGAGTGTTTCTCTTGTCAATATGCATAGCCTTCATGAAACACTGGAGATGGTTCACACTTCAGCACAATCTTTCTCTTAACTCATGCAAGTTTCTAACTTGAGAGAATGTGCAGAACGCAGCAATTTATGAAGGAATTTTGTATATTGATGCTTCAGTAAACTTTGTAAGTGATGGTGGGCAGTGTTCATAAATACCTGGTAATTGTAGATTCATCTGAAGGAGAGTGTGTGTGTGTGTTATTAGATAGATAGATCAGTGTTTCCCAACCTTGTGCCTCCAGCTGTTTTTGAACTACAACTCCCATCATCCCTGACTAGCAAGACCAGTGGCAAGGGATGATGGGAATTGTAGTCCAAAAACAGCTGGAGGCACAAGGTTGGGAAACACTGAGATAGATATAATAATAGATCTAGCTATTAGGGAACTGTGCCTGGTAAATTGGAACAGTTGGAGTATGTGTGCCCTTCCTGGCATCCTCAGTCATATGCAGTTCAACTTTTGTCTTTACCTTCTCCAGCCAGTGCTACCAGCTGATACTCCCCCTGTGTGCCAACGTACTAGGGATCAGTTCTCATCTGAGCTTGGTTGCTATGGTTACATGCAATCTGCTGTGTTCTGGGTCTCCAGGAGCTAGGAATGATTTGGGGGGTGGGGTGGGGGGTTGGACTTCGTAGCCTTTAGGTAAGCACCGCCGTTCCCTTATATGGAGCTTACTTCCCCTTATGCCGTTTGAAACACTGATTGGGCAGAAAACCCACTCCTCTTGTGCAGCGGTTTACGGGCTGCCTTAGTTGGCGAAACAGATCCAGGACTTGGACTACCATCATAGCCTCTGCCTTTTTGTTCGCTTGTGCTGATTTGAAGGCAGAACTGACCACACTTTTTAAGCCTCTTCCACCAGTTATTTTGGGAACAAAGGTTCACATACGAACCTTCGCTGCCAAGGCTGGGACAGTGGGGTTTTGCTACTGAGCTGTGTGACCTTGTGTCTCAGTTAACGAATCTGAAAATTGAGAATGAGCATGTATGTGTGCCATTCATGCTTCTTCCCACCCCCCACAACCCCCCCTCTAAAACTTGAATTGAAACACAAGTTCTAAATCTGCAAACCTATTCACAAATTTCCTGGGAGTTAATGAGAATGATTAGGGTTTTTTTTTAATAATAATAATAATAATAATAATAATAATAATAATAATAGCATTTAACATATATTGCCCTGGTAATCCTAGTTGTAGGTGTGGAGCTGGCAGAAAGAAGCTTGCCTTAAGGAGAGACAAGACCTGAATGGGGGATTTATTGATTCCCAGTACCATATCATAGCTACCAAGTGCTTCTGTGTATAAATGCACAGGGCTGCCCAGTAAATCCCACTTGAAATTGAAGCTAGTGTCTGCAGACCATCCTGTGAAAAAGCAGCATCTTTTTTTTACATGCTTGTCTTTCCTAAGATGTTTTGCAATCCATTTAGCCCCCACCCCAATTTTCTTTCCGAAGCAGCGGCTACCTGGCAGGCTCGTATTCTCCAGGGCAGTCTTTTATTTGTGCCGTCTTAATTTTATTGCACCCAGCTTAATGCACTTTGACATGGTATGGCTGGAATACAAGTGTTGCCTGTCTGCAGTCAGAAATGAATTGCTTTTTTGCTTGGCCTTTTGCCATCTGTTCCGCTCTTTGAAATTGATACCCTTGAGCCGCACTGGAGAATGCACCCCCCCCCCCCGTGTGTGTGTGTGTCTGCGTGTATTGGGAAAGGATGGCGATATGTGCTGAGCAGCAGGGTAGTGAGTAGGGGTGGGGTTTCCACCCTTTTATATTTTGCAGCCAGTGACGTAGGCAGTGCCTGGAACAATCACGCTGCCTCAAAACAGTGTAGTTGAAGATGCTCTGTGTGTGTATGTGTGTGGTGGCTGGTAGTGGGGGACCAGCTTGGTGCATTTTTAAGCAAACACTGATTGCTGCAGCTCAGGCTCCACAGAGATTCCTCTCCTTCTAAACTACCCTGAAGAGAATTTGTGAAGTGTGGTTTATTTCTCCTCTTCTGCCCCCCGCTTCGTATATATATAATATATATATATATAGGAGAGAGAGAGAGAATATTTATTTACTTTGTGGAAATGATTGGAGTTAATAGTGTCCAGAGCACCAGCAAGGTCCGAGTGAGAGCTACAGGTTCGGTGAAATACCCGCGGGAGGACCCAGTCTGGCGGCAAACTCACCGCTCAAAGTCCATGAAAATTTCCAACTCCACGGAGTTTTCTGCTAAAGAAGCCAAGGTAAATGGATGCAACATTGCATATAAATCTCCACAACATTTCTGGCAGTCCTGAAAAGGGGACGCTGCCCTTGAGTCTTTGGCTGATAGTGCCTTTTATTTCTTACAAAATACCGTGGGGAAGGAAGAAGCCGGCAGGTGGGGTGGAGGGACAAATCCCAGATTGAAGGTAGGTGCTGGATGGATTTGATAGACTTTCAGAGAATGTCTCTTCATGGAGCTGGGTTAGTGCTGCCAACTTGGTAGCCGATCCTATCCAGCCGGTGTTTTTCTCTTTGGCCATTTACCTGTGTTACATGGGGTGGTAGTGGAACTGAAGGGGAAAGATCTACCTTGAAATTTCTAGACAGAAACGCTCTACATGCTGATTGCATTTCCCTTCTCCCTTAGTGCGTGTCTGTGTGGGTGGCTTGCATGATTCAGGTGATGTTTTTTTAAAATGCATGGCTAAATATTGCAATGAAATATTCATTATTACATTTTTCTCTGTGTTTGTGTGCATGGCAATTTTTTTTTAACATTGTCATCTGTGTACTTGGTTTGTCACCGTAGACAGTACTGTATCCAGCTGGCTCCAGCCACCTGCTTTAGGAGCTGTTTGGAGTGCCTTTAAACTGTCGTATTGCGTTCTGTTCTGTTGATGATGTTGTTGTTGTTTTAAAAGCAACATTGTGTAGCCTAGTCTGGGCATCTGCATGTGGGCATGATTGAGCACAAATTTAACCATTGCCCTCTCTGTCTCTTTCCTCCTGTTGCAACACATAATGGCAATGCTTTTCCACTAGCATGCACGTCAGGAAGTACGGTAGCCTTTTATAAAGGAGGGTGGCAAAAAAAATAAAATTTTAAAACACATCCCCAGTAAATCTGCAGGATTTGGAAGTCAGATGTTAATGCTGCTACTGTTATACCTGTATACGCTTGGTGCTTTTGCACATGTTTTCTTTCCCTGTTCTTCTTCCCTCTTGCACCATGTTGCCGTCAGGGTGCTAGGTTCGAAATATCCATCTGCATGAGAACCTCACCAGTATGGGTGGGGAGTGTGGGCGGGCATGCCAAAATCATGTGGACTTAGCAAAGATCTTTAAACTTGCAACCATCCTGTTGTAATTCTTCAAGGCAGACATTTAAGCTTCCTTGCCCCTTTGCAGGGAAGGGGCAGGACTGGAATTCTCAAGGTCGCACACACTTTTATAGAGGTTCGGTTTCATTCAGGTCCTCCCCACCCCCCAAAGGAATGCCATTGTGGGGGAAAAAACAATAGAAGCTCTCAGTTGGTGTTCGCCTCCTGCAGCGAGATCTAGCTGGTTTGCAGCAAATGAACGATATAATGAAACCCTAGCATTTTTGCTGATAACCGTTGCCGAATGCATGAAGAGGTGTATACATAAATATAACATTGCTGAGCTGGTGTGCTACTAAGCATTCTATGATCATGATTAGTCACAAGGGGCATCCCCAGGGGAAGGGCCACAGCTCAGTGACCGTGCACATGCTTTTCATGCAAAAGGTCCCCAATTAGATCCTTAGCTGGAGAAGGCACCTGTCTGAATGAAGGGCTTTGCTTGGGCAGCATAGACAACACTGAGCTAAGATCTGAGGCTATAAGGCAGCTTTCTCTGTTTCTTTTCCCAAATATACTATCATATACCCACCCCCTTTTCCTGTGAGCCTCTGGTAGCCTGAAATTACTAATTCTCAGTTCTCTACTGGTTGTAATCTAAAACCAGTTCATACATGCTTATTCGTTTACCATATTACCACATGGTAGGTAAAAGCCTCAGTGCCTAGGGCTTGCCGATCAACAGGTCGGCGGTTCGAATCCCCGCGGCAGGGTGTGCTCCCGTTGCTCGGTCCCAGCGCCTGCCAACCTAGCAGTTCGAAAGCACCCCCGGGTGCAAGTAGATAAATAGGGACCGCTTTCTAGTGGGAAGGTAAACGGCGTTTCCGTGTGCGGCTCTGGCTCGCCAGAGCAGCGATGTCACGCTGGCCACGTGACCCGGAAGTGTCTCCGGACAGCGCTGGCCCCCGGCCTCTTGAGTGAGATGGGCGCACAACCCCAGAGTCTGGCAAGACTGGCCCGTACGGGCAGGGGTACCTTTACCTTTACCTTAAGCCATCAGAGTTTACTCAGCCCAAGTTGGCTCAATCATGATATTTTCGAACTGAGGCAGTTTGTAGACTTGACCAATAGTCACCACGTGATGGTTCATAGTCACCAAGAGGGTTGGGTAACATGTTAAAGATGAACAGCTATATTGCGGGAGAACTTTTTGTAGTCTTGAGAAGTAGTCTTCAACCATTTTGGACCTGGGACTTACCTTTAACCCAGACATGCATTTGGGGACCCATGTCTTTTCTCTCTCTCTTTTGCCATATATTTATAGGGCAGAAGTGCTGCTATTGCAACCCACATTGGATCCGGCAGTGATTTCATAGTGGGTCCCAGCCAGCCCACCACTCGAAGACCAATGCCCTAGAACAGGGGTCAGCAACCTTTTTTTGCCGTGGGCCGGTCCACCGTCCCTCAGACCATGTGGTGGGCTGGACTATATTTGGGGGGGGGAGGGAATGAATGAATTCCCATGCCCCACAAATAACCCAGAGATGTATTTTAAATAAAAGCACACATTCTACTCATGTAAAAACACCAGGCAGGCCCCACAAATAACCCAGAGATGCATTTTAAATAAAAGGACACATTCTACTTGTGTAAAAACACGCTGATTCCGGGACCATTCACGGGCTGGATTGAGAAGGCGATTGAGCCGCATCCAGCCCCTGTGCCTTAGGTTGCCTACCCCTGCCCTAGAACCTACTTTAGCCGTAATGAGAAACAAGCGTTCAAGGAATGTAGGAATGTAGATGTGCTTGTGTGAGCCAGGCCTTCGAAGAGTTTCTTTATGCATCTCAGTCCCCCAGCTGAATTTAGTGAAATTGTGTGTGTGTGTGTGTGTGTGTGTGTGTGTGTGTGTAGTAATCCCATTTGAGGGCTAGGTCTCATTTATGGAATTAATCTCTCTTTTGTTGTTGTTATTAACCCTATGCAGAATATAATAAAAAATATTTGACATACAATAAAAAGGTAAAGCCTAAACATTGAATTAGACACAGCACTAAGTAAAAAAGCGATGGAGGGTCAGCCAGGAAAAGAGACAACAGAATGACCTTCAGCATATTCTTGTGAAAGTCATTTAACCACTGAGTGACTTAGTTTCTCTCCTGCCCGCACCCATGTGGTCCATTTATATCACTCTCCCTATTATTTCAGTGAGTAACTAGAACGTGGACAAACTGAGTGGAGAGAGCGAGCAGGAGTAAATCCCTGAAGCTAATGGTGCAAGGAGGTGCCTAATATATTCTGGGAAACCTTGTCTTAGGAGAGAGCCTCCACCAACTCTTCTCCAGCCCTCCCAAAAGCTGTAGGCTAAGGGCTGTGAATGAATGGACTCCTGTTGCAGGCAAATGTTCGTAACAAGTAGGAGAGCCCCAGATCTCAGTCGCTGGAGCTGGGAATTATCCTAATGCACGCTTCTCCCATATAAATGAATAGCGGCTGCCCAGTTTAGTGGGTGATCTAAAAGTGGGAGTACTGTTGTGATGAGGGCTAAGCCTGTCCACTCAAATACTCAGCAGTCCTGCAGAGGCATATCCTGACACGTTGCAGTGTCCTTTGTGATGCTCCCTACATACACAGACCAACCACCTATCCATTCTAATGAAGTGCATTTACTGGCTTATAGTGAGCGCTTAGCAAGCGGGGTAGTACTAGTTGAAGGTGTTGCTCCTCAGAAGGGTGGGAGGGAGGGCAGGACCTGCCCTATCAAGCCCCAGGTGAAGCACCATTCTTTGGGTTGCATCCTGAGGGAGCATATAGATGAGGGCAGGAAATGAAAGTCTGAATAGTACAACAAGACTCTTTAAAGTGTTGGCCGTGGTGGGAGTTGGGCTCTGCTTTAGACAAAATATATTGGGCTGGTGAGTGACATGTTACATCTCAGTAATCTAATGAAGTCACACTGAGATGGAAACAGCTGCCCAGATGCTGTTTTCTGGAATACAGTGGAAAATGCCCCTCTCAGCCATAGTAGGAAGAAGTGAGATTATGAAATCAGAAATGAGATTATCCAGTTTTGCTTCAAACTCTTCCCCTGCTACCCCAGCCCCCAGAACTAAAGATTTAGCTGCTGCTGCTGCTGCTGCTGCTGCTGCTGCTGCTTCTTCTTCTTCTTCTTCTTCTTCTTCTTCTTCTTCTTCTTCTTCT
>JAXCMG010000032.1:11671186-11718534 GCA_034642415.1 Podarcis siculus | reverse complement strand
CTTCTTCTTCTTCTTCTTCTTCTTCTTCTTCTTCTTCTTCTTCTTCTTCTTCTTCTTCTTCTTCTTCTTCTTCTTTAATTGCTTTCTTCAACACACAAACCAGAAGTTATTTATAGATATGCGTTAGCATTTCTATAGGGCTTTTAGTGCAAAATGCTATGCAAGATTTAATTCATTCATCATTGCACGGAGCTGGTAAATTGAAATTGCACAATGAGATAGTTTAAGAAGCTGTAAAAAGCCCACAGTTCTGGTTGAGACCAAATACCTTAAGTTGTCAAATCTCTTGAGTGCTATATCCATTGGAACACACTGTGTATTGGCACGGTGGTGGGGAGGGAGAGAGAACTATAAGTGGACAAATGGGATCATTTCCCCTAACAGCCCTGCTCCTGTTTACAGAGCCAGCCATCCATTTCTTCCTCAGGGACACTTCAAGCTATTTGGTGCTCAAGCAAGCCAGATTATCATCTCCTCCCACCCTGCTTTTCTGTTTTTCCTTTTCCAGTTGGCAGACAACATTCCATGGATCTTGGCGACCAAGGGCATTTTGAGTCCCCATTGAGCTGTTTGGGACATGGTGAAGGGGAGGTTGTCCCCATTGGTTGTTTTTTTTAAGGGTCTGCTCTTGGTTATTTGGTGATTTTGTAGACTGGGGTTCTGCTATTCCCAGACATGTTGATGCCTCCTCCTTGTTTCTCAGTGGCTGGTTTGTCTTCAGTCCTGTTGGCAGGGGGACACTAAGTTCATTATTTGAGGGAGTAATGATGAAATGCAAATCCACAAGTGCACCCCCATGCTCTGCTGCCCTGCCTACAAGGCTGCTGCATTTTGTTCCAGAGTTTCTGGCTTCCTAAAATTCTTTGGCACCTCCGGCGTAATGATTGTGAGAATGCACAGAATGCATTTTCCTGAGTGAGGCAGTTGATTTTGCTTGTTAAGGATCTAAGGTCTAATCCAATTTGAGGCTTTGCAAAGTGCGGTTTCCCCCTAGGGGAGCAGCTTTTAAAATGTAATGGCAAAGTGTGCCTTTGAAGAGCCTATTTATTTATTTATTTTGGCGGGAAGGGAAACATATCTTATGGAAAATGGGAAAATAACAAAACCACCCAATGATGGATCTTTTCTTTTAGGTTTTACACCCTCTTATTCTGGCCAGGAGGATGAAATTGTGGCCGGGCAGGTAAAATTCTGGCCAGTTAGCAGTCTTGCCATGACAATCCAGGATAGATGTAAGGTTCTACTCCAGGTTTCGTCTTCAAAGCATACAATTTCATTAGTATAGCCGTTGCTATTTTTTATATGACTCGAACATGCCTATTACCGCACAGTGACTCAGGGGTGGAGCTAAGAACGGACGCCAGCTGTCCCAACTCCTACTCATCCCATTTCAAAATGCCAAAACATCACACCACACACACACACACACACACACACAGAGAGAGAGAGAGAGAGAGATTTAGGCTTAGTTTAGCTAATCCAAAGCTAACATGGGCAACAAATTGCCTAGTCAGTTGTATGCGTCACTCACTCTGTGTGTGTGTGTGTGTGTGTGTGTGTGTGAGAGAGAGAGAGAGAGAGAGAGAAGTGTGTTGCACACTAAATCAATCTATTTTCTCCCACATGGAGCAGATTTAGTTCATGCCGAGTTATATGCTAGCTTGAGTTTCATTCTCAGCGTACAGCAGTCAATCACAAGTAGGAACGGAACAAAGCTGGCATTGTTTAAAAGTATTGCAGTTCAGGATTTTGAACTGCAAGAAGCTAATCCCTAGACTGGTACGTCATCAATCAAACATAAACATAAAAGCTTTGCAGGCTAAAGCCCAGCTCTTCTTCTTGCCAGTCAGTCATTGCTTCATAAAACTCACCAGCTGGTGTTGTTAAGTGTAATAATGCTCCTTTCTCCCCTCCCTTTTGCTGCAGCTCTTGGTGCAAGGTCTGCTCTGTTAGTCACTCAGATCTTTTTAACTAGCCTGTCCTCGTAACCCTCAGCCATTGTGGGATGAGATTTAACAATTCCCGTTTTCAGTCAGCAATGGCGATAGATGGACACTTCGCATTCCATGGATCACTTTTTAAAGGGACTCCTCAAAAACAAAGGCGCTCCGGTTGGTGCAAAACTCCACAAGAAATCTGATTTAACACAGGATCCTTTTACATTGCATGCTCAAGATATTTTGCACCTCACCACATTTTGGCAATAATACATTAAACAGCTAACAACTGGCTGCCCTTTCATGACACCCAAAATCAGCTGCCTGAAGCAGCCGCCTCACTCTGTCTTCTGATAGAGCCAGACGTGCTTTGACATTAAATGGGCAATGACAGGTAAAATCTCAGAAACCAGAAAGGTGGCTTGATAAGTTTTTGGGTGCTTCCAAACAGTTGTTTATTGTGGCATCTGCGCTCCTCATGCATGCACGTTTTGGGCAGCATGTACATGAAGCCACTGTCATCAAATGCTAACCTATATTCCCCCCCCCCATTTAATCTGGATTTACTCTTTCCAGGGAATAGTTCATAATTTCCTGTTGCTTACCTATTTGCGATATCTCAATGACTAATAAGCAATATTAAACCCCCATCTAGAAGCACTCTTACAGTAGTCACAAACCTGGAAATCTTATTTATCCCATGATTATAAACTTTGCGCTGAATTCTGCAATAAATTGTGCACAGTATTAACAATTACGGAATTGGTGGGTTATTGCAAAAATATAAAAATGAAGATAGATTTACAATATTATGAAGATTACTTGTTCAAATTTAGCACAAGGTATCTCAGGGGTGGAGAACCTCTGGCCTGTGGCTCAGTCTTGGCCCAAATCAGCTCATGAAGCCATTTGTTTGAAAATAACTCAGAGAATGTGCAGGCAAAGCAGACCCCTCCCCACGCCTTGCAGGCCAACTTGACAGGTGAACGAGACACCTAATGTCATTGTGATATCAAATGATTGATAAGTGGGTGGCCCCGCCCACCTGCTGAAGTTGGTCCACATGGTGAGGGAAGATATTGATATTGCCCATTGGGCCAAAAAAGGGCCATCTAATATATTAGATTACTGAATTAAGCACTTCTTAATCACAAAATGACCAAGGAGCCCTAAGAAAGTGTGGCTCACCCACAGTAGACCATGAAAGATTATGAACCATATGTTTGTATGTGCCAGAGGAAAATACTATTGCACTTTAGAAATAATGGAAACCGATCATCACACAAAGGAGTGAGCTCCCGAGGTCCTTCTAAATACTGAAGTTTCAGTGTGCAAGATCTAGTTAACAAGATCCATTGATTTCAGCAGAAGAGTTGTCCATTTCAGCCGAAATCATTGAGACTTCAGAATGCTCAACTTCGGTTGGATTGTGTCCAAAACATATAATACTTTTTCAAATTGAATGCTACGTTCCTGTGCTTCAAATACGATCCAGTTCATCCCATGCACATGTGCACAATTTGGGTATCCTTTGTATGGTAATGTGGTTATTACTATTATTATTTTTAGGGCAGAGTATTTGCAGCCCCAGCCCCTGGTTTTCATCTCTTCCCCCAGCGGCTTTGAAAGGATGTAGTCAGGACAGGTCGTGGTGTAATCACGAGTGGGAAATGCTTTCTTCTTAAAAAATAAATAAATGAGTTGGAGTTCTTTTGTGCCCTGAACTTAGACAAGCACTCAGCTAGCAGTTCCCTCTTCCTGCAGCCTGAAGTGATTCAAAGAAAATGCTTTGTAATTTGATTTTACAGATACTATAGACTGCCCGGGAGATGAGGTGGGGTGGAGGGGCAGGGAAGAAAGGGAGTGTTAGAATAGTCGCGGAGTGATTTTGATGGTGTGGGGGTGTCACACACCCTCGTAGCCTTGGGGATAGGCATGCAGTTGAGCCTCTTCGTAGAACCATGGACAGCTGCCTGGTCATCACAGTAGTTGTTTGCTTAACCCAAAACTCGGGACTCGGGTACAGGGTCTTTACCTGTTCCTTCTTAAACTGGAGATGCCCTTGAGTGCACCTGCATTCTTCTATATTCAAAGCATGCACTCCCCAGTCTTTGATTCGACAGATTTGCTTTTCCTTTGCCCAAGTCAAAGATGGCTTTGGAATAACACATTTCCCCCGTTGTCATATATTTTAAAAATGTTTAAGAGGACACAGCAAGGACGGTTGTCTCTAAGCAGTATTATGAACGAACTTGGACTTGCAAGGTTTCCTCATCCTGCCTTTTAATGGAGTCAGCATCACTTTTCTCTTTAAGGGACCCTTTGGCTGACTTAGCAGGCTTAAAAGCCTCCTGCGGCACCAGCCACCTAATAAGTAAAGGGTCTCCCACAGAGCAGTTCCTCAGCATTCAGTGGCTTAGGATGGCTGGGCTTTTTGTTTACCAAAATGATTTTCCTCTCCACAAATAAACAGCTGGGATAATTAGTTCAATCTTCATCTTTCCGTGCACACCTGGTTGTGCTTTTCATTTCCCTTGCTGCTTTCACCTCAATGGATACTTACAAGTGCTTGTCTGGTTAGCCTTGTCAGGTGTTTACAGATGCTGCCGTTCAGCATTTTGCTTTCGAGAGTGAGTCCGAATGGAAAGAAGACTGGTGTGACACACAGCCTGAATGTGTGGTAAACACCGGAAGCTGCTGTCGCCCATGATTCTCTGTGGGCATCCTTTTTTATCCCTTGGTTTTTCTCCAGCGAAAACCCTATACATGTTGCACTGGAGATCAGAATGGAAAACTCATTCAATTTCAGTGCCAACCAGGACTGTGCATGAATCTGCTGTTTTTCCACTCCCATGTTTGAAATGGCTCCAGGGATTCCTTCGTCTTAAGATTTCCGTGCCTTGCCATGCTACAACATGAAGGGGCCTACTTCTGATGACACCATGCAGCGGGCGGTGGGGGATGAAGGTAGGAATTGCTGTTTGAATAGGGCAGAAAGACTTTTAAAGTATTGCCCCTAGCTGAGGGTAGGTGAGTAGGTTGGGTTTGGGATCCATTTCAGACAGTAAAGTATATTATTGGGTGGCATCCAAGAGACCACATACAGCCATGTCTGAATGTTGGCCTTAATTGGAGTGTAGCCAAATAAATACCCTCCAGATATTTTGGACTAAAACTCCCATCAGCCCCAGGCAGTATGGCCAATGATCAGGGATGATGAGACTAATAGTCCACAATTTCTGGAGGGCAGCATGTTGGCTAACGCTGGCCTTAGCCTCACAGGTGGGCTATATCACGCATTATCTTAGGTGCACACCTCAGAATGCAAAATGTGAATGTAACTGAGTATACCATAACTATTAAGCAGGTACTCAGCGACAAATCTGGGTTTGCCTCTGTGTAATGGATTGGTGCTGGACTTAATCTTTGGAGACCTCGGTTCAAATTGCTGCTTAGCCCCCAAATCACTGTTATGGCAGAACTGAATCTGAGCCAGTGCTCATACAGATCCGTCTCTGGAGATTGCTTTCAGTGCTGGAATTTCAGCTGGAGCTGATCAGTAATAAAGGAGAGAGTCTCTGACCACGTGCAGAAGGTGGCTTCCAACAAAGTTTCATGATCCAACCAATGTTTCATTACAAATATCGACAGAGGTTTGCTGAGGGATAGAGGGAAGCTTTTAATGTTTGATGCATTACTGTATTATAATATTTTGTTGGAAGCCACCCAGAGTGGCTGGGGAAGCCCAGTCAGATGGGCAGGGTATGTATAAATAAATATAATATATTATTATTATTATTATTATTCATTTGTAGCTGTTTTGTAGTAGGCATATTTTTCATAGAGTGGCTTGGACTTCAATGAGAACATTTTTTTGAGCAATTCTAAACGTTCACCTATGTAATATTTTTACCTGTAATCTTCCTGGAACAGGAGCTCGAAAGCAGATCAGCAGCCAGCTCTCCCCCTCCAAACAGCAACAGCATTTGCCCAGGTCTTGAGAACTCCACCTACTCATTTGTCAGCAGGAACTGTTTCCTATGGTTTCAACTAGCAATTTCAGCCATTTAAGATTCAAATTAAAATAATTAATTTTCTTGTCTGATTGCAGTTAGGTTTTTCTTCAGGGTTTCAACCCTCAGTCTCCAACCTGCTTCCCTTTTCAAAATACATACATTCATTCATTTTCGAAGGGTTAGGTTTTGAGGTGGTATGGGTGTTCTTCAAAAATATTTCCAGTAGCCCCAAACCTTTCTAAGGGTTTGGAAGCCTTAAGTCATGATACTACATGTATGATACTACATGCTTTTTGCAAATTCTGGATCATCCTTAAGCCTAGCACTTAAGGAAGCAATTTTGCGTTAATGTTTCAGGGCTGTGGGTGGGCACCCTAAACCTGCTGGGCAACAGGGAAGGTCCGATCCATGAAATTCCAGTCCATCTCAGTTCTGCATGAAAACAAGACTAAATCCTTTCTTTCCTGTTTCTGCATGGGTTTTTAAGGGAAAACAGGCTGAGCAGAACCCAAAAGGCAAAAAAAAATGGTTTGGGTTTTTTTTTAAAAAAAACTATTCAATGAGGTGGTCCAAGGACTGCTGTTCTGCCTCTGTTCCTATAAAATACATTTCTTTTTAAAAAGTTTAAACAGGTAATCTAGCCACCCACAGCCTGGAGCATCTAGCATGCAGCGTTCCTTGCTGCTGCCTGCTTTGAATGCAATACAACAAGTCCACCTGGGAGTGATGAGTTTTAATGCCCTGTTGTTCTCGGGTAGAATGGCTGCCCCTAACAATGCAGCCATGGGTTGTTGTTTTTTGTTCCTGTGTAGTTCCTCCTAAGAGCAATGCAATGTTATCAAGTCCTGCTGCTCTCATACGGGTTTGCAGTGTGCACTGACAAGGAGCCCCATGCACTAGCTAAACGCTCCAGGCTGTGAGTGTTTGGTTTACCTGTCATGACAAGAAATATGTTTTATAGGAACAGAGGCACTGCTGCAGCACTCAGACTGCCTCGTGACCTGGTCCAGGTCATGATCCTTCCGGATTGAATCAGGCGAGTCTGCTTCAGAATCTGAGTTTGGTAGATTTAGAGCCAGTTTAAGCATGGACTTCTCAGCAGCCACAGACATGGCTAAAGGTAAAGGGACCCCTGACCGTTAGGTCCAGTTGCGGACAACTCTGGGGTTGCGGCGCTCATCTCACTTTACTGGCCAAGGGAGCCACCATACAGCTTCCAGGTCATGTGGCCAGCATGACTAAGCTGCTTCTGGCGAACCAGAGCAGCTCACAGAAACGCCATTTACCTCCCCGCTGGAGCGGTACTTATTTATCTACTTGCACTTTGACGTGCTTTCGAACTACTAGGTTGGCAGGAGCAGGGACCGAGCAACAGGAGCTCACCCTGTCCCGGGGATTCGAACCGCCGACCTTCTGATCGGCAAGCCCTAGGCTCTGTGGTTTAGACCACAGCGCCACTGTTCTGTAAATATGAAGGATGCACCTATCAAGTTGTGACCTGCAGGCTTTCCTCATGCTAGAGATAAGTCAAAGGCTAGAGTGGTGGTCGGCTCTCATTACTGGGTACCATATTAACATTTGAGTAGTAGGAGCATGACTTAAATAAGGGGAGCTGCTTTATCCCCCATATAGGGCTACAGTAAATGAAGTACCTTCTTGATGCTTGTTTTTATAGCAACTTGTTTTTATAGCACTTGCTGTTATAGCAGAGTCTAAATATGTCTGCGGCTATAGTTTGCCAAAGTGTAAATTTCATCCAGTTATTAATTTGCCTAATTCATTAATTTAAGTACAGTGCGCACAACCCCTTTCACATGATTTGAGTCTCAGGATACCCATAATAGGGATGCAGTTTTAATAGGCTTAATTGGGATATTAATCAATTGCAGCTTTAGCTGATTGATCTGTGAGGCCGCAGATTTAATCGATGGAGCTGTGTGATGCTTCATTTTGAGGCTGTTGCAGTTCTGGCGCTGAAACCTCCCAATTTTGCACCAGTGCCCTCTTGTATGCCATGCAGAATAAATAATTAAAAGTCTCTTTGGGCTCGAAGTGCCCACCCTCATAGGTGTCTAAATGACTGGAGTGCTTAAGTGCGTCTTCATGATTTGCTGCTCTGAGGTTGGCTTTTATTTATCACCATCTGTGTTTCTGCATCATGTGTGATGGGTTCACTCAGTTGCTTCCAGGTCAAAGACAGAACAAAGTTACCTGTGCCTCAGGGGAGGCTGTGTCATATGTCTCTGTCTTGAGTTGGTAGCCACTCCTGGTTTAATAAGGTTAAAAAAAAAAAGGCCTCAATATCAATAACTGGATTTCTGTTTCTATGTTTGTTTTGCTTCCAGTCTGTAAACTGTTTTTCTTGCATCTTTTCCTGTCAGCTACATCATCTGCTGCTATTTGTGAAGACTGAATAGCCATTTCATTGCTGTATCCGGTTCTGTTTAGGGCAAGTGAAGATTAATGGTTGTGCTGGTTAAATGGTTTAAAAGTATTCATTTTATTAGAGTGATTTAATTAAAAGTCATAATGTGAAATCGTTTATTATTTAAAATCAAAGCAGTAAGATATGAGAGAGGGCAATAAATTGAGGCTAGCAGCTAACAAATTATGTGTTCTTTAGTTGCTGATAATAACCCATGCAAAGTCCTACTTATTTGAATGAAAGATAATTATGTGGAGTTGGTGATGAGTAATGAAGTTGCTAAAGTTTGCAATTTGTTGATTCATAATACTAACCTTGGCAACTTACTGGGGAACCCGCGGCTCTCTAGAAGTTGCTAGACCACATCTCCCATTAGCCACGTTGTTTGGGGCTGATGGGAGTTGCAGTCAAACAGCATCTGGAGAGCTACAGGTTTCCCCGCGCCTCTTAGAATACTTGTTCTGTCCTGAGATGAGCGTTATGATCCAAGAGATCTTCATAGATTGTATCTCAGATTGTAATCCAGATTGTTGAGAAACTCATCTCTCATTCTCGCTCACCTGTTTATCTGGTACCTTGAACCACCCTGAGATCTATGGATGAAGGGTGCTATGCAGAGTTAAAAAATAATTATAATTCTAACCCTGCTAGGGCAGTTTTTCAGGTACCAGATATCCTGGAAAATGTCGCTGCTACCACCAATCTGATAAGTGGGAAGCAGGCTGTGGAGTTGGGGCTCCAAGGGCAGTTGATATTATTGAGATCAGGAATATGGCTTGGAATAAATCTTTCTTTCTTTCTTTCTTTCTTTCTTTCTTTCTTTCTTTCTTTCTTTCTGTGTGGGGGAGCTTGGTTTTCTAGCCCAATTCTGAATTGAATCAGGTTGTGAGGTGCTTATTCCATCATTAGGAGTGAAAGATAGTGGTATGTGTCATTTGAGATCCTGTAGTTGGAATTAATGAGATAATTGAACATGTGCTTCTCTCTGCCACTGAATCTAAATGAGCAGAGGATCTATTTCGATATAACGTTTTGTAAATGGCCAAGTGCTTCTTGCTATTGCTAACTAAACAAGTCCAACCCTTGTAGACCGTGTGGCAACCATATGTAAGCTGCTCTGAGTTCTTTGGAAGAAATGTGGGGCTTTAGTATCCATACGTTAAACTAGGTTCAATTAAAGAGGCTGCTTCTATCACAAACAGGCATATGGCCAGGACATCCAAGGGCAGACAGAGCTCAGGGTCCTACAGACAGTCACAGGCCTTTTGTGTTAGTTTTTTGGATGGCAGCAACATCCTACTGGATGGCACCTGTAGTAAACAGATGGCAGCTGTAATAAATACATTTTGCTGGCATATTAAGACCGCATGGTTTGATCTGCATGTTTATTCCCTTGAACAGGAGACTTGTAATAGAGAGGGTGTTCTGAAAGGCCATTTAATCTTTGTGTGATTTATATTGCCTCGGAGTTAAGGAAACTGGCTGATTCTGTGGCAGAAAGTTTGTGTATCTCTAGCAAGAGAGAGTTGTTGCTGTCAGAATATGTTCTTTAAAAACATGTGAAATTGTTTAGAGCCACAGGTCGGTATCCACGGTCTTTCAGAGTCAGATTAAATACAGCTCTTTTGTGTGCATTCTGTTTTATGAAACCAGTATTGTCCCGAGCAACAGCTACAGGCGTTTGAAATGGGCTGCTTGCTTTCTACATCATAGGGATGGCTAGGTTGATATGCTAAAAAGCATTATATTTGTATAAGTCTGAGAGAATTTGACATCAGTCCATCAGTAGGCGTCAACAGAGGTGCACTGGTGCTAACATGATCTTGTACTACTGAAAAACAAGCATGGAAAGAGAAAAAGTAGTGTCCTTTCTAGAGACAGTGGTGTAACCCAGCACAGCAAGGCCAACATGGGGTGCCCCAGATGTTGTTGGACTACAACTCCCATCATCCCTGACAATTGGGTCATGCTGGCAGAGCAACATTTTGAGGGCACCATATTGGCTACCCCTACAGAATAGGGTGAGCTCCCGTTGCTCGGTCCCTGCTCCTGCCAACCTAGCAGTTTGAAAGCACGTCAAATGCAAGTAGATAAATAGGTATCGCTCCGGCGGGAAGGTAAATGGTGTTTCCGTGCACTGCTTTGGTTCGCCAGAAGCGGCTTAGTCATGCTGGCCACATGACCCGGAAGCTGTCTGCAGACAAACGCCAGCACCCTTGGCCTGTAGAGCGAGATGAGCGCCGCAACCCCAGAGTTTAATGGTCAGGACTTAATGGTCAGGGGTACCTTTACCTTTACAGAATAGGAACCTTCTGGTGATTCTCCCATCAGGGCCAGCCATAACTAAATTTTGACTAGGTGGGTGTGTTTTCTAGACCAGAGTGCAAGAGTTAAGTTGCTGGAAGTGGATCTGGAGGCTTGACCTTAGATTGGGGGGGGGGCATCCTGGGGTCTGTAGGCAGCAAATATTGCTTTGAGAAGGCAAAGGTAGACTGCCAGGCCCCTAGTATTTATACTAAGGCTGGTCAATGCAGAGGCTTCATGCTGCTTGCCGATTGCAGCGGCCATTGTTGTACACTCTTTCCCCCTACTTTGTCAGAATTCTGTGACAGCATATGCCATCCATGGTGGTTCACTAGACTAAATCCCAGAATCAAGTCAGGAGGTTCCTTGACGTCTCCGACACCCACACCCTCCCTCAGTGGACTCAAAGTTTCCTCAAGCCAAGAGTAGTTGAATTCTGTTCCTCACCTATCCCCTGGGGTAGTGGGAGGGGTGGATGGTGAAGATGACAAGGAAATTGGTTCATGATCTATTCATTTTCTTTCAGGAAGTGTCACTAATGTATTGCATGATTTAAAAACGGAGGGTTCGTGTCTGTAAAAGTTTCAGAACACCACAGGGAGGCTGCAGTTGACTCTAGGAAGGTTCACATGTCCTCCATCACTACCACCAGTATGTTGAAAGTACATGTGAGGAGGTTATTAGGTTATGCCAGCTTTGGTCCAGAGGACTGGTAGGTGTGGAAGTCTGAATGCACGATTGGAGGATGGGTTGATTGCTACGTACTGTCGTCATGATTGTGGGGTTAGCTGGCACAATAATAATAATAATAATAATAATAATTTATTATTTGTACCCCGCCCATCTGGCTGGGTTTCCCCAGCCACTCTGGCCCTGCCTTGCATCCTTTGAATGCATGAAGGAAGTCATATGACATCCATACACTTGCCATCTTGGTGGGAATACCTGAATAGGATATTATAGAAATGCTGAATAAGATATTATAAAAACAAACAACCTCAGGGGATGTTTCTGGCAGCCAGGAAATAGAAACAGACTGAAGAAAATAACGATTGACGTTAGGGAGCAGAAGGATGCAATCCGGGGGGGAAACAAATCAGTGCAACAGCACGAATGCACAATCCTTCATTTGTATGGGGAAAGCTATAGCTGGGTAAAGCTGTCTGCTTTACACACACGAGGGCCCAAGCCCAATTCTTGGCACCTGCAGGGATGGCTAAGATCGACCCCAGTTTGTTGTTTTGGCTATGCATGGTCAGCACAATCAGTCAGCCTTGGTTCCTGAGCTATATAAAACGGAACAGTGTGTTATGGTTCTTTTGTAAAGAGAAGATGTAAAGAATCTTCCCTCCATGCCCTATCCCTATCAGCTAAACTAAATGCCTTTTGGCTTATAGGTTGGACCCCCAGTTCGTAATTAAAATTGTGTTTTCTAGAACCTTCTGTGTTTTCTAGAACATTCTGTAACTCCGGTTTCAGGCATGCAAGAACTTTTAGAGGGATTAAAATCATGCTTGAAATCAGGTCTGGGACTGGACTCTGCTTTCAGCTGGAAGGAAGATTGCCTGGGAGGGTGGACACCAGGTCTAAAATCCTTGAAAGAAAGGAGAGGCATGCTGAGTGCAATAAGTATTGTCAAAGAAATAGCAAACATTTAGCATTTTTGCCAAATCAGGCAGCACTTGTTGCTAAGAACCCTGCATTCATATATGACTGTACATACATAGTGAATAGCCTCCTGAGTGACGTTACGTATCCAAAACTCCAATAGATATCTTATAGTGGTGTTTACTTAAATACAAAATGCATGTCTAGGTGATACAGTCTACATGTTTCAGAGATTTCTGCCATACTTTTTATGCTTCCATTCCTCTAGGTTGGGGAACATTTGTCCCCTTGCTAAATTTCATCTCGCATCTAGGCAATTTCAGAAAAACTTAATGTATGCCTCTGGGGTGGAACTACTATGAAACTAATGAAGCTTAAGTTTCAAGGCTCCTAATCCTGGAGGGGCCCCAAAAGAAACTATAATACATACCCAGTGCTTTAAAAAGTGCATCTTGCATGTCTTAGAACATTTCCCTAATTTTCTCACACACACACACACACACACAACTCAAAAACTATAAAGCCTACCAAATTTTTATTCACTCCAGTAACTTTGACATGTGATATAATCCAGTACAGCAATTTTATTCAAAATCTGAGCTGTAGTAGTTTATTTTAAAAAATAAATAAATAAATGGTGGTGATCTGTCATGGAACAACCTCATTGAAGAAGAAAACAGTGGTTACACAGAGCTCGTTGCTGGTTGTGAAGAGGCCCCCATGACACTTCAGGGCCCCCAAAGGGAGATCTTCCACTGTATGCCCCCCTCCTTAGGAAGAGCAGGTTTAAAGAACAGCTGCTAGGCATCATTCTTGTGGGCACATATTCCAGGAGTGGCACCCAATGCCACCCCCAACCCCACTGATATTTTTTTGAGGGAAGGGCAATTGACCAACACTACTTTTGTGTGTGTGACAGTACGCATAATTGCCTCTTAATTTTCTGCCTATTTCATATGGGTACCCATGGCACTTTTATGGAGATATGAGTACCAGCACTTTTTTAATTATTATTAAGCAAAATAAACCCCAACTCCTGCTAGTGGCTGGTTGGGCACTGCTACTGAGAGGCACTCCAAGATGGCAACACCCTAGTATTATCTTTGTAGACTTTAGTATTTATTTATGGTATTTTAATAGAATTAAGAATATTTAACAATGAAGAGCACAATTAAATATAGTGTTGATTCTGTGGGTCAGTGGCTTTGAATAGGAAAAAAAAAACAGTTTCCCCACATCTACTCTAGAAAATGAGGGAAAGGTCTGGCAGAAAGGGGTTGCCAACTTGCTTTCCTGGCTAGGTTCCTAGACCTATGACAGCTGCTTGACACACAGAAATTTTGGCAATGGAAGCTTTTCCTGGCAAAGGGATAAAGGCATAGAAAACTTCATCCACTGAACCTTGTCAGGAAGCTGTTAAAGGCAAGGAAGCGTGGCCAACTTTAAAAATAAAAATGATCCTACTGGTAAGAAATAGTTGAACTTTCTCTGTAGGTTAGACTCATCCAGGTTAAAAAAAATAAATCCACATGGACTGCAGTGGTGAAAGAATGATTTGTTAAAGACAACCTTAATAGTGCTATAGTGTACTTGTATGTTTATTTGTTTTTATGTTTGATAAACTATACAATAATATATAGCATAATGAATGGTTCCTGTTTCATATGGTATTTTTCTTCTTTGGGTACTGGGAGACCAAAACCTTAGCACTGACATGTTTTTAGGTAGCCTTAGCTGGTTGTTTTCTATTGTGTGTCAAGAGATGGCAGTCTGTTTTTGTGATGTGGAAGTGGAACATTATTAGTTCAACTAGGGACTAGTGTATTATCTTGGCATCCTGGCAGGCCTCTGGGACTTCCCATAGTGTGGCTACTTCCCCCCAAACCAGAGTTGTGAAGGTGTGATTGATGCCCGGCAGCTGGGAATCATTCTCATCAAGGGCATCCCGCCCTCCGCAATAAAATATTGCTTGCTCATGCCAACTCATACTCGGAGACTGGGCTAACAATTGATCTGGGCTGAATTGCCATTAAGAATAAGACAGAAACTAATACGTTCGGCACTGGAAGATTACCAAGTGAGAGAAAGAGCAGCCACTGGAAACGGGGAAAGCAATAATGGATTTCTAGCAGTCATTTAGGCTAGTTTTTGTTTCTTCCAAATGGTTTCATATACCCCGCTTGTTAATCTCAATAAATTACAGTGGTACCTCGGGTTACAAACACTTCGGGTTACAGACTCCGCTAACCCGGAAGTAGTACCTCGGGTTAAGAACTTTACCTCAGGATGAGAACAGAAATCACGTAGCGGCAGCGGCGTGACGCCCCATTAGCTAAAGTGGTACCTCAGGTTAAGAACGGACCTCCGGAATGAATTAAGTTTGTAACCCGAGGTACAACTGTATTAGATATGTTGCTTGTTTAAGGGGTGAAGAACTGAGGTGAAGTGATCGTCTTTGGAATGCCCCTCTCTATATGGACACAGATTTCTTATTGGGATTTCTATTATGATTCTTCCTATACACTATGAAGTGTTCTAAGTTTGGGATGGGCAATTGCTGTGGTCCTCCAAAGAGGTCAGGCTAGCAGAGTCTTTGGGCACTTCCAGGGTATCTGTCTTTTGTGCAGATCTGCCTCGCATTTGGGTAAATGTCTGTAGGTACCCTTTGCACAACAAATTAAGGTTACCAGATCCCCCCCAATGAATCTGGGGACACTTTTCAACTTCCTACTAAATAGATGGATTTTGTCAGGGGACTGGTTTGTAAATCTGGGGACTGTCCCCGGGAAACGGGGATGTCTGGTAACCTTACAATAAATGCACCTTAATCACCCACCACAGAGCAAGTGAGTATATTGCGATAAATAGCAACAACTGAACAGCACTCTTGTGCAACGAAATCCACTTCCAGAAAAGGAAACTGGATTTTCTGAGGCATAAAAAGTGATGGACAAACATGGCAGAAAGTGCCACAACCACTTGATGGTAACATTGTGGACTCAGCTATACAGCTACAAATAAAACGTTTTAAGTGTGTTGTAAAGTTCCTCATGGGAAGAGAAGACTCCCTGGAAAAGACCCTGATGTTGGGAAAGATTGAGGGCACAAGGAGAAGGGGATGACAGAGGACGAGATGGTTGGACAGTGCTCGCGAAGCTACCAACATGAGTTTGACCAAACTGCGGGAGGCAGTGGAAGACAGGAGTGCCTGGCGTGCTCTGGTCCATGGGGTCACGAAGAGTTGGACATGACTAAATGACTAAACAACAACAACAGAAATTCAGTATACAAATGTGACACTAGATAGTGGCAGTGAGCTATAGGAATTTCAATTTCAATGTATTTTTTTATAAAGCATTTTCACAGCTTTTTTATATTTGTGTAGATTCCACCTGTGTAACCGCTGCATTATTTTTGTGAAAATAAATCAGCAGTATTGTTCAAAGTGCGCCTCTTCTGGTAGCGACCTTAGAAGTGATAGTTGTGCCTTTGAGCAACCACTGGGAGAATGATGCTCATTCTGGACAGGAATGAATCCCCCTAAGACCTAAAGCAGCAATGCTGGGGGTGGGGCGACTCCTAGAATCAAGCTTTGTTACCTCAGCCCCAAGAGCCTTTGTGGTGAAGAATATCTTCCATCTGCTGAATCTGATGTGCCAGTTCTGGCCAGAGATTGCCTGGGCATGGTAATCTATAGTAACATTTAAAATTGACTATGGTTTAAAGCATTATATTTGGGGCTACCCTTAAATGCTATGTGAAACTGTAGTTAACTCAGAACACAGCTGCTATGACCAGACTGGATGTTGAGAACAAATTTAGACTAGTTCTTAAAGAACTGGACTGGCTTCTGGTGCATTTCTGAGCACAATCCAACATGTTTGCACTTAATATGGTGAGGTATATGGGGATTGGGACCTCTCAGCTGTGGTGGTGCCTAGTTTATGGAATTCTGTCTCTGAAGACGCTTACCTTTTCAGCATCAGTCGGTGTGATCTGTTTGTTTTCCTAAAGATTGTTTAAAGTTTTGAGTTTTCAATTAGGTATTTTAATCTGTTAGGGACGCGGGTGGCGCTGTGGGTAAAAGCCTCAGCTCCTAGGGCTTGCCGATCGAAAGGTCGGCGGTTCGAATCCCCGCGGCGGGGTGCGCTCCCGTTGCTCGGTCCCAGCGCCTGCCAACCTAGCAGTTCGAAAGCACCCCCGGGTGCAAGTAGATAAATAGGGACCGCTTTCTTGCGGGAAGGTAAACGGCGTTTCCGTGTGCGGCTCTGGCTCGCCAGAGCAGCGATGTCACGCTGGCCACGTGACCCGGAAGTGTCTCCGGACAGCGCTGGCCCCCGGCCTATAGAGTGAGATGGGTGCACCAACCCCAGAGTCTGTCAAGACTGGCCCATACGGGCAGGGGTACCTTTACCTTTACCTTAATCTGTTGCTTTTGATTGTTGGTCTTGATTGTGCTTGTTTGATTTTTGTATAGATTCTTATTGATCCTTTTCGCTGCAGGACAGTGCGTAGATGGCATTAAATAATACTAATAAAGTGTGTGTGCATGCATGTGTTTGTTTAAAACCTGTCTGCATATCAAAGAGGCCTAAAATGCAATCTCTTACTGAAACTAACATTCAAGACCTTTAACAGTCACACTATAGGTTTCTCTTGCTGGAGATAAGTGATTGTTGATACTAAAGGCATCGTAATTTAATATTATTATTTTTTAGTATACTATTTGATATAGGCACCACAGAGTAGGGATTGACCCTCACCATATGGGATTGGCATGGTGTTTAATAATATAACGGAATTCTGTCAAGTAAAACTGCCCGTCTGTCTTCACAGGGCACTATATCACCTGCACTTTAAACAGCAATAGACAGCAGTATGTGAAATGATGATGATGATGATGATGATGATGACAGTCAATTGAGAGATGTCTGAAATGTATTGATGGAACTCTCAGTTTCAATTTTCATTTGTGTGTGTGTGTTTGTGTGTTATTTGATAGAAGATCACAATCTGGTATGAGAGTAAATAATGTGGGATATTTTTTGTTTGCACAACATTAGCTACTTTACAACTGCATGAACTACAGGCAAGCCACAGACAAAGGGCTCTTCCTCCTCAAAAACAGCAGAAGAGGCTGTGGTTGAACATCTTGCCTTAAGTGGACACCAGCTGCTCTTTCTTAATTGGTTTGTTTCTTGACTTACCAAGGCCTCTGTCGCTGTTCGGCTAGGGAGGGGCATAGGGTTAAAGAGCCCCTTTACCTGTGTCTGGAGAAGTCAAATGTGTTGCTTAATAAAAAAAGAAAAATGGATTGAGCTCAGGCTGTGTTGTGGCTCCAAATGAAAAGCCCCAGGAAAGCCTAGAAGCAAAATTTGGGATACTGGTTTCCTAACTTTGTAAACAATCCAGCATTAATCTTGGTCTCTGGCATCACTTGGTCTGTGGCATCACTGTTCAGGACATTGCTTTTGATTTCTCTTATTAGCAGGACGGAACCCCAAAATTCTATACACATATATACCAATAGTTATTCATTCTTCCTTGATCTGAAGGGTCAGCAAATTTTGATTGCTTGGTATTTCTGCTGTCCACCATTGACCCTGCTCTTCCTCCAAAAGGGGAGAGCAGGTTTTCTCAGTGATCTAATGCTGAGCTTTGAGGCCTAGCATAAGCTCCCTCATCCTACCCAGTTATAGACTGGGCAAGGGGTTGGTGGGGACTTTGACCTTCACTCTATGGCTCTGAGGACCTTGGAAGTCAGTGTGACATCTCAGTGTGACTTTGGAGAGCCTCCAAAGTCAGTGCAAGGTCACAGAGACCATCTGCTGTTCTCTCGACTTGGGTAAAAAGCGAGTGCTCTCAGCAGAATTAAAAAATGGCAAGCACATTTGTGCCACCCTGCTCTTGAATAATATTTTCATTTGTGCTTGATTTTGCCGTATATGGGTGCTTTCATGATCAAAAGCAGCTTGCTTGTGACATTTAGGTCTTTTTTTCCTAAATAAAAAAAATCAGCAATCTTCTGTGTGCGGTCAAGACGAACCCAGTAATTTCTTCTTCCTTTCCTTTTACAGGCTCTCTACAATTCAATCAAAAACGAGAAGCTTGAGTGGGCAGTGTAAGTATATTGTGCAGAATTAATGAGTTTTAAAAATGACGCCTGTTATGGCATTCCGCTTGATATGCAGGCAGCATATGGAACAGATTCTAGATCTTGCAGAAATCCACCCCAGCAATCCAGGGTAGCAACCCACCAAGTCCTCTTGCATTCATTTGCTGTATAGTCATTATTCATTCAGGAGAGCTAGTACAGTATGCCAATTAAGAGACCGAGCTGCAGTGGACTTGAAAGGTCACGGGTTCAAATCCAGCCCAAGCCAAGAACTCATTAGATGGCCCTTAGCCAAGCCAAGCGCCTCTCAGCTTCACTCTTTCCTTCTATTTGCAATGTAAGGGTAATAATGCTGACAACACCTTACAAGGATTACTGAAGTATGTTTTGTGAAGCACTTCAGATCCTGCAAAATGACATTTGATAGACAGGATTATCTAGTCCAAACCCCTGCAATGCAGAAATATGCACCTGTCCCATACGGGGATCGAACCTGCAACCCTGGCATTATCATTATCGTGCTCTAACCAACTGAGCTATCTTCTCTCTCTCTCTCTCTCTCTCTCTCTCTCTCTCTCTCACTCACTCTCTCTCACTCTCACTCTCACTCTCACTCTCACTCTCACTCTCACTCTCACTCTTTATTTATTTATGGTCACCTTTCAATCTTATTTCCAGGACTGTTCCCAGAATAAAACAAAGTGCAAATACAAAAAGCCAGTAAACTAAAAGTCACAGAATCATAAAAGCCACCACTGAGAAGGCCCGCCCCGCCCAGTAGCCACCTGCCTCACTCAGCAAAGTCACTTGCAAGAGGCCCTTCTCCAAAGATCTTAATGTACAGCTAGATGCATATGGAGACACATGGTTCTTCAAGTTCTCCCTCTCCTAAATCATGATGGGCTTTATAGGTTCACACTTTGGGGAATGGTATGGCTCAGTGGTAAGAGTATGGATACAAAATGCCCCAGGTTCCAACTCTGGCATCTCCATGTAGGACTGGGAAAGATGTCTGAAAGTCTGGAGACTCACTGCTGGTCGATGTTGTAAAAGTAAAAGTAAAGGTAAAGGTACCCCTGCCCGTACGGGCCAGTCTTGCCAGACTCTGGGGTTGTGCGCCCATCTCACTCAAGAGGCCGGGGGCCAGCGTTGTCCGGAGACACTTCCGGGTCACGTGGCCAGCGTGACATTGCTGCTCTGGCGAGCCAGAGCCGCACACGGAAACGCCGTTTACCTTCCCGCTAGTAAGCGGTCCCTATTTATCTACTTGCACCCGGGGGTGCTTTCGAACTGCTAGGTTGGCAGGCGCTGGGACCGAGCAACGGGAGCGCACCCCGCCGCGGGGATTCGAACCGCCGACCTTTCGATCGGCAAGCCCTAGGCGCTGAGGCTTTTACCCACAGCACCACCCGCGTCCCATGACAGTAGGTGTCTCCTAATTTCGGCTTGTAATTGATTGCAGAGAACTGGAGCTATGACACCAAGAACCTGGTTTCTAGTACAAGATGAGCACACCTCCAGGGCATAGAGTGCTCTCAAGGGGCCCCAGCAGCGAACATATAGGAGAAAGCAGTCCGCTAGATACCCTAGTCCCAAGTTGTTTAATGTGTATCCAGAAATCGCAGTGTGCCTTTGTTCCTTCCCTTGAGATTATGCAATTGCACATGTTACTGGTTGAGGGGGGAGATCATTCTGCTGCACTGAGTTTTGTTGTTCCAATGGGAAATGTGTCCTTGATGGATAATGCTTCTCATGGCACAGTTTCAGAGTTTCTACTCTGCCTTACAGATGTGCTGTTTTGATGGTGTTTTATGGGAATTTTTTGAAATAGTGGAGATGGCACATCAGGAAAATGTGCTGATTTGTGCATTTGGACCTTAACTCCCTGGTCCACAGAACACTGGATGAGCTGCCCTCAAAGCTGTAACAAGAGCGCAGGTTGTCAAACCCTTATTATATCATGAAATCCACATGCCTGCTGTTACTCCGGCTAGCAGAACGAGTTGTTAGCGATGAAAGGCCACTTGTAAGGGTGGAGGACATTTTTATTTGGCTCGGAAACTTCATCTTAGCGAGAGAAATTAAATCCTCAGTTAATCTGTGGCAGCATGAATAAAACACGTGCTTAGTTTTCGGCCTTTTATCTTCCAGGACATTGTGTCAGAACTTGCTGAGTAGAAAACACGTCTCGGGTCAGATTTCTTCCTGTTGGCTTGTTGTCTCGTGTTTGTCTCTTGATTAACTATGGATAGCTTGACAACGAACTGATATCAAAGATAATTAATTGCGGAAGGCCTAATGTACCCCACTTCGGCTGCTTTCAGGAAGCTAACAATTGGAATTCAAAGCCAAGCATGAGGAGTCCAGTGTCTGCCAAGACACTTTTAATCATTCCTCTCTGTCATCCCTGCTTGCTTGACTTCCTTATGACGCTGGTGCTTTCTGTAGTGAGAGAGAATCGTGGCTGTTGTGTGAAGGCTGTGGCAGAACAGAGGATGTCAGTTTAAATGCAGCCGTGCCCATTTTGATGTTGGTAAGAAGGCTGCTTTTATGGAGGCAGCTTTTGCTGCTCTTAAGAGCTTTCAAGTTACACCAACAGTGGAACATCTGCAGGCTCTATTCCTGCACTGATGGTGGTTTGCGGGATGAAAGATGCCATAATTACCCGTTCAGTATTACTGAGTCCTTTGCACTCCCATGACAGTAGCAGTCACTATCAAATTGCTCCTGATGATAATGGAAGTTAATTATTATTATGTATTATTATTTATACAGTCCCATTAGTGTACAGTTACAAAGAGGAAAAAATAGGCAAGACCCTCACTTCAAAGAGCATCCAATTTAAAGCAAATGGGGGGGCAGGCAGGGTGGGAATGAGAGGGATGAGAGGCAGGGATGACTTTTGGGATAGGGGAATGTGGGCAAGTGCAGATACATTGGTACCTAAAAGCAGACCGTTGAAGTAGCTGTGGTCCTTCAGGATTTTCATTTAAATCAGCTGCTGCTTTTGACATGTGGTTTCATCACTGTTGAAATCAGCTGCCAGCCTCCACTGTCTGAACTCTGCCTTCTATCCTGTCCTTCATTTAACCTTCATCCATGTACTTAAGAGTGGCCACAATAACTTACCTCCCTTCTCCTCTTTCTTCTTCTCTACTGACAGAGAAAGCCGTTTCCCTCTCAGTGGCACTTCCAAGAGTACCCAGTTTTCTAGGGCCATCTTGCTTGTGATAACATCATGCAGTAGAAACCAGCCAATTTAGGACACATGTGTCATCATGGAGACTCTGCCCTGAATAACAAGGGAAGGTGGAGAAGTGAGAAGGCAAATGACCAGGATGGGGGGGGGGCAGGGTGTAGCAGAGGATGACAGAGGATGGGTAGAACTCTGTGTTCTTTTAACTATACCATTTTAGAACAGTGCAGTTTAGATTGCAGTTCCTTTGCCAAGAGCTCCTTGTTGGACAAATCCCTCCGTAATGGAGAGGAAGCCTCTCCCCATCTACCTTAGTGAAACTCATACCTCTCAGGCTTGGATATGGGCTTTGCAGGTTCATAATGTTCATCACAAAGAAGAGGTGAGTGCATTTGGACCTTAATTCCAAACTCCAAATTCTTTTCCAGTTCTGGAGCCAAAGAATTATGGGCCAGAGAAGAATCTCTGCCAGAAAACAATTATTTGGGGCTGGAGCACTGGAACACAAGATTTAGAAGGCCTTTGGAAAATGTAGTTTTCTCAGTGGCTACTGACATCTACAGAATCAGACTTATAGGACTAGAACTTGTTTTGAGAGTGCCCTGCAGCTCAGTGGTTGGGCAGATCCTTTGCATGAAGAATGCTTCCAGCATCTTTTTCTAAAATGGTCTTAGCACTAGATTAACAGGAAAGACCTCTTTGAAGAGCCACTACCAGTCAGGATAGACAGGGCTGAAGCAGATGGCCAAGTGACCAAAGTTAAATGAGGTAGCTTTTTACTTTGATAGAATCATGAGTTGGAAGGGACCCTGATGATCATCTAGTCCAACCCCCTGCAATGCAGGAATATGTAGCTGTCCCTTTTGGGGATTGAACCTGTGACTTTGGCGTTATCAGCAGCACACTCTAACCAACTGAGCTATCCAACCTGTTTGATCAGCAAGCATATTCTGTACAGTCTACACCACCCGAACTCCTGACATTATACAGGTACTCCACACTTGACAAGGACACTTGTGGAATTACTTGGTTCTGTTTGGAGTAATTTATAAACATCTTAACATTTAGAGGGTAGAATTGCTTTTCTTGATTAGGGCCAAGGGGCTTGGGGAAATGAGCATTAGCTGATAAAACTCGAAATAAGTGACAGCTGTTGTGTTTTTCTTCTACGGTTACGAAGCAAAGGAGATATTGCAGAGGACTGATTTATCGTCCATCTATGTCAGACTCCTTAAGATGACAGAATTTCCACCAGGAAAGATGTCTTCAAAGGGTGCAGTTTATAGTTTAGATAGCAGTTGTGTTAATTGAGACCTGGGCTGTGACTGATTTCAGCACAGAGAGAAAGACAGAATACATGTATGGCTTTTCTACAGCCGTGACAACAAACCTATCCTAGATCCAGGCTCTCCTACCAAGAAGGCGTCCAGGTTGTAGGCCTGAGAAAGGCCTTTCTTTCTCTCTGACCTTAGTGAGTTGCTGTCAACTGGAGCAAACTACATTGGGCTAGACAGACTCTGTATAGTGCAGCATTCATTCAAATGACTGTGGCCTCTCTCCACTGGTGCTCCAAAGTGAGCCCTGTGCCCTGTGGGAAACACTGTGCTGTGCTTCTATGGGTGCAGCAGATGGCTCTTACATTTTAGATCAAATAACAGCCCTCGCTCCCCTTAGTTGATGTCACTCCAGTAGTATTGGAACAGAATGAACTAGTGCATTGCTGATGAAACAGAGGGGGAGAACTTGTTGACAGTCAGTTGGACAAGAGGCGTTCTCTGTCTAACCGCTCTTGTTCTGTGCTTTAAACCAGAATCTTGAAGTTGTTTGCTGCAGTCATTATTTGCAGGATTAAACCGAGTCAATATGTCCTTGGTCAAAACTGTATGATACACAGAGCTGCTGCCCCTGGTTAGCATTCCGACATTTTGCCATTTAAAAAAATGTTATGTCATAGTTCATACATTAAAAACAAACAAACCTGGAATCCTACATGCCTTTACAACTACGTTCTACCTTCCATTCCTTCATAATCTTTACACTCAAGCGAGAGACGTCTTGTTAACAACACCAAATCTGGCAATTTTTTTACAACAGTGGCATATAGCAGTGATGATGAAGATGATGATGATAGCTATACCACCTTTATCTTCTAAGGATCTCAAGGTGGTGTATATGGTCACCGCCCCCAATGTCATCCTGTGAACAACCCTGTGAAGTAGGTTAGGCTAAGAGATGGTGACTGGCCCAGGGTCATGCAGTGAGTTCCATGGCTGAGTGGGAATTCGAACCCTGCTCTCCGAGGTCCTAGTCCAACACTCTTAAGCATTACAGTGGTACCTCGGGTTACATACGCTTCAGGTTACACACTCCGCTAACCCAGAAATAGTACCCCAGATTAAGAACTATGCTTCAGGATAAGAACAGAAATCGGGCTCCGGCGGCGCAGCAGCAGCAGGAGGCCCCATTAGCTAAAGTGGTGCTTCAGGTTAAGAACAGTTTCAGGTTAAGAACGGACCTCCGGAACGAATTAAGTACTTAACCCGAGGTACCACTGTACGTCACACTGGCTCTAGTTACATGTCTTACATAGTTAATGCTCTCTTGGGGTAGAAATGTTGATACCAACGAATTAAAACATGCAGCCCCAGGGAAATGGTGCAGAGGTTTTGGTTCTGATTCATATCTCTAAATATAAATATATGAGCCATCCCGCTGAAACTAATAAGATTTCTTGCAGGTTTAAAATTAGGTGTATGTTAGAAGTACTGCAGTTCGTTTTAGACCACAGCGCCTAACATGAAGGAATGAAGTGTCTTTCCACTTACTTGGTAGGCTGAGGTGATAAAAAAAATTGTTCCTCTCCTTAATCTGATTTTAAAAAGATAAAGATTGCATTGGGCTCGCCAACTGAATTTAGGTGTGTGTATGTATGTATGTAAGGGACGCGGGTGGCGCTGTGGGTAAAAGCCTCAGCTCCTAGGGCTTGCCGATCGAAAGGTCGGCAGTTCGAATCCCCGCGGCGGGGTGCGCTCCCGTTGCTCGGTCCCAGCGCCTGCCAACCTAGCAGTTCGAAAGCACCCCCGGGTGCAAGTAGATAAATAGGGACCGCTTTCTAGCGGGAAGGTAAACGGCGTTTCCGTGTGCGGCTCTGGCTCGCCAGAGCAGCGATTTCACGCTGGCCACGTGACCCGGAAGTGTCTCCGGACAGCGCTGGCCCCCGGCCTATAGAGTGAGATGGGCGCACCAACCCCAGAGTCTGTCAAGACTGGCCCATATGGGCAGGGGTACCTTTACCTTTATGTATGTATGTAGGGACGCGGGTGGCGCTGTGGGTTAAACCACAGAGCCTAGGACTTGCTGATCAGAAGGTTGGCAGTTTGAATCCCCGCAATGGGTTGAGCTTCCGTTGCTCGGTCCCTGCTCCTGCCAACCTAGCAGTTCAAAAGCACGTCAAGGTGCAAGTAGATAAATAGGCAGGAAGGTAAACGGCATTTCCGTGCTCTGCTCTGGTTTGCCAGAAGCGGCTTAGTCATGCTGGCCACATGACCCGGAAGCTGTACGCCAGCTCCCTCGGCCAATAAAGCGAGATGAGCGCCGCAACCCCAGAGTTGGCCACGACTGGACCCAATGGTCAGGGGTCCCTTTACCTTTACTATGTATGTATGTGTCGTTGTTTTTCCAAATTTGCTTTAGAGATGATGAAGAAAAGAAAAAATCCCCCTCGGATGGTACCGACGAGAAGGATAACGGAACTCAGTCGAAGTCTGGCAACCGCATAGGCAACTCTGGTAACCCTTTCCTGGACATTCCTCACGACCCCAATGCTGCTGTATACAAAACTGGATTCCTGGCACGTAAAATCCACGCTGATATGGACGGGAAGAAGAGTGAGTGCATTTCAATGAGAACTGTTTTTTCTACATGCTGCAATAGAGAGGGAGGAGGGGATGAAATGACCGGACAGCTACATGGGTGCAGCTGCCCAGTCCAACTCACTTGCCCTCACTGCTGCATGGGAATGGAAGTAAAGGGTGCCGGCAGATGAGTCCAGGGTTTCAGAGCAGCCTTTGCACCTTGCAAGCTGGAAGGAGAACCGAAGGAATGTTCACACTGTACAAATCTATGTGAAGCTTACCAAGGAGGGAGCCCCCAGATGCTCAGAGCATTCTGTAAGCGAGGCCTTGTAGAAGGAGGAGATGGGAGGGTTAGTGTAGGGCTCTAGCCCCTTCCTCTCTGACTGAATATTTTTGCTCTTTCACCAGAGCTCTCCATTTCTCACCTGGCTATTTCTCTTGCACCCGACAAGCTGTAAGATAAACCCCTTCCCCTCTCCCTTCTTCACCAGGGTTTTCTTGAAGGGGAGGCCAATCACTTCCTATACCGATGATGGCTTCCCCTGCTTAGGCCTGGCTCCTTACTTCAACCCTAGTCCCTCACATATTCCAGCCCAGGCTACACCAAGCAATAGAGACACGACAAATGGCTTTCTCAGCACCCATTTTCATACCCTCCACCAAACTGAAGGGCTTTCTGTCACTGTCTCAGAGGAAGTGACTTCAGTGAAAATAGGGCTGGTATATCAATAAGTAGCTGGTAGAATCACGAGCAATCACCGCAATGTTTCTTCCAAGAGGGCCTTCTCGGTAGTGGCACCTGCCCTGTGGAACGCCCTCCCATCAGATGTCATGGAAATAAGCAATTATCCTACATTTAAATGGCATCTGAATGCAGCCTTGTTTAGGGAAGTTTTTAATGTTTAATGCTGTACTGTGTTTTAAATATTCATTTGGGAGCTGCCCAGAGTGGCTGGGGAAACCCAACCAGATGGGTTATTATTATTACCATTACCACCAACAAAACGTATGCACTGTTGCTTATTTCTGTTCCTGCCCCCATATTAAACAAGGGGTAGATCCTGAACAGAGCACAGTCTTGATTTATATTACCAATGGTTACTTATGCATATATATTTTTTGTCCGTGTTCTACTTTGATAGCTCCACGAGGGAAGAGGGGATGGAAAGCCTTTTATGCTGTCCTTAAAGGAACTGTGCTTTATTTGCAAAAGGTAAGAGGTTCCCTGCCCTATACACTCCTTGTTGGATGAAGAATAAAGGAGAGGCGTTTCACCCTGTCTTCTTGCTTCGTTGGTGTGTGTGTGTGTGTGTGTGTGTGTGTGTGCTGTGCCCACAAGCCAAGTGAATGATAGTCTGGTCTGCAATTACTTCACCTCTCTGAGGCGCTTTAGATGCTCCCTGTATCTGAGCTGCATTTGGCTGTTTCAAGGAAAGGAGCAGAAGCCGGAGTACTTCATCTCCACATAGTTTAGGGTAGCAGCGGGAAACCTGTGGCTCTCCAGATGTTGCTGGACTACCAATCCCATCACTCCTGTCCACTGGCCATGCTAGCTGGGTCTGATGGGAGTTGGAGTCTAACAATAATTGGGAGGGCCAGAGGCTCCCCAATATCAGCTACTCTAAAATGTGGCTGCATTTTAAATTGCATTTTAACCTGTATTTTAAATTGGTTCCCCCCTGCTCTCTTTCCCCCCTATTATGTTTTTATTGTGATTTTATTGGTGTTAGCCGCCCTGAGCCAGGCTCTGGTCAGGAAGGGCAGGGTATAAATAAAATTTATTATTATTATTGTTATTGTTATTATTACTATTATCCCTGCATTAAGGTCTTATGTGAAGTCAGGGGTGAAGATGAAGGAGCACATATTGTCTCCCCAACTCCCCCAGAGATACTTAAACTTTCACAAGTTTGGGAAATTCTTCCTCTTTCCCCAGCACTGCATGTGAAACCTGGAAGCACAGGGTACTCAAAAGAGTGATGCATGTTAAGTCACAAACGTTTCCTCTTTGCTTGTTTCCTTGAAATACCCAGAACACCAAAGTTTTGCCATGAAATAGACACTATGTAATTAGCAAGTGCCAAATGTTTTCACATCTGAAGGAAATTTATGGAGACTGAGGCAGAGATAGAAGGTTACAGGAAACATTTTCTCCCATTACAGATGATAATCCTACCCCTGTTTACAATTAAAAACGAACAGATGGTACTCAGGTTTCTTTGTTTCTTTTTTTTTATCCCAACTTTCACAGCAACCACATTTCATTCTAAGACAGAGAGATGAGCTCCTTTTCTTTTTGATATGTGTGTTAGCTAATCCCAAATTCAGCCATTACAAAAGCAATTTTTCAAAAACTGATTTGAAAAATGGAGGATTTTAGCCGACAAGGCAATTGCAGGATTAATTTTTGAAGGAGAGGTCTTTAAGGACATGAATGAAAAGGCACGTGCGACTTTGAAAAATTACCGAGTGTGTCGGAGTTTGCTACACTTTTGTCATGGCCACTCGACTTCTCTTTGATCTCTTTGGGGCTTTTTTTTTAAAAAAAAGATAATGTTGTGCAGATGGGCAAATTGCTTACATTTTTCTTTTAAATGGTGGTCCGTCTTCAAGTGAGGGTGCCCAGCCGTGGAAAATGAGCCAATAACTGGAACATTTTTGAAGGATTATTGCTTCCTACACAGGAACCTGCCATACTGAGTGAGACAATTGGTTTGTCTAACTCAGTATTGTCAACATTGATTGGCAGAAGCTGCACAGGCAGGAGACATTCTCAGGCCTACCTGGAGATGCTGGAGATTGAACTGGAGATCTTCTGCATGTAAGGCAGGTGTTCTACCAGCAAGCTATGACCCTTCCCAGATATTAATGGAGGAACCCAAGGATAGCTCAGTTGGTTAGAACGTGGTGCTGATAACGCCAAGGTTGCAGGTACGAACCCCGTAAGGGACAGCTGCATGTTCCCTCATTGCAGGAGGTTGGACTAGATGTTCCTCAGGGTATCTTCCAACTCTGTGATTCTGTGATAGGTTCTTTAGGTAAGTTTTGATAATACAAGGCCCATCTAGTGAACTTCTAGACTGGGAAGGAGCTTGAATTCAGGTTTCCCTGTCGGATACACTATCCACTACAAGGGTACCGTGTTGACACGTTAACTTCATGGCACTGGGATCACTTTAGTGTGGTTTCTTCTCACTTCTGTGAGAGTAACATGAGAAGCTCTGAGCCGCTGCCACTCCTGGTAACTGAAACAACGTGGTTGTGGAAGGGGAGCTGCAATATGGGACCTTTCCATTAGGGCCAGGACTTCTTACATAGCTTTTGCTGCAGTGGCTCTCACAACATGAAGGTAGTGTGAAAGGAGCCCTAAGAGGAAAAGAATTTGCAGTCTTAACAGGAATGAAAGCAGCTTCAACTGTGGACTTTTTTTCCCTAGCAAACATCTCAAGCTTCAACTCCTTTTTCAACGTGATAGCTTCAGAAAGGCATCACTTTTCCACCATCTTGCTTTATGACCTTGACTCAGCCAGTTCACCTCTGGGTGCCTCTGCTTTCCTGCTCAGTATTTTTTAAAAAAGAAATGCCTTGATTCATCTCTGCTTCTGTAGCCTGAAGATTGTATCGGCCACAAGCTTAGTCACTGAATGCCAGAGATTCCCTTTTCTGAAACGGAAAAGAAAAGAAACATGGTAAAAGTGGAGAAAAGGAATCTACACAACCCTCAGAACAAACATGCAAAGTCATAGCCTTCAAATGCCATGTTTAATGCCACAGGCCTTGTTTTGAAATATAATTTCTCAGTGGGGGATAATGGAAAATCGAAGAAGTAAGCTGTGAAGAGGAACGAGACACAGAAATTGTGTGACACGGCATCCAGGGTTCTTTACAATGAAGCTGAAGGTAGAAGATACGTAAGGGGCAAGCTTGAACAATTCTGGGAACTGCCAGCTTTTTGGTCAGAGCTAACATTGTCGGACAGCGACTCACAAAGCACTGGTACAAATACCATAAAATCAAGTTCAGGAAATGCTTTCAGGACTATGGCTAAGCATCTGGAATAGCTTAGTGAGGCAGGGAATGAGTCTATTGTTTTTTGGCAACTTGCTTATTGGAACTAGCAACATCCAGATTTTTCTCCTGAAAGCATTAAGTGGCATAGATTGGGGCAGGCTGAAACTGCCTGCAGTTCCTAAACAACTTAGCAACAAGTGCCCCATGGGTTCAGGAGTGGAGCAAATATATCAATATACATAAGAATGCATAAAGTTCCATCACTTGCGTGGTTAACAGATGACGCAGAATGTGGTTGCGCAGATAGGAACAGGCTTGGTTCTTAATGGCTGGGGCCTGTTCATGTCAAAGAGTGCAGGAGAGTTCTGTTATTATTACCTTTATATTTTGCCTTTCTCCCAAACGAGCACAGGTGGGTATGCAAAACGAGTCCATGGGATTGCAGTCCAAGGCTCTAATCCTATGTACACTTATTTGGAATAGGCCCTGTAATAGACAGTGGGATTTATGTCTAAGTAAATGGACACGGGTGGCGCTGTGGGTTAAACCACAGAGCCTAGGGCTTGCCAATCAGAAGGTCGGAGGTTCGAATCCCCGCGACGGGGTGAGCTCCCGTTGTTTGGTCCCTGCTCCTGCCAACCTAGCAGTTTGAAAGCATGTCAAAGTGCAAGTAGATAAATAGGTACCGCTCTGGCGGGAAGGTAAACGGCATTTCCGTGTGCTGCTCTGGTTCGCCAGAAGCGGCTTAGTCATGCTGGCCACATGACCCAGAAGCTGTCTGCGGACAAACGCCAGCTCCCTCGGCCTATAGAGCGAGATGAGCACGCAACCCCAGATTCTGTCACGACTGGACCTAATGGTCAGGGGTCCCTTTACCTTTACCTAAACACCTCTTATAAAACTTTAGGGAAACACCAGATCCATGGGAACAAGGGACCAGTGAAGTCCCTAAGATTGATTGCTCAAGCTCCCAGACCCGAAGGAGCCGCTGCCTAAGCAGAAAGATTTTAGTCATTGCCAGACATACCCCCATCTCTTTTCTTGATCTTTTCTGCTGATGTCAAAAACTTTCCTCCTCCAACCTTCATTGTGAAACGCGAATTGGAATCATTTACTACTAAAATTGTAGTTGTGTTAATAGCAGAAGCAATGTCAGTAAAAAAACCAACCGAGGTGTCATGTCCATTGTCAACAGCAGGTGACAGATTATATAGACTAATAAGACTTAGAGGAGGACAGAACTCATGTACCATTGACAGTTTTATAGAAGAGTGGATTTCAGCAAGAGCAGATTCTCTTGTGGGGTTGGGAGAAGATGGCCCTGCTGAAATTCTCTTTTATGCAACTATTAAAAGGCACAGCAGCTACTCCTCTGTTTCCTGAGCTGTGTTTTTGCCTTGCCATACTACTGTTAACAAGCACACAGGCACAGATCCACTCGCTTGATTTTTATAGCATTGTTTCCCATCCTAAAAAACATACTTTGACTTCCAGTTAGCCTTCCTATATAGGATACATTGCATATTAGTCAAAACCCATCTCCCGAACATGGAGGAATCTTTGATTTACCTTTCTTAATATGCTGGCCGCAGGCTGTTCTACGGTGAATTTGCTATGGGTCAGTACTGAGCTGAAATTGATTTAATGAAGAGCTGACCTGTAATGTCTGTCTGCTGAAGACACATTATGTAACCAGTGTGGACACTACTGGAAGTTGTTTTTATGTTATTTTTTCCTTAATAATGTTAAAAAAACAAGCAGCCCCCAACAATGTACTTTGGAGATGTCATATAAGCAAAGCATTCACTGCTGGGGATGGGAAATGGAAACCACAGTGGCAGATCAGGGGATCTTGCTACAGAGCAGCCTACTGCTGTGTAAATGTGGGGTTATTTTTTTACTTATCAAGAGTTTTCAAAAGTAGACGGCCAGATCCAACAGTGATTAAGCCCTTAAGAACACAAGACAATCCAAACTTGTGCTATGGTAGGATCTCTCAATCTCTCTCTGTGTGTGTTTCATAGAGAAACTCCTTCTTGAACATTGCACATCACTCTAGCAGATGATAGGCAACGGTGTCTTGTACATTAGGAAAATTGTAATTGGGAAAATATTAGGAGATTATAATGTGGTAGGAGAGCTTACGTTTTGCTTGCAGAAGGATCCAAGTTCAAATCCTGCCATCTCCAGTTAAAGATTATTAGGTTGCAAATGCTTGTTTTGAATCTGAAATGCTAAAAATAAACCCCCAAACATTTAAATAGCAGCATTTTTGTTTTTAAATAAATAAGTTAATCCTATGCAGATTTACTCCAAAGAAAGTCCCAAAGAGTTCAACAGTGCTTACCCCCAATTGTTTGCATGGGATTGCAGTCTTAAGTCTCAGTGCAGTGGGATTCATCTCTGAGTAAACATACACAGGGTTGTAGCTGCATATGGGTTTGTTGGTTTGTTTTTTGCCAAGTTAGATGACTCTTTTAAATAACACTTTTGTTTATTGCCTTCTTTTGAAATGTAATCAGGCTTTAAAAACACCGGCACTATATAATAATTTGTACTCTCTTAATTTGGGCTTCTGCAGGATGAATACAAACCAGATAAAGCTTTATCAGAGGAAGATCTTAAGAATGCAGTCAGCGTGCACCATGCATTGGCATCGAAGGCGACAGACTATGAGAAGAAGCCAAATGTTCTGAAGCTCAAGACAGCTGACTGGAGGGTCCTGCTTTTCCAAGCCCAGTAGGTTCCCTTTTGGTTCCTTTAGGGATTCAAGCAAAATATGCTCACAGTCAAGGGTGGTGTGTCTTCTCACACTGGATTTAAAAGAATAAATAAATTATTCTTGAATATAAGATAGTATGAAAATGAAAAGAAGAAGAGTTTGGATTTGATATCCTGCTTTATCACTACCCTAAGGAGTCTCAAAGCGGCTAACATTCTCCTTTCCCTTCCTCCCCCACAACAAACACTCTGTGAGGTGAGTGCGGCTGAGAGACTTCAAAGAAGTGTGACTAGCCCAAGGTCACCCAGCAGCTGCAGGTGGAGGAGTGGAGATGCGAACCCGGTTCCCCAGATTACGAGACTACCGCGCTTAACCACTACACCACAGAGGCATAGACTCCATACTGTAGCTCAGTAACTCAAACTAGTTTTGAGCCAGCAAGCTGAGTGTATCACAGGATAGCCTCTCCATCTTTTTGTTCTTATTGCTTGTGGAATATTTTTTTTTTATTTGCATGGCAGAATAGTTGCTTATAGCCGAGAGCAGAGTATGCAGGAAAGGGGAGAAAAGAGCCAGGCTTCCTCCAGCTCATCAAACCCCTACTGTTCCATCAGTCATTCATCAGCCTGACAGCTGGTGCAGTTTAGTATCAGTTCAAATTCCAGTAACACAGCTGTGATCCCTTATTTGAACTTGTGTGAAGGCATAGACCTGGTGTGCAGCACCCCAACCCTGTTCAGATGTGGCAGCAGATCCTGTTTTGACCCTGATGCTACTGATTGGATAATCAATGCAGCAGCAAGACAGAGGTGGGGTTGGGGTCACTAAAACCCCTAAACGTTCCATTTTCCTTACTGGGCACCTCATCCATTCTTTGTTCGGTGTCTGTACTTGGTTGGGGCACTGCTATGAATTCAGTTGCTATGCCACCCACCTTCTGCCTAATAGACTCAGGTTTTTTTAAAATATTAATATTTTTACTGAAAGAATTTCAATTTTAAAGAAAAAATGTGGTACAAATGAAAAAAGGGAAAGGGGGGTGAGAACAAAGATGCATATAAAAGAGAAAGAGAGAAAACAATAATAGCTGAGGTGACAGAGATAGTCCTAGGCTTGACTACACCCTCCAAACCAAACATGATTATCACCAAACGAAGGAAGTTAATGCCCAAATAGAGCTTTAGTTGTTTTCTGGAATAGAGAGTCCAACCAAAAAGCAGTAGAAAACTGATGGTGTTTTGTTTTGGCCAAAACCAAAGCATCATCTCCATACTGTTCTGTTTTGAATAGTAAAGAAACGTTTACAACCCAATACCCAAGGTGGTATTGAGGACTAATGGCTGGAAGTATCCTTGGCCCTTGCTGGTCACAATTGCTTGTGAGCTTTGGGGTTTTGTTTTGTTTTTACTCTTGAGGAAGCTGGCAAGGATCTGGTGGAGTGCAGCCAACCACTAACATTCTTGTCATTTCCCCCCATGGAAGTTTCAAGCCAGCATAAGAAACTATAACCAAGCCTTTGTCTGGTTATCGTTCTGTGGTATTTTAGATGTGTTTGTGGGGTGTGGGTGGGTGTTTTGTTATGTATTTTGTATTCTCGTTTTGTATTTTTATGTTGCGAACCACCCTGTGATCTTCGGATGCGGTATGCAAATTCAATAAATAAATAAACTGGAGCCAATAAATACTTCACTGAGAGAAAAAGCTGCCTTGTCGCAGTGAATGAGGCGATGAGTAGACTGCAGTTGAAAACCATCACTGAAGTCATTTAATATTGCAACCTATAGATACGTCTCTCTATTGTGCCATTCTTTGGGAAGGTGATTGAATGTGCAACAGTGCTCAGCTGTAGGCAATCCCAGTTGAGCAGATTATCTAGCCCCTTATCCTCCTGGTTTCCCAGGGACTGTTTATGGGCTTCCTACTGCTCTGGTGGATGACTTCTGCTGGGAGAATTAAAGAAAGAGTGCCATTCTGTTTAATTATCCTAGATGAATTGATTGTGGTACCCTTCTGGATAGCTTTTGTGGTTTGGGAACACTGCCATGCCGTAATAATCCCTGAAGAGGCTAGGCTGCTGCAGCTCCTCTTCTCCCATGGCTCTGGCTCTTTCTAGGTTAAATATTTCAGCTGCATTTGAAGCTTAGTGATAAAGCACCAAGTATTAGACAAGGTTAACATTTCACCTATTAGGAGGAGGGGGGCTTCTGGGCTTAGACCAACCTCTAGCAAAGGTTGGAGAAAGAAGCAGGTAGAATCTTCCAAGCTGTGCAGTCAGTGCCCACTGTCCAGTATTGAGATGCCGAAGTAGGAAATATGATTCAGAGCGGCAGTTCCTTTTAGGGCAGAGCAGATGCTGGAGAGAAAGCGAAACAGACAAGCTCCCAGACTGACCGACCTTTTGCTCTCTTCCGCAGGAGCCCGGAAGAAATGGAGTTATGGATCAACAAGATCAATTCTGTGGCAGCCGTTTTTTCTGCCCCACCATTTCCAGCTGCTATTGGATCCCAGAAGAAGTTTAGCCGCCCACTGTTACCTGCTTCCACAACCAAATTGTCTCAGGTGATTAATATACAACCCTAAGTGTATTTCAAGTGTGCATCTAATGAGCCACCGTGTAAAGTAAGGCCACACACACCCATTTGCAAAGAGCAAACCATTGATAGGGCAAGTACTTGAACTTAGGGAAATGTCCCGTTTGAGGACATTTTTCAGATTAGTCCAGACCCATGTGAGCTGAAGCAAAACGCTGTAGCAAAGAGGAGCAGAGCCTCAAGTAGGAGGGTGCTCAGTCTTCCATGAAGTTGAAATGATTCTCTTGAGCATGCCTGAAACACTGGACACTTTTGAGGATGGGTAGAAATATTTCAAGTAATAACCAGTAACATGTTGTTGCACAATCGGTTGGAATATATAGAGGGGAGGGCAAGAGAGGCACTGCCTGCAGCCTTCTGCATTCAATACCTTTGTTAGTCTTGAGCACCCATTGCCAGGGGAGAAGGCAAGTTTTGCCTTCATAGTGAGTGGCAGCTACTTAACTTGTACAGGAGAAAGTTTAGGGGTTTACTTGGAAACAGAGTTTGGCTGGAGGCAAAGTCTTTGCTTGCTCTGCTGGACCCACCCTCCTTCCAGCCTTTGAGAATCAATCATGTTTTGATCTGGCCCTACCATATCATCTGCAGAACTTCCTTAGAGTTCCTTAGAGTGCTGAGACTGATATTTAGACAGAGGCACTTCCAGACAACCTGTTTACTGAGCGTTCATCCTTATATCACGACAATGGCTATATAATGAGCATACATTCTCAGTTGTTTGCAGGGTGGTTAGATGATACGGCATCAAAGCAAGTGTTATCCTACACTTTCCAGTTCTTTCTTCTGTCACTTTCCTTACAGCAAAAAGTGCAATCTTTTGGGGAAGCAGATTTGTTTCACAAATCATTGTGCAAGCTGAATTTGCTAGTACATGATGGAATCCTACCCCAAAATAGCCACTGTCCAGAAGCACACAAACAGACAGAGCCACTTTTGTGGCCTGGTCTCTTGCTCACTTGTTCTTTCTCTTCCTTGCTGCTATGAACTGGGCCTGCAATATTATTTTACCCTGTATTAAATCCCAGGTTATCTTACAGAGTTTGATTATTTTTTGATTTGCCATAGTACAGAAACTGGTGTCTGGCTGCATAATTTCCTGTTTCAGTTACCCATTCAGGAAAGTAGGGCCTTGCATGTTGGTAGAAAGAAGAGAAGGAGAAGCAAAAGGACAGGAGCTGTTTTAAGCCAAAAGGCAGGGGCAAAAAGTGTTGTGCTTTCCAGTGAGATAAATTCAGGCATAATCTGAGAACCGTCTGTTTTTATCTGTGAGATAGAGAACTTGCCAGTAGGCTCCTGCGTATACTGCAGAGGATAAAATGTGTACTGTCAACTCTGCCTGGCTGCTGTATTAGAAGTTGCTGCTCATATCAAGATGTGACTACACATAGAGTTGCTTTCGCACTCTCTGTTTCTGTACCCAAGATCCAGAATGGAGTAGATAAGGAAGGGAGGGAGGGAGGGAGGGAGGGAGGGAGGACAAGCAACTGCTTAGGACCCAATCCAGATCAGGACCATGGTATGTGGAGAGAGCAGGATCTGCCTATTTCCCTGCACAATTTTTCTCCATGAAACCCCCACCTTCTTATTTGCCCCTAAAGATGCCATTTTCTGCAACAGAGGAAAATAGCACCTTGGAGGGTGGGGGGGCGTTTCAGGGGATGCCTGAAGATGCCAGATTAAGGCCCCTCCAGTTGTTATCTCTCTTCCTTTTTGTTTGCTTTTTCTTTTAAAGAAGCTCAGGATAGAGGGTTCTGTGGTAAACATGTAGTCCAGCCTGGGTCACCATTTTTACTGTAGTGACCCAGTTCAGACATTTAATCTCCCAGTTCCCCAGTGCACTGTGGGCTCCCCCCCCCCTGCATTGTATGTGAATTGCTTCCCCTTCTCCATGGTTTACCATAATAGTAGTTATGCCAGAATTGAGCAAGCATTAACCAGAAATAACTTTGAAATCATGCTTAGATAGGTTTATAGACCATAATTTTGAGCAGTCCTCATTTGTTCTGACCTTAATTGGTCCTGAACAAGAGGCATAATAGTTGTGTTTGCATGCAATGCTAACCTATGGTTTAGTGCAAGCATCCCCAAACTCAGCCCTCCAGATGTTTTGGGACTACAGCTCCCATCATCCCTAGCTAACAGGACCCGTGGTCAGGGATGATGGGAATTGTAGTCCCAAAACATCTGGCGGGCCGAGTTTGGGGGTGCCTGGTTTAGTGCTACATGGGCAAGTTGCAGCAACCACTGGGCTCATGCATTCCCCCTTCCCCCAGCATTGTCACAAGAAAAAGATAAGCAGCTTTGAGTTTTGATTACCTGCCGTTTAGCAGTCTGAACCATAGAATGTGCTTAAATTTTACTAAGGTTTGTTGGAAAAAGCCAACTTCATAGCAGTTCATTAGCCACTGTTGTCTGAGTTTGGACGTCAAGATAAGCCACAGTTCATCTAAAATAGAAGTGAAGTATAAATAAATGAGCATCCAATAGTTACAGTTAGCTGACCAGGTCTCTTGACTTGACCCTCCAGAAAGTTATTTGTTGGTAACATTTCTCTGTATTTGTGTTACCTGGTTCAAAACAGCCCCTAGCAATATATTATGATACCTGTAGTTCATATTCTTGTCCCTTTCCTTTACATTTTCTAAATATACTAGAGATTCGCTGTGACATATACTATTGTCTCCTGCAGGATGATCAGCTGAAATCACATGAAAGTAAACTGAAGCAAATCTCCACTGAACTAGCTGAGCATCGTTCCTACCCACCAGATAAGAAACTTAAAGGCAAGGAAGTGGAGGACTACAAACTGAAAGATCATTATCTGGAATTTGAGGTATGTCCGGGTCAGCCATGGCAGAGCACCGTTACAAAGATAGCCACTGCAGAAACGGTGGAAATTATCCTGTTTCATAGGATAATTAATAGTGGGTTGGCATTTAAATAACTGTTTCAAAGCAAAATTGCAGAATGTCATGTTGTGTGGGCAGTAGCCAGATAAAAATGTTAGTAGTTCAAAGTATCTGGATGTATGTGGAATCCAGCAAAAGTGAGAACCATAAATGCTAAATAGAAAAGTAAACTTGAAGGGAGAAGTAGCTTTGTGAGCTGAGTCCCCTTCCTCTGCCTGCTGGCTTAAAGGCTGTAAAGGCAGGTACATATTCAGAAGAGAAACTCCTTCGGTGCAGAGTCCTCAGCTGACCTAGAAGGATCAGTTGAGGATTGGGGGGTTGTTGCCTGTGTGTTTGTTGTGCATGTGAGTGAGAGTGGGGTGGTCACACCGACCACTGCCACACAACTTCTTTAGGGTTGGCTGAGGGTGAATGCATTCTTTGAGCCAAGAAAAAATCCACATCTGTTGCAAAGCGTTCTGGGGCATGTTCTGGGTCTTGTTGATCGCCTCGTGTCAACTGAGGGTGCACTGTCAAGCATCGACTCCCTCTGTTGGTTGTGTGAGAAGATAAACAGATGAGCGAACTGTCTTTCAGGAAAGCTTCTCTGCCTTCGGTGCTTTTCTAATTGAAAGACCTTTATAAGTTTCCCAAGAGCCCTGTAGATTGGGGTGGGGGGTCAGGGGAGGCGAGAAAGATGCCACAACTTTTTGACTGACAGCAGCGCAGGCAGAAAAACACCAGGACTTTAGAATTACTGTATGATGACCCAGCATCTGTAGTCCCGTTTCCTCTTATTACAGTTCTCTGGCGTATGCATTATCTGATGAAAAATGAATCAGCCCAGAGCACTATCAGCATTCATCTCACAAGTTCCCTTATTTGTGAGTGACATGCTTTAGCTATTTAATTTATTTGTCTCCTCACTGCTGGTGGAAGTATAGATACCAAGTGTATGGCTGTCTTTCTTCATTTAATTTTAAAGTGGATTTTTCTTGCGATCTTTTTCTGCATGAATCTATCTCTTCAAAAGCTCTTTGGAAAGGCCATTCATAGCCATCTTTTTCTCTCTCTCTCTCGCCTCCCCTTTCATAAAGGCCTTGAAGTCCTCTTGCATTTGAATAATAATGATTACCTGAATTTTGTTTTTTGAATTAATAGTGTGTGCATTTTCCCCCTCATTGTGGCATGCAAATAACTTGACAATTGGTTTTTCTCCCCTTTGAAAATCGTGTGGGCAACTGGTGGAACTTCATCAACATTTGCACTGATTCATTGGAGACGGGTCAGAAGACGGCATTGTTAAATAAAATTATTCTGGAAGGCCAGGGTGTGCGTTTTGCAACTCTTAAAAGCCTTTTTCTGAATCCCAGCTAATCACTAGTTATTTGAGTTAATCACAGAGCCATTGTATGAGGCTGCAGATAGAACTGCCCTACAACAGAGGGCTGCGTGCTGTTCTAGACAGTGAATAAATTCAGCAGTTTGCTCCTTGCAGAAATACATAGGGTCTCCTGCAGCTCAGTATTTTGGGCCTGGTGTGCTTAGTAGATTTGTACCTGGAACAGAATGTGCTTGAAATGCCACAGTCCTCCCAGCTGAGGGGCAGCAAGGGTCTGTACCTTAAAAATTAATTCAGATTGAGGCCGTAGCTCATTGGTATGCAGTGCACAGAGAAGAGCCAAAGGTCTGTTCTTGGCTTCTCTAGGAATGCCATTTTGACATCACGATAGCGAATGCCTAAAAATCTGAACAGAAAGGCAAGAACCAGCTATGTGCTTAAGGGTTCGTTGAAATCTTTAGCAGTCAAGCATCCACCCACCCATCTGTGTGAAAGCCTCTCTTTTGACATACAGATAAAGATATTTACTGCTCAGAAATGGGCAGAAAACAATAAATGGCTCCTGTGTTTTCAGACTTCCTAGCCTATAGCAGTAAAAAGTATCCAGGTCCTGTAGCACCTTAAAAACAAAGTATGCTGAATTACATCCTTCTCCAGCCTTGGGTCTCCAGAAGTTGTTGTACAGTGGTGCCCCGCAAGACGAACGCCTCGCAAGACGGAAAACCCGCTAGACGAAAGGGTTTTCCGTTTTGGAGGCGCTTTGCAAAACGAATTTCCCTATGGGGTTGCTTTGCAAGACGAAAAAATCTTGTGTCCCCCCGCGGGGTTTTTTCGCTTTTTTCGCCCTTTTCCTAAGCCGCTAAGCCGCTTATCAGCTGTTCCGCTGATAAGCCGCTTAACAGCTGATCGCGAAAAGCCACTTGACAGCTGTAGCACTAATCCGCTAAGCTGTCAATGGGCTTGCTTTGCAAGACGAAAAAACCGCTAGACGAAGAGAATCGCGGAACGGATTCTTTTCGTCTAGCGAGACACCACTGTACTAGATCTTCTATCACCCTGGACCATAGGCCATGTTGACTGGCCAAATTTGCTCATTTCATTTCCCCACTTTTTGAGACTTGTTGGCTAGTTCATCATCGGGGAAACTTTCCAGGTTGATAGTAATTACCATAATCTAATGCCCTAAAGCCCTTGGAAGTATTAGTCCAATTATTCTGTAGGACAGAAATGTTCAACAATTGGACACGTATAAATGTACAGGTTCTCATTGGCTCCTGGGGATCTAATTGTGTCAATGTTCACTGTAAATATGCAGATCCAAAATGAAGGGGAGGCCTGTCTGATTCATAGAGAAGGGCATTATCTACTTCATCAAAGAGTCTTGCTGTACCTAAAATTACAGTGCTTGTGACTGAGCTGGTATATTTTCCATATTAATATTATGGGCTGATTGTGAAGACTAGTAACTGGATTTCAAAACTTTGCAACAAAACCTTGTTGAAGCCTTGCTATATAAGTAGACGCCATCTAAGGATTACAGATAAAACAATTCAGGGTTGTTGTTGTTTGGATGGTGTGTACCTTAAAGAACAATAGTTACATGCACATCCAGACGTTTTACACATCTTACGAGCTCCCTGTTTGTTTTCTTAAAAATTATTCTGGTATATTGCCCAAGAAGACATATTCTAACTTCTGTATGTTTTCCCCACCCACCACCAGATAGACATTCCATCATAGAGGGGGCAGACATTTATTCCACTTGTGCTCCTGCTCTCCTCCCCCCATATACCCCCATGCCCCCCAAAATTGGTTTGTGTCAGGAAAATCCACAAAACAACATGTGAGGGGAGGAGAGAGGGGGATCATTTAGTCAGGCAAGCTGAAATACTTGTGCTGACAGAGGAAGCAGAAAAGTATGATGTTGAATTCCTACCACAGAAGACCTTCCCCCCTTAAACCACACGTAGCTGTTGATCTACCCAAATTAGGTTGGAGTGATGGAGAAAGTGTTGGAGTGATCACAGCTATAAATCTGTTCCCTAGAACTTGTTACTGATCCACCTCTTCCAGATGTTCCACACACCCCAAGTGAGGCCCGTCTGCAGTATGGGAACCACTGCTTTAGGCAAAATCCAATGGTAACTTAGGGATGTGTGGGACATCTCCACCTCCCCTCTCCCAAAACATTGATAATCTTGGTGAGACTCTTTAGATTTTCCTCAAATTTCCTCAAAGCTTTTGCCTGAGGAGGAATCACTATCCCCCCCCCCCCAGTTTCACTTCAGGGAAATTTCTGTGGCATCTCAGTTTTCTTGCTACCCATAAGGCAATTTGCTATAGTTATGCTGTGCACTTGCTGTGCAGGTGAGTAGGTCCTCTCACCTGGGAAGAAATTGCCTTGCTTGACTTCCTTCATATATCACTGAAGTTACGCTGTAGATTGAGTCTTTCTTTTTCTCACCTTTTTTCTTTTTCAGAAAACTCGGTACGAAACCTACGTGTCTCTTCTCACAGAGGGAGCCGGCAAGGAGTTGCTGAGCACCAATGAGAATGACGGCCCGGGACTGAAGAAATGCCACTCAAGCCCTTCATTAAATCAGGAGTCCCCTCTTAGTGCCAAGGTGAAGCGTAACATCTCCGAGAGGAAAGACTATAGACCCGAAACACCGAGCATCAAGCAGAAGGTTACTTAGGGCAACTGAGGCAGGCTGGAGGAACAACATGATCACTCGCTCTTTGATAACCTGTCCTTTGCAAAAACAAAACAAACAAAAATTAACACATCTGCCTGAATGGGGTGTTAGTGACATTTTCAATTGTAAATTTTTGTTGTTTCTGTACAGGTTGTTGGAGATGTTTTGGCTTCTGACTTGCATTTGCCTAGTTCATTTATCATAAAGCAATTGATCCAGTCCTTTTAAAAAGAGAGAGAGAGAGAGAAGGAAAAGAAGGTACAGCAAGGGAGAGATTTGATGATGTAATTATCTCTCTCATCTTTTTATCTTACTTTGTTGGCTTGTAATTTTCATATCTCAAGTCATCTGCTGCTTTCCTGCAGTAGGGCAAGTTAACTGGACAAACCGAAGCTTACTGAGTCGTTTAGCTTTGTGAACGGATTCTTGCATTTCCCAAGGTGGCACAATAGTAGTCTCACTATTAAAAGAGACTAGGTGAAACTGCACATCCTTGGAGAAAATTAAGTTTCCAAGTGCTGCAGAGCTCTGTAACTAACATGTGGTGGGAGCCATGTCAATTGCTAGACTGTGAAAAAACCCCAGTTGTGATCTCTGAGCCCCACACGCTGTAAGGGGCTGAAAAGCGAAGGAGAAAAAATGGAGTTAACAAAGCTAGCATACTAGATTTAGACACCAAGGAAGGCTTTGGGTGATCTGAAATGGCTCCAACCAAAACTGGGTTATTTTTCCATTTCATTGAACTGAAGGTCTTATCCATGGACCTCTCTGTTTTATCAGCAAGTTGTGCTACCTGTACAGTTTTCAGCAGTATCTTAGTCATACAATTGCTGTACAGACAGCTGTAATGTGTATTTATTTTCCATTGGCATTACGATCCTCCTCCAGAAGTATGTTCAGGCACTTTATAGTCTAAAAGACTGCAGCTGAGAATTTCTCTCTGAATGCTGGAATGTCTGAAGGGACAGCATGTTACTCAGTTCCCTTCTGTAACTAAAAGTCACGGAGACCTAGAGATACGGTGTTTGGAATGACAGCTAGATTCTTTCTTCCTACAAATGAAAAACTGGCTCCATTCCAGCCATCCTGTGCCAGCCAGCAGATCCCTCCAGCTAAAATATCACCCACCATAGATAATGCCCTCCACATTCTGTTTCCTTTCATCGCAAAGAGAACATGGGCTAAGAATAAAAATGATAGATTTTCCCGTTGGCTCCCAGAACAGGCAGCTCAAAGTTAAGGACACACATTGCTCCCGTATGTGATGGATGAGGAACCTGCGGCTGTTCAGCTGTCGTTGGACTGCAACTGGCATAATCTCTGGCCATTGGCTATGCTGACTGGGCCTGATGGGAATTCAGCAAAGTGTCCACGGGTTCCCCATCCCTGCTGTTGATCTGGGGGCAGTGTGTGTGTATGTGTTTTTATCTGTCACAGACAGGGTAAAGGATGACTTTCCCATGAAGCCATCTGCCTCAGAGATGAGGAAGGAGGACTATAGTGACATGCTGTACTAAATCAAAAGCCGCCATTTGCCAGGACACAGGCTTAGGTGCAACTAGAAGTGTTGCTCTATCCCTCAGTCTCTGTGGCGAAAGGCGCATGTTCCTGGCATTGGCGGTCAGAGGGGCAACTAGTTGAGATTAATCCAAGAAGTGGGACAGGAATCCCTTGCCACCTGCACCTTCCTAGGGAGACCCAACCTGCATCTGAGAATTGTCAGTCCTGTTACGTTATGAAGGGCGAAACCAGCCATTAATGTAGACCAGGATAGTTACTGTGAGAAAGAATGAGCCCAGAAGTGTGGCATTTGTGAGGCAGTGGCTCGCAAGTTCTTCTGCCGTAGCTCATTTTTCACCAGTGGTTCAGAAAAGTCAGCAAGCTGTCCAGTTATAATGAGAAGAGAGAGACAGCAATAAAGTGACAGAACCGATTAGCATTGTCTGAGAAGGAAGAGGTGACCTTGGCTTCACTGCTCTGTGTATTGTCTCTGGTGGAGTGCAGGCAAAAAGTGAAGATGACTTTTAAAAGATGGGGGGGGGAGGAAACGCCCACTGTTTTGAAAGCTGGGGAAGCAGGTAGAGGTGAGAAAAAAAGAGAGATTGCAGGTACCAACATGTGCAAAGCCATGATATTGCATTGTGATTCTCTCTGGCATTTTCCATAGATGGAACAAATTGAATTATTCAGGAGCCTTCTGTGTTGCTTGGCTGTTGGCCTCTATGGCTGTTTGCTGAGTGTTGCTGAGTGGTGTTTGCAAACTCTAGAATAGCAGTTTTTCTTGGAATGGCTGCGATGTAGGTTCTGACATGGTGTTCATCCTAAAGCTTGGAGTAGGAATTATCAGGTGGTGGGTGGTATTCACCTTGCTTCCACTGAAGATGCAGAGTCACAGGGTGGTCAATAGGCCTTCGCACAGTTAAACCACTGTAGTCTGATGATCAAAGGAGAGGTAGTGACTCTTTATACCCTTCCCTTGGAGGTTAATGAGCTTTGCATCAGCTAAGATTTGGGAAGGGAGGATACATATTGCAGTCATGCAACAACTGGGTGACCCAGTTACGACTCTTTTGAAGGAGAGATGACAGTGTGTGTGTGTGTGTGTGTGTGAGAGAGAGAGAGAGAGAGAGAGAGAGAGAGAGAGAGAGCGCACAGAGGAGCTGATCCAGTATAATGCCCATGTTTGTGTTGGTTACAGTATGCTTTAGGGTGCCCAGATGCACAGCTTTGTAAGAGTTTCAGGCTGAGAAAAGCTGCTCCTTCTGAGTCTACCTCTTCTGCAACTGTTTAAAGGCACACAAGCACTATCTTCTTTTGCATTTCCCCCTATATATACCCACCCCTTGACAATCTGCACTGTGGGGCAGAGAGCTTTTCTCTTGGCCAGATAGCACTGTCTTGGGGGTCTCATCTGAGAGGTGGGTGACGCAGACATTGTTGGAGGCTTAGGGTTGTACTCACTGTAATGCCTACTCAGAATAGACCCAGTGAAATGAATAGACACAACTAATTTTGGGCCATTAATTGCAGCAGGTCTGTTTTGAGTGAAGCTTAGTTGAATGCAACCCTTAGTACTTGGTACCACTTCCTAGGTGCAAATTGGCAGCGACTTTTAGAGCAGTGGGTGGCTTTGTATTCTGGGGGATAGGAGTACTTGTTTTGTTTGCTTGACAGTGGTCCTTGGGCTGGAACTGCCTTTTGCGCAAACATGATCCCTTCACTGATGGTTCTATGAGTCTAAGGGTGGTTTGAGATTGAGCATGGCTTCCAAAGAAAATGAAAGAACATTAAATTATAGAAGACCCCCCCTCTCTCTCTCTCCCTCCCTCCACACACACTTTGAGTATTATTTTCTTTCCTGAATGAATGAATCTGTGGATGTCTTAGTGACCTGGATTGGCCCAATGGCCAATGGCCATCTTTGCTTTAGAAAATTGGCAGGGAGAGGAGAGCTGTAAACAGTAAACGAGCTGAGTACTGGTAGTTCAGGGAAAGGAAGGAAGGGCACCTGGGGAGATCCGTATCCTCAAAGGAAGGTTCCCCAGTGAAACATTCACCTTGCTCTTTTGCCCATGGATAAAATATAGCTACTACTGACATGCCATCCTCTCCCCCCCTCCCACTTCCTGTTGTTGAGAAGCTAAGATTGCAAACTGAGCCCGTTGTACACCGTGTTCCTGTGTGGTAGCTTAAAAAGGCTGGGTAACCGCAGAGAAACCTTCTGCTTATCATTTTGCAGTACTACAGGGCAGCAAAATAGCCCCAGAGCTGGCAGTTTTAAGTTGCACAATTGAAAGCTGGAGTGTGCTTCACACGTGCTCTCGTTCGCAATGTGTACCATAATGAATGCCGAAGCCTCATTGTGAACGTTGGCGGAGCAAATAAATTGAAATGTTGCATTTTATATCTGTTCTTATTTATTTATTTTAAGAACCGTAGGGGAATTCTAATTATTTATTACTAGCAAAATGTCCGCCATGATGACGGAGCGTATGTGTTGAGGGAGTGCTTGTAAATTGCAAGGACAACCCCCCACCCCACCCACCATTCCCACCCTGCGCCTCTCAGACAGCATCTCTGTTAGGCCCCAGAAGGTTTTGCTTTCAGTGCAGCATTGTTCCCAAGAGTAGCTCTTTGCTTTTTCTCAAAGCACTACATTTATTTTTCCTGTATATTTGCTTCACGGGAGAAAACTGAAAAATGCACTTGAGGAAGCTAAGCTTTTGTCCCACCCCTGGTGACACGGGGACTCCAGCCGTTTGGGGCTCTGTTTCTTGGCCACGCTAGAGTGTGAATGAACTATGGGTTGTGGCTTTTATATACATTCAGATACTTCTTTTATATTCACTTGAGAAGCAAGCTATAGTTGTTCTGATCTAGCATTTCCATAGTGGTGCTAGGGACATACATAGACAAAGGTGAACGTTGATACAAAAGTACATCCCTACCTGGAATTATAAGCCATGTGCTTGACCTTAACTGGGGCCGGTTATTCCTTGAAATTATGCCTTGTTATTCTTTTAATCACTTCTCTTTCTTCTTCTCACCCCTCTTGGCCTTAACTTTCACCCCTGGCTCTGTTCTTTGTGCAACAGCTCCACAGTCCACAACACAACACTGCAGAGTAGTTTCTATATCCATGTGTATGTTAACTTGGCTTGTACAGTATATTTATAAATACTCTGTTGGTTGTACAGTAGATTTATAAATACTTGGTTGGTTGGTTTCTTTCTTGCTTGCTTGCTTTTAAAATTGAGAATCCACATAGTCCACAGTGTAGTAGCAATCTGGGTTTTCAAAAGGAAATAGGATTGCAAGCAGCGCTTAACCTTCTGTACAAGAATTGACCTTTAATGGAGGGTGGTCGACTAGGCTCAGTGGGGCGCTGCTCCACCCATGTTAGTCTCTCCTCAGTCAGTTCCCACTAGCCTACCTTCTTACTTAAAACCAGTCCAGGGAGAGGCACTGGCTGCCGGCTTCTTCCCCCTTAGTTTCAGTGTTGCCCTTGCAGAACTCAGCAGGGAGGAGAATTGGAATAAAAGTAGAATTAGTTGGCTCTACCTCTCATTGGCACTGGTCCTGTCTACTGTTTGGGCTCCCTGCATTCCACCCCACCACCTTCGATGGGCACCAGCCAGAAATGATGATGAGGTTATGATGAGATGGCCAAAACAGATTTGTAAAGTGTTGCTTTGTCTGCTCACCTACCGCAAGTAAGAATTGTCTCCAGGGAAACCATTCAGGATAGCTTTAGAAAATTCATTTACACAAATGACTAGCGTGGGTATGTGTGGGCAGATAGGCTTATAGAACTTTGGGTGTTAGTCGTTTCTGTGGTCTAACTTGCAAAGCTGGCCCAAATGCATCTTCAGCCGATGGGTTTTTGCCTAATCAGGTTGCTCTCACATGAACTGAAATGGTTGGAAAGTATTCCAAATGCTGATTGCTCCCCATCATGTGGACATGCGCAGAGCTCTCTAAGTCAGTAGTTCAATTTTCCTCTGAGGAGTCTATAAGTAAACTAAGTTCTGCTAAGCTGAGATCTTGCATGTGTTCCTGTTTTATTGCAATTAAATGCTAAGTAAAAATTATGTTAAAGAAAGAAAGAAAGAAAGAAAGAAAGAAAGAAAGAAAGAAAGAAAG
>JAXCMG010000032.1:11560096-11671176 GCA_034642415.1 Podarcis siculus | reverse complement strand
AAGAAAGAAAGAAAGAAAGAAAGAAAGAAAGAAAGAAAGAAAGAAAGCCCTTCGTTCATTTAAAAAAGACGATTTGCAGCCTAGCCATTGTTCAAGGAGTCATTTATATTCTCCTTTAATTGTGAATATGACATTCCTGAGCTCAGGAAGCTTCTGGCAGACAGTTTGTATGGCATATGTGCTTGCTTTTAACATCTTGCAGTCATATCTTGCAGCTTCTACAACTTGGCACCTTCCCTTTGCCAAATTTGTGATCCGTTCCCAGGATCACTCCAAATGGTGGATTAAATCAACTTAATTTTCCGATTTGCAGTGTACCCTAGGTACTATTGTCCTCAAAGAGGTAATGCGCTCACGTTTCTCAGCAGACAGACTTGTCTGAAAATCGGTGATTGATTTAAATTCCTCTTTCAGACTGTCAAGACTGCTTTAACTGGTACACGGCAGAACAAAACTGTCTTTTCATCAGGCACTGTGCTAGAGTTTACTAGGTTGCCAGACATGGCTGCAAGTTTCGGAAGAGATCAGGGTCTTTATGTGAATATTTTTAAGCAAGCCTCCATCTCTAAGCCTCAGCTCCCCATCTGCAATAGGCAGAAGATAGCACTGGGCTGCCAGATGGGGTTGTTGCAAGGCTTGCTGTGATAATTTATGTTCAGTGCTTTGAATACTCTGGAAATGTTCAAGTGCTAAGAATGATTCTATCCCAAATTTCTGGATTTCATTTTGAATTTGGGCAGAATGAAAAGATGCGGATGGCAGGAGCATAGTGGGTCAATACCACGTCTGGACTATTGCCAAGGAAAACAGGCAAGATCATGAGGCAAAACATGAACCTTTGCTAAATAATGGGTCTTGTATTCTTGATGAAAAGGCCTGTAAAATATTTTGGACAGCTGGCTAGTGTCTTCTCAAAATAAAAAAAACAACAATTCTTTATAGAGGCATACCGTAGCACTTAGGAGGTGTCATACTGCATGTGAATTTTGCCTTGAGAACTTGAATAGACTGGCAAATTTAGAACTTAAATTTCACCTTTGTACTAGTAACGTGTGCCATGCCTTTTAAGTGACTGTGTGTTGTATGACAGGTAGCTGTTGTGGCAGAATACAATAGGTCTCCTATTGTATAATGAGCTTATTGTTTCTGGGTGCTTTGTTTTAGTCATCATTTCCTATCTCCCCCCCCAAAAAAAAATCAGCTGTGAATGGATGTAAACTACAGCAAGCAGTTGCCTCTTTTTCAGATGTGGCTTTAGGAAGGAATCAGCCAGATGCATTAGCTATTTTGTTCAATTTACATAAGGATTACAGGATAGTAATTCCAGAAATGTTCCCTTTAGTTCAAGCCTTCTCTGACTTCTGTGTTCATAGCAGAGATGGCATTTAAACCGCACGTCCTTCCCACTTGTTGAGACTTACGTTTAAAGTTTTTCTGTGTTTAGAATAGCGGTTTGTCTGAAGCAACAGTAACCACCTTTGCTCAATACATAGCTGCAGTGAGCTTTCCATCCTCCCTTACGCAGAGGTATGTGAGATTCAAAAGCTTACATATTCATGTGATATTAGAAGTTAGTCCAGTCGGGACCCACTTTATTTCTTTGTTACCTCTTGAAGAAATGGTGTAGCTGACTTGACATTTGCAGTGACTCTGAGGATGAGGTTTTATTTATTATTTCTAACAGGGAAATGCCAACTCAAGGAGATCTTTCTGTACCATTGTTTTGTGGTTATTCATTTGATTTCTTGGTGGAGACATTTCCCTGTCAAAGCTGATTGTAAACGGTTAGTGGGAGTTTAAAGTAGTACTGCTGCATAATGTGTCGGCATATGAATCAATCGGTTGTGCATAGCAGTACTGAAATGTGCTCATGGGATCAGAAATACCATTAACAGGGACTTCATGCCTTGCTTCTGTTTCAGTAAAATGCCCTTAACACTTGCTGAGTTCCTCCACTGAAATAATACACAAGGGCTGGGCTGGACCCTGCTCTAGGTCTTGAAAGCTCATGTCCTGAGCGGTGAAGCTTTCACCATAGCAACACCGAAAAGGTAGCACTCCATTTCTCTTTTCTTGGATCGCCCAATGTCAAGGAAGAACATCTAGAGCTTACCCACACTTGTAACTTTTGTCTCCCTCTTTCCAAGCACAGGTCTGCACTTAAAAGTTCAGGGTCCAAGCGTTTTATTTTTCCTCCGGAGCTTTTCCTGCAAAAACCTGCTCTTTAGCACTCAATCAAAGCAAACATCAATATGGCTTGTCGTTTACTCCGATTAAGCTTTAAAGAGCAGGTTTTTGTGGGGAAACCTCAGGAGCAAAAGCGGGGGGCGCTTAGACAGAGAGCTTTAAAACGTGGACTGTACCTGGAAAGAGCAGAGGAAAGCATGGATAAGCCCTTAAAGTCAAGGCAGAACATGGAGCTCATCCCTTCCTCCTAAGCTTTCCCTCTCACCTCTAGTTCATCTGAGGCCTGCACACAGAAGAATCAGAGTTAAGATGGAAAGCATATCTCTCGAGTATCCCTCACATTGAGGGACATAGTGCATTACGCACCACTGCCAGCCTCCAATGACTTGATGATCTTATCTCAAGACAAGGAGAGTAGGCCAGACTTTTATCAAAGGTAATCAAAAGGGTGTCCTAATGAAAAACATGTGGATACTATTGTAGAAGGCAGCATGTGGAAGAGTTTGGTGGTGGTGGCATTGAAGGGTGCCATCGGCTGTGGTGGCTTGCAACAGGTCATCAGAGCCACACACAGTCAAGATCATCAGCCTTGAGTTGAGTTGATCGAACTCCCTCCTACAATTCCAGCAACCATTGAGAATGCTGGTGTCAAGGTTGGACTTCAGCAGTCCTATACATAGTTGCCACCAAAATGGTTTGTTCTTGCTGGTACGAGCTTATAGAACATGACCTCTCTGGGGAATGTTGATCATAAGCATAATAGGAAGACAAAACAATTGTTCCTGTGCACTCATGCACACATATACACACAAACCTGCATGCATGCAAGCAAACTGGTGCAAATTCCTTTGTTACCCCTTTATTTTTATTTTTTTAAAGGAATTGTCCGTGTGTGTTCTAAGCTAAAATCTAAACAACAACTGAGGTTGAATTGTAGACTATACTAGCCTTCATCCCGTTACACGACTTGAGGTTGGAATAACAGACTATAACCCTAACCATGTAGGTTACCTGGCCTCCATCAGTCTTGGTTCACGGCCAACCCTTTCCCCTAATTGTTGTCCTTCCACTACTGTTCATTGGCCAATTGTACTATTGACCAATCATTTTCTTCTTAGATACGGAGTAGATTTTGTTATGCCAGGCAGGATCCTGAAGCTACCCTATGTGCCAGGATTCTGCCCATGAAGGTTAATTTCTCCCTATGGGAACAAGAAGGGGCAAAGCACAACCTACTTCCTTCATACCAGTAGCCAAAGGGTCCAAAGCATTTTGTTAATATTCTCTACAGGTACTATAGAATTTCCTTTAAAATCTCTATTCCCTCTTTACAGGTACTAGAAAGGCAATTTCATATTTAATGAAGGCACTTATGGAGATCCTCTTCCACATGGTAGATGGACTCACTTATGTGGATATTGTTTTTATATCATTGAAATAATATTTTGGGGATTAAGTTTACATTTGCTTTTGGTTTTTTCCCTGTATATAAATACACTTCTGTCTGTTTTACCATTGCTGGAGTCTCCCTTCTATGGTATGCAGACAATAATTTGCCTGATGTTACAAAGCTGTGAGATATCGTAGTTTCCCCCCCAGCCCCTTTCTTGTGTACATGTTCATGACCATGACAACTACGTTTTTTAAAAAATGAGTTGGAATATTCTTGCTTTGGCGCAACGAAAACATAAAGCCTCTTGGATGGATTTTTATGTTTATGGAAGTGAACAAGCTGGTGAAGGATTTCACTTATGTATATGATATATGTATATGTAAAAACAAAACAAAAAAAAACTAGAAAAGAAATAAACCAAATGTATTTCATCTGCTGGGACGGAAGGTCATTATTTAAGCTTGCCCTATGGTACCGTTGCCAAAGAACAGCATAATTATCTGATTGGTTTTCACTTTCTCTGAACATACCCACATTGTGAGTCATGTGTAATAATAATAAAAATAAGGCACAAATCCCCATTCAGTTTATTTTTTATTTTATTTTTCCAATTTTTTAAATTGATATTCAGTTTAAGGTAACATTTAGTTTTTCAGCTCCATTGGCTTTCACTCCCAACTTTTTGTGGGCTCTTGACCCAGTGGGCTGGCAGCAAACACTACTAGTGTCCCGAGGAAGATTTTGAGCATTTATGAAGCATGGTAGTCCACTGGAAAAGCTATTAATTCATATTGTGTTCATTCGTGCATTTTTCACCCATTGAATAAAGGTATATCACTGGCCTATGAAACCATCCTCATAGTCTAACCCTCTCAACGCTCAGACTTCCTTGGCCAGCTTCTCTGCTAATGCATTAGACCATTCTTGTCCTGTACATCCAGCCTTTTCTCCATGGAATAAATACACTTGTTGACAAACCTGGTGACACTTATGACAATTGATTTTTTCTTCCTTAAATCACTATTTAAAACAAATCTGGTTACATAACAAAAAGCATAAGGACAACTGGTTGGGTTTTTTTAGGCTGATAATTTCAGGGTAAACATTTCACATGAAAGACTGACCACTGGATAAGACCCAACTAGTTCAACCATTCATGAAATATTTCGCTTCACCTATCTGTAAAAATGGCAAGCAAATACATGGCAAAGTTCTAACATGTTTTAAAGGCTCCCTGGGACTACACAACCTCATAAGACATTGGTATATATTTCCCAAACAACATATATAACCCCTGAACCCCATTTCCAAGCCTGGTATCCCCTCCTTGCACTTTACCTGCATCCCCTGTGCTTATTGACCTTGGGCAGTTGCCTCTGGATCACGTTTTGACCTGAACTGAGTCTCTGCACTGGACCCTGACTTGCTTGGATGGTGTTGCTCCTTCAAACCTGCTGTCCTTGGTAAGTGTTCTGGTAAGAGGCTAATATCTCCTGGCACTGGGACATTAGCCCCCAGGGGTACCCACTGGAGTTCGACAGTCAGCATCATAATCCCTTCCCAGCACATCTCTTGCCCAACACAGAGAGAAGGGCTACCTAAAATGGCTAAGCTGCCTTTCTTGTGGCAGAGAATCCAAGATAGCATACACGTGATTCCTAGGCAGTCAGCCCTCCAGGAACTGACCAGATGCAAACCTGCTTAGCTTCAGTAAACTGGTGGCCTTCAAACCATATTCTGGGATTGTGTTTATCTGACTTAACGATTTGGAATTGATGGAAGAAGTTGAAGTTCTTGCTTTTCCCATCTTGCCCCAAGAAGTAGGTATGGTGATGAGACGTTTTACCAATAAGATTCCTGTTTGCCATTCGGTAGTTAAAATTAAGCTGATATGCCAGTCAGCCAGTCACGCTCTTGATTTTACCCAATTTTGATCAGGCTGTTAACCTATCCCAAAATATTACACTATTACATGAATGTTAATGTCATGGATATTCACCATCTCTATATCATCATCTCTCCCCCCCACCCTGCCACTGACAGCTCTGATAAGCATTTTCTGCTGATCCCTTTAATCTTTACTCATCTCGATTGCTCAGAATACATTAAGCAAGAATGGAATGGAATGACAAAGCAGTAGCTCCAGATTGCAAACTGGAAGACTGGTGTGCCTATTTTGACTGGGGCTGTATATTGTGCATTCAAGCCAAGGGCTGCCTTTGTTCGTTCATTTAAGAAATTCACATCCCACCTTTCGAGGGTGGGGGGGGGGAGGAAAGGAAAGGAAGAAATCCTTGCAAGGCAGCTTTACCAAATCTTTAAAGCAGGATCCAATAATTTAAATACACTTAAAACCAACCAAATCCCAAAAAATAACAGCAGTCACTAACAACCAGCATGCATCATGTGTCAATCAAATGATGAATGAGTAAGAAGCTCGCACACTATTCGATTATTGCACCATCAAAGCCATCTTTGTTTGTTACTTGCGTGTCAAGGCATGTTGACATTGGGAGCAGGGCATTTAGCTCTGCCCTCCCCAAGCCATGCAGCTATTCCTACTCCCGCCATAACTTACACAGGGGAGCTTTCTCTACAGATGGATACCTATTTTGGGAGTTCTGACAAACCTGGTAATGGTAGGAGGAGTCACATAACTTCAGGGATGCAGCTAAATGTGAATAACGTCAAGAGGACTTGGGTGACAACTTGCCTGTTGGAATGCAGCTTTGGAGATCAAACATCACAAACCACACTTCCATATAACCTAAACCCAGTGTTTTCAATGGCATACATTTAGTAGTCAGTCATCAAGTATAGAGAAGAGAGATTGATGGATGAACATGCATGTGTGAACCAGCCCTTTGAGACACATTGAAATAGCTGTGATGGGTAGGGCATCTTCCCTCGAGTCAATTTTTTTCCCATGGCTTTTCCCCCATTCCCGCAAACTGTACTCGTGTATATGTCAACAGTGAACCGCAGCAAACCCAAAACACATTTGCAAGCTTTGTCACATGTTCATGTTGGTCCAGAAGGACTCAGAAAGAGTATGAGAAAGAAAAGAATCTCCAGCCATTAAGCTCATAGGCACAGTTTGTGATTTAAAGCACTGTGTCTGAATGCCATTTTTTTGTTGTTGTTCTGGAGTTTTCCCTGCTAAAATCTCTTTACAGTGCAATCGGAGCAAACGTCAATCCAGAGTATACCTGAATTGATGCTTGCTCCAGTTCAGCTTTAAAGAGCGGGTTTTCATGGGGAATGCCCAGGGCAAAAAAATATTTTAAATGCTCAGACACAGAGTGTTAGCTTGCAGACCTCTGCCTGGAAAGAGTGATGTGAAAGACAAGTATGAATAAACCCACAGCCTCTCAGCCTGTTACCTCTTTCCACCCCCCAATTATATCTGCAACATTTTTAGCATATACAGTCAAAACACAATTCCGTCTTTTATTTTTGTAGACTCTCCACCCTGTTTTCCATGGAGTTGTTGTTTCTCCCCTTCTGCTGCACCCTATCTTCTATCAAATCATAACCACAATATTATAATCTAATTGTTTCTGTTGCTCAAAGCTCTAATCCTCCTTGCAAGCTCATCACACTGGTGGAGGAACGGGAGGGGGGACACAGGGGAAGCGCACTGCCCCCTGCACCATCGGGGCCGCCCCTGACACGTGCCATGCACCCCCTGTGCCGGGCACCATGCCCCTTCAGGCGGCATGCCACACCCCCAGGATGCATGCCACACCCAGCAGGTGGCATGTCACACCCCCATGGGCGATGTGCCACGCCTCCAGGACGCATGCCTGCCACGCCCCTGCCTTCTCTCCGCCCCCGGTGACAGAGCATGCAGCTTCGCCACTAGCTCATCATACAGTGGTACCTCGAGTTAAGTACTTAATTCGTTCTGGAGGTCCGTACTTAACCTGAAACTGTTCTTAACCTGAAGCACCACTTTAGCTAATGGGGCCTCCCGCTGCTGCTGCACCGCCGGAGAACAATTTCTGTTCTCATCCTGAAGCAAAGTTCTTAACCTGAAGCACTATTTCTGGGTTAGCGGAGTGTGTAACCTGAAGCATATGTAACCTGAAGCGTATGTAACCTGAAGCTTATGTAACCCGAGGTACCACTGTACTATAATATTTCTTTAAATAGTCCGAAAAAGGCATCCATTCTTCCATAAAGCACCCATCCTTTTGCTGTAAATGTTGCCAGTTCTGCGTTGTGCATTACCTTACTTATCTATTCTTCTTTGGTTGGAATTCCTTCTTCCTTCCATTTCTGCACATATAGAATCCTAGCTGCTATTGCTATGTACATAAAAGTCTAAACCACCTCAAAGGGTTGTGAGGATAAAATGGAGAGAGGAATAGCCATGTGTGCTGTCTTGAGCATGGTGGAATATACGCGTAAAAAATAATAATGAATCATTAAATTAAATAATACTGCCACCAGCACAATAGACTTATTTGTAATGCCAAAGAAGGGATGAGTAGGGTTGGCACGTCACTTCCAGCAGACCTGAAATCTTACCAGCTGTGTGACTTTCATGCAGTTGTTAAAGGCACCAAAGATGTGGCAGGATAGAGAGTTGGCATGGAACGCTTTTGCTCTCTGGTGCCAGAAGGAGGACCAGGCTAGTCTTGCTGTATCTGTGAAAACGAGACTCATCCTGCCAGATGTCAGGAACAAGTACTCTCCAATGCGAATGGAGGAATGTTTGCTCAAATGCTTAAGGCCAGGCAAAAAGCCAAACTGTACTTCTGGTTTTAAAAGGGGGGCTGGGAGTGGGAGGCTACTGAAGAGCAACCAAAAGGAAGGATAAGGTAATCTCAGGCCCTGGGCAAATTCTTGTGTATCTGGAGTGATGCAAATGATATCCCCCCGCTTCTCTGCGGCACCAAGTTGGAATGATCATCGGTAGCCTAGCGGCTGTGCAATTGCAATTGAGAAGAGTGTGAGAAGAGTCACTGAGAAGCAGGGGAAGGCTCTGTTTTCCTAATGCTTTACAGCAGCTAATCTCCCACTTCCCAGAATACAACTGAAAATTAACTGGACCAAATAACTAGCGGCCTTTCTGGTCTGGTCAATTTCAGTTTTAAGGTGATGGAAAGTGCCCCAAGAGGTGAGCAAATCTGTCGGCTTTGGTTTCTCGTAGTTTGTCATGTTTTCCAATACTGTGGTACCTTGGGTTAAGAACTTAATTCGTTCTGGAGGTCCATTCTTAACCTGAAACTGTTCTTAACCTGAAGACCACTTTAGCTAATGGGGCCTCCCGCTGCCACTGCGCTGCCTGAGCACGATTTCTGTTCTCATCCTGAAGCAAAGTTCTTAACCTGAAGCACTATTTCTGTCCTCTTGGTTCATGAGCTTTCCAGTCAACTTTGCCATTTCAGCATAGTCCATCAACTTGATTTGCCATTCCTCTTTGGTAGGTTTTATTTTATTTGTTTTTTATCTTATATTTTGGAAATGTACATCCAGTTTTTCCCCCTTTAATTTTTTTAGAGAGTGAGGCCCTAAGCTAAAGCTTGTTTAGCTTATACGTAAATCTGAAACTGGGTAGACCAACCTCTGGCATGTGGCTTTCAGACTGAAGAAGGCTCCTTACCCCTGCTTTATATACTACTGGAGCAGAGGAACTTCCTTCCACCGATGGGGAGTGTTGAAGTGAGGGTAGCATCAGAGGACGTGTGCTGTCTTGCCGTTCAAAACGAATGTTCTTTCCCCCTTTTGTGCAACAATGCGTTATAAAAGGAAGTGATGTCTGCAGCCTGAACACTAAGCTGAGCCACAACAACTCTTTTGTTAGCGCCAGTGCCTTTTATTTTAACAGTATTTCTTAAGCACCGGGAATCAAGAATTGTCAGTCTGCATATGCAGGGTGGAATATTCCTGCCAAGCTACCGGGGAGTTACATGCTGTGTATAAATATCAGAATGTACTTGCTTTCCATCTCGCCTCTGAAGCCAAATTTCTCTCAGCTAGCCAAGGGACTGTATGGCCCTCCTGCTGACTTAGCTGGGGGTCTCGACCTCCTTTGAGAACATCAAGTCTCTCAGCTGCCACCCGTCTCACCTAGCTTTCCCCCCGCCCCTTAGGAGTTTGTAATTCTAAGCATGCCGTGCTCAAACAGGCCCCATCACGCAAGACCCTCTTGCACTCCTGTGCTTCTCAAACTAGTTCAGTACTTTGGCTTTCTTTGAGAGGGGATCTCTTTGTTCATGACTGAGACACACATGCAACTCAAGAACAGCATTCCAAGTAGATGCTGTAAGCCACATTGAGCATGGAAAGGCAGCATGCAAGTAAAATTATATATGTATGTATTCTTTGTTTCTTGTCCCAGAAGGCAGTGGGTACAGATTTTTCCTCAGGGTTTACTCCCAAAGCCACAAGGTTTAGGTTTAGGATCAGAGTTTTCCTTCTCCTAGATGGGCTATGAAGTGTAGGTGGTTTCCCACGAGGCAAGAAACAGTGATAACAGCAAGAACCTTGATTGAATTAACAGAACTGAACAACAGGGGCAAAGCAACTGCTTACATACTTTTCTGAAGGCCTGGGCCACTCCCACTCCCAACATGATTGGCTATCTAAACTTCCAAGCTGCGAATCATAACTCTGAGTATAAGGGCCAATGGCAGAGGTCCAAATCCTGAAATGTTCTGTGATTGGATATCATGTATCGAATCAGAACACAAGGGCTCATAAGCTCAGGCAAACACAGACCACTGAATACATAACAGGCTACCTTCCCAAGTTGACGAGCCCCATTTGCCCCTCACTTCTCTCTACAGCATGTGCAGAAACTGCCTTCTTGACATTTGGACCCACAATTGGTCTCAGCTGCTCATTTTGCCAGAGCCTGTCTTCGCCTGCAGGGGAAATCCCTAACTGACCGACAGTCTGAGACTGTGGGCATAGCCGGGAGGTGGGGGGGGGGGAAGCTGCCCCCTGGACCAAGTAAAACAATACAAATATTTAACTAACTGACCAATCACCTCGGTTCTGCTCCCCCCTAACAACAGTCCTGCCTCCACTAATGAAAATCCTGGCTACGTCCATTTCTGAGACACACTGGCTACTCTCACCTGGTTTAGCCACCAAGTCAAAGCCATTCCTGGGATGTGTCTGTTGACACATGCCAACAGCTTCTAGGAGCCATAGAGTGCAGGGTGGGGACAAAAGGTGGACAAACTACTCCAGAAGGAGCATATTGTGTCCCCCACCAGAGGTACAAAGTACATTTCCAAGCACAATTCAAAGTGTTGGTGTTGACCTTTAAAGCCCTAAACGGCCTCGGCCCAGTATACCTGAAGGAGCGTCTCCATCCCCATCGTTCTGCCCGGACACTGAGGTCCAGCGCCGAGCGCCTTCTGGCGGTTCCCTCACTACAAGAAGCAAAGCTACAGGGAACCAGGCAGAGGGCCTTTTTGGCAGTGGCGCCTGCCCTGTGGAATGCCCTCCCATCAGATGTCAAAGAGATAAACAACTACCTGACATTCAGAAGACATCTTAAGGCAGCCCTCTTCAGGGAAGTTTTTAATGTGTGACATCTTAGTGTATTTTTGGTCTTTGTGGAAGCCGCCCAGAGTGGCTGGGGAAACCCAGCCAGATGGGTGGGGTACCAATAATAATAAATTATTATTATTATTATTATTATTATTATTATTATTATTATTATTATTATTATTGCAAACCAAGGGAGAAATGCTGGCTCACTCGGCCTGAAAGCAGAGATGAGCGCCACACCCCATAGTCAAATTTAACTGGACTTAACTGCCCAGGGGTTTTTGACCTTGACTTTCACTACTCTGCCCCTAACACCACGTACACCGTACCCAAATCCAAAGTGGAGTCCCTAAGGATGGGTGGCTGGCGCCTTGTATGCCGCCTTCTGGTAACTTCTGCAGTCAAGAAGGTGCCAAAGGTATCACTCTGCTTTCCTTTAGATCACATCAATGAGGTTGAGAGGGAGGTCTTGTCATCTGGGCAGCCCAGGACCTCCATACACACTGCTCAGGCCTGTATCCAGGAAGGTTACCACAGCAAAAACAAGGCAGAAGAGGTTATTAGTGCATGTGCTTGTATATGTGTGCGGGCTGGGAGAGGGGATTTGTTTACAGGTATATGTCCGTATAGTAAAAGCTATGATTTTCCCAGTAGTGATGTATGGAGGTGAGAGCTGGAACATAAAGAAGGCTGAGCGCCGAAGAATTGATGCTTTTGAATTCTGGTGCTGGAGGAGACTCTTGAGAGTCCCGTGGACTGCAAGAAGATCAAACCTCTCCATTCTTAAGGAAATCAGCCCTGAGTGCTCACTGGAAGGACAGATCCTGAAGCTGAGACTCCAATACTTTGGCCACCGCATGAGAAGAGAAAACTCCCTGGAAAAGACCCTGATGTTGGGAAAGAGAAGGGGAAGGGGACGACAAGGAGAAGGGGATGACAGAGGACGAGTTTGTTGGATAGTGTTCTCGAAGCTACCAGCATGAGTTTGACAACTGCGGGAGGCAGTGGAAGACAGAAGTGCCTGGCGTGCTCTGGTCCATGGGATCACGAAGAGTCGTACACGACTAAACGACTAAACAACAACAACATATGTGTGGAGTAGAAGGAAGTGTGGAGGGTGTCAGTCCTTAGTCACACACACACACACACACACACACACACACACACACACCCCGTTCTCACCTACTATCACAGGTGACATCCAAGGCTAAAAGGTCACTCTGCCATGTGACAAACACCTGACAGGTGTTTGAAAACAGCAAACACCTCCCCAGAAAAAGCAGCAAACCCAGGAGGGTTATTGAGCCCCGTAATACGTAGCTAGAGGGTCATGACATTCTCGGGCCAGGGCTAAAACCCAGCTCTGATAGAAAACTGCCTAAGAAGGAAGGAGAACTGAATTTCAGTCATGGAACTCATGCCCACGTTGTGTTTCTCAGGCAACTGAGACACTTGAGTGGTGGGTGGTAGCTAGCAGTTTCAGCTGTATCCAAGAAACCAAGAAAATCCCAGTCCTGTGTGTGTGTGTGTGTGTGTGTGTGTGCGTGCACGCAATTTGTGACTACATTTAAGACAGGCTGGTGTAGTTCAACTCAGGCTGACCGAAAAGCAAAATTCTTCAGAAGGCCAATAAAACAGCATAGTCACGCCACAAAGGGGCGGAGGCTGGAATCGAATTTGTTTGGCCCTTTCTGGCAGAGTGACCTGCCATTTTGTGTGCTCTGTGGAGGCGGCAGCTGACATCTGTTGATCTTTTTCTGCTTCCTTCTCGTTGCACAGATTACTGTTTTTTACCTGTGGCAAATCGGTTCCCCCCAGAGATAGCTGAAATCCATGCTGGTGTTACGGTGCACTCACAGTTAGGAATTTTGATAAACGATTCAATGTGTAAAACCTTTGGGCTGATTAAGTATGAAGAGCTCCATTGCTCTGGCATCCAGACGGATGCTCGCTATGCTGTTTTGACCAGCTGGTGGGGAAATTGGGGGGGGGGAGCTCCACGCTAATTAACAAGAAGCTTGGCAATGATTATTTATTACCCTCCTTTCCACACACCCCACCCCCAAACTTTGTCGTGAAAGGGGAAAAGCTACGTAACCCTTTGAATTTCAAAAGTGGGCTTTGCTGTTTGAGACTTCCACACAACCTATTTAGCATTCATCCTGATTTGTTTGCATGGAGATTAGACAATGTTGGCTATTTAATGAGCATTTGTTTATATTTGTTTGCAGAGAGGCTAGATGACATTGCTTCGAAGCAAGTGTTATCTCACACTTTCCAGGGCATTTTCCTTATTGCAAAAAGTCTAGCCTTTCAGGGGAAATGGATTTGTTGCGCTAGACATCCTAATCAACCATAATTGTGCAACCTGAATTTGCCAGATTGTGACAGTGTCAGTGAGAGTCTGGGCATGCCATGACTGTAACTGCTGGGGGAAGACATGCTCTCAGTCCCAATTTTTTTGGGGGTGTGTGTGTGTTGTGACTAGAAATAACCCACCAAAGAACAACAGCACTGAGGACAATTATATGCCAGAACAATGAGCATGCAGATGAAATAGAATCCAGAATGTAAAACCAAAGGAACATTTTTATAACAAGTTATTGTACTCTGACTGTTCCACCTAAAACCAGCAATTTCCAGCATGCCAGGACATGCTGTGGTGCTGAGAAATGATTTAACGAAAGGACACAAGGCTTTTGCGAGCACAAAGACAGAAGCGTACTCGTTGTGTCCTTGGGACTTAAGACTCTGTCATAGATTCAGTCAGACTATATATTAATCTAGCCCAGCATTGCTTGTTCTGACTGGCAGCAGCTCTCTAGAGTCTCAAGAAGAGAGTCTTTCCCATCACCTGCTCTCTGACCCATTTTAAGTGGAGACGCCAGGGAGTGAACTTCTGAATACACAACATGTGAACTACTACTGAGCATGACCGGATGCTCTGATCTTGCCTTTTGGGGGTGGCGGGTATTTTGCCTGTCGCCCTAAGGTAAAGGTAAAGGGACCCCTGACCATTAGGTCCAGTCGTGGCCGACTCTGGGGTTGCGGCGCTCATCTCACTTTGCTGGCCAAGGGAGCTGGCGTACAGCTTCCGGGTCATGTGGCCAGCATGACTAAGCCGCTTCTGGAGAACCAGAGCAGCGCACGGAAATGCCGTTTACCTTCCCACCAGAGCAGTACCTATTTATCTACTTGCACGTTGATGTGCTTTCGAACTGCTAGGTTGGCAGGAGCAGGGACCGAGCAATGGGCGCTCACCCCGTCGCGGGGTTTCGAACCACTGACCTTCTTATCGGCAAGTCCTAGGCTGTGTGGTTTAACCCACAGTGCCACCCGCGTCCCGCCTGTTGCTCTAGATGCAGATAAATTGGCAGATCCATCCCTCCTCAGAGAAGGCTGTGCATTTTGTTGCTGGCTGAATGGCAACCTATCAGAGACTCTGTAGGAACCATAGAATCGTAGAATTGTACAGTTGGAAGGGTCCCCGAGGGTCACCTAGTCCAACCCCCTGCAATGCAGGAATAGCAATAATCGCTTCCTCTGTGCCAGGTTCAGAACAGAGGCCAGAGGGCCTCCATTGGCCCCAAGCACAGATCTAGACAGCTTCCTGAAGCACTCCAAGACCAGGAAATGCCACAAAACTTTTATTACAAAGACCTCACTCAAGATGGTGTGGCTGTCTTGCATCGGCAGGGACTGGACTAGATGAAATTTGAGTTCCCTTCCAGCTCTATGATACAATGGTGTGATTCCACCCAGAGCAATGACTCGCACAGCAACAGACACAAATCCTCTGAGAATGGATCGTTCTTATTCTTACACACTTGAAAATAAGGCTCTCCTGTACAGTATTTGAGAGTGAAGTGGTTTTGCTTCAGAAAAAAAGTATTTACCTTTGGGTATGAGAAGTTAGAAAACATTGATCTAAACAGAACTCTGACTTGACTGTGCCTCACAGTCCTGAGATTATTTATCCTTTTTTTCTTTAAAGAGGAAATGTCTTCTGATTATGATGGGGTTCCTCAACAAATCCCTTCACAAGTATAGAGAGTTGGGTTCTCTGAAAGACCAACTGCCCTGAGACTGCCTACTAATGTGTTTTGGTAAGTGTGTTATTAAAAAAAAATCACTGGCTACCTCAGGTGTGGATAGCTTGTTATAAAGAGTAACTTGTGTTGTGGACAGATGTCCCGATCCAGTATCCAGGCCAAATACATGGGACAACTCATATGTAACTATGCCAGCTTGCGATCAGGCCATTCCCAGTAGTACCTCAAGGTGGACAAGCATCTTCTATGGTCAATTTGGCCTTCCTGGTTCCTTGGCCTAGTGATTTACTGTTTCTGTCCCTTTTTCTCCTTTTCTTAAATTCCAACAGTGGCACATTCTTCAACATTTCCCCAGAGTTACCACAGAACTTTTTACCTGCTTATTTTGCTCTCTGGATACCAACCATGGTCACACAGAGAGTCTTTCTCTATGTGGTGCAGTGATGTTGATGCAGAAACACTCCTATCTGGACATTTCAGCAGCCCATTGGGTTGTTGCCAGAGGGATGATAACCTCACCACTAGTTTGGATAGCGCCATATAGTCTTTGCCTTCTGTTTTTTTGATCAGCAACCGAAGTTTAAGTTTGAAGTCTTTGAAAGCGTTGAAACAGAGACATTCGAGACAGCTGCTTTTTAGGCAGTCTAACAATCAAAGCTTGAAGCAACTGCTCCTTCGAGGAAGAGGCATGTTTTGCTTCGCTGTGACGTCTTTGGACAGTTGTCTCATTCTCATAGCATCTGTTTTCCGTGTCTTGTAGGTGGTAGCTGCTTTCGAGCGAGAATCCGGCTTGGGTGTGTGGAAAACCATGGTTTATCAGCATGCTTGACATAGGAGAGTTTGCAATCAATGGCTAACAAAGTCTTGAGAGATGCACCAACTCTTGGGGGCTGAGCTGTCTTCGGACCCCCCCAATATTTGTTTGAAGAGGGTCCGGCACGCTCTACGTTGAGGGGGCCAAGCACGCCGCCATGGAAGGCTATACTGGGCTGCGCAGCATTGGGAGACACCACAGGGACTGGTCTTGCTACTCCACATTTTGGGATCGGATAGCGAAGGCTCAGGATGGTTGTTTTGCATTCTCTAAAATGGGATGAAGTTTCAAGAGAAACATTTCCTTTGTGGGGGTGAATGTCAGTAGCTTCCTTGTGGGAGTAGCTATAAGCAATCAAAAGAGAAGGGAAGGGAAATTGGGGTCTGGGGTGGTCTACTCCTTAAGTCTCTTCTTGGTGAGAGATCTTTTATATACCTTTCCAGTCTTTGAGAGGAGACACTCGCCATATTCCTGAAAGTTGCAAACACTTCCCTTTGTCATTCTCAATTTCCCCAGTAAGTGGTCAGCTACACAATTGTTTTGTTTTTACTCTTGCAAAGACATTGTTTCTCATTAGATGACTGGTATCTCTTTTTTTTCTTTTTCATTTTTGGTGCTCTTGCCAAGATACCTTTTATTTATGGGAACAATGGGTAAATTGGATTGTTGTGTTTACTGATATTTTAGAGCAATATTCATTTGTACAGAGCATATCTGGCCAAGTGCATCAACGGTATCACCCTCATTCCTCTTGGGAATTAAGCTTGAGACTTCAAACCCCCCACCCCCCTTGCACCATTGTAAGATGTAACTTCCATTAAAGGAAGGAAGGAAGGAAAGAGATAGATTGTATAAATGGCCTAACCAGCTATTAAGATCTCAGTGTGGAGCAGCAAGGTTTTCCTTGATTTTGTAAAAGGTTTTAAAATGGCATAGCACTTTGTTCTTGATCGCAGCTTACTGGAGCCTGAATTCTCATTACTGCTCCGTCGGACAAAATGGTCAGTCAAAGCCTTCACCATTCCATACTTAAAGGGGAAAATATGGCCAGTATGCAACATGGGAAGCAATGAGGCAACACAAAGAATATCCTTCTCTTATTACTAAATTGTGGTCACTGTTAAGAAACTTGCTTAGATTGTGGGTGTTATGAAGTTCTCACCCTGGGCCAGCAGGGGGATACTGTAGATAGTTCAGTTCCACATATGCAAATAAGGGATCGAAAGTGACATTCAGTGATTAGCTAGTTACAGAAAATGGTTACTGTTGCGTTCTAGTGGAGCTCTATATAAGCAGGCTGGCTGAACCCTTCAGTTCAGTTCTGTTCTGGCCTGTGAATAAACAAGAGCTGTTTGAAGAATCTCTGTGTCATCTGATATGTTCACCCACAACTTAACAGTGGACTTTTCCACCCACCTCAGGAAATACAGGCACCATCCTGTGGGTTCACAACAGAAAATCTTCCATGTCCAGCAGCTGATTTGGATAGGCTGAAATCCAACACAGGTACGGGGAAGTGTTGGCCCTCTAGGTGATGCTGAACTACAACTCCCATCAGCCCTAGCAAGCATGGTCAGTAGCCAGGAAGGATGAGAGTTGTAATTCTGAAGCATCTGGCAGGCAAAGGGTTCCTCGCAATGGGTCTAACAGATTGGTTACAAATGTGATATCAAAATCAAAATTAATTTTGGTCTTACAACAGGAATAGGGAACTGTCACAGGAGTCAGTAATCACACAGTTCAAAGACAGAGTTGTCTTTATTAGCAAAAACACCATCTCTACAGATTTGGTTGAGTGTCAGGCCTAATGAGCAGAGCAGCTCGTTCCTGGTTGTCTTATTCTATGAAAATCAGTTGCCAAGACTGAAAGTCCCCACCTCCCCACAGGTGTCTAATACCCTTCCTCTCCAAGGCTTTTCCCAGGCACCCACAGACTATGCCTGCATGCAGCCAACCTCTCCCCTGCCCTTTTCGTGCCTCTTCTGGTTCTGGGAGACAAGTATTGCAGCAGGAGGGGGAGACACCCATGACTCATCAGCAGCCTGACTCATCTCTGCTTCTGGGCCTCCCTCCCCCCACGCTCCTGCTTCAGCTTCAACCTCTTATTCTGGACTTCTCTCTGCCACAGACTCTCCCAGCTCACTAAGCCCTGTTACCTCTTCAACATCCAACACCTCCTCTTCCCAATCTTCTCTCTCTGGCCACTCATCATTGTCCCACCAATCCTCCCTGGGCTCTGAGCCTTCTTCCCTTGGGGGTTCCCCAGCTGGTTCCTCCCACTGTTCCTCTGTGTCCAACCAGTCCGTCCATGACAGGAACCTTAACCCCAGAGGCCAAGTATTCCCAAGATCTCTGTCCGGCCTTGAGAACCTTCCCAAGCCACACACCTCACGGATTCTGCTTCTCGCCTTCCTCAAATTACTTTGCCAGGCTGAAATACAGACTTGTAGAAGGGCAATGTCTCTTGCTTGCCAGAATGAGGTGTGTGTGTGTAGAAATCTCCGGCTTTTGCATGGCTGGGATGTAGCCTACCATACAAAGGGTAAGAGTTGCACCTGTTTCTCCAACCACTTTGTCTCTGTTTTGTAAGTACAGTTGGAAGTACCTTGGAAGTCGAACAGGTTTGTTCTCAAACGTTTTGGCTCCCGAACGCCACAAACCCCGAAGTGAGTGCTCCGGTTTGTGAACTATTTTTGGAAGCAGAACATCCAATGGAGCTTCTGCAGCTTCGATTGGCTGCAGGAGCTTTCTGCAGCCAATTAGAAGCCATGCTTTGTTTTCTGAACATTTTGGAAGTTGAATGAACTTCTGGGACAGATTCTGTTCCACTTCCAACGTACGACTGTACTTGTAGTAAAATATCCTTTTCAAGTTTTCAGATCTGTTGTCCAGTTAATTGGGGCCTCTTTATACTTGATCAAAAGGTTTGTATTCATGGCCGTACTAGTGGCACTGTTTTTGCCTTGGACCCCTGCTTGGGTTTATGTGAAATATGAATCCTGGCAATCCAAGAATCTCACCAGACAAAACAGATGACGAGTGGGAGGATTGTGATGTGGAGCAACCGATATGTGCTATTATTCAGATTTGCTTCTCCGTCCTTGCCGGTAAAATGAATAAGTGCTCATCAGGTGCTTCAACCAAGCCAAGAACCTCATGCGAAAGGTTAATAAGGGTCACCTCTCTGAATCTTCACCTGTCGTAATTCTTCCTGGCAAGAGCTAAATTCTTAGAGATATGTGAAGTCATTAAAAAAGCTCCAAGGAGTTCTTTAAAATTTTGCTGGGAAGGTTCATGCCAATAAAAACGACCCTTCAATGAGCCCATCTTTCCTTCTCCTTAACAGCTTGGAACTATTTTAAAATATTCCACAAGGGGTTATCTCTTTTCAAGTTAGCCTGCAGTGACACTGCAGTGCCAGTCAGTAAAACAAGTGACCTTGCTAGCTGGGAATATATTCGTGCCAACAAATGTTCAACTGTGTTAAAGGCCCTTGTGCAAAATAACGGAGGAGGACTAAAAGGAATAATCCATAGTTATTCTCTATTAGGATGATTAAGAATAATGAACGTTGTTATTATCAGTTCTGATTATTATTTATGAAGACTCCCAAGCTTTATATGCTAGATGCTCCCATCAGCCCCAGCTAGCACATCCATGTTGCCAGCAGCTAATGTTTGGCGCAGTCCAATACCGGCTGCAGGGCCACAGATTCCCCTTCTCTGTCCTAGGAAATAAAGTTTCCTGATTGGTGGAGGATAGTGAGAACAAGCTGATGACTCAGCCCTTCAGCTCTCCTCCTATGAGATGGAGCCAGGGTGGAATGGCTGGTGAAATGTGAGAAATGGCCGTCGCCTTGGCTTTGGTGCGTTGCACACATAAGGCAAACGAGTTTGCCAAGCCTCCTTATTAATTTGACGCTGTGAGCAGCCATGAAACATTTAGAGCCTGTATGAAATATTCAGATTCCTCTGTGGCGATTTTTGAAAGGCTGTGTGCATAATTTAAAGGTAAGTGTAATAACACCAACGTCATTAGTGCTCAGTTTAGGGAGGCAGGAACAGAACCGGAACAATATGAATGTACGATCTTAGAAAAACACCCTCTTGAGCATAAGGCCACACACCAGAAGAATGTCTATCGCCCACACATTTTTAGCTGCTATTTAGATATGTGTTTTGTCCTACATTCAAAGAGCCCAGAGCATTGTGTATATCCACACCCCCTGTGGCGTTTGCCCTCCTAGGTGGGTCATAAGGAAAGGGTTAAATGAGTGTGAAATGATTAGCCAGTGGGAACCCAAGGGGAGGAGTTAGAGTTGAAGTTGTTGGGAAGTCAGTTGGGAGTTGGAGAAGGAAGATGGAGGATAAGTCTGTGGGTTGGTCTAGTTTTGATGTGTGGGAGTGAGGGAAACTGTTAGGAGGAGTCAGATAGATAGTTGGGATAATCATTTAGAAGTTATTAGGAAGGTATAGGCTGGTAAAGAAACTAAGATTAAGAAACTGACAAGAAAAAATATCTGAAACCATAAACTTGTTAATGCTTATAAAATAAACTTGTTTATTTGATTCAATGTTAACAACTGTCTGGACTCTATGTGTACCCGAGAGAAACTGGTTGGTGGCAGTGGGGAAGCAATCACAGTGGTGGCACAGGGATCAATAGACCGTCAAACGTCCGGGGACCCTGTGTGATCGCCGCCCCCCCCATTATCTTCACAATAGCCTTGTGAGGTAGGCTGGAAGGCAGAGAAGTGGCAGCTTGCCCAAGTTCAGCCAGTAAGCTTTGTGACTGTGTAATTTGAACTCGGCTCTCTAGCTCAGTTGGTTAGAGTGCGGTGCTGATAATGCCAAGGTTGCAGGTTTGATCCCCGTATGGGACAACTGCGTATTCCTGCACTGCAAGGGGTTGGACTAGATGATCCTCAGGGTCCCTTCCAACTCTACAGTTCTATGATTCTATTATTCTGCTTGGTCTGCCACAGCACTAACCACTACGCCACACTGGCGCTTGTATGTTTCTGTGGCTATGAGTACAGTTTGAATTCAGGTAGCTCCTGCACAACTTCCAGAATGAAGAGTTTAACATAAAAGAAAGAACCAGGGGTCTAGTCCTTGAGCTAAATTAAAGGTAAAAATTAATTCAGAAATTATGCATATCACTTATCTTAATGTCGCTTATCTATGGCAACTCAATACTGCTAGTAGTCCATAAACTGCTTTATATTTTAATTCCAAACTGAAAAAGAAGACAAATCCTAGATATTACTTAACTTAGTGGGGCTTACTTCTGAGTAGGCATATTTAGGATTGCACTGTTTGTGTAACAAAATTGTACGGAGAGGAAATATACAGATTTTTTGAATAATTGCAAAGTACAGTGACATATTTCTGGCGCACGTCCAACACACTTCTCTTCCTACACTATAAATTTTTAACTTTTTAATTTGGCTTGAATCAAATGTTTACAAGAAAGGAAACAGAACAGAAAAGAAAAGAAAACCCCAACGCAGTAACTGAAATGTATCATGTCATTCAAATCAGGACCAACAGATCTAATTATTCTAAATCCAAATTCTGATTCCAATAATTTTGTAAGGCTGCCATTTCTGAAAAGCCAGAGCATGATCTCTTTAATCACTGCCCCTCGGAAGGATGACAGTAAATCTGTCCATATATATGATGTCTAATACTTTTGTCAGCCTGCCTGTAGTTATGGATAGACATCGCAAGCAATGAGCTAAGGCCATTTTTGCAGAACGTTCATAAACCAAAGCTGAGTTCTCTAATAAGATTCATCATCAAGGTAAAGCATGAGAAGAATGGAGACAATATTCTTCCATCGTACTCATGACATAAATCTGCTGATTTGAGAATTACGTCCCACAGTTAAATGGGTTCCCATGGTAAGTCTCTGGGGCAGGGGTCATTGTTCAACACATTTTTAATGTTTTTTAAACAATAAATTTATTAAAGAAAGAACAACACAAAAAAGAGAAGGGAATGAGAGGAAAGCAACAAAACAAAGACAACACTGTCAGCTCATCTTCGCAATATATCAATACATCTGTCATCAATTACACATACAGATCCAAATGTCTGAATATGTATCCAGGCATGGTTGATGTTTCTAGAAAGTGCATTCAAAAGTAGAAAGGGCATTAACATCTTCAAAATATTGCATAACAGATGGTGAATATTTACCCTCCCAAGCTCAAACTATCTTAGAATGGACAACAAGTTAGTCACCGCTGCTCTGAGGTACCATTTTACAGGAGCCTATGATGTGTCTCCTGTGAATTAAGAGATTATAAACTGCTTAATTGTTTTGTGGATCTTGCCCCACATCTGATTGGATGTACCATTCCCTGTGTCTCTAAACCACAATCTTAAGAACAATCTCTCTTTCCCTTTTCAAATTCCAGATGATCTGACAGACCATTCGCTCAATGGCTGAGCAGCTGCATTTTTTTTACAAAGTCTATGGCAAGAATCTGCATTTGAGCATTTGAAAAATTGCACAAACCCAAACAGAAAGCAGTCATCATGAAATTATAAAACTGTATTTTTAAAATCAAAGTGCTCAAACAGTAAAACACATCTGAAGGCAGATGTCATTCATAATTAGGCAAGGAGAAAGGCCTGACTAGGAAGGGAAATGACACAATGCGTGGCTTCAAGTTTCAGTCATGCAGTCTTCTCCAATAAGGTCATGTTGACTGGGGCTGATGGAAGGTGTCCAAAATATCTTGTTGGCCATCAGTTTGGGGAAAGCTGCAGCAGTGGCTGGATAGCAAGATTTACCAGAAGCGGGAAAGACCTGATATTGGATGTGCCCAAATGCTTCATTATACGACCCTTTGTTGTGGTTCAGTTTTTTAAATATCTCACAATAATCAATGGTGTAAATCTTCCTGATGGGGTGTTAGGGGAGGGGTGGTACCCCTGGTGGGGGACATGTCGTGCTCCTTCTGGAATAGTTTGTCCACCTTTGGTCCCCAATCAGCTCCTAGAAGCTGTCAGAATGCAACAGCAGCTACATCCCGGGAACAGCCAGTTCTTCTTTCTCTTTGGTGATCACTCGTAGCCGAATAAGATTGTCTTCCATTAATATGGTCTTAGTAGTGTGTCCATAAGTGACTGTGGAGGTGAATTGTGGATCCACACATCCTTCCACAGTGGGGACATCCTCAAGATGAGGATCCGCCACATGTACCTTCCTCTTAGCTCGTTTCTCCCTTTCGTGCTTCTTCAAAGTTCACAATGCCTTTGGTGAAGGCTGCTTTCCAGCTGGAGTGCTTGCAGGCCAGTAATTCCCAGTTGCCAGTGCTTAAACTACATTTTTAAATATTTGCCCTGAGAGCATCTTTCAACCTCTATTGTTGTCCACCAGCATTACTTTATATTCTTAAGTTGGGAATAGAGTAGAGTGGTACCTCTAGATATGGACTCGATCCTTTCCGGGGTGCCATTTGCATCCTGAAAAGTCCATAACTAGAGCGCTGCTGCTGTGCACACGCTTGGTGTGATGGAGCACTTCTGCGCATGTGTGAAGTGCACAGAACGCTTCTGCACACACACGCGTGGCAAAACCCGGAAGTATACACTTCCGGGTTTGCTGCGTTTGCAATCCAAAAAGACACAACATGAACCTAACGCAACATGAGGTATGACTGTAGTCACTTTGGAAGACGGTAATCACGCATCTGAACAACATGACCAGTTAAACCAGGTGATCAGCCATTTGCTTGCCACTGCATCTCACTGGTTCTCAGAGTTAGGGTTGTCAACACTGATTCTGGCCAATAAGTGAAGAGCATGCGACAGATCCCACAGCCAGTCCAGTGGCAGAGCCTGGGGAAGATCTCCAGATACTATTTTTAATGGCACAATAGTTACCCATTTATTTTGGGGGTACAGTTAAGATAGGGGGATCGCTGTTGGAGAAAGAAAGCCATGGCCTTGCCCCTTGCTTTTCTGGCAACTCCCCTTAAGTCTGGTGTGTGGTGGGCCAAGGTGGCTCTTTACCTGGTTGGGCCTTGCAGTAGGTGAGCAGCTGAACCAAAGATCCACAGCCCTCCCCACTTGGGCCTCCCCGGACTGCGTATGCACAAGGCTGGGGCATGAACTGGATACGCGGCATGAATATTTCATTCCCCGTTCTCCGAGCGAACTCCAGGCTCCCATCAACAGCACCAGTGTGTCAACATCATCAACAACTCCTTCTACCTTGTTCCTGTCACAGCAGACAGTAGAGTACAGCGGATTCCCTCCTGAACAAGACCTGCATAGTATATGCTCCAGCAGTTATTAAACACATCACTCACGGAATGATGTGACCTTCACAGGGGATCAGGCAGTAGAGTTGGCGATGCAAAAACTGATACTCTGTACCTGATCGGAATTATTTCTGAGGGAGGCAGGAGGACTGCTGAGGGGAGGGAGGAAAACTCCAGTCACGCTGCATAGCCGCCGCTCTCCAAACAACCGCAATCCTGCCATGCCTTATTTCCCTGTTTATCACAGATGGGTGCCTATTCAGCTCAGTTTTGAGAGTGGAAATATAACATCCTGCGTGACTTGGGTGTTTTAGGATGCTGATAGATGGAGGTGGGAGTGTAATGCTTAGGGGTATGGCCATGAATGCATTAGCTGCCTCCAGGTAGACTAAAACACTGTGCTGTAAGCCTCTTCCCTCCCCTCCCCACTGCTTAATCTCAGGGGAGCTGTTACGGGCCAGCCTAGGGTCTTTTCTTTTGCTCCCTCCCCCTTCTGAAATCTTGATTTTAAAAACAACTTTACTTACAGGATAGCCAAACATGCTGCAAAGTGCAATTAGATCTCAGTCACCCACTGTCTTAATTTATCCAGAGGCAAATTATTATTATTATTATTATTATTATTATTATTATTATTATTATTATTATCCCAGCCACTCTGGACAGCTTCCAGCAAAATATAAAAACATAATAAAACATCAAACATCAAAAATTTCCCGATACAGGGCTGCCTTCAGATGTCTTCTAAAAGTTGTGTAGTTCTTTATCTCCTTGACATCTGACAGGAGGATGTTCCACAGGGAGGGTGCCACTGCTGAGAAGGCCCTCTGCCTGGTTCCCTGTGACCTCACTCCTTGCAGTGAGGGAATCGGCAAAAGACCCTGGACCTCAGTGTCCAGGATGAACGATGGGGGTGGAGACGCTTTAACAACAAGAGACAAGAGTTCATCACTGTCCCCGTAAAGTGGCTTAAGTCTTCATATTTCCTTATAAGTTAGCATATTATATTTCCTACAAATTTGTGCCATGGCCCCGTGCCCCAAATATTTTAATTACCTAGAAACATGCAGCCTGTCTGTCATATGGGGGTAAGGTAAAAGGTAAAAGATAAAGAACCCCTGGACGGTTAAGTCCTGTCAACGGCGACTATGGGGTTGCGGCGCTCATCTCACTTTCAGGCCGAGGGAGCCAGCGTTTGTCCACAGACAGCTTTCTGGGTCATGTGGCCAGCATGACTAAACCGCTTCTGGTGCAATGGAACACCATGACATAGAGTGCACGGAAACGCCATTTACCTTCCCGCCTATTTATCTACTTGCACTAGTGTGCTTTTGAACTGCTAGGTTGGCAGGAGCTGGGACAGAGCAACGGGAGCTCACTCTGTCGCGGGGATTAGAACCGCCAACCTTCCAATCGGCAAGGCCAAGAGGCTCAGGGGTTTAGACCGCAGCACCATCCGCGTCCTGATGATAATACTAGTCTACCTATTACTATGGTAATACAGTACTAGCCTATCTTACAGGGTTGTTATGAAGATGAAATCATATGCACGAGTCACTTTGAACAGTCAGAGGGCTTCTCCAGATTTCTCATTTATGGAGCATCCTCTTGATAGGCTTGAACAAAATTTACATGGGGATTGTACTTACTACATGGAAGGTTGTATTTTCATGGAAGGTTGTGCATTTGTTCTGATATGTTTGCAGGGAGGTTATAAGGCAATGAGCATTCATCCTGCTGACACGATTTCTTTGTGCATTCCACATACTTCAATGCATTTACTCATCCCTTTCCACGCCACAAAAGTCTATTTCTTTTTATAAAAATGGACTTACACTTTCATCCACTCTAACTCCACAAGCCTAAATTTTCTGATATGTGGCATGTGTTTGAATCCCTTCCAGAAAGTGCTCCATGTATTCAACACTAATGTCTCACAACAAATGTAATTGATCTGTAGAAAATACAGCCTGAAAAATAGACGTTGCACATACTTTTGTAAACCAAGAATTTTTTAAAGAAACATTATTATAAAATAAAAGCAGTTATCACTTATGGTCTTGACAGAGGTTTATTTTGGCTTATCTTCTCCTGCGTGCACATTTTATTTTGATACTTTTTGTGATGGTCTTTTTTAAATGTAGATTGCAGATTTGAAGTACAAATTATATTATTTTGCTATTTGTCATGTCTGCTCTGTCCTTTGGCTGCCAGCAATGTAATGAACTTTAACTTAATGGGTGCTGCAGTCTAACCAACACCCGTCTGCTCAGGCCGTATGTCTGCAGAATTCATTAGATGAACTCGGCTGTGAATTTTGTGACTCAAAGGCCAAAGATTGATAGCTGCAGGGTGGGGTGGAGGGATACATTAAACAGTGATGTGGAAGTACTTCAGACAAAGAGCGGCAGGTCCTAAGAGTAACGCCCACACAGCAGGACTTATTTGCCATGTTGGCATTGCTGGAAGGAATCTTGCAAGGTTTCCCACACCCCTATCCATGACTGGTATGCTGATTCGCAGGCCATAAGAATTGTCTCTATGTGCATCTGTAGACAAGCAAGTTGAGGTGATGGCACCACCACAGCAAATAAAATAAGGCGAAAAAGAAGGGGAAGTAGCAGAACTACAGGATACTTCAAGCAGGATACTTCAGGCAGCAGAATTTCAGGCAGTTATCAGACTAGCTCCGTGTTTCAAATGCCTGCAAACATAACACGAAGGCCAGCAACAGCAAATGTGGAATCCCTTGCAGACCACAGCACTACCTGGAGACAGTCAAGCTGGGACCAGAGGAGAAATGACCACTGGGAGGAACACAGAGAGAAGAAATGCCATGGTGCATCTGCAGCAGCACAACCGGACACCTTCATCTGCCCCAGCTGCAGCAAAACATGTCTCTCCCGCATCAGTCTCTACAGCTACAGCAGGCACTGCAACCTTCCAACAGTTTGGCTTCACCCTCAAAAATGCACTCCTCCATCGTTCCCCAAGACAGATGGGTGCCAACCAAATTGATGGTCATTCCTTGAGTTCTGTCCTGTGCTGCTGGAGGAACCAGTCTTGGAACTTGAACTAGCCAGAGCACTCCTGAAAGTGCTCTGGCTAGTTCATGGAGGGAAACAGCAGAGGGGTGATATATTCAAGGCATTACTATTCTAGCCGCCCAGAGTGGCTGTGGCAATCCAGTCAGATGGGCGGGGTATCTCAGCTAAAGCATCCATGACAGATAGCCATCCAACCTCTGCTTAAAAACCTCAAAGAAAGGTGAGTCCTAAACTTTTCAATAATCTAAGTGATTGCAGTCCTCTCCTTTCAGACGGTGGGCAGTAGTGGTACATGGTCTGAATCCAAAGCAAATATTATTGTAAGGTCACAGAGCTGGCAACCTAACTCCCATTCTCCCATGCTTCAGCTCATCAGTTTTAAGAGCTGATGTGGACTTGAGTCCTGACTGTCTCACGAGGGTTAGGCCAACAGAGCTGTGGGAGGTAACTTGGATGTGTGTTTTTACTAGGCTGAGAAAGCTATGCTGCCGACTCTGCTTGCCACACTGATGATCTCGTCCCAGGATGGGAAACCTAGGTAAAGGGTAAAGGGACCCCTGACCATTAGGTCCAGTAGTGACCGACTCTGGGGTTGCGGCGCTCATCTCGCTCTATAGGCCGAGGGAGCAGACAGCTTCCAGGTCATGTGGCCAGTATGACTAAGCTGCTTCTGGCGATCCAGAGCAGCGCATGGAAATGCCGTTTACCTTCCCATCGGAGCGGTACCTATTTATCTACTTGCACTTTGATGTGCTTTCGAACTGCTAGGTTGGCAGGAGCAGGGACTGAGCAACGGGAGCTCACCCCGTCATGGGGATTCAAACCGCTGACCTTCTGATCGGCAAGTCCTAGGCTCTGTGGTTTAGCCCACAGCGCCACCCACGTCCCTTGATGGGAAACTGAGGGCCATCCAAATGTTGATTGACTACAACTCCCATCACCTTGTGACCAAGCTGGCTGGAGCTGATGGGATTTGGAGTCCAACAACAGCTGGAGATGCGCTCAAGTTTCCTGTTCCTGGTCTGACCACCATGGTGCTCCCTCAGCTAACGTTACAGGCAAGAAGAAGCCAATGTGATTGGATATGTTCTATAATGAATATTCATGAGATGTTCTGCTTATTGCCTGCTTTGCCTCCTCCACCACCCTTCTTTATGTGGTGAGGCTAGTGGAGGCTCACTTTTGACTCGGTCCTACTTACTTCATATACAAAAGATACTGGCAGCCAAAATGCACATCTACAGAAGGATCTATCAGGGCAAAGAATAAAGGCTTACTGTGCAAAACGGCGGCTGTGCTGGCGCTAATCGATACTTCCCTGATGGATGGCCTGCCAGGAGTCTTTCAAGCACATCAGTTCAGCAGCGAGATTTTCTGCTTGCTCACTGCTTAACAAAATAAATAGAGATGGATCCAGGCATTTAACATTAAGTTCTGATTCGGGACTCAGATTGTTTAAGATGCATTGCTGTTGCTGCTGGGTTTCATCCTTGTAAGAGCATGCTATGCTCTGAATTGTTTTTAAAAGTGTTTTTGTGTGGATTTTTTTTTAAAAAAAGAACTGTGCCCTAAATATAAGAATGCTTGGGAAGTAAACATCTTTCTTCGAGGGAGGGGAGGAGCAGAGTTCTGTTTTCCAAAAGAATCAGGCCAAGTATTCCCTTCAGTTTTATAAACTTTGGTTTCTTGCACGAGGCATAAGCAGCTGCAACTTGGAGAGTAGCTGAGATTGCTCAGCTAGTAGAGCATGAGATTCTTGATCTAAGGGTTGTGGGTTCAAGCCTCACGTTGGGCGAAATATTCCTGCATTGCAGGGAGTTGGAATAGATTGTTATGTACTGAAGTTCTCACCCTGGGCCAGCAGGGGGATACTGTAGATAGTTCAGGTCCACATATGCAAATAAGGGATCGAAAGTGATGTTCAGTGATTGGCTAGTTACAGAAAATGGTTACTGTTGCGTTGTAGTGGAGCTCTATATAAGCAGGCTGGCTGAACCCTTCAGTTCTGTTCTGTTCTGGCCTGTGAATAAACAAGAGCTGTTTGAAGAATCGCTGTGTCGTCTGATATCTTCACCCACAACTTAACATAGTTGACCCTCAACTCTATGATTCTCAGAAGGGTGTCAAATCCAGCCCCCACCTTACATGCTGTCACTGCCTTCAGAAATCTGGCTTGAGGTGGATAGAAACAGGGTCTTTAAAAAAAATAATAATATTACTGTCTCATTGAATGTTCTGCCTACCAGACCTGACCCTGACCAGTTCACTGACACAGAAATCAGCGGGCCTAAGTTAGTTGCAACTCCTTAGTGATTTCAATTCAACCTAAGCAAAATTAAAGGAAAATCATTTGGATTGGAGTCTGTATGTTTTAACCTGTGTGGCAGCCACCGCAAAAGTTAAAGCAGCCCCATGTTGATATCAAGTAAATTTTGAAATGACGAGACAAAAGAAGGGGATAAAAAAAGCAAAAACCCCGAATAACACCAATGTTTGGGTGGTTGTTGCTTAAATCAAAGGGATGCTTTTAAAAAAGAAATGTAAACACAGCTCAGAATATAGTTGTATTTGTCTGATATGCTATGCATCATTTCACTAGAAAATTTGCATTATGTTTTGCAGTGGAAAATGTGGATTGTGTGAGTGAGCAACAGCTTAGGTTTTGGTTGGCTTGTGTTTTAATATGATAGAATTAACAACTCTGATAGGAGAGAATGAATGCAGAGCCTTAGAACTTTTGTTTGCGATTTCAAAACTTATCCATCTCTAGCTGAAGAGTCTCGCCGAAAAGCTGGGGGAATATAATACAATTTAGGCTGCGATGTCATATGTACATATTTATAAGCAAGTCCCACTGAACTCAGCAGGATTGAATAGGATTGCAGGATTGCTTTAAAAGCAAATTAGGCAAATTAAATGGAGGTTAAGGCTGTCGTTGGCTTCTATCCAAGATGAGTTTGGATTTGGATTTGATATCCCGCTTTATCACTACCCGAAGGAGTCTCAAAGCAGCTAACATTCTCCTTTCCCTTCCTCCCCCACATCAAACACTCTGTGAGGTGAGTGGGGCTGAGAGACTTCAGAGAAGTGTGACTAGCCCAAGGTCACCCAGCAGCTGCATGTGGAGGAGCGGAGACGCGAACCCCGTTCCCCAGATTACGAGTCTACCGCTCTTAACCACTACACCACACTGGTTGGTTACCTTCTGCCTTGACGGTTGGAGGCAGTATGAACCTGAAAACTAGTTGCTGGGAATCCCAAGTTGGAAAAGTGTTGTTGTGCTCAGGTTCTGCTTTTCGGTTTGCGATGGGCGCCTGGTTGTAAGAATAGGCTGCTAGAGTAGATGAAGCTTTGGCCTGATCTGAAGCTTTGGCTCTGCTTACATTTTTATGCCTGAGATCATGTTCCCAGCAGAATAGAGAAACTCACCTAGCAGCTTTGAGCAAACCGTAGAGGGGTTCTGCATTTTCAAAAGCAGTAAATGGGAAATGATATGTAATGAATTAAAAAGGATGTTCAAAATAATCTTTGTGTAAAAAACAAACAAAACCAGAAGCTTTCCTTCTGGGAATTATAGGGACCGAAATACCAAAATTGTCTAGAAATTTATTTATGTATGCTACTACAGCAGCAAGAATGCTACTTGCCCCAAAATGGAAAGAAGCAGAAGTCCCAGCAAAGGAAGAACGAATACAAAAAATTATGGAATATGCAGAAATGTCGAAACTTACCGCAAGGATAAGAAATCAAGATAACAAACTTTTTAATAAAAGAATGGAAATGGTTTGTTGAATATTGTTGAATATTTACAGATAAATTGCAAACAGATAAAAACATTGGCAGGATTATTGTAATAACCTGAAGTTTCGTAAGAGTACATATTTAAAGTAGATGAACAAATGAGCAAATTAAATGAGTTTGGATATGCGGAAGATATTTAAAAAATAATAATTTAAGGAACCTCAGAAAGAGGTGGAAGGAAGTCAAGTTTTGAAATGTCAAAATGATTGAAAAATTAGTGAAATATATAAACTTGAAAAGTATATATAAATAAAAATAAAATAAAAAGGAGGCCTTAAATACCCTGAGAGAGGACCTGAGGGAAGCCTACGTACTCTGTCAGGTTCACCCCCAAGGAGAACCCTGTCTCTAGGCCTGCCTGCTATTGGCCAATCTGTAGGTAGGGGACTTCCACATGTTCAAAAGCATTTGCATAGTGTAAAAGACTGAGATGTGAGCAGGATGTGCAGGAAAGGGTAGGAGAATCAGATGCAATGCAGGACAAAGCTTGATGTGGTTGGTTGATAATTCTATATCTGGGCAGATGCAGCCATCAGTGATGGTAGCGGTGGTGATTTTATTATTTGTACCCCGCCTACCTGGCTGGGTTGCCCCAGCCACTCTTGGCGGCTTCCAGCATATACAAAAAAGATAACAAAACATTAAAAACAGGACTGCCCCAGACGCCTTCTAAAAGTTGTATAGTTACTTATTTCATTGACATCTGATGGGAGGATGTTCCACAGGGAGGGCTCCTGATGTGTACATGCCCTTCCCAAACTGTCTCAGATCCTGACAAATCTTGTGTCCTACACAGGCATTATCCAATCACCTGCTCTGAATCCATGCATGGTATTTACCAGCTAAAGAGTTTCAGGGCGTTGGGAGTATTTGATTAAACTGCATCTCTTCTCGCCTCTAGGCTGTGCTTTGCTCTGTCACTGTCACCTTCCTGCCATTTCTGATCTTGTCTGCTATGCTTTCCAGAGTAAGTGGCAACATTAACTCTAATGGCATTTAGACTAATAGGACTCACTTACTCCCAGTTCCAGCCCAGTGCTTTTACTTGACAAAAGAGAAGGGGCTAGAGCATAAATTAAGCATCTTGTGTTTGGTAAGAATGCATTGGAATGGCCCTGATGTCTACTCTGTCCTCCTGCCCCTTCCTATCAGCAAAATCTAGCTAAATATTTTCCAGGCAATACAGTGGTACCTCGAGTTACAAACACCTTGGGTTACAAACACTTCGGGTTATAGACTCCGCTAACCCGGAAGTAGTAACTCGGGTTAAGAACTTTGCTTCAGGATGAGAACAGAAATCGTGCTCCGGCGGCGCGGCGGCAGCAGTTGGACCCATTAGCTAAAGTCGTACCTCAGGTTAAGAACAGTTTCAGGTTAAGAACAGACATCTGGAACGAATTAAGTTCGTAACCAGAGTTACCACTGTAGTGAATTTCTAATCTAGGGGGAAAGTGTCATGGGAAGGCTTAGAGGAGACACCAGTCAAGAAGCTAGACAAGAACTTTATTGTCTCCCTCCAACAAGAAAGGAACAGTGAGGTGAAAATTCGTATTCCCCCTACATGCTACCAAGTCCAGGGCCACCTAGTGTTTAACCACATGATGACACTATGTATAGACAAAAGGACAGCAGATAGGAGGAAATGAGAAGATAATATTGTTTTTAGAGAAATGTAGTAGATTTTGTAGCATTATTTTGTGTGCTTCCAGGGCTGGCCCTGACCGGCAGCAGAGTGAAGTGACCTGCTTCATGTGGCACCATCAGAAGAGGATAGATGAAGGCAGAAATAATGCAGGAAGACATTTTCAAAAGCTGGACCCATCTAGGAAGCAATGGATCTGTTAAATTTGGTTTTTTGAATGTATCAATTTATTCAATCAACAATTCAGTTCTCCACATGTCTGATGCAATCTTTCGTTCTCCTTCCTTCCTTCCTTCCTTCCTTCCTTCCTTCCTTCCTTCCTTCTCCTCATGAAAATTGGTGAGCTTTTTGGTCCACATTTTGCCCCCGTTTCCTCCAGCTATTTTTGTGATTAATTTAGCCATAGTTCCTGAATTTTGAAAAATGTGCTTTAGATATGCACATTTATATTAATCTCAGCAATGGTTTATATGGAAAGCAAATATATATGGACCTAGCTGTATGCTTGACCACCCAGTTGCCAGCTACAAATTACTCCAATAAAACACATGTAGGCTAGAAGCTAAATAATGCAGCTTACAGCTTTGTTATTTACCCTAAATCTCAAGATAAATGGATTCTTTATTGCATTTTGCTTAAGATGCCCAGTAGCAAGTTGGGCTTTTTATGCTTTGGGGAGGGAAAATAATATAGCCCATGCAAACAAAGGATTCCCTAAGTGTTCCACCCTGGTTAGTTCCTTCGGTGGGCTATCAGAAATTCAACAGAGCATTTAGGCTCATGGGATGCTGTCTTGTGCTGAGTCAGTGAGACCACTGGTCTAGCTAGCTCACAATGGTCCATGCTGATGGGCAGTGGCTCTCTGGAGTTTCAGATAGGGTCTCTCCCATCCCTACCTGGAGAGGGCAGGGGTTCAACTTGGGACCTCCTGGAAGCAAAGCCTTTCAGCGTCTGCCCAATTGTAATCATGCACTAGCTTGTTTTCAGCCTCAAATGAAATTTTTTGGTGTGCCTTCCCTCTAAGCCCATGGGCATGAAGACCACCAGAACATCTTGACTGCCCATTACTTCATTCAGCCTGAAGTTCAAAAGCACACAGAGGAGGATCCATCCTTCTGTATGCGTCCCGGGTTTACTCACTGGTTAAAGCAGCGATAGGGCTCTACGTGGGGCTACCTTTGAAGGTGACCTGGAAACTACAACTAATCCAGAATACGGCAGCTAGACTGGTGACTGGGAGCGGCCACCGAGACCACATAACACTGGTCTTGAAAAACCTACATTGGCTCCCAGTACATTTCTGAGCACAATTCAAAGTGTTGGTACTGACCTTTAAAGCCCTAAATGGCCTTGGTCCAGTATATCTGAAGGAGCGTCTCCACCCCCATCGTTCAGCCCAGACACTGAGGTCCAGCTCTGAGGGAACCAGGCAGAGGGCCTTCTTGGTAGTGGCGCCCGCCCTGTGGAACACCCTCCCATCAGATGTCAAGGAAATAAACAACTATCTGACTTTCAGAAGACACCTGAAGGCAGCCATTTTTAGGAAAGTTTTTATTGTTTGATGTTTTATCATGTTTTTAATATTCTGTTGGGAGCCGCCCAGAGTGGCTGGGGTATAAATTAATAATAATAATAATATCTGTGGCATCCCCAGATGGCGTTGGACTCCAACCTTCATCAGCCCCAGCCAGCATATCTAGTGGCCAGGGATGATGAGAGGTGGCCCAACACCATCTGGCCCTTTAAATAATCCTCTACTCTGTTCTTGTTTGCATAAATTGATGGGCAGAGATGAGCATAGATATCTCCCACAAACACTATCCACCTTGCACCTCTTGCTTTAAGTCTGCAGTCCTCCCAACTGACTTGGAAGTAAGGCCTACTGAAATCAGCAAGACTTATTTTGCAATCCTCACCCACCTACCAAGGAGTAAACTCCATTGAATTCAGTGGGACTTACTTCTGAGTAGGCATGTTAAGGAGTGTAGCCTTAGTTCTCAGTCAATGGGATTAGGACAAGGCAAAGGCAGCAGGCAGGTCAGAAGTTAGATGTTCCTTCATGATACATATCCCCTCATACGCATACGGTGTAGGACCACCCTCAGCAACACAGCCCAAGCTTTCAGTTGTACATGCCTGGGATTCATAGCACATTGAATAAGCTTACAGTTTTCAAGTCATGGTGAAGCTAGCTTGCGGGGAAATGCCTCACAATGCAATATTTCAAAAGGAACTATAAGATACCTGTGGGTTGTGAGTAATCTCTGTTGCAGAAAACAGGTGGGAACACACTGGGACCAGAGTAAATGACAATGTGCACACACAGCCTGATTCTCTAGTGCCGGTTTCTAGACCATTTAAATATCATACAGCAAAAAAGGTATTTCTGAGTCTATAAGTCATTAAAATTACAGGTAATAGCAAGATTGCATACTTATCAGCTTCTGTAGTGCCTGATACTTGCTAAATATTAATGCATGTCAGGCAGGAAAATTAACAGCAGCAAATTGTGTCTATACATATTTAATAAAGCGTTCCAATGTATTAAACCATATGATTTATGCTTAAACATGAATATTTATTGCTTAGTACGATTATTGAGGGCCTGGGTCAAATCAACAGATGATTTAACCCAGTGCTAGTCCAATGATGTCAATAATAGCAATGATAATCTCATACCCTTCAACATTTCTCTGATGAACATAGGAATATAGGCGGCTTACAACATTTAAAAAAACTTAATAAAATGTTAAACACCTGCCGTATACAGGGCTGCCTTCAGATGTCTTCTAAAGGTTGTACAGTTACTTATCTCATTGGCTAGGGGGAACATCCAACATTTCTCTGATGAAGATAGCGACGTCCTAAAGGAAAAGCGAGACATTCCAGGATCAAATCAGAAACTGGGACAAGACTGTTCCTGGAAAAGAAGGACACTTGGAAGGTCTGAAAGTCTGGAACTTGGACAAGAGTGGTTGGTTCATTAATGAAGCAGCTCAGCCTGGTAACTTATAAAGACTCTGGAGGCTCCAACTCTTCCTGGTCCTCAACCAACCTTCTTATGTTCTTATGGCACCACCTCAGTTGCTTTCAGGTGGACCAACCGCCATCTCATGTCTTCACAGACAGGCAAAATGGAGTCTGGCCTAAGCAACTTGTTCTTCCACCGCTTAGGGCACTGAAGTGAACTTCTGTAAATCCGGGACTGTCCTTGGAAAATAGGGACCCTTGGAGGTCTGCATGTGCAAGATCTTCAGAAATGGCTGTAGCAAAGACGATAGTTGGTTGCCATGGTCTCCCAAAGACCATGGGCAGGGCATGCTCAGTTACTGCCTAGAAATAACCTCTTACACCAGTGAATGATATGCTTCAAAAACAAAACAGTATTTAGCAACTTGAGTGCAAGATAAGCAGGCTCCTCTGGGATAGATCAACGATCTATCTCAACTCACTACTTTTAAATCAATGAATCGCTTACCCACTTACGTTGCCCTTGAGTGCTTATTAAAACGCTCTTGCTCGGTGTTATTGCAAGCACTGACCTTATCCAGTTTGTAATTCTAATTTTTATTCTTTGTTTGAAACTTGGCTCTTTGCCTCAGCAATAATGGAGAATTCGCAGCTTGGGTATATAGCTCGTGAAAAGATTTCACTGCAACTGCCTGAGGTTTATGGCCTGTAAACTTGGGTGCCGGCTGGTCCTGGCTTTAGAGATTAGAGAAATTATCTAGCTGAACCTCACCAGACAGTAGGTTATTTCATACAGCTCTATCAGCCTCTCTGAGGATATGTTGTCTCATTTTAAATAAGGGCCTGGCTGTAATAATTTGCTATGGTGAGTAACTTTATATAAGCAGTTTCTTTAAACTCCAGAGGGGTTAACTAACAGGGTAAAGTTCATAAGTATGAGTATTTTATAGATCAAATCTGTATTAAGCTTCTTCTAAGCATGACTATAAATGTGGGAAAGGTGTAGGGAACCTTTGGCTATCTAGAAGATGCTGAACTACAACTCCCATCATCCTGAACCATTGGCTATTGTTAATGGGAGCTAAGGGAATTGTTGTGGATCCAATCTGGCCCTCCCAGTGGTGAGTTTGGACCACTTGAACCTTGCCCCTCCCACTCTACCCCCTGTTAAGCAGCAGCAGGAGGTCAGATGAGTCTGGCCATAATAGAACAGTACCATTAGTGTCTGTGAACTAGGCATTATCCTTCTGTTGATGTCCTTTAGAATTGCATTAGCTTTCTAAATCAATGCATCGCAGTGCTGACTCATGTTTAGCTCGTGGTCTACCAATACATCCTCTCCCCTCTCCTCTCTCCTTTAATTTTGAGTTAAACCCTACATTTTAAATTCCAAAGTGTCAAAGTTTCTCATCCCTAAATTCAAATGGCAAAACTGGAAATTTTGGTCTCTTTGTGTGTCAGTGAAATTCATTTCAGCTCTATAGAAGACACGGTAATATGGTAGAATTCTAGATAGGTTTGCAAGGGTAAGGATGCCAGGATTAGTTCAGCATCCCTCCAGTAACAGTGTACACCAGTGATCATGTCCACAAAATGCAAGGAGGCAGGATCCCCAAGGACATGCTCTATGGGGAATTAGCTTCTGGGACTAGGCCTGTTGGCAGACCAACTCTGTGTTATAGAGAAAGGCTGGCAGCACCAACGCTGCCATATGGGTATCCCTTGCAGGTGACCACAGGGCCTGGAGACAAACAGTCATGTCATGTATCTGTTAGAATTCCTGCTCCATGATTGCAGTCATGGGATTGTTGTCTATCACATGACAGTATATGTTTTGACTCCACAGAGTGGGATGTGACAGAGACAGGATGTTTGTGTTACTGTGTTCCGTGAAGTGGGACTATTGTCCTTTGTTTTTCTCTCTTTGCTGTCTGATGCTAGAGAGAGAGGGAGCCATGTTGAAGTGCTCCGTGTATGTTTACATGTAAATAAAGTAGATTAGCCAAAATGCTGAGTTGCTGAGGTCTGTTACGCATGATGCGCAAACTCTGCTGATCCCTAAGTGTGCCGGTGTCTGTTGACATTGGTCTCTGTGATATTCAGGCTGAAGAAAGCTTTTGAAGCTCCCGAACGATTGACCAGGAGGGACAGAACATGCCAGTCAGGCATGTGTCTCTACCAGGGTCCTACTCGAGTGTAGGCTGAGCTCTTGACAGTATCCATAGCTGTGACCAGAGCAGAAATGACTGCTGCAGGGAGCACAAAGAGAATAAATTCCGTGGTGCATCTCCAGCAGCACAATCGGACACCTTCATCTGCCCCAGCTGCAGCAAAACATGTCTCTCCTTTATCATTCTGTACAGCTACAGCAGGTGCTCTAACTCTCCAATGGTTTGACTACACCCCTGAAGGTGCACTCTTGCCATTGTCTCCTGAGACAGACAGATGCCAACAACTAACAACGCCAGACCAGCACCTCTCCAGACAGTCCAGTCCAGTCCAGTCCATGCACGCCCCTGTATGTGAGTATACTGAGTTTAGAACAAATACAGTGCAGGATACAATCTTCTGTCACTCCAATTCAATTTTTTCCCCCACGTACACAACCCACCCAAACATCTCCTCTTTTTAGAAATTATTAAACGTATCATCACAATTCAAAGAATTTATGGGAGTATACGATTTCAGATAACATGGGTTTCTTTTTTCATATTTGAATGTTCCTACACGCAAGAAAAACTCTCTTTATGTGGAAAATGAATTTGCCAAGAAGAAACCCACACTAGAATGCTTCTCCCTGACTTGCCAGTTTCCCACAGACAGGAAGATATTTTGTGTGTGGGAGAGCATTCAAACACGTTTTTCTTTGCTTGCGATCTGAAATGGTGCAGTCCCAGAAATTCTGTGTATCAGCTCTAAATTGAAGGATGGGCAGAATTTTCAGACGTGCCCCAATTAGAATGTGAAAAGCTGTTAGGTAAAGGTAAAGGGACCTCTGACCATTAGGTCCAGTCGTGGCCAACTCTGGGGTTGCGGCGCTCATCTCGCTTTATTGGCCGAGAGAGCTGGTGAACAGCTTCCGGGTCATGTGGCCAGCATGACTAAGCCGCTTCTGGCGAACCAGAGCAGCACACGGAAACGCCGTTTACCTTCCCGCCAGAGCGGTACCTATTTATCTACTTGCACTTTGATGTGCTTTTGAACTGCTAGGTTGGCAGGAGCAGGGACCGAGCAACGGAAGCTCACCCCATTGCGGGGATTTGAACCGCAGACCTTCTGATCGGCAAGCCCTAGGCTCTGTGGTTTAATCCACAGTGCCACCCACATCCCGGAAAAGCTGTTACATGGTTGGAAATATGCACATACATTAGACTGGCCTTTATATGCCTTTATATGCCTGTGTATGTATGCATCTATGGCCTTTATATGCCTGTGTATGTATGCATTTGTCTGTATACGTGTGAAAAGCTTTAAGGCTGTGTGGGCCATCAAAATCAGTGTGCAGCCTATTGACTCAGAGCTCACTGAAATGCTCAGGCAAACATGTGTTACAGTCCTCCATCTGGCTGATCCATCTCAGAAGCCATGTGTCCCACATTTTTAAAAATCTTCCTCCTTATGCAAAGAAGGCATATCAAGAAGAATGTTTGTTCATGGTCCTGTGAGAGGACTGTACCACATGCACATTTGACCTATGGATGGTTTTAAGCAAGCAATCTTCCATGGGCATTCTGGTACATCACAGAGACAACTTTCCAGGTATCTCTTGCTTAAAAATGAGTTTATTTAGGGTTAGAGTGCTAACCATTTTTCAGAGTAAGAGGTGGTATCTTGGCTTGTTTGCCATTTGGGATGCTTAAGAACAGGGAGGAGCTGGATTTAAAGGTGGGAATTTCACTAACTTTCTTTTAAAAATTCCCTGAAGACTTCACATTTGATTCTCTTAAGCCGATGAAACGTAAAGTGGGTTTTTTAAATTAAAAAAAAATCCTCAACATTGCCACTAGGGGGCATTGCTTACTTTCATATGGCTGTAAAGAATTCTTGGAAGGTTATGCAAGTTTCTGTGAAGATGCGCGTGTGTTATAAAAGACAAATGGGACTTGCAACAAATTCTTGTAGTAAATTCCTGACACTCCTCCTTCCCCTCAGGAGCGCTCATGTTCAGTGTTTCAGCCATCCTAGCCGTGTCTTTCTCTACAGTACTATAAACTACAGTATTGGGGCTCAAGCAAGCCAAATGACCCCAACCCTGGCTGTTTGCTTTCCCTTTAGAACTGACACTCAATATTCCATGGCTCATCCTGTAAATGAAGAATGCTCAGTCTTCACTGGGCTGCTATTTATTTATTTATTTATTTATACATACATACATACATACATACATACATACCTTGCCCATCTGGCTGGGTTTCCCCAGCCACTCTGGGCGGCTTCCAACAAAAGATTAAAAATGCATTAAAACATCATTCATTAAAATCTTCCCTAAACAGGGCTGCCTTCAGATGTCTTCTAAACCTCAGATAGTTGTTTATTTCTTTGACATCTGATGGGAGGGTGTTCCACGGGGCTGGTGCCACTACCGAGAAGGCCCTCTGCCTGGTTCCCTGTAACTTCGCTTCTCGCAATGAGGGAACTGCCAGAAGGCCCTTGGCGCTGGACCTCAGTGTCCGGGTTGAACAATAGGGGTGGAGACACTTCTTCAGGTATGCTGGGTCGAGGCCGTTTAGGGCTTTAAAGGTCAGCACCAACACTTTGAATTGTGCTTGGAAACGTACTGGGAGCCAATGTAGGTCTTTCAAGACTGCTGTTATGTGGTCTTGGCAGCCGCTCCCAGTCACCAGTCTAGATTAGTTGTAGTTTCCGGGTCGCCTTCAAAGGTAGCCTCACATAGAGCGTTTTGCAGTAGTCCAAGCAGGAGATAACTAGAGCATGCACCACTCTGGTGAGACAGTCTGCGGGCAGCCTGCGTACCAGATGGAGTCTGCGGGTCTCAGCCTGCGTACCAGATGGAGCTGGTAGACAGCTGCCCTGGACACAGAACTGACCTCTGCCTCCATGGACAGCTGTGAGTCCAAAATGATTCCCAGGCTGTGCACCTGCTCCTTCAGGGGCACAGTTACCCCATTCAGGACCAGGGAGTCCCCCACACCTGCCCTCCCCATTCCCCCAAAACAGTACTTCAGGATTCAACCTCAATCTGTTAGCTGCCATCCATTCTTTTAAGGGGTTTTAGGGATCCCCCCCTCAATTGCATTTCTGCAAGGCTCAAGTTCCTCCCAGATGCCCTGACATACCTTCTGCTTGTAGTTCAGTGGCCTTATTTTGGCTCACGCCCTGTGGGGCTACTGAGTTCCCTTTTCCAGGAGAGATTGCTGAAATAGGCTCTAGGCAGCCTCCCCCAACGTAGTACCCTACAGATGTTTTGGGCTATAACTCCCATCAACCCCAGCCAGCATGTAAAGTCCCGAGGGGGATGGCTAATAACAGGATGAGAGGAAATGTCAGTGGCACAAAGGGAAGTGGGAATGGATGCTAAATGTGGGGGAAATGCAGAAGTGCGGAGGCCAGTCACCAGTGCCCTCGGATGCTCATAAATGATCATCCGATGAGAACAATCTGTTTCTAATTATGGAGAAGTCACATGTGAAATCCCAGATACAGAAATGCATCATTGATGCTGCTACTGATGTTTGAGGAAACCCCGACTAAAGAACTGTGGCAAGAGAAATTGATGGACTACGCAGAATGGGCAAAGCTGACACACAAACTACACGACAAGGATAACTGTGATTTTAAAGATGAATGGGAACCCTTTACAAAGTATTTAAAGAAACAACAAAATGAACTGGACTCATTGGCAGGTTTTTAATAAATAATAATAATAATAATAATAATAATAATAATAATAATAATAATTTATTATTTGTACCCCGCCCATCTGGGTGGGCTTCCCCAGCCACTCTGGGAGGCTTCCAAAAATATTAAAATCCTCTAATACATCAAACATTAAAAGCTTCCCTAAATAGGGCTGCCTTCAGATGTCTTCTAAAAGTCTGATAGTTGTTGTTCTCTTTGACATCTGGTGGGAGGGCGTTCCACAGGGCGGGTGCCACCACTGAGAAGGCCCTCTGCCTGGTTCCCCGTAACTTGGCTTCTCACAGTGAGGGAACCGCCAGAAGGCCCTCGGCGCTGGATCTCAGTGTCCGGGCAGAACGATGGGGGTGGAGACGCTCCTTAATTCACAAACTTTTTGTTGATAACATTTAGACAGATAAATTAAGGATCTGTACAGTTTTGTAACATGCAGAAAATAACGTATGTTGATAAACCAGAGAGAGGAGCCGAGGGAAGTCTGGGGGGGGCTATGTTTTGGGGAGGGGGGAGGGAAAAATAGGGGGAATATAAGGATGATATGTTTTTTGATAAAATGTTATGTTGAAATTACTAATAAAAATACATTAAAAAATAAAAATAAATGGTCATCTGATGAGAACAATCTGTTTCTAATTATGGAGAAGTCACATGTGAAATCCCAGATGCAGAAATGCATCACTGATGCTGCTGCTGATGTTCGATTAACACAAGTGGCAAAGAGGTTTGGAAAAACTAATAGTTAAACCACAGGGTGGGATATTTATTTATTTATTTATTTATTTATTTTCAACCGAGACTTGCTGTGGTGGAACTAAAGACTGTGATTGGCTACCGAACGCTTCATGGGCATCATCCTGTAGTCATTTGGGCTCATTTACAGTGCATTCCGCAGCTCAGAACCCACCAGGTCTCCTGATGGAGTCCTGCAGCAGTTAACAGGTCCCGGCAGCAATACTAAGGTCTGTTTCTGCAGGACCTGGGAGAGCTCCTAGGAAAGAAGGATGTAGCTCCAGCAATGTCCAAAGCTCATTTGAGGTCTATATTTTCCTCTTCCCATCTTAGGCTTCATCCGCACCATACTTGTAAAGTTCTTGGAAGAGCCACTATCCTTTGGAGTCGTTGCTACCGAAAAAGGCGGGTTAGTTCTATTTGGCAGGTTCACATGTTCAGCTGCTCCTGTTCCCTTGTCTGACAGGCCTTTGGGCAGTTCTTGGCATGGATGGCAAGTTCTGGAGGCAGAGCTGGCGATGACCAAGCAAGCTGTCAAGCTAGCAGAAAGAGTAAGCAGTCAGAAAGAAGAACACTCTTGAGAAGAGGCCAGTGTTTATAAATTGTGCAGATGGGTGAGCCAGGACAATGTTGGAGGCATAACAGGGGCAGGTGAAGACACACCAACACCTTGTGCTGCCTGACCATTGCTCAGTTGGTACCTGTGGTACCACCCTATGGCCATCTTCCTTTGTGGTGCCAAAGGACAACTGGTGGGCCAGCAGCTTTCTCCCCATGGAAGGTGCAGAGAGTGAAGGTACTTGGTCCAGTTGCACGTCACCGGCGTGAGAATGTCTACAGTTCCCTGGGGGTTCTAGGTCAGAAGCATCTGAGAACTGTAAGACCTCTTGAGGGATGGGATGGTCCTAGCTTATTATCAGAGCAGTCACCGTCAAGCCATGTCAGGGGTACAAGAGCCAAGAAATTATTTCGCTGAAGATTAGGCTGGTGTAGTACAAGAAGCACAGTTCAAAGTGCTGGTGCTGACCTTTAAGGCCCTAAACAGCTTCAGTCTGAAGGAGCATCTCCATCCCCATCATTCAGCCCAGTTCGTTCTGGCTGTTCCCTCACTGCGAGAAGTGAAGCTGCATGGAACCAGGCAGAGGGCCTTCTCGGCAGTGGTGACCGCCCTGTGGAACGCCCTCCCGTCAAATGGCAAGGAAATCAACAACTATCTTACTTTTAGAAGACATCTAAAGGCAGTCCAGTAAAGGGGAGTTTTTAATGTTTTATGTTTTACTGTGCTTGATGTTTTAATTTGTTGGAAGCTGCCCAGAGTGGCTGGGGCAACCCAGTCAGATGGGTGGCATATAAATAAACTATATGTTCATCATCATCATTCCTCTCATTCAGATCATGAGAAGGGCCATGATTCACAGGGTTGCTTCATAATTCAAAGACAGCATAAGGGCACCTGTTCCTCAGCTCAGGACCAGAATACAGACTTCATCACTGCTGACATTAGTTTATTAACATTAAAAAAAACCCATAGCTCTTTTCATTGTTTAAAGTGCTTCAGCTGAACTTACTCCAGATTCCCCCAATGTCAGAGTGACGTCTCCTTTTCCGATTGTTTGGACAACAAGCCAGTGATGGCTCTTTTGTGTCTGTACAGAAAGTTCCCTGGTCTCTCTGCAGGGATTCATTAAGAGCTGCCGCGAGGCAAGGAGAGAGGAAAACCACAGAGTTGAGTGTTGGACTTGGCGTTTAGCTGGGACTATACGAAAAGGAGTTTTAATGTTCAGTGAGTCAGCTTGCAAAAGGCTGCAGGCTGCCTCTTCCTCTCCCATACCGTTACTTGCTCTCGTTACGGTTTTGCAAAATATAGATTATTTTCTTAATGCAAATCCTTTGGCTGTTACTCAAGTTCCCATGTGGAGTGTTGTGCATGACATACCATGCTGGAACCAGTTCCCTTCTGCCCCTCCTTCTCCCATTCCCTTCAAGGGAGACAGTGCCTGAGATTAGCTTTGCTTCATTTCTGAGAATAACTCTAGGGGACTCTGTGGTTCCGTTTCAATTGAAATGGCACAGAATAAACCATTTCCACAGAATAAACAAGTGTGGATGACAGGCCGGGAGAAATGGCTGAGTCAGAAAGTTCCCTTTGCTTCCTTCCCTCCCACCCACGCTAGATCAGGGTCTGTAATTTGTGCTGGGGCTTCTCAGCGCTTAGCACATTTTCAGCGCCATAGCTCAGGGCTTGGTCCAGGTTTTGAGGAGGCCCTGAGAAAGGAGACGTCTTTCAGGAACCCTCCTCTGGTCAGTGAGGCCTGGTGGATTCACCTGAGCTCCAAACACTGCTGGGAATTTGGGTCTCGCTCGCCACCCTTTTGATTCCCCACAATGCCCCACAGCAGTGCTAGGTCAGAGGTGCAGTGGAAACTTGAAAGGAAGGCTTGGTCCCGTAGCTCTCTGGTAGAGCATCTGCTTTGCATGTAGTGGGTCCCAGTTTCAAATCCTGGCATCTCTAGGTAGGGCTGGGAAGGAAGCCTTCCTGAAATCCCTGGAGAGTCAGTGTGGAGGTAAAAGGTAAAGGGACCCCTGACCATTAGGTCCAGTCATGACCGACTCTAGGGTTGCGACGCTCATCTCGCTTTATTGGCTGAGGGAGCCGGCATACAGCTTCCGGGTCATGTGGCCAGCATGACTAAGCCGCTTCTGGCGAACCAGAGCAGCGCACGGAAATGCTGCTTACCTTCCCACCGGAGCGGTACGTATTTACCTACTTGCACTTTGAGGTGCTTTCGAACTGCTAGGTTGGCAGGAGCAGGGACCGAGCAATGGGAGCTCACCCCGTCGCGGGGATTCGAACCGCTGACCTTCTGATTGGCAAGTTCTAGGCTCTGTGGTTTAACCCACAGGGCCACCTGCGTCCCTTAATATGGAGGTAGATGAACTGATATTCTGATTCAGGATAAGGCAGCTTCCTATGTTCCAAGATCCAGCCACCTGACACTGCTCAGTGCCAGACTAGAAAAAATGAAATAGATAGATGATAGATAGATATAGAGGCCTCCATCAGCTGTGCCCTACTCCACCAGGGTGCTGGGGGTATGACAGTTGCCCAGTGATGCCAGGTGATGAAACTGGTGGCCTTGCCACAGCATAACCCTGGGAAGAAAATACGATCATGTCCCTGAGCAGGTTCAGAGTACATTTGTAGGATAGAATCTTCCACAGTTAGAGGCACTCAACCCCAATGATCACAATGGCCTCTGTTAACTGCACGATGCTTCTCAATTGTGTAATGATTGTGTCTTTAATTTATTTTCCAGTGTGGGTTTATAAGTTGCCCAGATCTTGTTTACTGGAAGGGCTTTTTGTTTGCTCTTGTGTGCTCTGAGTTTCCCTGGAAGTCCCGCAGGACTACTGCGGCTGTTTAGATTGGATGCTACCTCTCTGCAGAGAATCCTGCCTATGCTCTTCTGTTATCTCTGGTGCTCCACTGCATACAGAAAAACCTCTTCACCTCTCATCTGGTATTGACACAAACCTTACCAATGCATCACAGCTGCCCTTGGGCATCTTGCCTAGCACACGAGAGGCTTTTGATGAGGCAAATACACACAGAGCGGCGGAAGTGTGCAAGATGTGTACTTGTATAACTTGGAAAAGGAGAGCCAGCCAGCGGTAGTAGTTCTGTTGACTTAACCGCAGATAACCACAGGCCAAATATGCAATGGAAACAGATGCGCCCAGCACAGTGGCATAACATGGGGGAAACCACACAGGTAGTTGCCCCGGGCACAAAATTCTTAGGGGTGCAAAAATTTCAGCGCCCAGTGCTGCCTCCATACAGCTATGCACTTCCACCACTGTGCTCCATTGAAACGGACTTCTCCATGCAAACCAGGAAGTGGCTTCTCCAGGCAATGGAATGACTCTTCTTTTCTTATCTCTGTGTCTGCAATTTCCTGGGTGACAAGGACGCCATCAGGCAGTTGAATGTGCATGTGTATTCCAGCTGTTTCCCTCCCTCCCACTGCCCCTCGGTGCTGGACACCCGCGCTATGCTACTGTCCCAGCATAATTGAATACAAATACGGTTTTTTTATATATAGAAATTTGCATTTGTTGTTGTTGTTTAGTCGTTTAGTCGTGTCCGACTCTTCGTGACCCCATGGACCAGAGCACACCAGGCACTCCTGTCTTCCACTGCCTTCCGCAGTTTGGTCAGACTCATGTTTGTAGCTTCGAGAACACTGTCCAACCATCTCGTCCTCTGTGCCCTCCATCTTTCCCAACATCAGGGTCTTTTCCAGGGAGTCTTCTCTTCTCATGAGGTGGCCAAAGTATTGGAGTCTCAGCTTCAGGATCTGTTCTTCCAGAGAGCACTCAGGGCTGATTTCCTTCAGAATGGATAGGTTTGATCTTCTTGCAGTCCATGGGACTCTCAAGAGTCTCCTCCAGCACCATAATTCAAAAGCATCAATTCTTCAGCTATCAGCCTTCTTTATGGTCCAGCTCTCACTTCCATACATCACTACTGGGAAAACCATGGCTTTAAATATACGGACCTTTGTTGGCAAGGTGATGTCTCTGCTTTTTAAGATACTGTCTAGGTTTGCCATCGTTGCATTTGTTACTCAACAGTTATATTCCAATTCAACAAAACTAGTGAATTCCTGCTCAAGCATGGGAAGGGTGGAAAGAAAAGAGATGGAAAGAAGATAAAGTCCCTACCAGAGAAGAAAGGCAGGTCAAGTTGTTGGATTCTGCTGAAATGGCTAAAATGACTGGAAGAATCAGAAATCAGGAAGACCAAAATTTTAATAAGGAATGGGGAAATTTTATAATTTACCTTAAAGACCATTGTAAACAGTTAAAATCGTTAGTGGGGTTGGAATATCACTTGTAGTTTAATGGTGAATTTTGGATACAGTGGAGAGAGAAAAGATTTGGATTATTATAAAAGATGCAGAAGGAAATGATTAACAATGGGACCCACAAAGGGGAAGATGGAAGTCTAGGAGATGCCTTGGAATCTTGTTTTTACGTTGTATGTTGGATATGTGACTGTAAAATGTTAATCTGAAAAACCAAATAAATAATTTTCTTTTTTAAAAAAGAAAAGAATTCCTGCTCACCCAACACCAACTCATATTACACACAATTGCATTTTAAGGTTCTGCCTGTCACCCTCTCTAACACGTTTCATGGTCAGACTTGGTGGGAGGCAGCTTCCTATAGACAATATCTCATTTATTCTGAAATGAGGAGCTTTCACAGCTCTCTCCTCAAATTACTTATTAGTATTAGTGCACTATGCTTGCATCTTTACCCCTTCCTCTGAGGAGCTCAGCCTGATTTTCTGGGAGCTATGGCATTTTATGTCCACAACATCCCTGTAAGGCAGGCCAGGCCAAAAGACCCAAGAGGGAGATGCTCCTGCTAAGTGTGGACAGGAAGAGCAAGTGAAGCCACTTCGGGGGAACACAAGGGCAGAGTTCTCTTGCTGCAACGCCGACAGTAGCTGCCTTGGAAATGTGGCATAAAATTAAGGAGGTGCAAGAAGAACCAGGGATGTGTCCATCAGCCATGCAAACGTGTCCAGAAACAAACAAGAGCTTTGCACATATGGACAAAAGGCGTCAAGGCCTTGAGTGGTGCATGCTTTAGTTATTTCCCGCTTGGACTACTTCAATGAGCTCTACGTGGGGCTACCTTTGAAGGTGACCCAAAAACTACAACTAATCCAGAATGCGGCAGCTATATTGGTGACTGGGACCTCTGCCCGGACGCTGAGGTCCAGCTGCGAGGGCCTTCTGGTGGTTCCCTCACTGCGAGAAGCAAAACGACAGGGAACCAGGCAGAGGGCCTTCTCAGTAGTGGAACGCCCTCCCATCAGATGTCAAAGAGATAAACAACTACCTGACATTTAGAAGACATCTGAAGGCAGCCCTGTTCAGGGAAGTTTTTAATGTGTGACATTTTGATGTATTTTTAATCTTTGTTGGAAGCTGCGCAGAGTGGGAGCTTCTTCTTCTTCTTATTATTATTATTATTATTATTATTATTGGTAAAGCTTGGGAGCTCTGAATGAGCTCACAGAGCTCACAAGGGTTTCCCTGCTCTCTTCCTGGAGCGGTAGAATGATCCATGCCCAGGGCGATAAATGACCGGGGAAATGCAAAGCAAGTTCTGTCAGAGAGGGAAAGGGGGAATCCCTTTCAGCTGCCCTCTGACCTGGGAGAGCAGACATGCCGTTGAAACAGGGAAAATCCATTCAGAGGGGAGAATCTGGAGTGGAGGGGAAAGGATTTGGAGTGGGCAGGGAAAGGGAAGGTGTCTCTTCCTGCTTCCACATCTATGCCGCTCGCAGCTGTAACCTCCCAAAGCAGCTTTTTCAATCATGAAAGGGTGCATTGGTGAGGCACTGCCTTCTCTCCCCCCCCCCCATCTTTAGATGGTATTATCACACTTTGCAATGTGATAAGCTAGCCCTTGTTGTTGCTCCTTCTGCTGAGTTGGGTCCTGGACATCTGCCACAAAATCCTGCCCTGATGACATCACTGATTTGCACAAGAACATGTAACGTTGCCTCGGTGGTGGTACTAGACGTCCCAGACAGCAGCGAACAAATGCCAGAGTCTCATGCCCCATTGCCCACCCTCTTCCATAATGCCAAGTTCAATTTGCCTCGTGTCCTCCTCAGGAAGAACTTTCTGGTGGTAAGAGCTGTTTGACAGTGGAATGGTTTCACTCAGAAAGTAGAAGACTCTCATTCCTTGGAGGTTTTTAAGCAGAGGTTGGTTTGGCCATCTGTCATGGATGCTTTAGCGGAGATTCCTGCATATTAGAGAGTTGGAATAGAGGACTCTTTGGGTCCCTTCCAGATTTATGATTCTACGATTCCTGCTGGCGATATGCTAAGCATTCCCTTTGCCCTTGTCAGTGATGGCCAATCTATGCTCTGGAGCAACGGCAGGTCACCACAAACGGTAGTAATAACATTAAGACTGAGAGGTAAATTAAAATTAAATTAAATTAAGACTGAGAGGTAAACCCAACATAAGGCTGCAGCTTTGGGGAACAGTTCCACGTGCGTTTTGGTTATATCTCCTTAAATTGATGAGTAAAAAGGAGATTTCACCCACAGAAGAGTTCTCATTGCACAGCAAATTGGAATGTTGCTTACCAACATTTTGGAAGACATCTGAAGGCAGCCCTGTTTAGGGAAGCTTTTAAAGTTTGATGTTTTGAATATTCTGTTCGGAGCGGCTTCCGGGCGGCTTCTGTTCGGAGCCGCCCGGAGTGGCTGGGGAAACCCAGCCAAATGGTCAGAATATAAATTTTATTATTATTATTATTATTATTATTATTATTATTATTACCACCATTGACCAGTAGTGCGATCCTATGCATGTCTACTCAGGTCAGAAGTAAAACCCATTTAATTTAATGGGATTTACTCACAGTTAACTTTGTATGCCTGAATCATGAGCAATGAAGAGCCTTGTGCAGGAATGTAAAGACTAACAAATTTATTACAGCATAAGCATAACTCATGATAACATTCCATGCATCTGATGAGTTGGGCAGCAATCCATGGAAGATGATGGCATAATAAATCTGTAGGGTTGCATTGAACACTGACAGAACTTCCCTCTCCTCTTCCTCTGCAACCAGTGCTATTTTTCTAGAAAAAGAGGTGCCCGAACTCACCCTTGTTCTCTTAGAATGGCAGCGGCATCTACCTGAGAGGTGGCAGAACTGAGTTCCGGCGAGTTCCGGCTGAAAAAAGCCCTGTCTGCAACCCCTCAGGTTTGAGAAACTGTCTGGAGCAGATGTTGGGTTGGATCCAACTCTTAATCTTTGAAGTGCCACAAGACTCCTCGCTGCAGCACACCACCGTGGCTCTCTCTGAAAACTTGAGAAAATGAGTGTTACTTTTAAAAAGCTAAGTTGAGAACAATATTAAAGCAGAAACATGTTTAAAAAGTCATTTCCCCTCAAACTGGCCTACTTTAATAATCCAAAGAAGACATATCTCTAGGTTGCATGGATTTTAGTTAAGAGTATTGAGCATATGCTTAAATCTCCCCCTTGGAGAACAGTAGGTCAGAGAACTTTAACTGGGCCATATGTGCTCTGTTTTCATAGGGTGTTTTTTATTTTATTTTATTTTACAGTGGTACCTTGGGTTATGTACTTAATTTGTTCTGGAGGTCCATTCTTAACCTGAAACTGTTCTTAACCTGAAGCACCACTTTAGCTAATGGGGCCTCCCGCTGCTGCTGCGCCACCGGTGCGCGATTTCTGTTCTCATCCTGAAGCAAAGTTCTTAACCCGAGGTACTACTTCTGGGTTAGCGGAGTCTGTAACCTGAAGTATCTGTAACGTGAAGCGTCTGTAACCTGAGGTACCGCTGTATTTGCAAATATTTACCACCTGAAAGGACTGACCAAATTCTTCAAATTCACAGTTGAACTGTAACTTTCAGTGAATCCACAGTTCTTATCAAACCATGTTTGTTTTGTTTCTAGAACGGTCATGGCAAGCCAGTTAAGGACGAAACCCTATACACACCAACCTGGAGAGTGATTTTTAATTGAGCTTAGTGGGATTTACTTGTGAGTAGATGCATCTAAGATTTGTGAGAGTGATTACCACTCATTGCAGTGGAGCTTGTGCATGAGAATTTCCCAGCGGATCATGCCCTAAACTTCTGACAAATCCTCTAGAAGTGGATTGGATTTTCTTTGCATTGCATTCCACGAGATCTGAGTAGCAACATCTGAACACCAAGATTCTCCCCAAGAGCTTGTTTTCTTCTGCTAAATCAGGTAGCTAACACAGTGAGCCCCACCTGAAAGGGCCTTTTCAGTTGTGGTACCATGACTCTAGTACACACTGTGTGTGTGTGTGTATGCGTGCGTGTGCCATCATTTTATTGGGTCATATTTCTATTGGTTTTAACTGTAAACTGCCCTGCTAATCCCAACTGAAAGACATGGTGTGCATTTTACTAAATAAATAGAGGCTCATGGTAACTCCAGGAACATTATCGACACAGTTCAATGACTTGCCTTTTTTCTGATGAAAGCATATGTGCGCCTTTGGCACACATACCTCGCGTACGGGTCTGTTTGCTTGTTTGGAACGGTGTGTGTTGACAGAACCTGTGGGCTAAGCTGATCGGAGATGGATGTACTTCTAGAAAGTAATCACCTGTGGTCTGAAACAAGCAAGTGATAAATGTCCCTCCCTCTCCCTAAACAATGCCCCTGAGAATCATAGCTGTCAACTTTCCCACTTTTTAAAGGGAAATTCCCTTATTCCAAATAGGATTCCTCGCAAGAAAAGGGGAAAGTTGACAGCTTTGCTGAGAATTATGTGTTAACATGTATGCTGATCCTAGACACATTAATTGGGAAATGAATATGAACTGGTTAGTTTAGGAGAGGAGTAGGCGGACTTCAGGTTTATGAGATTATTATTTTTATTAATTAGACCCCAATCTACCAACCAGATCCAGATGCAAAAGATATCAATGCAGAATTATACTGTTAGAATTAGGGGTGGGAGATAAATTTGATGCAGTTTGCTTTTAAAAGCGAACCAAACTGATTCACACTTTCTGGAACAAAACAAAGCCACTTTCAGAATTCTCATTTCTCTGAATTTTGCAATGTTGTTCTCTGGCCAAGAAACACACAAATATACATATACTAAGGTAAAGTGTGCACCGTGATGGATATATTAGTGAAAATACCATAAAGAAATGTATTTATATTTGGGAAAACTTCTTTGCAAAATTGTGTATATTAGGCAAAAATTGCATACAAACATGGATATATAAAGGGGAATTTGCACTACAATGCCAGTGAATTTTCAGGAGGGTTTTTCTTTTCTTTTTTAATCACAAAACTGATGCAGAATTGCGGAGAACTGAATTTAAGACTGCAAAAGTGAGAAACTAGGAGAAAATGAAATGGACAGATACACCCATCCCTAGCTGGAATTAAGGAACAGGGTTCCTTTGAGCACATTCTGAGCCTAGGCATTTGATTTCGGTATCAGAATTGCACTGCACGCAGTCCTTTCCCACTCCCACTCCTGGTTATCTTCCTTAATTTATTTATTGGGGGGGGAGCCATTTTCTTATTGTTATTACTGGGAGTCAGAAACCTTTACTGCAAATCACCCAAAGATCTAACAGGAGAACCTGATCTACCGTCCACCCATCCTGGTCTTAGGAAACCAAGGATAATAACAACAAAATCACCGGGGGGGGGGGCTACATTATAATGACAGCTAATACATTATCTTCCCTCTTGCTGCAAGACACTTCATTAATTCTCTTTGCCCTCCAAGGGAACAACGGATTCCGCCTCCTGTAGCGTTAAGTGGTTGGCAACTGGAGCCTGAATTTGATTATTACAACTGAGAGCCAAATTGCACCCCCGAGAGCCACACTTGGAGAGGAGGAAAACCACGTCAGCACATGCTAAAAGTGCCTGGTATGTGTGGGCGTCTTGGAAAAGAGACGGAAACGCCATTGGCAGGCATCCATCTCCTGTACACATATACAAACACACCGAAAGAAAGCAGTTTGCAATTGCAAAGCTTAGAGGTGGCCATGGCAAGGATGCATTTTTCTCTCCATCACCCCAGGCATCCCATTGCCAGCTTCAGAGGAAAGGAAGAAAATGTCATCTTGTAAAGGAGAGCAAGAAAAATGTTAATTGAGAAGATGTATGAGAAAAGGGACGCAGGTGGCGTTGTGGTCTAAACCACAGAGCCTAGGGATTGCCGATTGAAAGGTCGGTGGTTCGAATCCCCACGACAGGGTGAGCTCCCGTTGCTCAGTCCCTGCTCCTGCCAACCTAGCAGTTCGAAAGCAAGTCAAAGTGCAAGTAGATAAATAGGCACCGCTCCGGCGGGAAGGTAAACGGCGTTTCCGTGCGCTGCTGTGGTTCATCAGAAGCAGCTTAGTCATGCTGGCCACATGACCTGAAAGCTGTACACCGGCTCTCTCACCCAGTAAAGCGAGATGAGCACCGCAACCCCAGAGTCATCCACGACTAGACCATTAGGTCAGGGGTCCCTTTACCTTTATGAGAAAAGGCAAAGTCATAGCTTGCATGATTTTCAAAGATCTCTTCCTCTCTCTTCAGCCTAATCATGTTTACAATGCATAAATAATTTCAGTTCATAGTCCATAAATGATGCAGTCCATGCTTAAGGACATGTGCATAGCGGTCAACTTACAGATTTGAAAATAAGGGACCAGCAGCCTCGAAAATAAGGGATCAGCTGCCAAAATAAGGGATTTTCAGAGCACAGGTATGTTCAACTTCTGAGCCCCTCCGAGCCAAAGGCAGAAAGCCCAGCCAGCAGCCAAACGAAGCCTCAAGCAGTGGTTCCCACAGTGCAGCAATCCAGTAAAGGGGATGCAGCAAGGAAAACCACCGTCACCTCTCCGCTGGGAAGCGCTGAGCAAAGGCGAGTCCCCAGGAAACGCGGCCGATTTGATCGGCACAAGGCATGCAAGCTCCACCCCCCAGTTATTGGGTGAGCAACGCAGCAAGGCAACACAGTTGGAGCCTCCCTCCTCCCTGACCGGCAGGGAGGGAGGGAGAGGAGCTGCTACCTTTGAAACCTGGGAAATTTAAGGGACATCATCAATAAGGGACAGCAGCGGGACACGGCGCTGGGATAAGGGAGTTTCCCGCCAAGTAAGGGATGGTTGACAGCTATGGACATGTGGTATCTAGGATGCCCTCTGATGCACAGAAAAAGCCTTGGATTGTACTGAAGCAAGACCTTATTGGACAAACTGCCCCAGAAGGATCATGATGTGTCCCCCACCAGAGGTACTACTCCTTCCCTAACACTCCATACACCCCAAATGACTCCTGTTAAATGTAATAGTTGAGCAGGAGAGGGAATTTCAGCATGTGCAGCTTTTCTCAATCCTGTATGGCTCAAGTCACACCTTCCAAAATCCCCCCATCTATAGGACTATTAAGCAGGAACTCCAGCAGGACCCCTGCTGCTGAGACCCCCCTCCATAATCCTTTGGCCCATTCCTTCATCTTGCTGATGTTGCGTCTTCATCTGGCCTCTCCAGGAGACAAAAGGTCCAAAGGAAGGAGAAGCCTGCATGCTCTCCTTCTGGGAAGTGGTGCAGATTGGGGCCAGAGGGCAAGCGAATGCGTAGTGGAGACAACGGCAATGAGCTGAGTCCACGTGGCCTTAAATTTTGAGCCAGTGCTGCTGTTACAGGCTAGCAATGCGTACATCACAATCCACCCAACCCCAGAAGACGCAATGCGTCTTTGTGTCCTCTGTGCACGCAAAAGCACGTCATCTCACATGTCAGCAAGGCCATGTCACCCAGGATCAGGGGGTCTGGTTCTGGCTGCAACACTGTCCCCAAGTGCTGTGCTTTCTTGTTTTTCTGTAGGAGCGAATGTCACATTCACAGATATGGGATAAAATAATGGTCTTCCCGGGACCGGGGCACAGGCTAAATCTGCTCCCTGGATGCCCATCCACTAACTATCAAGCCAAAATTTATCTCCATGGACCCAGCATGGTTTCTGTTTCTGCGTCACAGGATGGAGTGTGGTTTTTTTTTTTTATCCCATTTAATTTTGTCCATCAATCTCTTCCCATGAGTTGCATCCAGAAGCATTTAACCAACAATAACAACAACAAAAAAACCATCAGCAATGAAAACATCAGTAAATACGATTTCTAGGGCCAACATGGGTGAAGGCTGCGATCAAAATCTCCACTTAGAAAGCTTGTTGGAATAGGAAGTTCTTTAATAGTTGTAAAGACAATGAAGGCAATGGGTATCTAATATAGAATGGAAGAGTGTTCTAAAGGCTGGTGCTTCAACGGGGTGAGTGCTTCCTGATAAGAAGTTATCCACAGGAGGCTGTCTCCTGGCACAGCCCAATGACCGAATGGGTATTCAAACGGGTGGGATGGTATTTCAGGTATCCTGGTGCCAAGCTATACAAGGCTTTGTTTGATAGCACCAGCACCTTTAACTGATCCCAGCTGCTGATTGGCAGCCTGTCCTTCAGCAGCGACTTAACCTGATGTTGACTTTCTGCCCCAGCAAGCTGCTGCATTTTGCACTAGCAGCAGCTTCTGGCTCAACCTCAGGGCAGCTCCACATACAGCACATTGCAGTAGCTCAACCGAGAGAGTACCAGCACATGGATGACAGTGGTCAGGCTGCTCCTGTCCAAGAGCATCCCTAGTTGACTTACCAGTTGAAACTGCTAAAGGGCACTCCTAGACGTCAGTGTGTGTGATGGCCTGGGACTCGGGCTCGGACTCAGAACCAGAGGAGACTCAGTCTGCACTGGATCATTTGCATCACCTGAACCAAGTCTGGGGCCTGATCCTGAAGAGTCCCAGTCTGCACAGGATCCTCTGCAACAAACACCAGCAAGGCTGAGTCAGGGGCCTGAGCCTGCCCTGGCTCCAGATGTGGGGATTACCTTGTTGCCTTCAACTGGGCAATCAAGTACAGCTGCTCCACTACCGGTTTGGTCAGGGGAGGCTGAGGTGGCCCCTGGATCTAGTAACCCACCGATGTCTCCCGAGTTGCAGAGACTAAGGTCTGAGAGAAGGAGAGACCTGAGTACTTGCAGGAGGAATGCTCGCCTTCGGGAGAAACAGGGAGGTGAGTCGCCGGGGGATCAGGACCGGCTGCTACCCCGACAAAGATAAAAGGCTGTCAGACCCTGCCCCAGGTTGCAAGAGCAACATTGCTGTATGCTAGATCCTGCCTGAGATCCTATACCCGTCCTTGCCTGGTTTCCTGCCTTGGCCCTGTCGGACTGACTCCTAGCGGAACCTCCAAATTCAGGACCATTCCTGGACCGCATTTCATGGGTTACCCCTGGGCCCAACACACTGTGGCCTCTAGAGAAAGATGGTTCTAGTAGGACCTCCAGACTACAAACCTATTTCTTCATGGGGTGTATGGCTCCTTCCAAAGCAGGCAATTGACCAGTTACCTGGACTTGTAAACTGAGCTCACCCAGGGTGCCTTCCCCAGGATTCAGAGCCAGTTTGCTGGCACTCCTCCAGCCCACCGCAGAGTCCAGGCACTTGTCTAAGACTTTCACAGCCTCTCCTGATTCAGATGTTACAGAGAAGCGGAGCTGTGTATCAGCAAACTGACGATACCCAAATCACCGCAACACAGTGGCCCCAATACCCTGTTCACTGAATTCGTTCAGGTCAATGGTATCAAAAGCCACTGAGATATCAAGCAAAAATAACGGAGTTGTACTCCTCCTGTTCTTCTCCTGATAAAGGTCATTCAACAAATTGATGAAGGCCAGTTCAGTCCCCAAACCAGACTGGAGCCTGGACCAAAATGGCTTGAGATAATTATTTATCATGGCTGAGCTGGGATGGGGGAGTTCTGTCGGTCCTGGCTCAGCTGGGACATTCCAAGATCTGCCTATTCCAGACTTGCTCATCCTGGGGGGACCTTGGGCTGGCTTCAATTAAACAAGCAGGAGCCGGCACAGTGTGCCCATTCCACTACCCTGTGCTCCCTGCACCTCTCAAGTAAGCTCTGGAGGGAGGAGGAGAAGAGGGGAGACTGTTTTGTCTGGCAAGCAGAACTGCTTGTACAGACGGAGCAATAATAATAGCCCAATGCTGAATTCCCCCCCTTGCATTTGGATCTTACTGTTACATGGAAGTGTTATGTTGATAATTTCCCATTGCCAATTACAGTACAAGGTGACATCTTTGTGGTAGGTCATGGCTCTGGGCCCCAGATCTTGAAAAATTATGTCTTCAGGGAGAGACGCATTTGAATTTCTGTCTTTTATCCATGTAGAAAATATAGGAGCTACATTCCCCTTTGCATCTGGTGACATTGGTCCAGATTCTGAACCCCAAACCCTGGTGCAAAATGAAGAGGAGTCAAACTCTTCCAAAATGCTTTTGCTCTACTCTTTAGTATTTTCTTTCCTCCCCCCTCCCCAAAGAAAAATAATATTTAGCAATTGCTCAGTCTGTTTCCTAAGCAAGTCCCACCACGCAATCAAATGTCAGACTTTCTCAGGAGGATTGGTTGTGCCACAAAGTCCAAGCTCAGAACTGTGGAATGTATTTTAAGTGCAGCAACCATCAGCTGCCTCTGAACCTCCCATGCTGCAGACCTTGGTTTCCTCACTTGTGAAATAAGTAGCCCTGCTGAGCATCTGGGGCAAAGATCTTGGAAAGATCTGGGGAGGAAAAAAGCCAGCAGATTTTAAGAGTACCCATGCACGATACGAGACGACAGACAGACCATTGCGTATTTGAAAGTTAAAGGTAGTTCGTACAACTGAACAGTGGTGTGTGCGGGGGGGGGGGAGCACAGGAGCAGTTGCCCTGAGTGCAGAATTGTTAAGGGGCACAACATTTCAACACCTGGTGCTGGCTCAATACAGCTGCAGGCATCTGTAGCTGGACTCTGTTGAAAATGGCCTCTCCATGCAAACCGGGCAGTGGCCTCTCCAGACAATGGAACAACTCTTCTTATCGCTGCGGCTGTGATCTCCTGGGTGACAAGGATACCGTTAGGCAGTTGAATGTGCATGCATGCTCTGTCTGTTTCCCTTTCTCCCTCCCACCCACTCTGAACGGCCCCTGGCAACCCACGCTATGCCACTGTGATGGAGGCATCATTTCCCAGTGGCATGAAACAGAAAGGCCCTTATCAAGATCTTGGGTGGTGGTGAGGAGTTCTCCTCTATGACCTGATCAAATTGGGCTCAGTGAAAAAGTAGGTCCCTTGGAGGGCATTGCTCAGATTCCTAGTGGCCCAGCTAGTTAGCTATTGCAAGTGTAGCAGGGCAAGGTTTCTCATACTACATAAAACAACTGCTGTGTTGTTTTAATGGCTGCATCGTCTATTTTAATGGTGGGTGCCTATATTTTAATGTTTGTGTAAAGGTAAAGGGATCCCTGACCATTAGGTCCAGTCGTGACCAACTCTGGGGTTGCAGCGCTCATCTTGCTTTATTGGCTGAGAGACCTGGTGTACAGCTTCCGGGTCATGTGGTCAGCATGACTAAGCCGCTTCTGGCGAACCAGAGCAGCGCACGGAAACGCCGTTTACCTTCCTGCCAGAGCGGTACCTATTTATCTACTTGCACTTTGATATGCTTTCGAACTACTAGGTTGGCAGGAGCAGGGAACGAGCAATGGGAGCTCACCCCCTCATGGGGATTCGAACCGCCGACCTTCTGATCGGCAAGTCCTAGGCTCTGTGGTTTAACCCACAGCGCCACCCGTGTCCTTCTCAATGTTTGTGTAGCTGGTTGCTATACTTTGTAAACCACCTAGAAATCCATTTTGGCATTAAGCAGCATATCACATCTTAAGTTGGAAAGGCAGATAGCAAGATAGGATCATTGGAAAGGTGTGCTAAAGAAAGAGGTTGCTATGAAACAAATCCCACAAAAAACACATTACTAATGAATGGGGATGTTTTCATGACCTCGTTTGCTGCTTATCTGAGGGTGGGGCAAGTTACCTTTCTTTTCTTGGCAGCTGCATCCTTATGCTTACCATTGTATTTCCACATAATACCCTGGATGTTGCATTTTCCCAGAGCATTCTGGGGGAAATGGTGACTGCTGATTTTCTTGTGTTGACCACCACCCCACCACACCCTCGGAATGCTCCCAGAACAGAGTACTCTAGGAAAGTAAAATTGCTGCTATTAAAAAATGCATTAAAATGCATTAAAAAATGCATTATTTAATGAATTAATGCAGGCAAACTTATTTTTCAATGGGGTCATTCAGGAGAACTTCATGACGGACTGTGCCTAGCGAATGAATAAGATTGCGACCAAGCCAAATTTTTCGGCTACATTCATGTGGACTGACATTGAACTGTAGCATAAAATGTACTCTTCAAATACACATTTCCTCCAACAATCCGTGAAAGGCCATCTTCACATTTAAATGACACAAATGCCATATTTTGTTTTCCAACACACTGCATTCCAAAAAACACAAAGGAATTGAGAAACTGAAAATTCAGCACATAGGGGCATGTGCTGTTTTGGATCTAATTAAGTCCTGGGGTTCGTCATAGTATGTATTATGGTGTATGCAGAACAAATCAAATCAAAACAAAACATGATTTGCTTAAAGGGGTGGTGGCAGAACACAATGAATTTACAATACTTCGTTCCAGTGGAATTTTGATCCACCCTGGATAGTTTTAAAAATAACAACCAATTCTCCCAGGCCTTTGGGTAATTAATCTATGACCTTTTTTTGAACTGTGTGTACAAGGGGAGTTTATTGTTTTGATTGTTATTATATTATGTATCATTGTGTTTTTTATATTGTATACCTTCCAATCCTCAGATGAAGGGCGGCATATAACTCGAATGAATGAATGAATGAATGAATGAATATCAACTGCCAGGGAGCAGAAGAGACAGCCATACACACATCCCTGGCTTCCTACCACCTTGTATCTTTCTTTGCGTTAGATTGTGTTGGATTGTACACCAGGCAAAATACAACCATGTGCAGAATTGCAGCTTTGCTCCCTGCCCTCTGCGCCTGTCCTCAAGTCAACTGATTAATTCTGTGAACTCAGATTAGGTGAATGCCAAGGTCTGCTTTTGCAAACAGCTGGAACAGCTTCTATGAACTTCTAGTTAGGCTTTCCCCCCGTGATGGTCCACATAGAGAGGTGCAAATATGTGCAAATATGTGCTGGGGTAGTAGCTACCCTTTTTCTAGGTTCACAAAACTCTCTTCTAATCTCTAACCCACCCACCCCCCGCCTTACAGAGGTCCTCTACCTTTAGCAACAGAGCTCTGGGGCCTGTGCTATTGCAGGCCACTGGTGGAAGAGGACAGGTCTGAAAGCTCAACCACATTGAATAAATTAATAGACTTTCCCTACAGGAAATTAGACAATTGGGACTATCAGTATCTACTTATTAAAAACAAAAACACCTTAGGCTCCAATCCCATGCTAATTTACTTGGTAGTAATTTCAATTGTACTCAGGGGTGTTTCTTCAAATAGGTGTACATATGTATTGGGCTGCATGTTATCAAACTATAACCCCCAAAGTGCCCTCATGGAACAAACTGCAAACTCACCTGTTTCACAGGTATTCATGGTGCCATTTTCTTCTATACAATGCTGTCAACAGCTCATCCAAGGCAGACTGTGTAATAACTATGACTTGTAGTTAATTCATACGTGGAGTTTGATCTTTGCAGAGCATTTAAGCCTCTTAGGAAGACACTGAATGGGGTCTTTATGTATGTCAAACACAGAGTCATTTATTGCCTCTTTGGAGGTCATTGCATAGTGAGTTAGCAAAGGGATTTGCAAGAGCAACTGTTTTCATTTCTTGGCATTCCTCTATGACAGCATAACAATCATATAAACCCTAGATGAGGCCTACAATTGTAGATTAGCTATTGTACCACATGGTAGATTCTTTATGGAATACAGTGCAGTGAAATTTAGGTCATGTCCAGAATGATGGTATTTTTGGGGAGGGATTCAGGTGCATACAAAAAATGTAAAGGTAAAGGTACCCCCTGACCGTAAGGTCTAGTTGCGGATGACTCTGGGGTTGCGTACTCATCTCGCTCTATAGGCCGAGGCAGCCGGCATTTGTTCACAGACAGCTTCTGGGTCACGTGGCCAGCATGACTAAGCCGCTTCTGGCGAACCAGAGCAGTGCACGGAAACGCCGTTTACCTTCCCACTAGAGTGGTACCTATTTATCTACTTGTACTTTGGCGTGCTTTCGAACTGCTAGGTGGGCAGGAGCTGGGATCGAAGAACAGGAGCTCATCCCGTCGCAGGGATTCGAACCGCTGACCTTCCGATTGGCAAGCCCTAGGCTCAGTGGTTTATGTAGGTTTGCACAAAGTGAGTTTAAGTGCTCTGTTACCCTGCCACAAAGACCTTTTCGCTGTTAGAAAAATGATAGGGCAATGGGATTAATGGGAAGAAGCAGGACTACAGCCCAAACAAATCAAAATGAATTAAGGGACAACGTTGTTTGTCGTAGAACCCGCCACTCCGCAAACAAATAGAGAGGAATGCTCAATAAAGACCAGACATTGTGTAAGTTTTGTGCAAGCAAATCAGGATAAATGCTCAAAAAACAGGTCTTCTGGGGGAACCCTGAGAGGAGAGGGAATGGCCTATTCCTAGAAAAGCTGCTTGACGTTTTTTCACAGCACAGAGATCAATATTATTGCCTGCCAATGACCAAACATCAGGTTTCTGTTAAAGGCACAGCTATAGTTGAAAAGCTGGCAGTCCTAGCTTGTGGGGGTTGAATGAGAAATGGGGAGTCCAGAAACTTAAACTGGAGAACTATCCAAAGCTCACCATGGCGCTAATGCCCTCTGTGGATATGCCATTTGTTGACAATCTGGCAGACTCTGTTTGGCAGACTCTTGCAGCATTTCAGTCCACTGTTTTTGCAGCAGAATTGCTTAGGCAGGGTTTGTTGAAAAAGAGATGCAAAATTCTGAACAGCAAGGAAATGTTTCCATGTAATTTTTGATGCTGGCGACCTCATTACCAAAACTTCAGATTTCTGAATTTCTGTGGCAGCCCCCCTCACACCAACCAGTGCCAAAATGTTACTATTTCACACGCCCAAGAAGATGAGAAGCTATTTTAGGTCTTGGCACGTTATTCCACTATAAGAATTTCACTAAAACTGTAGGACACCAAAAGGTGCTTCGGAGGTGAGGGAAGCTAACTGAATTAAATGGTTTCAAGAAATGTCGAATGAGTTTGGCCCAGCTGGTTGAAATTCAATTTAGCACTCAACATCGACCCAAATCTGAAAAAGTTGCAAGGACCTGGAGGCAGGGGGAGGTTAGAATTGAATTCAGCATTAACAGGAAGCGTGTGCAGCAATCGCCAGAAGATACGATTAGAATTGTAGGAAGGCTCCATACAAAGTTAATTGCCTTTCAGGAGGTGACCAGTGTTACTGAAAAACTAAGGAAAAGCATACATAAATGCTGTAATTCAGAACCAGGTCAAAGATAAGCAAAAGTGACTTAGGATATGAAGACTCTGGAATATAAGAAGCTGCATTTATTCATTACTGAGTATTCTTTATTGTGCGTGGGTGCTCCTCTACTTCTCCTGATTTTATTTTGTTTGGAGAGAATGGCTGTGGTCGACAGAATGAAGAGAATCTGTTCCCATGGCTCAAATGATTTGTTTAATAAATATATGTAGGACGGCAGGGGGGGGCGGGAATTGGCTGGTTCAGAGAGGGCTGGCAAGGGAAGCGACTTTGTCCGTGAGGAAGACAGAGCTCCGCAGGAACTAAACGTTTCTCTCTTGGACCAAAATAAATAAATAAATAAAGCAAAAGCCATCATTCCCCACCCTCCTTTCCCACCAGCCAATCATTTCCTCACTCCTGCACTTTTATGCAGCCTGGCAAAGGGCTGGAGGGACGATGTCTTTCCCATGCTGCAGAAATAGCCAAGGAACCATGTGAGCCTGATCAACAGAGGAGGGAAAGAACCAATGGCAGGAGGGACTCGGGCTCCACACCCACCACCCACCCCTGTAGTGGGAAGGGGCCGGCACCCGGCTGTCTCTCTGCATTGCATGCTTTTAAAAAATGGCTGGCAAGACAACCAGATACACTTGGCGGGTGGTATCTGCCTCTCTGGCATTATGAACTAGACCGTACTCAAAAAATGCAGCCTGGGCTGTTTTAAATCCAGTGTCTGGATTTTCCTGGAATCTGGCTTTTGTTGTCTAAATCGACTTCTTTGCCTACATGAAACAGAAGATTCCCTCCTGCTAAAGTTGAAAGAGTTAAACATACCTCTAAATTGACCCATGGGTGGAAGAGATGCAGACTGGAAGTTAGAGAAGAAGGGGAAAAGGCAGAAAGAGAAAGAGAGTGAGTTAAGGGCATCTGAAGGACTAGACCAGACAGTCACTATTCTACCTGGTAGAGATCTGAAGAGAGAGATATATAAAAAGGAGACACCTGCCCAGAAACTGAAAGCTGGTTTCAGACTAAGTAAGTTGAACTTAGTTCACATTGAAATCAATGGGACTGATGTTAAACCATGACTGACTTGACCCACTTCTTTCAATGGGACCTACATTCAACTAATTTAACCAGGATCCACCACGGAGTAATTTGTTGTTGTTTTTTAAAGATATTTATTAAAGTTTTAACAAACAGAACAAAAAATAGTCATAACAAAAAGAAAAACATACAAAAAAGAATTACAAAAAATACAACAATAAAACACTCAAACACATGACAACACAAAAGAAAAAAAATTAAAAACCAAATCAATTTTCACATTTTCCAAAATTCTCATAAGCTTGTTTCTTTGACCTTCTCACACCTCCCTCTTTTGTATTCCCAATCACATCATTAGTTCAGCAAATCCTTACCCCCCCCTTTTTTATAACATTTAACTCGATTTTTCAACAAATTTACATCTTTATACCTTAACCAATTATCCAACCATTTTTACATACTCTTACTGATCTTATTACTAAGTCCACTTAGGTCCAGTCCAACATCATTTTAACATTCATTAATTTTACAGTATTTCTGTAAGTAGTCTTTAAATTTCTTCCAATCTTCTTCCACCATCTCTTCTCCCTGGTCACGGATTCTGCCAGTCATTTCCGCCAACTCCATATAGTCCATCACTTTCATCTGCCATTCTTCCAGAGTGGGTAGATCTTGTGTCGTAATTTGGACAGCCTAATAGGTTACCAAGGGTCATACCACAACAAGAACCCTATTCGCTTTTCCAGTGCCAAACCTTTATCTCTCTTGTCTCAATTATCACAACCCCAAATATTCTCTTCCTGCCCTTGTTGGTTTCTCTATTGCTGGGTGTGTGAAATTGTTTAATAATAATAATAATAATAATAATAAATACCCCACCCACCTGACTGGGTTTTCCCAGCCACTCTGGGTGGCTCCCAAGAGAATATTAATATTAATAATAATAATAATAAAGTGACAAAACATCAAACATTAAAAACTTCCCTAAACAGGGCTGCCTTCAGATGTCTTCTAAAAGTCAGATAGTTGTTTATTCCCTTGACATCTGATGGGAGGGCATTCCACAGGGTGGGTGCCACTGCCGAGAAGGCCCACTGCCTGGTTCCCTGTAACTTGGCTTCTTGCAGTGAGGGAACCACCAGAAGGCCCTTGGCACTGGACTTCAGTGTCTGGGCAGAACAATGGGGGTGGAGATGCTCCTTCAGGTATACTGGGCCAAGGCTGTTTAGGTCTGTACAGGTACCTGTATAAGGCTGTTTAGGTTGGTACAGGTATGTACCAACACTTTGAACTGTGCTCGGACTGTGCTGGTCCCATATGGGCCAATAGAAAGAGCCAAGGAGGCCACTTACATACAGGGTCCCATAGAAAGAAGGGGGTCAGACTGGGCCCGGACCAAAGGCCGGGCAGAACAGCTCCATCTTGCAGGCCCTGCGGAAAGATGTCAAATCCCGCAGGGCCCTGGTCTCTTGTGACAGAGCGTTCCACCAGACTGGGGCCAGGGCTGAAAAGGCTCTGGCCCTGGTCGATGCAAATACATATGTAATAAAGGTAAAGGGACCCCTGGCCATTAGGTCCAGTCGTGACCGACTCTGGGGTTGCGGCGTTCATCTTGCTTTACTGGCCGAGGGAGCTGGCATACAGCTTCTGGGTCATGTGGCCAGCATGACTAAGTCGCTTCTGGTGAACCAGAGCAGCTCACAAAAACGCTGTTTACCTTCCCGCCGGAGCGGTACCTATTTATCTACTTGCACTTTGATGTGCTTTTGAACTGCTAGGTTGGTAGGAGCAGGGACCGAGCAACGGGAGGTCACCCCGTCGTGGGGATTCAAACCGCCGACCTTCTGATCGGCAAGTCCTAGGCTCTGTGGTTTAACCCACAGCGCCACCCATGTCCCTATACATATATAATACATTGGACTAATTAAAACAGGTCAATGTGCCTGTCTGCCTAGCTATCTGCTATGTGTTCTGCTCTCCTTTTAAGGAACTTAAGACAGGACAGTTTCCATTTTATCTTCACAACAACCTTGCGAAGTAGATTAGGGCGAGCACTGATGTCTTGACAAGGCCACCCAGTCAGCTGCAGGACATGTATCTCTTATTGTGGCTGGGTCTATAAACACACACATTCCTTGAGCAAGTGAGCTAAGCAGAATCAATCATTTCCCAACTAGTTTATATGAAAATCTAGCTAACGCAATGTGTATCGTATTACTCCAGGATGCTTGCTCTGTCCTGGCTCTGTGACTCTCTGGATATTTCTGAGAGTTTTCTTCCAGCTGCAGATAATTGTAATCAGGTTGAGAAGTGTTTTGTGCCATGGCCTAAATATGTTCAGTCCAATGTTAGCTGGCTTTGAGCCTCAAATCCTCGGCGAAGTACGTAGCCTTAATGTGCTAAACATTATTAGATCTCCAACTTAACTCTCCCACTGACACCAGTGATATTTCAAAGTGCTTAACTAAGGTTGGATCACAGAATTGTAGAGATCAAAGGGGTCCCTCAAGGGCCATCTAGTCCAACCCCTTGCAAAAGCAGGTGCCCATAGAGAAGTCAGCAAAGGCAGTATGGCAAAGGCAACCAGTTTATTATGGTCATAGACCAGCAATTTAAAAATGGCCAAAAATATAATAGTTATAAGAACAAGATACAATAGTTATCAGAGCAAGCCAGGATAAAAGCAGGGAGACAAAAGAGTCGCTAACCAATTAGAATTTTAGCTGTTACTAAAACAATTCAATTGCATGCCCAAGAAAAATATGCTGCAGCTTTTTTGGGGGGGGGTCAAACTGTGTGTTTTCTCTATGTCACTTGTCTTCTCAGGAGTGTAGAGTTTGGTGACTGGACAAATAGAAGCAATAGAGCATGTGCTTCTCCAGTGCTTATACTATACATAGAGACCAGGCATCCCCAAACTTGGCCCCTCCAGCTGTTTTGGGACTACAACTCCCATCATCCCTAGCTAACAGGACCAGTGGTCAGGGATGATGGGAATTGTAGTCCCCAAACAGCTGGAGGGCCAAGTTTGGGGATGCCTGATAGAGACATTTGTATTAGCCTCACCTCCCCACTACTCCATAAGTACCCAGGGTGCACAGGACAATTTTATACCTCCCTGCTGCTGTCAGATACCAATCCTGCTACAACATACAGTGTTGCCAGATTCTGCACAGCAGCATTCAAAATTCGTCAGATGATGACGACCTGTGCCACAAACTAGATTTAATGAGCACTCACATCAGGGTGCTCTCTAAACTGATAGTTGTAGTCTTTTATATACTAACCTTTTATGCTATCCATTTAATGTTCCTAACCCTTCTTTTAGATTCTTATAGTCTTTTAGACATACCTTCTGTTTTAATACTTTTTAGCCTTTTACAGATTCTAAATGATTGTACCCCACCGTACTTATGCTGGTCTATGACCGTAATAAAGATTTGATCGATTGGTGAAGAAACTCTCCCTGCAGTTAGGAAAGTTGCAAAGTCCTGGGACTAAGGTTACCAGTGCATTTTGGCTATAGTGAAAATTCTGGAGCAAGTTTGGAGGCCTCTGTTCGGGGGGGGGGGGACTTACAAGGAAGAATGCAAGAGAAGTTCAGGAAGGTTTGTGATATTCCTTGGGCGGGGCAGGGGGGCAGGGAGGGCTCTGCATGTTCCAAATTTTGAAACAGGAGAACATGAGAAAATAAGATGAGCCTGCTGGATCAGACCAATGGGCCAACTAGCCTAGCATCCTGCTTTCGCAGGGGCTGACTAGATGCAACAGCACTCTGCCCACTTATGATTCCCAGAAACCAAGAGGCAACCTTTGCAAACTCTGGAACATCTTACCAATGAATTTTGGGTACAATACCTCAGGAAACTCTCCTGTGAAAGCCAATTGAAATAAATCTACTTTCATGTGGGACATGTGCAGGAGAAATTATTGATGGATATTGCCCTTTATCTTTAAGGTGCATTTTCCCAGACCATATGGAACACACATTTGACGCTTTTTCCTTTTAAATGCCCAACACCTGTATATTTTCCCAGTGTATATTACCATGTGTGCATAACTGCGGTTTTTTTTAGAAGTTTAAATGCAATGCACTATATCCAAAGTTAGTTCTACCTAAATGCAAGTTTTCTGTCCGAGGTTGTAGTATGGCTGACTGCTGATAACAAAGCAAGCAAGCATTTTAAAAAGTCATTTAAGTCTAAGATAAGTGGGCAGATTTCAAGATGCACATTTACAGTATTCTGAGCTCCATAATTTGATTGAAGTACTAGAACAGAAAAGAGATCTCCTGTCCCTTTCTTAACAAAAACCGTGTTCTAGAAAATTCATCTCCATTTTTCTTCATTTCAGCAGAGGGTGGGGTTTTCTTGGGGGGGGGGCTCATTTTCGTATTGGTTAGCAATTGGGACTGCATTAGAAATCCTTGCTCCTAACTTCTGTCATGTGCAGTGTGAGTCCGATCGATGCAGGTATTGCATCTGCCCCGCCCCACCTTTGCGGGACTAAGGCTGCAACCTTGCGCAAAACTCCCCCAGTTCCCCTGGCCTGAACTCAGTAGGATTCCACTTCGGCATGCACAGGTATTGAGGAAAGTATGGTAGTTTTGGGGAGGAGATACCAGGTGGGAAACCGAACCAGTCCGTCTGGTCCCGCTCATGAATCTCCCCCCTCAGGTCTGATTTAGCAAGGATTTTCCTATTTCCACATCGCGACTTCGGGGACGGGGAGACACCTGAGCATCTTAATTCAATTCCCCACTGGTTTCCTTCCGCGCCTTTGCAGCCCCTCGTCCTTTAAGTTTGGGGCTTGCAAGGCATTCCTCCGCCCACTGCCTTCTCGGCTGCGAGCAACTCCAGCTGCGCCAAAAGGAAGCGAGCCTTGCAGAACTGTTTGAGCGGAGCCTTCCTTGCGCGCCTTGCGCAGCCAAGGGGTCGGGCCCCTCCTCCCCTCCTCGGACCAATAGGTGCCGAGCTTCATTTGCATATTTCTATAAAGCGCCGGCTTGGGCGGGGTGGGGGGCAAGCGCGAGTATCTTGCCTTCGTGCCATTCCGAGGGCGCCCTCCGAAATCTCCCCGCCTTCGCACGGCACAAGTTGAGGGGAAACTTTCCCGCACGGACGCCGCCCGCCACCTTGCGCCCGCGGAGCTTCGACCGGTCTCCGGAGCGATGGACAGGCGCGCGCTGCTGGCAGCCCTGTGCCTCGTCGCTCTCGCCTCCCAGCCCGGCGCCCCCGGCAGCAGCAACGCCGCCGCCGCCGCCGCCAGCACCACCACCTCGGTCCCAAGTAAGTGCAGACCCGCTCGCAGCCCAGAGAGCGAGGCGGCCACGCGACCAGCGAGCGCTCTGCGAAGCGAACCTGGCTGCCGTTGGCGGGAGAGAAGGAGAGTTGCGCGGCGCCCGCGCTGGCTTTGGGGTGGCGGGAGGACGAGCAGTAGTAGCAGGTAGACAGACGCGTCGAGCGGGCGGAGTGGAAGGGAACCCGCGGAGGCGGCTGAGGGGCGGAGAGGGCGGGAGGAGGACAAGCGGACGTCTGGAGCGCGAGGATAAGGCGCTGGTCAGTCAGAAGCGGGCGCCAATTTTCGCGGTGGGTCTGGAAGGGCGCCTGACAGGGCGAGCTCACTCCGAAGTAATGCGCGCCGGCGTCAGGGGACTTGGCTCCCAAGTTTGAGCGCCTGGGCGCCTCCGGCATCCCGGGACGGTGCCAAGTGTCAAGCGGGGAGGGGGGTGTTCGGAGTAGTTCATACCTGAGGATGGTAGGGAAAGGTATGCGCGGAAGCGCGGAGGACCCTGTAAGGGCTTGTGGCGCAGTCCGCGTTTCCGCAAGCAATCCAGCCACGCGTCCGGCGCGCGCGGGATGAGGCTACTTCAGTTTTTGCCCGGGGCTGTGGAAGAAGCAGGTGTGTCGTTTGGTGGCGAACCTGCCCCGACCGCTAGGGCTTCTCGGTGGTGAGGCGCCCTTAAGAGAAGGGCCTGCCGGTTGCACCATTGCGCGGCAGTTTTGTGCGTATTGGCGGGGAAATGTGAGGCGCCGCGGGAAGAAGGGTGAAAGGAATGGGAGTGGCGGCGGCTGCGGTGGGTTAAGATACATAAAGAAGTTTGGGAACGCTTGAAGGGGTTACGATGCCGCAGCTCGACGCCCTGCGGAACTTGAGCCGAAAAGGAAAGGCGCGCTGAGGCGAAGGGTGTGTGGGGCTCGGCGTGCGCGTCGGGGAGGCGCAGGTTCCGTGGCTCGGGGCGCGCACGCTGCGAGGCTCGAGCTTCCTTCCCGCCGCTGGGCTGCTTTTGCGCGCTTCCTTGTTGCTGCCCGCCGCCCTTCCTCGTGTCAGCGCCGCCGCCGCCGCCGCCGCGTCAGGAGTGGGCAGGGCGGCTCTCCCGGAGGAGTGTGCTGGGCGGGGAAGGGGCCCGCCGGCTGACGGCTGCTGCTGGTGACCGCTAGTAACTCCTCCGCTCGCGAGCCCAGGAATGCCTGGAACGTGGGCCAAGGTCACCCTGGTTCAAGGGCTGCTGGGAGCCGGTGCAGGCAGGGAAGGAGGGAGGGAGGGATCGTGCGGAGGGAGAGCGGCCGCCGCCTCGGCTCCAGCTTCCGTGCCGGGGAAAGCCTGGCTGGGATGCTCCCTGGAGGATGAAAGCGCCACTCAAGGGAGGGAGCGGGGAGGAAGTGCCTGTGGAAAGTTGTGTAGTAACCAGAGAGAGAAAGGAAGGGAAAAGCGCTGTTTCGCGGGTGTTTTGGTCTTCACAAGGTGCGTTGGAAGTCAGTCGTCTAGTCCTCATGCACGCGCATTTATGTTCTTGTGCCCATTGGAGGCCAATATAGCCACACACACCCCAATCTCCAGATGCAACCCTTAGAGAGCTGGGAAGAAAGCTGAAAGGATGGAAGAGAGATTGGCCGTACACTAGTTTTGCAGTTCAAGGGAGATAGGTGGACAGTGGCTAAAATTCTCCCTTCCACGCCTCACACAACTCACACAAGACTTGGCAAAGTGTTAGCAAAGGGCTTAGCTAATCACACTGTGCACACTGCATGTTTTCTATCTGCAAGATGTAGCCCTTGTTTTCTGATATATATGCTCCTAGGAAAGTACTTGCGCTGACTACCACCACCCCATTGAGCTCCTTGGGGACGTTATTATTATTATTATTATTATTATTATTATTATTATTATTGCTTTTAAAAAGTGTTAGTAGGAGTTGCTAGAGTTGGTGAAAGTCCAGAGTTGCTTGTCCAGAAAAAGCACATATTCATTGCTTTTTAGAAGCATGACTGTAGGCAACAGGTTACCATCTGGTAAGTTAATGTTCAGCATTCAGGCCTAGTCACCCTGTGACCACATTCCAATTTTCATATGTTGCATTATTCCAGTCTTATGGCTGCATGTGCAAAATGGCAGGACTCATATGCTTTTAACAGATTTGTGATGGGTAGAAACAGCAAGTTCTGCCTTCCCTAGTTTCACATATTCTGAAGACAAGGTTCATTTTACAGTTTGCTTGCTTGCTTGCTTGCTTGCTTAACAGGTTGTAGTGAAGGAGGAGATCCTTTAACCATGATCCTGGGTTCACACAACACACAAAACCAAACCTTGGCTTAGTTGCTGTGCCATACTGACATAATAAGCCTGGAAAAGGAACAAAACAGAGGGAAATTCTCTGGGAGGCAGCGTGTTTGCATGGTAATGGCAAACCAAATTCTGACTTACCATGGCATGTGAAGTGGGCAATAATTTGAGCATGTGGGTTCTTTCAGAGTTTCTGTCTCATGCTGCTCTGTGAATAACACTAGCATGCATGTCCTGCTCAGGCTTCTTTATATTGGGGGGGGGGGGGGGAGACCATTCACATTTATTTTGCATGTGTAAGGTGGCAGTTCCATTCCAGAAGTTACTACAATGGATTCAAACACAGTGCAAGCATACCTGTGCTTTACCACTGCCAGCTGGGAGGCCAGCATAATAGACCAGCATTGTAGATGTAGAGGACATTGCGGGCAGCAGACATTTGGCCATGCCTCTGTTTATGAAGTCCGTTCTTAAACCAAAACTGTTCTTAAACCAAGGCTCGCTTTCCCTAATGAGGCCTTCCGCTGCTGGTGCCCTTCCACAGTTTAGATTCTGTTCTTAGACCGAGGTAAAATTCTCAAACCGGGACACTGTTTCCGGTTTTGTGGAGATTGTAAACCAAATCGTTCTTAAACTGGACTGTTCTTAAACTGAGGTACCACTGTACTGTTAAGTCCTGTGTACTTCACCAGCAAAAGTTTAGGCCACCAGTCTAAACTGGGCAGAACAGGACCACACATCATCAGCTTGAAACGTTCTGTGCTATGCTCTGAAAGCATACATAGCTAAAATGCAGAAAATGAAAAGAATGACAAGGAGAACTCTTTAGTCAAGTAGGAAAACCCCCAAATATTTTCTTAATCCCCCTTGCAAAATACCTCGCTTGCAACCAAGTTAAACACCCATTTCTCACAGATTAGGCTTGGCCTCTAGTTCACCATCGGGTGTCAGTCGGTGGGCTTTTGTTCCTAATCAGTGAAGCTGTTTACAACATACCACTCGCCAGCCATTGATCACAGCATCTTTTTTGTGTCCTTCCTAGCGTGTTGGATCATAAAGTCAGGAAGTTAATTTAATAATGTAGCTTATTTAATACATATTTTCCCTATTTCCATAATAGGGAAAATAAGAACTACTTGAAAGGAACTTGGCAAAGCTTCATTTTATTGTGAATTGTAGAATTATAGAAAGTTTGTGACCAATAACTTAAAATAACATTGATGTCAGTTAACAGCTGAATTGCCAGCTTCTTATCTGTAGCAGTTGTTTCCGGAATACAGTTTGTGTAAATGCTGATACAGTAGTTGCAAATTTTGAGTATTGTTGTTCATGTAAATTGCAACAGTTTTGTGCACAAAGTTCAATAAATGCTCTCCTTCTGTGCTCAGCTGATATGAATGGTGGTTGCAGTGTTTTATAGAGTATACTCTTTCCCTGGTTTTAAACTAGCAGCCTTCTTTTCATTTTTAGTGGCTAATGAAGCTTCTCTCCTGGGATTAATAACAGCGTCAGGTGGAGAGTGTGGGGCTCACTGGAAAACATTAACTCCCACCCTGATTGGAGATTTTGATTGGGCCTCCAGATGGTTGGCATCACAAATTGCAGCAATAAAATAACAATTCTAATGCAAGTGATGTGTTAGTGTTGCATCCTGCTTTTGATGGTTGACCCTGCTTTTGATGAGTACTAGCGTTCCTACCATAAGTAATTGTACTGTACTTCAGAGGTAGGAAAAACATTCCCACTAACCTTTACTTGCTTGGCGAATTCTGTGATTCTAGGGCAGAGCTTTCCAAACTTTTCATGTGGGTGACACACTTTTTAGACATGCATCATTTCGCAGCACAGTACTGTAATTCAGTTTTACTAGAAAACCAGAGGTTAAACTAACCCCTTTCCACCAGCCCCGGGAGGAGCGCGGAGAGCGTTCACACAACACCCCTGCACACTGCAGCTGACACACTAACGTGTCGCAACTCAGTTTCTAAAGCTCTGTTCTAGGGTGTATAGACTGTTAGTTGGTCTAGACAGTTCATATTTATTTGAGCTCTTCAAAGGTGCTGTAGAAATCTTAATAACAGTCATATACTGCATAAAGGCAGTTACAGATTAATGTGTATGCTATGTATACTTAGCTGGCAGGCAGCAATTCAAATGAAATAAGCTTGGCTTTTCATGCCAAGATGTCTTGCTAGGTATAAACTGGTAAAAGTTTTGTGTTTATGATATGCACTTACTGGAGTCGTAGAGTAGCTAAATATAGAAATGCAAAGGTGTAAATAGAATACAGACAGGGTGTTCTTCTTTGTGTTCTTGTTTGGAACAAGAACCTTTCATGACCAGAAGTCTATTACGGGGGTTTCCTGTATGCATTCTGTATAGTTGAAGGCTCTTTTTATTCCATCCAGAAGTCTGTCGATTCATCACTTAATGGAGCAGCAAAGAGTTTGTTTTAACTTAGCTTAAATCCTACTCAACTATGAATTTCCTTTTCTTAGCGGGTAAAATGAATATTTATTTAGCAATCTGTGATAAACCTAAAGATGTACTTAGGAACTGGCAATAGGTTGAGGAGACAACGCATTTGTTTTGCAAGGCTACTGTGAGTAGTACTTGAGACTGAGAACAATGAGGTGCAAAAGCTGCCATAAATTTTCATAAGCGGTAATATGAACTAGCACCAGTCAGCTTAAAAAAACCCACAACCCTATACCATTAAACAGCATAAACCTGGGAATGCCTGCCTGAACCAAAATTCTTCACCTAGGACTGAAGGAATAAAATGTATTTCTCTTGAAAGGGAGCTCCCTGAAGATGGCAGTGAGTCCTAGCAGGTTGAAAGGCATTATGTAAAATAAACAAATGGGAAAAAAATTCATTCTAAAATTTATTTAGTTCTAATAAATGCACAATATGGTATGTGTGATCCCAGCCATACTAAAATATTTTCCTTCAGAGGCAGGGGAGCCAAAGAGTCACAGATTCCAAAGTCTGAGAATAATTTCCACAAAAATAAATGAGTTTAATTGCTTCCTTTACTTCCCTTCCACTACACACACCTTTTAGCCTTCCTGGCACCAATGCACAGAAGCCAGTGAGACAAAAGTCCTACTGATTTCAACCCAAGGAATATAGCGCTGGACTCATTTTGCAAATATACGCATGCTTAACTTTTAAATGGGAAAACACCCTTTGAAAATGCTGGCATTTCTTCACCTAGAGCTTAGGTTTGGGTATTAAACATATATCTGTTAGAGGGACCATTAACCTGCTTGGATATGGTGGGCTGAATCACCCTGAGACCTCCAGGTGTAGGGTGGTATATTAATAATAATAACAACAACAACAATAATAATAAATAAATAAATTCCAGCTCAACATTCGTGATTTCAGTGGGAAAACCTGTCAGTTCAATATTTTTGTGCATATACATCCTAGGATACATTTAATAGAATGGTAGTTTTTGTAAGGGTCACAGAAAATAAAATCTCAGCCTAATCCAAGTCTCTGTTGTACTTGTACACATATATTAGACGCTGTGGTTTCGTCATTTCCTTTGCTAGTTCTGAACAGCACTCCACAAATACGTTCCCAGAACATTGTGAAACTCTTATGTGAAACAACGAACTGAATACACAGTTAGATAAACAAGGCAGCTGTAGTACCAACATTTGCTATGTTATGAAAAGGTGAATAAATATTTGTTAGGTAGAAGCAGATCAAGAGCTGCCTATTCAGCAAAGAACTGAGATTAGACCATGCTTAATGTTAAAATTAAGCAACCTTCACTGCAAAATATATTGTCTGCCCCTTTTGTTAAAGAGCAAGATGGAAGCTGCTAGTGAAGTCTAAATGTCTTGATTCAAGTAAAGTAAAATATTTGATGGTAGGGTTTATAGATAGCCAGGCACACAAGCCAGGAAAGCTTTTATAAACTGTGTTTTGTGAACTGTGCTGTGCACACACACACACATGCAGACAGGTTACTAATGTTTGTGAATCAACTTACAAGGCTAAGCTAAGAAAAAAACCATTGGTAATGTGATAAAGTTTTAAATTATAATGGTATGTGTTTTCTTTGTGCGGCAAATGATTTACATGCTGATGCATTCTATTGTAGCTAGGGATCAGAAACAGGGTGGTCCATCTGCCTCTTTAGCTGCTAATACAGTTGCTAAAGCAATGATAGCTGTGGGCATTGGTCTTGCCAGCATCCTAGGATGGGCAGGGGACAGTGGTCCACCACCCTCCATACCATCCTCAAAGAAGACCCTTCAAGAGAACTATGGCCACACAGGCTGTGTGTGCAATGCAGAACGTTCACATTATTTGCTGGCATTCCTTTTCTTTTAAGTCATTTTAATGTTTTCATGTTTTGTTCTCACATTAGGGAGCACTACCGACAAAAAGTGGGACTTCAGCAGCATTGAGAGCAAATTTTCTTTAAGGACACCTGGGAAACCTGATGAAGACACCTGCCTCATAGTTCCTGGCCAGGAAACCAGTGTATCGCAGTGCAGCTTCAATCATACCAGTAAAACCTTTGTGGTTATACATGGATGGACGGTAAGAGGGGTTGCACTTCTCCTGGTGCTTCACAGTTGCTTTCTGATTCAGAGCCGTTTGAATAGAGTCTATTAGCGAATTTTCTGTATCATTCTCATATGCTATACCACTTGAAATAGTTGTCACATTTCTGGGTGGCGGATAGCCTTCTGAGCTCCATTTAGTGTTAAAAAGTCTTTAGACTTGTTCTTAGAAATACATATTGTGTGTTTATAAGTAATTTGCAGCAAATACAATATTAAGCTTAAAAAATAACTGTAGCAAAATAAGAGCAGCAGTTCAATGAGAAAGCAAGGGCCAGTCTAGTGTAGGGTTTTCCAAGCTTGCTTCTCCAGCTGTTTTTGGGACTACAACTCCCATCATCCCTAGCTAGCAAGACCAGTGGTAAGGGATGATGGGAATTGTAGTCCCCAAACAGCTGGAGACCCAAGGTTGGGAAACACTGGTCTAGTCCACCATTCTGTTTCCACCATTGGCCAGCCAGATACTTCTGGAAGCCAAGAAGCTGTCAAGGGTGAGCTGTAGGCAGCTGTCAGAGGTGGTTCAAGAGCCAGAGAGTCAGGGCTAAGGGGCAAAGTCAGGCACAGAAGAAACACACCACTGTTGAAAGACCTTACTATTCAGGTGGTGTCCCAGCCCAAACAGGGAAGGCTTTCTGATTCAGGGGGACCCAATAAGGCAGGGCCACCCAGAGCTTGAGAATACTTCATTGCTGGGAAGATGTTCTAAGCTGCATCACTTGTCAGGGCCCCATATGGAACTGAAGGTTCCTAGTCCCAGCCCTGGTCCTTAAACAAGCAGGGCATTAAGACCAGGGCATTGTTCTTGTTTGACTCCAGCACCTGGTATTCAAGGCATATATTGCCTCTGTGCATGAAGTTTCCATTTAGCTTTCATGGTGAATAGTAGACTTAGCCTTCGTAAATGTGTCCAGTTCTGTTTAGGTAGATTTTCATGTTCTGCCTCTATTCCATTGCCTCCGAATGACAGTTGCTGGGAATTGCAGGTGGGCAGACCTTGTGCTCAGGTCTCACTTGTAGGCTTTGCACAGGCAGTGAGAGAACAGGTTGGCAATTGTCAGAACAGGATGCTGGACTAGACGAGCAGAGTGTTATATTCTTATTTAAAGCCATCTAGGCTACAACTGATCACCATATCTTGTGACAGGGAATTTTGTGTGTGTTCACTATACCAATAATAGGTCTACATTGGAAAATTGTGTGTTCTGCGTGGAGTCCCCAGTCTAGTTGTGCATCTGCATTCTATGATTTTGATGGTTCAGGGAGTGGCTGTTTATATATATACACAGCTATATATGGGATGTGGGTGGCGCTGTGGGTTAAACCACAGAGCCTAGGACTTGCTGATCAGAAGGTCGGTGGTTCGAATCCCCGTGACGGGGTTTGCTCCTGTTGCTCAGTCCCTGCTCCTGCCAACCTGGCAGTTCGAAAGCACGTCAAAGTGCAAGTAGATAAATAGGTACCACTCCGGCGGGAAGGTAAACGGCGTTTCCGTGCGCTGCTCTGGTTCGCCAGAAGTGGCTTAGTCATGCTGGCCACATGACCTGGAAGCTTCCTTGGTTGGGGGCTCCCTGTGACAGCTTGAGACAGAATAATGTGGTTTCTATTCCTGTCTTGCAGGTGATTGGCATGTACGAGAGCTGGGTCCCTAAGCTGGTAAAGGCTCTGTATCAAAGGGAACCCCATTCAAACGTTATTGTCGTCGATTGGCTGTCTCGATCCAGCTTACATTACCCAGATTCTGCTGCCTACACAAAGGAGGTGGGAGAAGATGTTGCCAAGTTTGTTGACTGGCTGGAGGTAAGCAGTTGCATTCCATTTTAGTGCATAATACATTCAAGGAAGGTTAAAGGTGTAGAATATGTACTACAAACGCTATATATTAAAGCATAGCTATGCAGTCAGTGAAATCTAACGATGCATCTCTTGTTGAAGTGTGCCACATGGGGCTGCAGGTGGGGCAATTACATGTTTAAATATTCTCCCAATGGAGGTAACGTTCTGCATATAGACTGGGCAGAAGGCCAGACTGGAGAACCTTCTTTTCTCCCTATTGGATTTCTGTCCAGGGATTTTTTAATATGGAAGAACATCTGAGAATCTGAGCTGCAGCCTGAAGCGGTGCACTTTGGCAAGGATCACACCTCTTTGTCCTTTTTTTCCTTTCCTTTGTCCTTAGTCTCCTGGATATATGAATAGTAGCCATGCTCCAGTGCAGTGTCCCCCAGCCTTGGGTCTCCAGCTGTTTTTGGACTACAACTCCCATCATCCCTGACCACTGGTCTTGCTAGCTAGGGATGATGGGAGTTGTACCCTGCTCTAGCGCAAGATGAGTGGGTTTCTGGTAGGCTTCCTGCTGTAGTATTTTTGGTCTACATTCTTGTATAGATAACCTTCTGGGAGCAGCATTCCTGTGCTGGGAAGCACCGGAAGTAAAAGTGGGCATAGCAGTCATTGTGAACTTTACCTTTGTCCTGTAGGTTGGTATCTACACACACACTCTCACACTGTTCTCCAGCCTCCATCCAAGCAGGCAAGAGGCATATTCAGAGTTCAAGGACATTCCAGGCAGGCAAAAGCACTCAATGAAGGTGCAAAGCAGTGCTGGGCATGACTTGGGAGTGTGCGTGTAGTCTGGGAGCAGCCCAAGTGCCAGGCTGGCCCCTGTCACAAATCAGTTCATCGGCTGTTCAGTGTCAAGCAAGATAAAAACTATAGATTTAGAGCTTAATCTTTTTAATATGATTTTTTCATAGGAGCAATTCAGTTACTCACTGAACAAAGTCCATTTGCTGGGATACAGCCTTGGTGCCCATGTTGCTGGCATTGCTGGGAGTCTGACCACTAACAAGATTAACAGAATTACTGGTAAGCAAATATTGATGCCATTGAGTTAAAAAAGGAAAGGTTGAATGCCGTGGTTCCTTCCATGTTACAAAATGAATTATCCTCAGAACAAAACCAGGAAAGGGTCATTAAAATGTTACATAAGGGCTTTACAACCTTTCTGAAATGGGAAGTAGTGCTAATAGTTATAGGATTCTGTTTCTAGCATCATCATCATCATCATTTTCATTTATTATTTATAGCCTGCTCATCTGGCTAGGTTTCCCCAGTCATTCTGGGCGGCTCCCAACAGATTAAAAACAGAATAAAACATCAAATATTAAAAACTTTCCTAACAGGGCTGCTTTCAGATGTCTTCTAAAAGTCAGATAGTTGTTTATTTCCTTGACATCTGATGGGAGGGCGTTCCACAGGGCAGGCGCAGGTGCAGTTGAGAGCTATTTATATCTCTAGGAATTTTGCCATTGAACTGAATGAGAAATGGGGAAGAATTCAATGTTACACCAAGCTGTTGGTACAAGTATTTCTACTTTCCTGACAAAACAAATCTCCCCTGTCCTCCCACTCGGGTTCTTCCAATCCTCTAGAGTGAATTTGCGGGAAGAGAGGGGGCAGAGGCCCGTTGTGCTAGCGGGAGACCTAGCACTGACTTCTGCTAGAACGCAAGGTTAGGTGAATCCAGCCTATGGAACTCTACCACTAATATTCATTCTTTTAGACCAGAGTTTTCCAAATTCTGTGTTGCGACACGTTAGTGTGCTGGCTTCAGTGTGTAGGTGTGTCATGTGAACGCTCCCTGCACTCCTCCTGCAGCTGCAAAGGGGTTAGTTTAATTTCTGGTTTGCTAGTAAAACTGAATTACTGTATCACGAAATGATGTATGTCTTTAAAAAAGGGTATCACCAACATGAAAAGTTTGGGAAGCTCTGTTTTAGACAATGTGCCGTACAAAAGCATCGCACTTACAGGGATTTCTAACAGTTTTCTTCCCTCCTAAGGTTTAGATCCTGCTGGCCCTAACTTTGAATATGCTGAGGCATCCGTACGCCTTTCCCCAGATGACGCTGTCTTTGTAGACGTCTTGCACACTTTCACAAGGGGGTCCCCAGATCGCAGCATTGGAATACAGAAACCTGTTGGGCATGTTGATATCTACCCTAATGGAGGTATCTTCCAACCTGGTTGCAACGTCGCGCAAGCCCTGCTCCTGATTGCAGAAGGAGGACTTCAAGGTGAGTCTTCAAGTCTGGTTGTTAATAAAGGCATAAATATGACCGAAAGCTAGTGGTTAATTGTGTTCGTATGTGCTACTGAACATTAAATTATTCTGAAAAATTGCTTCACTTTTTTCAGATCCTTTGCAGAAACATCCATTAATTTTATACTTGTTTGAATTCACGCTTATTCCAAGTTTAGCTAGATTTTTTTTTTGTTAGTTTCCCAATCACATTATCAATTCTCAACTGGGGAATTCAAGAGATGCAATGGATTAATGGTTAAGACAACACTCAATATTCTCCAGAGGTGTTATGCATTAGAGAGCTGCTTATTTTTATGTTGGATGGCTAGGTCCAGCATATCCACTGCAAATGGGGACTTGACCCACAATATTTTACATGTAAAATACAATCAACAGTGTCATAGAATGCATCATTCTTAAATGTGTCAGAAACACTTGTTTTTAATTTATGATAGCTTAATCAACTATAGCCTTCAAGGTAATAGTATTTAACCTATATCATATATATGTTAGAATTAATCTTCTTGCTCGTCCCTATTACAGTGGTTATTTCTTCTTATCTATAGTGAAAATCCTTACTTTGGAACGAGCAGAAAAATCACATTTCTTCAATGGCATTTTCAGAAGTGCCAAAATCATCTCCACACTGTAACACTTTGTCAGACCTCACTGTAACACTTTGTCTAAAAGTTTTTGCTCATCTGCATTGACTTCATTTGACTTGACTTTGGTTAGACCAGAATGACATTATCATGCAGCCGACTCTGATTGGTTACAGATCTTTTCAACATTATGGGATGCAGAGCGGGATCTACTATGAAACTATTGAAGCTTAAAAGCTTCAGGTCCCCTAATCCCGGAGGGCCCCCCCACCCAGAAGCTACTTTAGTCTACTTAAGGTAGACATGGTTTGAGTCATACAACTCAAATTGATTTCATTTTTTGTTGTGTGTATTTCAACAATCCCACAGTTTGAGGGTCAGTAGCACAGATGTTTTAAAGGTGGTTGTGAAGAACCCCATGGAAGAAGATAACAGTTGGTTACCCAGACCTTGTTACTGGTTACAAACTGGCTCCCATAACAGTTCAAGCTTCAAGGCCCCCAGAATGGAATCTACACTGATTGGATGCACTGTGTGTTGTCTTCTTCCTTATTGGAGGGAGATGACTGATGTGACTAAAGTGAGGGTGGGAGGGGTAGCACTGAGAAAGCAGCAGCCAGGAGAAACTTTTTTTTGGGGGGGGGGGAATCTGCGTCATTGAAACTTGCTGATTTTGGCTTCCTCAAAGTCAAAACCGGAGGCCATTTACTGCGCCTGCATATATTATATATGTTGTTTAACAAAGGGCACGCATCTGTAAGCTGTGCATCCGTAACATAATGGCTTCCTTTTCCTTAGACGCAGATCAGCTGCTGAAATGCTCCCATGAACGCTCCATTCACCTCTTCATCGATTCCCTCTTGTATGAGGAGAAACCAATCATGGCCTATCGCTGCAACTCAAAAGAAGCGTTTGACAAAGGGCTCTGCTTGAGCTGCAGAAAGAACCGCTGCAACAACTTGGGCTACAAAGCCAACAGAGTAAGAAGCAAGAGGGGAACCAAGATGTATCTGAAGACTCGAAGTCAAATGCCTTACAAAGGTAAAAGTGGTGACTTTCTCTATTCTAATCTCTGAGGGTTTTTTGTGTGTGAATATAAATAATTTAAAGAGAATGATGGAAAACCCTGGTAGTTCTCTTGCATAAAGGTAAAGGTAAAGGTACCCCTGCCCGTACGGGCCAGTCTTGACAGACTCTAGGGTTGTGCGCTCATCTCACTCTATAGGCCGGGAGTCAGCGCTGTCCGCAGACACTTCCAGGTCACGTGGCCAGCGTGACAAGCTGCATCTGGCGAGCCAGCGCAGCACACGGAACACCGTTTACCTTCCCGCTGGTAAGCGGTCCCTATTAATCTACTTGCACCCGGGGGTGCTTTCAAACTGCTAGGTTGGCAGGCGCTGGGACCGAACGACGGGAGTGCACCCCGCCGCTGGGATTCGAACCGCCGACCATGCAATCGGCAAGTCCTAGGCGCTGAGGTTTTACCCACAGCGCCACCTGCGTTCTCTTGCATAGGTACTACTTATTCAAAGGAGCTAGTGCAGGAACCTTCCACATGAATCATGCCTCTCTTTCCTTGAGTAAGGAGAGAAGCAGGATGCGGCCGTACCAGCTGTTTTGACTGGATCTGATATTGTTAATTTTGCTGGTGGCCCACCTCTGAACTGAGTTGGGTCTCTCCTTGATAACAGTTGGAATCCATCTAGCCTACCTCAGATACTGGCACAGACTAAATGCCTCTGAGGGCCTTATTCCTACTAAGCTCTTCTGGTTAGAGCAACTGAAAACAAGCGGCTGGGTGCAAAAGTGTCGCAATAAGTTTAGGGCTCACAATCTCTAAATGGAGAAATATTTGGCCCTGAGTTCACAAGACCTTAGAAATTGGATCTTTGACTAGAATGCCAATCAAGATAGAGCATCCATTATAGCTGCTCGTTACTCTTCCTGGTACCCCCAAATTGAGATCAACCATTCAAGACCTTGAGACACTGACTTTCCCGCGACTGAGTGGGGCATTAGTTGAACTAAGGTTCCAACAGATGCCCTCAGCATACTTAGAGGGGAGATGCCTGGCAATTCCCAATATGGAACGCAAATGCATTTATGGATGCAATCAGGTTGAGGATATCATGTGCTACCTGCTAATTTGCCCCCACTGTATACAATATAGGGCCAATCCCCCTAGGAAGTGGCAGTCAAACTCTGATAAAGATCTACAGATGACACACCAGAGCAAATTTGCTCTGGCAGCTAAGAAGCCCTGTTCCAGACATGTTAATGTGCTCTAATTTTAAAATTTTATGCTGTAAACTTTTTATGCTGTAGACTTTTATAGGGCATGTCATGCAATTTCAGAAGAAAGCTTTGCCTTGCCCTCAGCTGTACATTATAAAGGCCTTTGGCTATGTACAATAAATTGATTGACATTGTTAATTCATTCCATTATTGTCGAGAATCCAGTCACAATGCAAAAAACAGCATTGTTTGCAGATATGAGATAATCAGATAAAATTCTATGATTGGGTATAAATTGATTTATTTGTTAAATTTATGCCCCACCTTTCCATCACATGATACAGAAGGTGATAATCAATGGATTTTATGATCTTTTGTTAACTGATAGTGAATAAATCTTACAAAACTGACTTTGTGACTTGGATGCAGAAGTATTGATATGCTTGAATAAAAGTAGTGGCTTCTAACTCAAGATAACTTAAAAACAATTGAATTTAGGTTTTTCATCTGTTGCTTTTGTCTCTCTTTTTGTTGCTTAGTCTATCATTACCAAGTCAAGATCCATTTTTTCGCAAAGGTGAATACAACCAAGAAAGACCAGCAATTCCGTCTCTCTTTCTATGGCACGAAGGATGAAAGTGAGAATATTGCAATTTCACTGTGAGTATTGACAAACAACAGCATTTCTTTTGGGTAGTAGAAAAATGTTAAATGTATGGACATACAGACAGACACACACACAGAGTTATGCAGAGACTCTGTAATCAATCAGTCATGCAGAGGCTTGCTTCTTAGTCTGCATCTTGTAGTCTGACTGAGTCCAAAACACATGCCTCAAAACACTTCCGCATACAAAGGCAGCCATCCAGTTTGAGAAATAGTTAAGGAGCTAAGCAGCTATGCAAGGCAGAGAGTAAAATCACTTTGCCTCTTTCTGTATTATGGGACTCAATTGACCAGGTATGGCAAAAGCTTCAAATTGCTTAGGAGTTGTGTTGTGTAAATGATAAAGCTATGAGTAGAAGTCTTATGTGTTATTCTTTGTGTATGCAGATCTCCACTCATTCACTTTAAAATAAAATAAAATTAAGAGTTCAGTAGGCGCTGTATTTTTATGCCCTTATGTCTCGTGACTTAATCACATAGATAACTGAATTTTTATTGCTGAGTTCCTCTAATCGTATCTTTGTGTACAAAGATTACAGTCACGAGGCAGTTAGTGGCACCTAAGTCCACCACAGATTTAAAATTAAATCTGAACTTCCTTCTCCCATGTGAGACGTAGTCTAATAATGCTAACGAACAATGTGTTCTGTCTCTACTTCTTGCTCTCGTTTTGAGTTGTCTCAGCTTGGTATGTTGCAAGCCACTGTCCTACTTTCTCTCTATGTGGGGCTCTCTATGCACTCTATGTGGGGCTACCTTTGAAGGTGACCCGGAAACTACAACTAATCCAGAATGCGGCAGCTAGACTGGGAGTGGCTGGGAGTGGCTGCCGAGACCATATAACACCGGTCTTGAAAGACCTACACTGGCTCCCAGTACATTTCCAAGCACAATTCAAAGTGTTGGTGCTGACCTTTAAAGCCCTAAATGGCCTCGGTCCAGTATACCTGAAGAAGCGTCTCCACCTCCATCGTTCTGCCCGGACACCGAGGTCCAGCGCCGAGGGCCTTCTGGCGGTTCCCTCGCTGTGAGAAGCCAAGTTACAGGGAACCAGGCAGAGGGCCTTCTCGGTAGTGGCACCCGCCCTGTGGAACGCCCTCCCACCAGATGTCAAAGAGAAAAATAACTACCAAACTTTTAGAAGACATCTGAATGCAGCCCTATTTAGGGAAGCTTTTAATGTTTAATAGGTTATTGTATTTTAGTGTTTTGTTGGAAGCCGCCCAGAGTGGCTGGGGAAACCCAGCCAGATGGGCAGGGTATAAATCATAAATTATTATTATTCTCTCTAGTGTGCCTGCGTGGTTGCTACAATAAGGATTGACATAGTGGGTAGAATTGATTATTTAGTGGCACATCTTTGCTCCTATATGTGTTTGATACAATGTGTGATATGTCCTATGAGCCCAATGAGCACCTTAGTCTTTTCCATGTTTCCTCATTTAAGAAACAACTGCATTCTCAGATAACTAATTCTTATGTTTCAAAGACATATTGCCTAAGCATAGATTTTCTTTTTTAACAGGCCCGAGATCTCCACAAACAAAACCCATTCGTTCCTGATATACACAGAGGTTGACATTGGGGACTTGCTCATTGTCAAAATCCAGTGGGAGAAAGGCTCATTTCTCGACTGGGCCGATTGGTGGGGTACTCCTGAGTTTGGCATCCAAAAAGTCAGAGTCAAGGCTGGAGAAACCCAGAAAAAGTAAGAGAATGGATTGTCCCTTATGACTCTCTCTCTCTCTCTCTCTCTCTCTCTCTCTCTCTCTCTCTGTGTGTGTGTGTGTGTGTGTGTGTATGTATCATTTACCTTGCAGCGCATTTTGCTTTCATCTAGGACTAGTTGCCACCTATCCATTCTCTATGAAAGTGGTATGCTGAATTTTTCTGTGGATGGGAAACCCAGATGTGTTCAGGCAGGGCTGGTGAACCTGTGGCCCTCTAGCATGGCCCATGGTCAAGGAACATGGGATTTATAGTCCAGCAATATCGGAGTTCCACGGGTCCACCAGGCTTGAGTTAAAACATCTCTACTAGCAGAGTTGAGAGAGACCTTGGCACCATGAGGTGCACCATGCGAGTGAAAGGCAGTTCTGCTCATGCAAGGGAGACTGACTCCCCTCACCACCACCAGCCTGCCACACCATATCCCATATTGTTTGAGGGTCCTCTGACTCTTGTGATAAGCTGCTTTAGGGATGCTGGAGGATGGAGAGGAACAGCCCATTCAGTGAGCGGAATACTTGGCGCTCTCTGGACACTTTAGACCATGGGTAGGCAAACTAAGGCCAGGGGGCTGGATCTGGCCCAATTGCCTTCTAAATCCCGCCCGCGGACCATCCGGTAATCAGCATGTTTTTACATGAGTAGAATGTGTGCTTTTATTTAAAATGCATCTTTGGGTTATTTGTGGGGCATAGGAATTCGTTCATTTCTTTCCCCAAAATATAGCCCTACCCCCCTCCAAGGTCTGAGGGACAGTAGACCGGCCCCCTGCTGAAAAAGTTTGCTGACCCCTGCTTTAGAGTGTCTCCTAGTCAGAGTACACAATACTGAGATCGATTAGCCAATGGACTGTCTTGATATAAGGTAGTTCCATATATTCAAACTCTCAGAGAGAGCATAGAGGTGGGCGTCCTGTCCTCTAGAGTGCAAGGAATCATCAGTACATTGTGCAGCAAGCAAGGAGGAAATGCTGTGGCATGGTCCTGTAAAAGTTTTACCATATAGGTTTGCTGACAGTGCCAATAGGATAATCGGCAAGCAACATTCCCCCCCCCCAGTGTTTTTCTAATTTAGTCTTCTGCTGAAGATAAGACTTCAGTGGGAGTATACAATTGTAATACTCTGCTCTGCACTATACAATGGAAGCTTGCAGTATTAAATGTTTTACAAAATATGGTCCAGGACGATATTTTTAATGTCACAAAATCTTTGTAGTTTGTAAGCAGAACTTGCGTCTCTGGAATAATTGAAAGTGCCATATGTATAATTTCATCATAGATTAACATGTTACTTTATTTCTTCTATCTCAATTATAAAATGCCACTATTCAGAAGACTTTTCCAATGTAAGAAACAGATTAAATAACAAGAGAATAAGACGTTGCATTTAGGATGGTGTATTAATAGCTGTTTCGGGAGAGAGCTATGGTAATATTCTGTGTACTCTGCAGGTTGGTGTTCTGCTCTCGCGATGGATTCTCTTACCTCAAAAAAGGAGGTGGAGCTGTGGAATTCGTGAGATGCCTTGGAAAAAACTCCATTGATCACGATTCATGGTAAGAACTTTGCAGCTGCATCACTGAGAACTCGGTCATGAGTGATGGGTTGCCACCACCTTTCTCACAATGGGTGGGGCAGGGCAGTGGCGGGTTTGGAACTGCACAGGAAAAGTGGCAGACATGATCCAGCAACTTCTGCCGGTGCGCCCTGACAGCCCTTACGTCATCACTGCCCTGCCCCATCTCAGTCTGATTCAGGCAAGCTGCAGCAGAGGCATTGTTAGTTAGCAAGGTTAGTATATTGAGTGCTTCAGCTCCACCCCACCACACAGGTCACTGTAGAATCCAACCCATGCCTGCTCTTCCTAAACGGTGATTAAGAGCCAAGATCCATTATAAGCAAAATCAGGCGATGCACTCTTGCTAGACTGTGCCTCAGTGACAGGGGGCCAGTTAGGGCCAGAGGGTGCCACCTTGAGAGCGATTGGGTCGGTGTGTGAGCATCGTGCCTCCCTCCCTAAGCTGGGCAGAATCTTTATGGGGTTTGGGAAGGAGGTTCCAGGCCTCTGACAGTGTGCTGGAGCCCTGCTGCCTCTTTCCCAAAGCTACCTGGCTTTGGGAAGGTGGAAGGAGGGCTTTTGGACCCATTGGAGCAGCGTGCTCCTCTCCCTAAACCAGGCAGAAGCTTCCTGGGCTTTGGGAAGGAGGTGCCAGAAGAACATTTAAGGGGCTAGCCTAGACCCCCTAGTCCACTGACCACACATACTGCAGGGTTCTCCTCATTCTGTACGTAACCTGCTAGGGCATTGTAGAGAAAGTCAAACATAACGCTTCTCTCTGATTGTGTGCAGGCGTCCTCCATGGGATATAATTCAAACACACGCTCTGCATTCTGAGGGGGAGAAAAAAAAGCACAAACCACCAAATACTTGTGGGAATGTTCAGGGATGCAGGAGAGGATATATTGTTTGATTATATCCTTTCCAACTTCTGTTAACAAGTTCTACTGTTTAGCTGAGTAACATTCCCATTTTTAAACTCGCACAGCGGATGCTTTTGCTCAAGCTCGCTAAAGCCTCTAAAATACTTTTCCTTGGTAATTCCCCATTTAGTCCCTCACAAAAAGATAGACATGACACAGTCTTCTGTAAAAGTATAAAAAGAGTTTACTCACACATTCTGTTCACATATGGATCCCAGAAGACCTAAGTTACAAAAGTAATATACACCTGGAAACTATCCCATAAAGAGACAGCTCCTTTGTCCTGTGGTCACAGAGAGAGATGGATGACCAGTCCTGCTCTTTGGTTACCTTTGCAGGTGAAGGTCACACCTAACTCTAGTCACATGCAGAGGAAGTCTGTCCCAGCCTAGGAGAAACAGGAAGTTCTGACTGGCTGGTCCAGACATCCCCTTTCATGCCCACTCTAGGGATGTTGTACTTGACTGCTCTTGTGTTCCACATCCCACAATACTGAACCCTGGTGGGCTCATGCCGACAAGCTATTTTAACTGCCCCCTCTTCTGCCTTCTGTCAGCAGTTCCCACCCCCATCCCCAAGTTCAATTCTGCTGTGCCCATGGATCTCATGTTCCTCTTTCTTTGCCACCCCATTGTTTTCTTTTTTAGAGACCAGGTCAAGTCACAAAATAAATATCGGCGCTTGAGTTCCTCGAAGGATAGCAAGTGGGTGAAGAAGTTCCATTCAGGGAAAGAGCCAATATGTTGGCTGTTCGGGAGCTGAACCCATTGAAATATTTATCAGTCTTCTGCAATGCTGTCTACTTTCTTCGTTGCTCTAAGAGACTCTCGCCCAACCCAGGCGCTAGACTGGTTGCACCAGAATGCGGTTGGGGTTGCCCAGTTGAACGCATACCCAACTGAAATGAATGCAGTGCAATAGACAACATTTTCAACGAGGATTCAAATCTTCACTGTATTCCCGATCCAGCAAATGAGATGCATGCAGAAGCCTGCTTAAAATATGGGGATGCCCTTATCTGGGTCAGAGCATTTTTGCGCACATTAGCCAACTGTTCTTTTTTAAAAGAAGCCTCTCACATTGCATTGAGAGCAAACTACCATAATTGTCACACCACCTTGTTACAGTTTCTCACTTTTTTATAATGTACTGTGTGTAAAAAAAACCAAAACTATTTATTGAAAGGCTAGATATTTCAACTGATGAGTTTGTATTTTTATAGGTTTTTTTAATGATCACTTGGACATTATACTGGACAATTTTCATTCAGGTCATTCATTCAGTGTTGCATCGTTTGACTGAAAGGCAATAATTTCACTTGAAGGGGGAGGGCAATAGATAGAGTTCTCACTTAACATATTCCTGTTATATACATTTCTCCTCCAACCCTGAGCATGACTGAAAGACTGCAGGGTGAAGTCTCTGCAGTTGGTCAGCACTTATGTACACTTAGGTATTACTTATTAAACACTTACTTTTTAAATAGGACAATAAATTTTCCAGAGAAGAAGCTAGCATTTTTTAAAATGTCCTATCTTCATTTTTTAAAACAAGAATGCAGTGCATCTGTATAAAAACATATGCACTCTCTGGCACTGTACCAAGCAATTAGTAAAAAGGAGTAACAGTGTGTTAAAAGATTGCAGGAACACTATTTCCGTTATCATTTTCAATTTGACAACTCCTAGTCTTGAGCAATTGTTACAGCTGCAATCATTGTTCCTAGGACTAGGATAAAGGACAAACACCTCTTTGTTGCTGGTATTCTTAAATTTGGGGATGGAACCTCTTTTGTTGCTCAGCAATATGAAGGACAGCAGAAGCTTGAATAACAGTGTTTGTCTGAAATCTAGGTTTTAACAAAAAGCAGTATTGCACACTTTTAGAATATGCACACTTTCATATTATGCACAAGTGTTACACCCTTTGAATCAAAGTCATGGACAGATGGACAAGCTATAAAACAAAGGGGCCCTAAGAAGTATTTACTAGAATGCTCAAAATACTTTAGCAATCATTTCAGTTTTGTAGCCGATAACTCAGTTAAAACAAAAAGCTGTTTTATGAGGATACCGGAAAAAGCATACCTGAAAATATATATGTACTGACCTTCTATCTCTTGTTCGAGGGGCTATCTGACATTTAATATTCATTGAGCAAAAACATGTCACAAATAAATTGTTACCAAAATCCTGTGTGTGGCGACAAAACTGTGGTCCAGTACGCACATACCCCAGTCTAACACAACAGAAACTGCATCCTTCAAGAACATTCTTTTTAAAAAAGAATTTATAATAGTTTAGCTGGCTCAAAAATGATTTCTATGCCCTGATGAACTATGGTGTAGGCAGGATGATTTTGAGTTTGACAACTAAGTATTGAAGGAGATCTATAAAGATGAGGCAGTGTTTCTTCTTGACGAAAGTTCATACTTCCATTTTCAAATTCCTGAAAAGTGAGGGTTCAGTATCTATAAATGTATTATGAATTGCACATTTCAAGGCAAAATGAAATATAAATATCAACAGCATTTGATCACCAAATGGTGAAGTATTTTATATGTGAGAAAATACTAGGCTTTAAATGTTCTTATTTATTATCTGTAAAATACCTGTATGTATATGTGCCAAAAGGTTAGTTTGTATATATTGCTGAAGTTATCACGGCTATATGCATAATAAAAAAAGTGCCAATTTTTCTAAATGAGAAATTATCAATCAGTTATATGAAAAATGCTGCAATGAAAAACCTTTCTCCCCTCTCCATTTTGTACTACACTGAAATATGAAAGCTTATTAAAAGGTAATTTAGAATGAAATCACTGGCATGACTTTCTTTGGAACAGGTGGGGAACTAGAACAGATCATACTTGCAAAAAGAAATTTAGCAATGCACTGGAATATATGTGTGAAATTAACACTTCCATCCCGTCTGCAAGCAACACCCTGTCTCCATAAACATGCCCTCTAAATAGGACGGGCAGTCCATTCATATAACTAAAATCCCTGCAAAATATTAAGAAAATGAAAACTTGGTGTGATACATTAGGACAGTCCATGGGGGAAAATCCATCCTTTGTTGCTTCAAGGTATTTCAAATCAATTGTTCATAAGGTGCAAATTGTCCTAGGATCCCTACCAGAAGCTATCTCAATTATGTAGAACCTTTGTGTGTTTCCTTAAATCACTTGGCACAAAGGACATATCTTACATGCTGTTAACAGTTTCACATTACAGTGGTACCTTGGGTTAAGTACTTAAATCGTTCCAGAGGTCCGTTCTTAACCTGAAACTGTTCTTTACCTGAAGCATCACTTTAGCTAATGGGGCCTCCTGCTGCCACCGCGCCACCAGAGCACGATTTCTGTTCTCATCCTGAAGCAAAGTTCTTAACCCGAGGTAATATTTCTGGGTTAGCGGAGTCTGTAACCTGAAGCGTATGTAACCCGAGGTACCACTGTAAATTGTAAACTGTAAACTGTTGTGGCATCCCTCAATATCATCATCATCATCATCATCATCACCACAATTTATTATTTATACCCTGCCCATCTGGCTGGGCTTCCCCAGCCACTCTGGGCAGCTTCCAACAAAATATTAAAAATACAATAAAACATTAAACATTAAAAATGTCCCTAAACAGGACTGCCTTCAAATGTCTTCTAAAAGTCAGATAGTTATTTCCTTGACATTTTATGGGAGGGTGTTTCACAGGGCAGGTGCCACTACCAAGAAGGCCCTCTGCCTGGTTCCTGTAACCTCATGTCTCACAGTGAGGGAACCGCTAGAAGGCCCTCAGAGCTGGACCTCAGTGTCTGAGCTGAACAATGGGGTGGAGATGCTCCTTCAGGTCTACTCGACCGAGGTCATTTAGGGCTTTAAAGGTCAGCACCAACACTTTGAATTGTGCTCGGAAATGTACTGGGAGCCAACGTAGGTCCTTCAGGACCAGTGTTATGTGTTAGGTCATTTTAATTTGGCAAGGGTGCAGAAAAAGAGGTCCCTGTCTCACTCCTCTCCACAGAACTACAGTTACTTTTTAGGTCGTGAGGCAAGTTGAGGTTGACAGCATTGGGCAGCAGAATCCACAGGGTTTAGCAGATCTGGCCTCTGAGGAATGCATCACTCACTGCCACAGTGTCCGTGACAGCTGCGGCTCACTTCTTGGAAGTCAGATCTGCCATCTGTTCAGCAGCCCCTTCATCCACAACATCTCACAGCCCTAGTGAAGGAATGCCATTTAGTGGTTCGCCTCGTGTGCCAGAATGCGTTGGGGCTGGCCTTGTTTTAGTTGCTTCCAGTGTGGAAGTGTGTGCTAAATATTGCAAACGGATATCGCAAATGGGTTGTTGGCAGCTGGCTGGTGTCTTGTTTTAAACAAACTTGCTGCAGTTTCCATGGAAGGGATCGATCGCTTAAACTGGGAAGAACGAGGGCTGACATTCTGATGCCAGTGATTATGTGAAAAACGTAAGTGCGCGAGGAGCATCCATCACACAACAAACAACCATCTGGAACCCCCACCCACAGGGAGTGGAAACTGTTGTGAAACCAGTTTATTCTGTATGGTAGATATACCCCCTTTTAAACCCTCAATGTTTTTCACATGGCTGGAAATACTGTATTTTTCGCTCCATAAGGTGCACCTGGCCATAGGGCACACCTAGTTTTCAGAGGGGGAAATCAAGGGGGAAAATATTATTTCTCCCCCAGCTCAGGGAAAAGCAGACAGGGTGTGCGCAGCCTGTCCGCTTCTCCAAGAGCTTCTTGGGGCTGCCAGGGGAAGCCCGGTTTCCTTTCCCCCCCAGCCCCAAAGAGCAGCTCAGGGAGCAGACCTTCTCCCAGACCTTCTCCCGCAAAAGCCCACATTTCAGGGAGAAGCGGACAGACTGCCCACAGCCTGTCCGCTACTCTTTGGGGCTTGGGGGGGGACCCGATTCCCCCACCTCCTGCAAAAGCCCACAGGAGCCACACACCCTTCAAGGAGCGCACGGCTCCTGCGGGCTTTTCTACAAGAAGGGAGAAGGGACTGAAGCGGCCAGTCAGTCCCTCCTCCCTCCTGGGGAAAAGCCCGCAAGAGCCGCAGGGGCTTTCCTTGCCTGCCTCCCCCCTGCATTCGCTCCATAAGATGCACACACATTTCCCCTTACATTTTAGTAAAGAAAAATGCGTCTTATGGAGCGAAAAATACAGTAAGTTCAAAACAGTAGCGAGGAGCACAGGAGTCTGTAAATTGGGCTGGTGGTGTTTTGTTTTGTTTCCACTTATATTCAAAAGCTTTATGTATTGCCTTTCTCCATCATTGATTCTATGATGGCTCTGACTGAGAGCACCCAAATGCAGAGGCCATAAAAGTCTTATCGGTTTTATAAATTTAAGACAAATGAGCCAAAAAGCAGCTCTTTTAATGCTGATGGTCCATTTTTAGTTTTCTAGCTCCCTGATTTTCAGGACCTCTTTTTGTGAGCTGTTGTTATCAGGATATATAACCTGTTGCTTGGCTAAATAGTTATGCAATTTTATTTAGAAATAAAATTGTGAGATAACCTGTTGTGAATGGGAGATATAAGAAGGATGTATATGGTCGAAGCTTTCACTATAAACCCATGTAGCTTCAGTGGCAAGGAATGTTTATTCTCAGCTTCAGCTGATTCATTAGCCACAATAATTTCTGAACCAGGATAGCTTGGTATAAGTAACCTATGCTCTAATATGTCCAGACATCGGACTGTCCGTGAAGATTGTCTGGAAGCTTAAGCTAATCTTTGAAATCACTGCAGTCAGTCCCTGTGTGCCATCCACAAGGCTCAATTCAAGGCTCTATACCCAAGTATAGAGCTGCTGACATCTCTTTAAAAAAAAGACAGGGTCTTTTTTCAAAATGAAAGTTGGTATATACTGCAAATAAGAGAAGGCAATGATTTCTTTAAAGCCAAAAAAGCTCTCAAAGCTACTGACAAAGATCAGTAGTAAGACAGCCCCTGATCTCAGGCTTGCAATCTAAAAATCCTTCTCCAGAATCTCCTGAAATTAAATCTCCCAAGGGGTCAGTAGAGGCCGCCCAACAACCTTCAAGGAATAACCAGTTCCCACTAAGGGTAGAAGTACTGTGGACTTGCACAGGACTGTTAGAAAGCACAACTCAGCTTGCTTTTGTTACTTGGCTAAACAACTGAAGTAAAAATTAACCTGTGCAAGCTCAGAAACACTGATCTCATTACTCCGTGGTGCGTGAATGTTTAGTTAATCATAGCGCTCCACAGTCTGAATTGGTGCTGCCTCCTCAAATAAACTAATATTTTACCAATAGCTTCCCTTCTACATTCTTCACTCGTTCTCACCATTCATATAAAAATGCCCTGCATATGCTCAGAGGGATTTTTCCATGGCCAGGGAATATGTTTTTGAGACTGAAAAACCCTCTTGAGAAATTTAATTAGTTGTACTGAAACTCTTCTAGCTCCACTTTAAATTACTCTCTCCCCCGAAGTAGGAACCTCTTTGGGAACTTAGAAGTGTGAAGATGGTGAGGGGGAACAGCTGAGGAATTTTGCTGGTCTTATCAAAACTTGTTTGGCTTGCTTTGAAATTCCCCAGATGTTTTGCACAATCAAGAGGTCCCAAGTGTGCCTCAAATCTGGCTTTAGGCAATGCTTGAGGCCAAGCTAGAGGTATTCTAGAAGCCAAGGGGATTATACGGTGGTGAGCACTGCTGAGATAATATATGTGGTATGTTCTAAAGTATGATATGGATGACATATATTGCTATTTCTAGTAGTAATAGTACTAGCAACATGGTGGTAGTGGTTACAGGAGGAACCTGTTGACAAAATAGCCATCCCGTGTGAGTGAAAGCTGAATTGCAGAGTCAAGACAGTAGACGCAGATCTTTGTCCTCCTCATATGAACCTCACAACAGCCCTGTGAGGTGGTTGGACCTGAGAGATGGTGGCTGACACAAGGTCATTCCAACAAGTTTTAGGGCTGAGCGGGGATTTGGACAGGCCTCTCCACTCCTGGTCTGTCACAGAAGACAAGGGGGGACCTTTTCCAGAAGGAGGGACTCATACCATCCTTGGCAGCCTTCCAGGAGCCACATGCAAGTTAGGTTTATGTTCAGCTTGCTTTGAGGGTACCCTTTTCTGTGGGCTTGGGATACTGGGCTCCGAGGCCAGAGAGACGGATATCTGTGATGTTTTGGGTACTGGCTACCTGCCAGTCAGGTGATTGACGTATTTTGCTTTGCTGTATGAAGAAGCTAGTAGTATCCGTGCTGCTGTCGTCGGATACATAAATAATCATCTCTGCTCCTTTGGTATCTCCGCACCTAAAATTCCTAACAAAAAGGCCTCTGGATACTATTGGCCCAGAAATAGAAAGAAGATAAAGTCCCAACCAGAGATGAATGGCTGATGAAGATGATGGACTACGCCAAAATGGTGAAATCGACTGGGAAAATCAGAAACCAGGAAGAGAAGAACTTTAAGAAGGAATGGGGAAAATTGACAATGTACTTAAGAGAACACTGTAAACAACTAAAAACTTTGGCAGGATTTGAATAACGTTTGTAATGTACTGAAAACTAAGGTAAAATTGGATTATGTAAGAAAAATAGAGAAAATATGTGAAGCAGTGGAGAAAGATTGAAAATGGTAACCATGGAAGGGTGGAGGGGAGTGAAAGGATGCAGGGAATCCTAAATGATGGTGATGATTGTTTGAATTTAAATTTGCAATGTAAAATTCAATTAAAAAGACTTATAAAAGAAAAGAAGAAGAAGCTATGCCCTTTTGCTTGCATGTGGACAAGCCATCTCCTTGCTGCAATGCCTGTGTGCTGCAGAGTTTGTCCTGCGTCTGTAAGGGCAAGGGGAACTAGCAGGCTGCTGCACTGTAAGTCCATGCCTTTCTTTAATAAAACATTAGAACTGATCGCTCTGATGTTTCAAAATTCTTCCTTGGAGCTCTTGCGTATCACAAACTCCCAAGAGCCCTGCTCTGGCTCTGTGCCGAGCAGCGACAGAGCAACAGACATAGCATTTCCTCTGCACAATGCTTGCACACAGATACTTGCACTCCAGCCACCCAAAGTAGTTTCTGGACCAGAGCACACCAGGCACTCCTGTCTTCCACTCCCGCAGTTTAGTCAAACTCATGCTGGTAGCTTCGAGAACACTGTCCAACCATCTCGTCCTCTGTCATCCCCTTCTCCTTGTGCCCTCCATCTTTCCCCACATCAGGGTCTTTTCCAGGGAGTCTTCTCTTCTCATGAGGTGGCCAAAGTATTGGAGTCTCAGCTTCAGGATCTGTCCTTCCAGTGAGCACTCAGGGCTGATTTCCTTAAGAATGGATAGGTTTGATCTCCTTTCAGTCCATGGGACTCTCAAGAGTCTCCTCCAGCACCATAATTCAAAAGCATCAATTCTCCAGCTATCAGCCTTCTTTATGGTCCAGCTCTGCAGGGCCACCAAAAATGGATAGGTCATAGTGGAGAGTTTTGACCAGTCGTGATCCACCTGGAGCAGGAACCAGCTAGCCACTCCATTATCCCTGCCAAGAAAACTCCATGGACAAAGTTAGAGCAGATATTTCCCCCCCAAAAAACCCTCTGACAGTGACAAGAGGAGTTCCCAATGGGAAAAACTCCATCACATGTGGAAATATGTGCCTGGCAAATTACAGCCCTTCCAAAAACCAAGAAGGAAGAGATCATTCTTTTATGAATACACCAATGTTGGGCTGTTGCTGTACAATTCCACCACTATACCAGCTGAGCATCTTCTCTAATCCCTGCCAAGACTTATTTCAACAGTAGTATTCAATAATCTGGCATTCTAGCTTGCTTCCTACATTGGCTTTCCCCACCTCCTTCAGCCTGGCTTCACAGTACTTTATCTTTAAAATGGGCAGCTCCTCGATGGAGGACTGTCCTTCAAAGAGAGGTCTGTGGGACACATGTCAAGCAGGCCACATGACCACTCCAGTCCACTTTCTCACAAGCTTTCTTTCCACATTAATTGCCTGGTATGTGATACAATGATGCAGCATGGGATGACATGGTAATTCATAGGCGATGGCTGCTCATATCAAGTATTAGAGATATATTAATGAATGGGGGAGTGTATCTGAGTGTGGAGAGCACAGCTGCACTCAGATCCCGCTTGCCAGCTTCTCTTGGGCATCTGGTTTTGAAGAAATGGCCACTGTGACAACAGAATGCTTGGCAGAACAGGCCTTGGGTCTGATCCAGCAGGGCTTTGCTTAGGGTTTTAAGCATCCAACAAAAGGGGGGCAGATTGAGGCCATGGGCCTAAGCATAATGGGGCAATATCTGGTTATATGCCTACTGGGAATGAGGAAATGTTAAAAAGATGACAAAATATGGTCAGGGGACCATGCACTTATCTGGAAGCAAGACAACAATGCAAAAGGAGCAAGATATGGATAGCAGGCTGTCTGATCTGAAAGCAGAAGATTAGGAAAGTGTTTGCTGTCTGTGTCCTGAAAAGTTCAGCACATCAGCTTAGACATTTTGCTGCCCCCAGGCAGCTGCACTGCACAATCCAGAAGTAGATTTCCTTATTCAATAGGGTTATATTCCACCATGTTGTGGTGTTTTGTTTTTTTAATGAAGCCTTTCTCACCAGGCATGTAGGTCAGATATAACAATAATGTATAAAACCCATAACTTTGAATTAAAACATTAAAAATAGTTGACATAGTTAAAATGATTGGAAATTCCACAACCAAGTTTAAAAAGTCAATAATTTTTGAGTAGTTGTTTGCCAAGAAAAACTAAATTACATTAAATTCAAGTAGGTAAACGTGTTGGTCTGACGCAGTCAAAATAAATTTTAAAAATTATTTTAAAAGATAGTTAAAAAGACTTTTCTTAAAAACCTAAAAACTCCCTTAAAAGAATCAAGTATTCAAAAAAGTTATATGATCTAAGAAAGTCTTTAAAAGAATCCTTCTAAAAGAATTTGAAAATTATAAAGTAGCACCTTAGAGACCAACTGAGTTGTTTTAGGTATACGCTTTCATGTGCATGCACACTTCTTCAGATACATATAAATTATATTAATTTAGCCAGCTTTTTAGCACCCATCATTTTTGGAATTTGAAAGCTGAAAAATTCAACACTCCCTATTTATATAGTTATATACAGAGAATGCATTAAAACAGCAATCAGCCCCAGTAGAACTATGCAATTACAATATAAAATGCATGGTTGGAAAAGAAGATTTGCATCACCAAGAGCGAAGGACTAAAGAGGACACCAATTTACATTAAAAATGCATATGGTAATTTTATATGTGTAGGCACAAAGTTAGCAGTGATCACTATAATTAGAAAAGCAGTAAATCGCAATATAATCAAAAAGACACCAGGAAACTTGCATGCTTGCTCATTCTGCTGACCAGGTGGTGCTGTTGATGGCAACTTCAAAGCTCTCACCCTTCATCTTTATCTTTAAACCAGTCTCAGACTTGGACAGCTGTCAAACAGAGTACGCTTTCAAACAGGATTCGGCAGCCTGATTAAAACCATCACCAAAAACCCAGTTTTCAAAGCCTGCTTAAAGGCTTGGCAAGGAGGAGCCTGTCTAATCACACTTTGAACACAGTTCCACAAAGGTGGGGCCACCGCTAAAAAAGTCCTCTCCCTCGTCCCTGCCAGAATGTTTGCTCTCCCAGGTAGGTACACAAACAGGGCCTCAGAAGCAGAACTCAAAGTGTGGGCAGGCTACTCAAAGTCCAGTATAAAAATTAAGAACCTCAGTAATTACCGTATTTTTTGCTCTATAAGACTCACTTTTTACCTCCTAAAAAGTAAGGGGAAATGTGTGTGCGTCTTATGGAGTGAATGCAGGCTGCACAGCTATCACAGAAGCCAGAACAGCAAGAGGGATTGCTGCTTTCACTGTGCAGCGATCTCTCTTGCTGTTCTGGCTTCTGAGATTCAGAATATTTTTTTTCTTGTTTTCCTCCTCCAAAAACTAGGTGCGTCTTGTGGTCTGGTGCGTCTTATAGAGCGAAAAATACGGTATTTCTGAATTTCCATCTATGTATATAAATTAGCAAATACAAATCTGTGTCCTTCATGGTTCTACCCCTTGTATGGTCACACATTTCTTCATTTTGGGCTGTGCATACACCTTGGGTCAGCAAGTTGGGGGGGAAAGTTTTTTATTATGTATGTGTGAAATTTTGGAAAACGTAATTTTAAAAAATGGAAACAAGTCCTGAGAGATTTTGCATGAAGCAAAGTTCTCTGGTGTGCAGATGCACACACACATACACACAAAGAGCCAGAAAACAGCATGGAGAGTCAAAAAGCAGTTTGTTTGCCAGAATCAAATGGGAGGATGAAGGAAACATATTTCCTTGTCAAGCTTCGTAACATGGCAAATATTCAATTAATTTCAGACCATTTTTATTATTCTTGCTTTACAGCCATCTTCAGCCAGCTGAGGAAGAGACATCTGAAAGTGGATCAAGATAAAAAGAAAATCCAATATAAAGTTATCTTTACTCCTCTTAAAAACAGTCATGCAAGGGAATGTTATCATATGTTGGCACAATGCCTAGTGACATAGGAAGTTTGATCTTGGCTGAGGTCCCAACACAGTATCAAAGAAATGATGGAGAAGAAACTGGTTTGCTTTCTTTATCCTGCTCAGTTAGATGTCGTAGAGACGTCTCTAGAGGCCCATTTGAATATCAGTCTTAAAATGCAGCCTTCTTCATTAATTCATTTTATGGAGCTTCATGGAGAGATTTAGTAATCTGCATGATATGTCTGTCTGAACCCTACAGAAATTCTTTTCACTTCCCTCAAGGCTCGAGGCCCACAGCTGAAGATTCACACCTGGTTTTCCAAAAAGTTTGCTTTGCCACAAAATGCAATATTTTGAAAAAAAGCAAAAATACTGTTTAGGAGAGTAACTTCTTGAAACCCTGTGAGATACTGTTACATTCACCCCACTTGAGAGTCAGCATGGTATAGTGGTTTGAGTGTCAGACCAGAACGTGGGAGGCCGCGATTCAAATCCCCATTCAGCCACGAAGCTCACCTTGGGACAGTCACCACCATAGCTGTCAACTTTTCCCTTTTCTTGCGAGGAATCCTATTCGGAATAAGGGAATTTCCCTTAAAGAAAGGGAAACATTGACAGCTATGGTCACCACCTCTCTGCCTAACCTACCTCTCAGGGTTGTTTGTGGGGATCAACTGAGGAGCAGGGAGAAGCATGTACCTTACCTTGAGCATCTTGGGGGAAAAGGTGGGTTATAAATGCAGTAAGTGATAAATACGGTAAGTTTCTCGTGGTGACAGGTTTCAGGGGCTTAACCAGGATTGGTTACCTTTACATGGGAGGCTAATTATCTCACCACATTTGAACATGACTGCAATTTATGGTTTTTGCAAACACAAAAACTTTTAGTAATTACACCACAATAAAACACTTTCGTGAGGAAGGTCAAATGAATGCTTTAGAAATGAATGGGAGAGGTGTCGAAAACAAAGGAAGAAGAGATTTCTTCAGAACGACATCGAGACAACAGCGCCACAAGGCATGATGGGGATCAGGAATAACCAAGACAGACATAATATTTGGCAAGGACAAAAAGGAACAATATGGTTAAAATAAATACCACACACAGAAGAATAAAGGAGAGCTTCACTTGCAGATTCATAAATTATTAAATGTGCCAACACGAACTGAAGCTAAAAACATTGTAGCTGTTGTATAAGGGATTATTATTAAGATTGGATTGTAATTGGCTTGAGTAACGGTTTCGAAGCAGAATTAAAGGGAATTATTAAACCTTGAAATCTAGCACGCAGAGGGCCACCTAAATTATTAATTGGCTATTTGATAGATTGGTATTTGAATTGGTATTGTAATTTGGTATTGTTATAATAAGGCTTACGTTGGATTTTTGTAATTGAAAACTAATAAAAATTACTGCAAAAGAGAGAGAATGCTTTAGAGAGAATTCTACAAGTGCTTTGTTAGACTGAGCATTGACATCACTTCCTTTAGCCATCAGCATCCCCTCCATTCTCAGAGACACAACAGCAGTTTCCAATTTTTCAATAGTTTGGGTTCTCAACAAGAATCTTGCTCTGGTTCGCCAGAAGCGGCTTAGTCATGCTGGCCACATGACCCGGAAGCTGTACGCCGGCTCCCTCGGCCAATAAAGTGAGATGAGTGCCACAACCCCAGAGTCGGTCACGACTGGACCTAATGGTCAGGGGTCCCTTTACCTTTTTAACTCAACCTACCCACAGACTCTATCCCAATTCACTCCCACTCCAACCAACCTCCCAACTCCCAATAAACTCCCCCTTCGCCCCTCCCAGAGCTGGTCCCTTTGACTCCACCCCCCTGGGTTCTGATTGGGTAACCTGTTAAACTATTTCACCTCCAGCACTCTCATATGTTAACGTCACAGGCACCAACCCCCATCAGGCCCTGCCAGCATGGCCAATGGCTAGCGATGCTGTGAGCTGGAAACTGAAAGGTATCACCTTTTTAAAAGGCCTTCTCCACTCCCCCCCAGAATGTAGAATTGAGAACAAAACATGGCAAGACATTTTATGAGGAACAGGCATGGTGCCAATGCAGAGTAGTGATTAGACTGGTGAACTAGACCCAGGAGACCAGGGTTCGAATCCCCACTCAGGCATAAAGCTCTTGACCTGGGACCAGTCACAGTCTCTCAAGCCTATCAAACCTCAGAGGGTTGTTGTGGGGCTGAAAATGGGGAAGAGGAGAACCATGTATGCCACCTTGTGTATCTTGGAGGAAAGGTGAAATAGAAATGTAATAACAGATGGAAAAGTACAAGAAAATGGGGGCTATTCCTGGTGTAGAGGGAGAGTTGCAGTGCAGTCTGTGTTGGCCAGCTGTGCCTTTCCTTTCTTAAAGAAAATACATCCCATGAAAGAAAGCATTTCTTCAGTGCCCACATAACCCCCTCTTTTTCCTTGGTGACATTTACTCTACTCGTCTCTCAGTGACAGTGTCTGCCAACAGGGAACTATATTCCATATGTCTCAACTCCTGAGAGATGTGGAGGGTTAGATTGTGATTCAACAATCTGCTACGCCTTGGGAACAGTGGGTAGCAGGGCACAGATCGAAAGTTGATGTGGAGTCAAGTTTCATTTCCTAATAAACTATGCTACCCTGAGGAATAAGTAAGCAATTCCCTGACTGGTGGAAGAGCCTTGTGCCAAGAACTGAAGTTTTGAGCCCTCTCACTGTGGCATTTAAACACGAGAATATAGGGAACGGTCTTAGACCCAGCCAGCCTCTCTCTTTTTTGGTATAATTTTCGTTAAATTTTAGAATATTCATTTAAACAACCTTAAAATACCAGTGACTTCCTTTCTTCTCTCTCCATGGTTCATTTTGCATCACATAAATCCCTGCATATTTTTTATAAACTAAACCATTCAGTATTCCATTGTTACATCCACCAAAACTTATTTACACTGTTGAATTTATCTTAATGCTGCCCATGTTTTCAAATACAGTGGTACCTTGGGTTACAGACGCTTCAGGTTACAGACTCCAAACAATGTCAAGCACACTCCATCTAGAATTTGCATATTACTGGGGGTACATGGTTTTCTTCTACTTCCTAAGTTATAGCCCAGTCTGCAGACTTGCCATGTCCGTGAACACATGCTTAAGATAGGTGTGCAGACTGTTAGAAGATTACCATGGAGTGTCGGGAATTAGCTTTCATATGTCAAGATTTCATGCTGATAGACATAGCTGTCAACTTTCCCCTTTTCTTGCGAGGAATCCTATTAGGAATAAGGGAATTTCCCATAAAAAAGGGGAAATGTTGACAGCTATGCTGACAGAGAAAAACAATTGATTCTCTTTATGCTGCAAGTGCTATTGGGACTCACTCAAGATGATAACCATGCTCCTGTCCCCCCCCCTTTGGTGAAAGTGTTTTGTGAATTGAAGTTGTTTAAAAATATAATAATAATGTAAAGATTAAATTTGCATTTAACTTACAGCTGAGCCACACAACCAGCAGACTTAGGTAAGGTGATATATCTGTTGCTGGATTGTACAACTTCATAGTGCAGGGGAAGACTAAATCTGAATACTGTAGAATGCTTCCTCCTTATCAAACTCTTGGAACATACAATAGCACCAGGGGAAAAGTTAACCCCAGATTGCCTGGTTAACTGCACTAATATTTGAAGGACACTTCACTTGCTCTGGATTGTCCCCCATGTTTCCCCTCATTGTATGATTCTGTTGCCTATCACAAGACTGTGAATCCCAGCTAACTCCCCTTTACTGTTGCAGAAATGGCATTTGTTTGCACTGGATTCAGGAGAGCTAATCCCATGGTCTTTGCCTGGAGAAAGCAGTTTCGAGTTCTCCAGCAATTCCTGGCTATCTCTGTTTCAGGTCCTTATGCTAGGTTGATCTGTATCTCTGGTGCTCTTCGCAATCGGCACCTTTTAAGTTAAGCCACCCATCCAACAAAGTATCTGAAGAATTTCATCTTCCTCTGAGAAACGGTGGTGGAATTTCCCCTAACTGATGCACCAGTGCAAAAGATAATGACAAATTGTGGGATTGCTTTGTGTAAATATTGTTTCACGGTTATCTGTTTCCCTATGGTGTGGAGAGTTCCAAGCAAGAACGTGATCCAGCACTGGGCAAAGGAAGTTTGAACCCATCAATTTTAATGGACTTGAGTGTGACTAACACCATGTAACCATAACTGTCAACTTTTCCCTTTTCTTGTGAGCAATCCTATTCGGAATAAGGGAATTTCCCTTTAAAAAAAAGGAAAACGTTGACAGCTATGCATGTAACCATAGTGTTTTTATGACATCCTATTATATGTAAATCACAAGCTGAGAAAGGGGCAGCAACCTGGAAAATTCCTGCTTTTAAAGTATCATCTGTTTCCCCAAAGGAAACACGATGCAATCTCAGATTCCCCCATCCCAAAGGCAGCAATTGGCTAGGCGACAGAACTTCTTTCTCCTTTGCTGGCTGCATTTGAGGACATAGGGTATGCACAGTGATAACCTTCTCCTCCATGAAATTGTCTTACTCCTATATCAACTTCCAAATGTTTGTTGAGAATCTTTCATTGCTACTTTGCCTTATCTTCCATAATTCCATTACAACTTGGGAAGTTGGTTCTTCAGCCTTTGACATGCGTTTGGTGGGGCTTACTCCCAGGTACATGAGTATACAGTAGGTTTGAAGCCTTCATGACATTATCCAACTGAGAGGTAATTTGGCCAAAGCACATGGGTTCTTCAGTAAGATAGAACAGAACAGAAAGTAGAGGTATGACACAAGATTTGGAATCATGGCACTGGGCGACTCCATTGGCTTTGGCTAAATTTGAAAAATATGGAGTCAGCACATAAACATTGTGTTCTGAACAAAATTTAAAGGGGAAGTGGGGGCGGAGGTGATTTTTAGGAGCATGTTTCAGCAGGCTGACCAGGAAAAAAAAACACTGATGGAAGAGGAGAGGTCATGCCCAATGGGGTTTGCACAATTCTGCCCCTCTGTTTGTTTTTTAACAGCAACTGTGACTTCCGCACAGGAAGTGAGGGGAGCACAAGATGGGAGCATGTCATGAGGTCTTCATTAACAGTTCTGGCCAATTATGGTATCAAGAGGAAGATTGCATTAATTACATGAGTTGCGCCCCATGTGCATGCATGCCAGGAAGAGGTTAAGCAAGTCACCCAACCCTAAATTTCTTATCTGAAGCCAGTTTGGTGTGGCAGTTAGAAGGTCTGACTAGGACTGGGGAAAACCGCACTCAGCTAGTAAGTTCACTGTGTAACCCTACTCAAAAACAACAACAAAACCCTGAGCCTATGACTTATATATTTATATATATTATTGATTTTTAATTTCAGATAATGAAACATACCCGCAGAAGCGGCAGCAGTGGGCACTTCTGGGCCTGCATGGTGGAAAGGCATCCCCTCAGCACCAGACACTGAGCTCCCAGGCGGGCCTTGCACACAGCGAGCACAAGAAAGGCCAGCAGAGTGCCTGCCTGCCTGGCCTCCCACTTGTCTATCCATTCCCAACTGCAAGGGCTGGCGGACTGGATGACTGGGCTCTCTCACTTGCTTGCTTAGTCCGAGGCTTTCCTTTGGACCACATCAGTGAGACCAAGAGCGGGGTCTTGTCATCTGGGCAGCCCAGGACCTCCATACACCCTTCCCAGGCTTGCACCCTAGGGAGGTCACTTTGGTGCTACTAATGCAGCAGTTTGACTTCACCCCCGGAGGAACACTCCATTGTCTCTTGAGACAAACAGCGGCCAACAATGTCATTGTGGCTTGTATATGGTCATCCTGCTTGGCCCCTGTGGGGAGCAGGATTAGGTAGGCCTTTGGTCTGACCCATAGGAGCCAACTCCTAGGGCCCGAGGTCCCTTCTACCCCCACCCCTATAAAATATTTGAAGGGACCGCTCTGTCCCCAAAGTTGGTGGTGTTATGTACTGAAGTTCTCACCGTGGGCCAGCAGGGGGATACTGTAGATAGTTTTCACTCAGGTCCACATATGCAAATAAGGAATTGAAAGTGACATTCAGTGATTGGATAGTTACAGAAAGTTGTTACTGTTGCTTTGTAGTTGAGCTCTATATAAGCAGGTTGGCTGAACCCTTCAGCTCATTTCTGTTCTGGCCTGTGAATAAACAAGAGCTGTTTGAAGAATCGCTGTGTCGTCTGATATATTCACCCACAACTTGAACAGGTGGGCATTGCCATACAAATGGTGTGTGTGCATTGCATCTTGTGGTCGATTATGCAGGGTGAGGGTTACCTGCCCCCCCATATTTTATTCAAGTTGGCACCCCTGGTCTGAACCAGCAGGGCTTTTCTTAGGGCTGAGCCAAACTATGAGTTGTAGTGCTCAGTTTTGCTTTCAAAGGCGTCTTGCAATATAGCCATGGGTTATCTGTTTAAAGAAAAAGAAATAAAACCTTCCACTGGAATCTTTCTGCTTTTGCCTAAGCAGATCTTCATTTTGTTTTTTTTTTGTTTGGCTTTGCTTTTTTCCAGACATCCAGAATATGCAAGTAGCATGAAAACCACAAGCCCCATAGACTGATGGGAAAGCATGATAACTAGTTACCCCAAGCGACTCCCAAGGTAGACATAACTCTTCTTCATGCTAAAACGGCAAGGTTTTTCCTCATATCAGTAATTTTCCAAGGCAGGTTGTTCAGCAGCTCATGTCAGATAAGAAGATTATAACTCATTGCCTCTGCTCTGAGCTACTTCCAGCCTTAGTTTTTGGATTGTCTCCAATCCACCGCACAGCAAGCAAAGCTGCAAACGTCAACATGTGCTAATTAAGACTGGGATTCTTAGAAACTTTGCTATTACATATATACATACAATAATTTTATTTATATGCCACCTGTGCTTGGTTCAAAGCATGCTCAAGATGGCTTGTGTTGAAAAACACATAATTACAACATAACAAAAGCAGCGGCAAACAACAAATAAAACCGCAAAAAAATACATAACCTAAACTTCCTAACCTGCCTTCCTAAACTCAGCATTCTTCCACTTTTGCTATGTTTGTTCCTTGCCCTTTGCAATGCATATCTTTTCTAAATCTGACTTTAGAAGACTGTCTTGTACTAGGTAAGACTAGTAGTGTCTTTTCTGATGGGCAGCAGCTGTCCAGGGTCTCAAGCAGAGACCCCTACTCCCTGACCCTTTTAACTGGAGTTGCCAGGGATCAGATATTCTGCCTGTTCAGCCTTTGCTTTGCAGTCCCTTCTCCAAGCAAAACAAATGGGGATACACGTGTAAACGTGGCCAACTTAATTTACACATTTTGTTCTTCAATGCACAATGTCGACGTTTGGGGTAGTCAAGGAGACACGTCCTTCCATGGGCCTCATCCAGTAATTAATCTGAACAGCCTGTCAGCTGGTCAGTTCCTGCTCCTGTATATTACTAAGGGGGGGGAGGCATAGAAGCCACTGAGTACCTTGATCAGTGTCTCCAAATGCCTATATCTGATCTGACCTCGTCCTTTGGCACTAGAACACTCTTATTTAATCTTCTGCAGAAAATATTACTTGCTGCCATGTGGCCTTGAGCTAATAGCTGATTTCTCAACGTGTGCATGGCCTAAGAGAGTTGAACAGTGACTTACACAACATGGGTAGTTCTGCTTCTGCATTTTTCCTCCCATTTTTAAAACCAGCTGTTCATCTCCAAGTGGGAAAATGAAGCAAGAATATTTGCTCTGGGTTATGGGTGACCAGCAGCAAAAAGGCAGGAGCTGGTGGCAGTAGCATGTGTGTCAACATTCTCCTACCCTGGATGGAAAATGGGAAGATGGAAACACTCCTGCTTTGAACAGCTGCTAGGACCGGCTTGAAATGCTGGTGACCAAATTTCACAACCCTGCTCCTGGAGTTTGCAGCTGGAAGCCATTTCACTTTTTTAGTTGGAGAGAGAAACGATTTGTGTTATTCTTGAGTAGTGTGTGGGCTTCCCATGAGCATCTGATTGGCCAATGTGAGAATGGGCAGGCCCTTGGGCTGTTGCAGCCAGGCTCTTCCAATGCTCTGAGGCATGTACACTGGTAAATCGGGTTACAGACGCTTCAGGTTACAGACTCTGCTAACCCAGAAATAGTACCTTGGGTTAAGAACTTTGCTTCAGGATGAGAAGGGAAATCGTGCTGCGGCGGTGCAGCGGCAGCGGGAGGCCCCATTAGCTAAAGTGGTCTTCAGGTTAAGAACAGTTTCAGGTTAAGAACGGACCTCCAGAACAAATTAAGTTCTTAACCTGAGGTACTACTGTATAGCATTGTACTGCCTTAGGCACCCTACAGTCTCTTGGTCTCAGCCCCTCACCTACAATATGAATACTCATTTATCATCTAAGGGTCACAAGAACCAATGCAATGAAGCACTCCTAACAAGTATTGCCATCTTGTTCTTAGAGCTTCTGTGCAGTGGATCCCAGCACCAAATCTTTAGAGATAAATCAGAAACAAAACAGGGACATTGCACTGCTCTGCATTTAGAACTAATGGAGAATTAGTTGATTTGCAAAGATAGATGTTTCACATGCTCAGTTGGACGTAACATCTTCTCATTCAGGTGGCAATTCTAGAAGCGTATATGAAAAGTGACCCAACAGTACTAAACCTTCCTTTTGTAGATTAACATAACTTGGTTAACAAGACTAGACGGCAAACCATCAGCAGGGACTTGTAGTTTTATTTTTATTTTTCACAGTGCCTTGTGCAATCAGTAAGAGGAACCTCAATGTTTTATTTCTGCCTTCACAATTCATAATAGTGAAGGCCAGTACGCTCAGGACAGAGAAGAGCAAGTATTTTTACACATTATTGGTAAGCGACTTAGGGGAGAAACTACCACAACATGCGGTGATAAGTCCAGATGAATTCTTAAAGTGACAAAGTTGTGGAGGACACATTTATCCATTCCAAAATCCATAGAAGGGTGATACAACCAAAATGTTAGAAAATGGTGTGCAAGTTTATCAGTGTACACGGTAACTAGTCCAGCCCCAAGACATTGTGTTGCCTGTGGCAAAGGACAAGATGGTGGCCTCCTCGCATTCCATGTACAAAAGTCAATCAGACCGAGAGCTGAAACTTCCTCCAACGGTGGCAAAGAGACAGCAGTGCATCTGAGGGCAGCAGGCTAAGTTAGAGGATGCAGGGCAGGCAGACTGGATGGCGCACACATACTCTAACATGAGGGGCATCAACATAAGAAAACCCTGATGGATCAGACCAAAAGTCCATTTAGTCTACCATTCTGTTCTCATTGTGGCCAACCAGATACCTGTGGCAAAGGTTTCCAACCTTTTTGAGTCCACAGTTCCCTTGAACAACTACGTTCTTTCTGCGGCACCCCTGTGAGGCTCAGGAGCCCAGTTATGTCACCCCTTGCCTGCAGAGCTGGCAGCCTCTCACCCTTTTTCAAGCACCCTCCCTTGTGGAGTATTCCCTCAGCCTCCTCTCTTCTCCCCTCTCCTTGGGAGTCCTCTGGAAAGCCAGTGCTGCTGCCCCTCATCTCTGAGCCACACACCTCCTGCCCCAAAGAGAGGTGCCTCCTCACACTGCCCCACAGGGGTCTGGGAAGAAGAGGCCCCCAGACTTAGTGCCCCAGTGGAGACTGGCCCAAAGTGAACATGAGGCCAGAACCTTACCTTGGGAGACAGCAGTGGCAGCAGTAGGCACTGTCGGGCCTGCATGCACCGGGCCCTTAGCTCCCAGGCAGGCCTTGCACACAACAAGCAGAAGAAAGGTCAGCACAGCGCCTGCCTGCCCGGCTTCCCACTTGTCTGTCCATTCCCAACTGCAAGGGTTGGCGGACTGGGTGGTTAGGCTCACCCACTTGCTTGCTTACTCCAAGGGTGCCTCAGCTCCTGGCAATCAGCACCCCCTGGCCAGCCCCAGAGGCACCATTGGGTTGTCTCTGCCTGCCTTTGGGAGGCAGAGATGTGAGAGGTCATCAAAGGATGGAGGGAAGGAAAGGAGGCCAGAGGCCAGTGTTGCCCATGGCACCCCTGACCATCATTCAAGGCACCCCAGGGTGCCATGGCACATGGGTTGAAAACCACTGACCCATGGGATTGGAAAGCCTGCAGATTTAAGACCTTACATGTTCTTTCAGATTCCTGAATAATCAGTGGGTAGTTAAGTCCCTTGGTGGCACCAGATGTTTCTGGTGTCTGTTCTTGTTAGAGAGAGACAATAAAGTACTCGTGTAGCTCCTTGTCCAAATGATAAGCTTCACCATGGAAGCAGCAGCGGGACATGCTTTAACCCTTGCTCTGCCGCTTTCTCAGTGCATATTTGGGCCCCCTCCAGTTGGTATTTGCATTGGGAGAGAAGCTCCCATTGCTGTCCATGGGAGCTTCTCCCCCAAGGCAAGCAGCAACTGGGTGGGGTCTCCACGAAGGATTAGGACTGTCATCAGGGCAATGGATTAACTTCCCTCTCCCTTATGCTACAGCCTCAATTCAGATCAGAATGATTAAATTTAGGTGTATATACATGTATACATATATACACAAACATGCTGATGAATGATATAAATCTGCTTTGGCCTTAAAATTGTGCAAAGCAGAAAACAGGATACTCAGAAAACAGAAAACAGGCTGACACTGCAATGAGTTCTTTCACTTTTATGATATCTCTTCAAGGGAATGAACTTACTGGCCAGATAACTCAGGCTAGAGATTCCGGTAACCTGAGATGGTGTGTGTATTTTCCAAATATGGATGGACATCTGGAAACACTCAGCCTCATGTGTTTGCAGAAACAATGCCCTGAGAATATCTGCATTGAGATGTGAGTTGATTTGGGCAAGGAGGTGTAATCTGATCAACAGTCTTGATAATGTTCCAAATGCAGGGTTCTCAAGACCAGGTTCTCGATTGCACAGGGAGTCTCCATTGGATACGCAAGACTCCCTGCTACAGAAATTTACTCCATCCCATGAGGGGCTGGAAGGAATCACGTGGCCCTGTGGGTGAGGCTAAACCTGTTCCCCCAGCCATCCTGCCTCGTTAGGGTAATAATTCCTGAAGAAGACTAAAAGTATTGTAAGATGGTTCATGGGACCATAACAATGGTGCCTGGCCTGTTGTGGAGCAGTTTGCAATACTCCTTGGAAACCAGGTTTGCAGCTTGAGGGTGCTTTTAGAGCCAGTTTGACAGCTGTAGCATGATGTGCCTTATCCCAATTTGAGTTGGTTGATTGACAAGGAGCATGTTCTGCTGGAAAAGAAATCATCTGGCCACAGTTTCCTATCACACTTTGGTAACATCATTAGACTGGCACTGCAATACATTGTATGTGGGGCTGCCTTTGAAAATGCATTAAGCACTTGCACCAGGTTCAGGATACTAGGCTGTTGACTGGGACCCATGTCGTGTCGGCTGCCAGGTTCTTCCCAAGCTCAAGTCAAAGAGCCCCTTTTGACCCCTGTAAGTCCTAAAGGGTTTGAAGCTGGACCGCCACATTCCATGTGAACCTGCCCATTGGCTGAGATCCTCAGATCTGAGGATCTCCTCCTTGTAAACTGGCCTTTGAAGATTCAACAAAAGACTGCACGCCCACTGGCAGCACGGTGGGGTGGAAGCATTTCTCTGATCTCCTGCCAGGTGAGGCACTGATGTTTACCAGGAGAGGCAGTGGCAAGGGTGGTGTGGTGCAAACACACCAACGGAGCCAACCCAGTGGTCCTGCCAGCACATTTGCGCTGCACTCCCCTGCCCACCACTTTGCCCTTCCTTGTAAGCGGCAGTGACTCACCTGTTTGGACATCTCAAAAGTGTCTCCAACCCACCCTATTGACTGACTGGCAGAAGCTCTCCAGGGTTTCCGGCTGGAGTCTGCCCCAGCCTTCCCTGGAGATATCAAGGATTGAACCTGGGACATTTTGGGTGCAAACCATAACTCCTCTACTTACGTCATTCCCACATTACTATTTCTTACGTACTGTCCATCTTGTTCTTTTAACGCACATTTTATTTTATCTGTCTGTAGATAGATAAGCAGGCAATGTCACTTAATCAGGCCTCCTGATCAGTAAGTGCTGCCTTGATGGAAATATATATATATATATATATATATATATATATATATTTGCTTTCGTAGATTTTCACGGGTACAGGAATGCAGGTTTTGG
>JAXCMG010000032.1:11496186-11560086 GCA_034642415.1 Podarcis siculus | reverse complement strand
ATATATAATATATAATATATAATATATAATATATAATATATAATATATAATATAATATATATATATATATATAATGGAATATATATAATATAATATATGGAATATATATAATATATTATATATATATGGAAAATCTCCAAGTGAAACTACAGCTGGTGAAAGAGATTTATTAAATATTGCTAGGACCACCAATTATAGGTAACAACAACAACAACAACAACTATTTTGGGAGTGAGATAGATGCCACATACCCAGAATGTTCTGGTCAAATATAGCCACATTGTTCACTTCCACTCTACTTCCATTCTTAATTCCTGTCCCTGGCCGTTCCTCCTCCTCTCTCTCACAGTCCACATGTGAATACCTAACTTCAGTTTTAGTAACGCTAGCATTTAGTGTTGACTCTATGAGATTGTTTTTACTTATTGCTCTTAGGGATCAAACAAGCAGAATGAAGACTCTGATCCTTCTTGCCTGCCTTCTGGCCCTCACTGCTCATTTTGAGGTAGGCATCGAGAGTTGCTGTTGAATTGCAGCAAGGGCTGGGAAGTGGGGGTTAGGCGAAGGTCAGGCAGCAGCGGCATGTGGCAGTGGCGGGCGAAGGCTGGGCGGTAGCGGTGGCAGGCTGTGACGGCAGGGGGCAGTGGTGGCAGGGGATGGAGGATGGGTGCCCACAACATTTTTGTGTGTGGGTGTTGGGGCCCCCTGGAGTTGGCACCTGTTTGGCCCATTTTTGCAGTTCTGGGCTGGCAGCAGAAATGGTAGACTGGCTGATCACATGATGATGAACTTTGACTTGCTATAAAGGGCTCCTTATATCTACAAATGAAGTACAGTGGTACCTCGAGTTACATATGCTTCAGGTTACAGACTCTGCTAACCCAGAAATAGTGCTTCAGGTTAAGAACTTTGCTTCAGGATGAAAACAGAAATCATGCTCCGGCGGCGTGGCAGCAGCAGGAGGCCCCATTAGCTAAAGTGGTGCTTCAGGTTAAGAACAGTTTCAGGTTAAGTACGGACCTCCGGAATGAATTAAGTACTTAACCCGAGGTACCACTGTAATGGCATAGGAAGAGTGAAGTATTTTTATTTATTTAATTAATCCACCATGGGAATAAGCACAGAGTTAAATACATTTATGTTTACCAATGTCTATGCCAACTCTCCATTGTTCTTCTCTGTCTCTGTCTCCTCTGTCCTCCCAGGCTAGCAAGAGTGGAAGTGGAAGCAACGAAAGAAGGTATTGGAGAGGCTTCCGTCCACAACCAGCCTACTTCCCTTCCTATGCAAGGAATCCATACTTTCCCTTCCCTTCCTATGCACGGAATCCATACTTTGCACAAGGGCCTTATGGATACCCCTCACAGAATCCATATTTCTCACAACCACAGTATTATTATGTCTTTCTCCCTGTCAACGCTACCAGTTGAGGTAAGTGTCTATTAAAATGGTAGTAAAGTTTCCTGTTGCCTGTGGCTCCGCAAGGGACCAGGTGAGCTGGGTTTTTTTGAGCAGTCATTCAGTGACTGTTTGCAATGAAGGTTCAAGCCCAGCTTCTATCTTTTTCACTGAAGAACTTGGATTCATGACTTCATGAATGGTTTCTAGGACAAAACCCTAAACATTCTGTAAACAGTTTTTGGTGGTTGTATACCTGACCGAGCTAGCCTTCCCATGAGGCAAGGTGAGGTGACCGCCTCAGTCGGCAGGATCCCCAAAGGCAACAGATCCCAGTGTAGATCTTTACCCCTCCCCCGTTCCTGATGTAGATCTTCATTCACTGATGTAGATCTTCACTGATCTTCTACACAAAATCAAGTGGTGATTCTCTGGCTAAACCAGTATAAAAATAGCAGGCTCTGTTTGGTTTGTGAATGTGTTCTGAATAACCTGAAGCTGAAAAGAACTTTTTCCACCCTTATGGATTTGATTATTACCGATTTGTTCTTTTCAATTAACAGGTCACTCTGAGATGCGTTCTTCAAGACAGGCTCTCTAAGAAACAATTTGCTTCTGTTGCCATGAATCACCTGATATAATGCGTGATATAAGATTTAAATTTTTGGAAAAAATTATGCTTTGAAATATATTCCTTTGAATAAATAAGTCCAGCATCTACTTATGTTTCCTGTGGTTTGTTTCTCCCTTTCTCTCTCTTCCCTGTCAGGGCTGGCCCCAGACATTTTGGCGCCTGAGGCAAATCAGAAATTAAAACCCTCCCATAGAAGTCAATTCCTAGGAGCTGAGGGGACTTTGCACCCCCTATAAAATATTTGAGGGGGCCAGCCCCCCAAGTTGATGGGTAAGGTAAAGGTAAATGGACCTCTGACCATTAGGTCCAGTTGTGGCCGACTCTGGGGTTGTGGTGCTCATCTCGCTTTATTAGCCAAGGGAGCTGGCGTACATGTGGCCAGCATGACTAAGCTGCTTCTGGTGAACCAGAGCAGCGCACGGAAACGCCGCTTACCTTTCCGCCAGAGCGGTACCTATTTATCTACTTGCACTTTGATGTGCTTTCAAACTGCTAGGTTGGCAGGAGCAGGGACTGAGCAATGGGAGCTCACCCCATCGCGGGGATTCGAACTGCTGACCTCCTGATCGGCAAGCCCTAGGCTCTGTGGTTTAACCCACAGTGCCACCCGCGTCCCAAGTTGATGGGTATTGACATTCAAATTGTGTGGGTGCACTGCATCATGTGATCAATAATGTGGGGCAGTGCTTACCTCCCCCCAACATTTTATTCAAGTTGGCACCCCTGAACCCTCCCAATTGTAGTTAGCTAAACGTACTTTTTATATACTGTTGAGGCCCCTCACGCCCCACCACCCTGATGCTGCACCCCTTGCTTCCCCTTGTTTCCAATGCTGATCTTCTCTTGGGGAATACAGTGGAACCTCAGTTTTCGAGCGTCTTGGAAGCCGGACAATTCAGAACCCAAACGCCGAAAACCTGGAAGTAATTGCTTCCATTTATTAACATGCCTCAGAAGTCAAATGGCTTCCGAAGTGCATTTTTCATTCTCTCCCCCATTGACTTTGCAGCCAGCCCACTGATCCTCCATTTTCGAACATTTCGGAAGCCGAACGGTCTTCCAGAATGGATTACGTTTGAAAACCAAGGTTCCACCATATTGGAAATGTGGGGAGAGAAGATCAGAATCAGAAACAAGGGCAGGGAGAGAGAGAGAGAACCCGTGCTTTTATTTTCTAAAAATATATATTTAGGGGTACTCTCATTTTCCTATTCATATTGAAATACTGCCCCTCAATGAGGCCAAACTTAGATTCACAAAATGTTTCGGTGTATGCATCCTCCTGCGTCCCCCCCCCCCCAAAAAAAGCACTGGAGACAACACAGGAGAAATGTTGGAAATGGGAGAGTCAGGGTTAGCATCGGAAACAAGGGGAGGGAGTCAATATAAGCATCTTAAATGGGCAGGGAGCATGAAGATCAGCATGAGAAGATCTTCATTCTCCTCTCTCCCCCCCCCCCCATGTTGATCTTCACTCTACAGTTTTACCTGGTGCTGATTTACACTCCTTCCTTCTTAAACATCACTCTTTACTGCTTCTCCCTCTTCCCCAAGAGAGGGAAGTGAGGCTGTGAAACAACTCCCTTGAGTTAGGGGAGGTTGGTTGGCTCATGACAGCTGTGATTCCCTCCCTTAGTTCACTTTCTCCACTGTCTAGGCCAGGGGTCAACAAACTTTTTCAGCAGGGGGCTGGTCCACTGTCCCTCAGACCTTGTGGGGGCCGGATTATATTTTGGAAAAAATAAATAAAAAATGAATGAATTCCTATGCCCCACAAATAACCCAGAGATGCATTTTAAATAAAAGGACATATTCTACTCATGTAAAAATCCGGGCTGGATTTAGAAGGCAATTGGGCCACATCTGGCCCCCAGGCCTTAGTTTGCCTACCTATGGTCTAGGCAGTGCTGCAAACTGGGTTGTTGTTGTCCTATTATTTCTTTGTGTATTTCACTTAATAGTTACTCACTACAAAAGGTTCTCTCAGCTACTGTCAGGGACTGGGCAGAGGAGGAATGGTGGAGACTGCCTCCCCACCCTGACCCTCCCAGGGAGGAGGAAGAGGAAGACAGTATAGATTTACAACAGTGGTTTGTAGAGGTCACAGCACAGAGGCAGATGAGGGGGAAAGTTGGGAAATAATAGGAGAGGAGGAGCAGGCAGAACTGGAGCAGCAGCTGGTGGACACAGTGTCGTTAGAAAGCATTCCAGACCCTCCATCTCCCAGAATCCGGAGAGCCTTAAAAGTAGGGGAGCAAAGAGCTCAAAGACAGAGGGCACATAGCAGCACCCAGAAAAGTGACAAATGAGGAAGTGGGAGAGATGGGGGGTGGATATTCACTTGTGACAATGCCAGTATCCTAGAGGCTGGGTTCTATGGCCTCTCTCCATAAAGATTAAAATAAAAAAGAAACTTTTCCTTGTCTTTATACTTTCCTGGGCAACTAGCTGAGAGCCGCTGACAGCATCCTGACAGCTACATACCAAAAAAGAAAAGAAAAGAAAAGAAAAGAAAAAAGACTCAAAGGCATAACATAAAAACAAAAATAATGCATTGCAGCAAACCTAAATTTCTTAAATTTATATCCTGCCCTTCCTCCTGAATGACGCATAAACAGACCCAGAAAAACAACACCATCAGAAAAAACTTAGCTACAAACAGCAGAATATTCAGCACAATTTGTTGAATGCCTGGGAGCAGCAAGAGTTTTTCACATGGGGCCATAATGGTGTTAACGATTGTGTCTGGTGGACTTCACTGGGGAGCTGCAAGTGGGGAGCCACAACTGAAAAGGCCTTGTCCCATGTTGCCATCCTCTTAATCTCCCTCAAGGGGTTACCTTGAGGAGGACCTCAGATGAAGGCCCAAGGCCTTAGATTCATATTAACTCTTCCTCGAATCTGATTCCCGCTGCTATTTAGCGTGAAAGGACAAGGAGGTGAGCAGGTGGCAACAGCTGCTAGTGCTTCTCATTGCTCCTAAAAGGTAAAGGTAAAGGTACCCCTGCCCGTACGGGCCAGTCTTGACAGACTCTGGGGTTGGTGCGCCCATCTCACTCTATAGGCCGGGGGCCAGCACTGTCCGGAGACACTTCCGGGTCACGTGGCCAGCGTGACATCGCTGCTCTGGCGAGCCAGAGCCGCACATGGAACGCCGTTTACCTTCCCGCTGGTAAGCGGTCCCTATTTATCTACTTGCACCCGCTCTCATTGCTCCTAGCACCCACAAATTTTCCTCTTGGCAGCAGTGGCAAAAGAAGTCGCCGCGGGGTCCCTGCTGAGGTTGTGGGCCTTGGGAGTTACCTGAAGAAGCCAACTCCTGACATCAGCCCTGGAGACAAGGAGAAACCAGCCTAAGATGCATCACAAGGCAAGGGTGATGGGGCAAAAAGAGGAAGGTGCTGTGAAGGATGTCAAGGCCGTTGACTTTAATGCTGGTCATTAAAGTAAGTCCCACCAACCTTATTGTGAATTGAAGACTGGTGGTTGTGGAAAATGGAGGCTATTGGTCCCAGTCTGATGACAGTCTCATGTTTAACCAGGTTAGGGAAGATCACTTGGAGCATAACACGAAACTGGCTCCTATGGCAAGGAGATTGGCATTCCATAGTGAGATTTGAAAAGTCATACTTACTTCCTGGTTGTATTCTTCAGCAGAACTCACCATGAGTTTTCTGCTCCAAATCCATGACCTGGTGGCTTCCAGTGGGGATGGTAAAACTCACTAGAAGACACCCATGACCACATTGTGGGTGTGGGTGTGTTGGGAGGGCAATTTGTCATCATAAGCCACAGCAACATATAGGCCACCTCTCATTTCAGCCTCTGGGGCTTCCTAAACCAAAGCACAACGAAAGCAAATTAAGGGATTATCATCACACAATAGTTGACTTTAAGAACAGAACCCAGTCATTCCTTTCCTTCCAATTCATATCAGCCAAACCACAAAGCTCATCTTGATGAGGCAACAAATCCTTTTTGTTTCCAGGTCCTTCAGACTTAAGTTCTTATCTCAACCCTACAAACATTATTATTCATTAACACCTTTGCATGAATCAAACATGAGGTTTTGGGCTTATTTTTTTAAAAAAGAAAGACTGATAACAGCGATACTGCCTTTGCTGTGACGAATGCAACTTTGGAGAAGCCAATAGGCTGGGTGATAAAGGGGGTCAGGTACAAATAACGTGGATTGCCGTGGGACACCCAGTCCAAGGTGCCACAACCAGTTTTTCTAGGAGTGTTGCATTAGGAAGGAACAGTCAACAGGTAGGTACATTATTTGTTTTTCTAATCAAAGTTGCTTTATATTTTTCCTTGTCGTACAGAGTGATGCTTAAGATCTAAATCTGCTTTCACTGATTGTTTTCTAAGTGGAAGCTGGGCTTAATCAGGCCCTTGATGAATAAACAGATTTATTTTGAGTGAAGAATAGCCTATAACGGCTACAGAGAGGAAGAAGGGTCCATGGGCTTAAATTAGCCAGAACTCAGTGATTTCTGGGGTCATGTCTTTGAGCAAATATATGATTTCATAACACATGAACCTGTGAAATTCATTGTCTGAAATTAATTGACTGAAGCATCTGGAATTGATCCCTCTTCATGAACTATCTTTCTGCCTATCTTATATAGTAATACAGAAATTTTCTTTTTTCAAGTAACATTGATTTTTTGATATTTTTCCATTAGGAATATTATTATTATTAAAAACATCCCACTCTTTCTTCAAGGAGCTCAACAGGGTATACAAGATTTTCCATGTCCCTCACCCTGTGCTATTTTTCTAGAAAAGAGGTACTGGAACTCACCCTGAACTCCTCCATTGTTCTCTTATAATGTCAATGGTGCCCACCTGAGAGGTGATGGAACTGAGTTCCAGTGAGTTCCGGTTGAAAGAAAAAAAGCCCTGTCCTCCCCATATTTTTCCAAAGCAACCCTGTGAGGTAGGTTGGACTGAATGATAATGGCTAGTCTAAGGTCATAATCAGCTTTGTGACCGAGTAAGGATTTGTAATCTGGATTCCCCACTTCAAAGCCAATACTCTAACCACTATGCCACACTGAATTTCTGTTCCTATGGCCTATTTCTCTGTTCTGCTTCAACAGTCAACCTTTCAAGAAATAGCACCCACCTATGAAATGACTGGTTTGGCGAGGACTATGGAGACCAAATGCACAGAAGCTTAGGGCTCCTATATTCTTATCAGATCAGCAACAATGGGGATAGCCACAGCGCCAATGTGGGTGGCGCTGTGGTCTAAACCACTGAGCCTCTTGGGCTTGCCAATCAGAAGGTCGGTGGTTTGAATCCCTGCTGCGGTGGTGAGCTCCTGTTGCTCTGTCCCAGCTCCTGCCAGCCTAGCAGTTCAAAAGCACACCAGTGCAAGTACATAAATAAGTACCACTATGGCGGGAAGGTAAATGGCGTTTCCGTGTGCTCTGGTTTCCATCACAGTGTTCCGTTGTGCCGGAAGCGGTTTAGTCATGCCGGCCACATGACCCGGAAAGCTGTCTGTGGACAAATGCCAGCTCCCTCGGCCTGAAAGTGAGATGAGCGCCACAACCCCATAGTCGCCTTTGACTGGACTTAACCATCCTTTACCCTTTTTTCTTTTCTTTTCTTTTTTTCACCTTTTAGTCACCTTTTCTTCCCAAGAATACCCCAGGCAATAACACTACATAGGGTTGCTATATTTCAGGAAGGTTTTTTTGTGTGTGCAAAGTCTCCATATTCACCAATTTTTTAACACTTCCGATATAGCCATACGCCAATTCAGCAAGTCACCACATGATCCTGCAGTAAAGTATTCTCCAGGTTGTTAAAAGAAAGAAACAAATCCTTCTGCCATCTCACGTAAAGTAAGTAAAAAAATATTAGCGTTCACTCACAACTCCTAAAGTTCAACACAATATTGGGGGGACATTTTTTACCTCAACCTGAAACTAATGAAATTCACGTGGGCTGAATATTCGGCCCAACATGAATGCAAAAGTTTCTAGAGCTGTTTACAAAGATCAGTAATAACACTAGACAGTCATAAGGTGGTTGTCCCTTTGAAGGAGAGATTTTAAATTATTGAGGAAGTGGGAGAGGAAGTGCAAGCACTGTGTTGGTTGGAGGCAGCAAGGAAGTGTGAACACAGAAGGGATGGTGTCTGGGAAGAAGTGGAAGAAGTGAGAGATGGAGGAGAAGGGTGGAAGAAAATAAAACAGGGAAGGCAAGCAGGGAGAATGGGGGGAAGAGTAGCAAAAAGCTAAAAAGAAGAAATGAGTTGGTGGGGAACTGAGGGAACAAGGAAGTGAATGGAGCTAAGGGAAACTGAGGAAGCAAAAAGGAAAGGATGGGAGGGAGGAAGGAAGGATGAAAACAAAGAGGTAAAAAAACAGATGGCAAGGCAATGGGAGGGTGTTGTGCTCCCCTCTGATCTGGCCTACCACTGCCAAACGGCCTGCACAGGTAACAATAATATTATTCTTACTATTAATATATTAATTATTTATATTTATATAATATTATATTTACAGTGGTACCTCGGGTTAAGCACTTAATTCGTTCCGGAGGTCCGTTCTTAATGTGAAACTGTTCTTAACCTGAAGCACCACTTTAGCTAATGGGGCCTCCGGCTGCTGCCGTGCCACCAGAGCACGATTTCTGTTCTCATCCTGAAGCAAAGTTCTTAACCCTAGGTACTATTTCTGGGTTAGCAGAATATGTAACCTGAAGCGTATGTAACCCGAGGTACCACTGTATATTATATATAATATATTAATTAATTAATTAATTAGTAAATAATGTTAATAATAATAATGAACATTCTTAGCCTCATGAATAATATCCTTAATGAAGACAAGTAAAGCAATCAATGTGTACATAAGGAAAACTGCCCCCCCTACTTTGTCGGTGTCCCCCACCCACTGAACTTTGAGCCTGGCTATGAGAGTAAGGTTCCAGCTAATTTGTATATTATCCTGGTATGTGGCTGAGGCAATTTTTTCTACCCTGGAGTGCAACTGGCACTTGCTTCATGTCACTCAGCTGGTTTCTCTCCCAACAGAAATCATCTGTACCAGATGAGACCCGCCATCCTGTTGCTGCTCTTTTTATTTGTCGCCATGGGTTCCTCTCGCTCGGTGCGCAGAGTGAGTATAATTACTTCTCGACAGTCACCATCTAACAGCTTGATCTGCCTGTCCAATCGACTGAAGTCACAGCCTAAACATTGCGCTCTGCTGTGTTGTGCTGGTTGTCTGTGAACCTTGCCAAGGCATATTCGGCAAAAAAATGGTTCCCCTAGTGCCTCTGAATGTAAGCACAAAAGGCGTTTGATAGAGCAGAAGGATTTTTTAAAACTGCTGATCAGGGCCGGCCCAAGACATTTTGCCGCCTGAGGCAAAACAGAAAACGGCATATCCTCCCTCCCTGCCACTTTCTTTTTCACCACCTCACTGCCTTTCTCCTCTGCTGCCTGAAGCAAATGGAGGTGGCCCAAGGAAGCCCCAGCAGACTGAAGACAGCGGAGGAGAAAAAGGGAGGCCAGAGAGAAGCAGGTTCTGCTCTTCCCGGGTGATGCCAGCAGGTGGCAAGTTCAGAAGGTGGCAAGCATCCTCCTCCATGGGAGCTTGGATCTGCTGCCCCTCCAGTCTGCTGCCTCACTGAGGTTAATAATCATAATCATAATCATAATCATAATCATAATCATAATTTATTATTTATACCCCGCCCATCTGGCTGGGCTTCCCCAGCCACTCTGGGCGGCTTCCAAACAAATATTAAAATACTGCAATACATCAAACACTAAAAGTTTCCCTAAACAGGGCTGCCTTCAGATGTCTTCTAAAAGTCTGGTAGTTGTTGTTCTCTTTGACATCTGGTGGGAGGGCGTTCCACAGGGAGGGCGCCACTACCGAGAAGGCCCTCTGCCTGGTTCCCTGTAACTTGGCTTCTCGCAGTGAGGGAACCGCCAGAAGGCCCTCGGCGCTGGACCTCAGTGTCCAGACAGAACGATGGAGGTGGAGACGCTCCTTCAGGTATACTGGACCGAGGCCATTTAGGGCTTTAAAGGTCAGCACCAACACTTTGAATTGTGCTCGGAAACATACTGGGAGCCAATGTAGGTCTTTCAAGACCGGTGTTATATGGTCTTGGCGGCCACTCTCAGTCACCAGTCTGGCTGCCGTGTTCTGGATTAGTTGTAGTTTCCGGGTCACCTTCAAGGTAGCCCCACGTAGAGCGCATTGCAGTAGTCCAATGGATGGGCCAGTCCTCCTGTTGATGCAGGGCAGCTGCACCATTCAAGAGAGTTGTACATGTGACACTAAAGCACACTGTCTTTTTTGTGTGATCAGCCAGTTCGCAGCATACCCTCCCAAATCAGAGATGATGAAAAATGGGACGTGGGACCCCCAGATCCAGTTTGCAGAGGCAATTGCACCACCCCTCCCTACTGCCAAACAGGGGCAAAAGCAGCATGGGAGGGGGCCCCCCCTTACCCCTGGGCCAAAGCATCAGCCAGGACTCACCTCTGGTGGGGGCATAGGTTCAACAGTGCGACAGAAAGCAGGAGACAGAGACCAGCAGCGCAAGGAGACCCCATTATTCAGGAGCCAATCTGCTCCTACCCTCGGCTCAGATCCCCACTCCTCCCAGTGCCTTGGGGCGCATGTCCACACACACACACACCAGCCCCATGCAAAATGTCTTTTGGTCCTGCTGTCTCACGAGAGAGTGCGAAGCAAAAACCCGGGACATTCTAGGATCCGTTCAGAAGCCAGGATGGTTTCTGTAATGTTGCGGTGTCCTGGTCAAATCAGGATGGTAGGGGGATATGTCCATTCAGAACTGAGGAAGGTCTCATTTGGTGGTGACCCAATGGAGCTGAACAGCCCTTATGATTCTGAAAGGGAATGTTCAGAATCTGGTCTCCAGTCACATCCAAACCATCCATTCAAAACACTCTTCATACCATTTCAACAAACCACGGCTTCCCACAGAGAATCTCAGGAACTGCAGTTTCTAAAGAGTGCAGAGAGCTGTCCGGAGACTCCCTTACAGGGTTAAGCTTCCCAGCACCCGTAACAAACTACAGTTCCTGGGATTCTTTGTGGGAAGCGTTAACTGTCGAAGTGATATGAGCACTTAAAATGTGTGTTGTAGGTGTGACCTTCTTCTCTGATCTCTCTCCAAGACCCTAGCAGATCAAAAGAGATGTTTCCACTTGTCTTCATTGTCCAATGAAATTACCAGCGTACATGAGAACATGCTTTGTTTTCACAGCCTAGAAATGGACATTGGACCAAGTATAGGCCAACGCTTGGACTTCACTACTGGTGGTTCTCAGGAATTCCCAGGCTGCCACCTCATTTTGTGGTGGTTTATGTGCCTTTCAAGAAGCCCTCGGTGACCTCTGGTAGTGCAAAACCTGTGACGCCTGGAAGAGTTCCGGATATAAACAGAACTAATACAACACCGGGTTCAGAAACAGGAACTAGTGGTAGAGGAGACAGGAACATGGGAAGAGGGGATAGTGACCCCCCTGGACACAGTTACTCAATATTGAATTGCTGAGGGAGTCCATGGTTAGATTTCCTGCATTTCAAAAAGGCAAATGCAGCTGAGTGTGTGTCATGCAGATTAGGGTCAAGGTGTTGAGAAGGGGGCTTTAATTTCTCCACCCCAGTGCCATCTTATCCTGATCTAAATTGCTCTCTGGAGCTGCTCTGTGCTTTGGGAGGCAAAACATACAGACGCTATACGGGCTCTAGTATGCTTTACGCCTTAGCACAAATAGCAGTTGGGTGGGGTGGGAGGCGGGATTTCGGCATGAGAGGAAAGGGTTAACAGTGGTTCTGAATCCCCTCCAGCTGTATTTTCTTTTTAAAGAAACTGTTAGAGAACCAGTCATGAATCTTCTGCGCTCTCATTTTGTTGAGCCCTCAGATGCTGCACAGAATTGAAATGAAACACCATGTAATGAAAAGGAATTACAGAGATCTCAAACTGAGTTAGCATTCATATTGGGGTATAGTTTTTTGTTTTGGTTCTTTTAGGGGTTTTTTTGCTGAAGGCAAAAGTAAAAAGCATAAATATTGACCTTAGCTGTGTTTTCTTTTATTTCTGTTTTCTTCCTGTTCCCCTCAAAGACTCAATAGTCCCTTAGTTTCTTTCAAATTTGTTTTCTTTCTGTATATTGGTAAATTATCTTTATTATCTTTTATTGGTTGAAAGCTAGTTATGACTTTTGTAACCATTTAATATATATACGTACTTTTACATTAAATTGGAAATCCATGTTAAATATCATGCCATTGATATTTTATTTTTTAAAAATTAGTGCTTGGCTGACATGGTGCTTAAATAGTGCTTAAGTTCAAAACTCTTTGACCACAGTGTCTGATTTGTAAAGTGCTGGCTTAAAAAACCCAACACTGAATAGTTTTCTTCAATCTTCACATCTCTGTACCACATATTAAAATCATAACATGTTGTATACCAACAGAACAGTGAGATCAACTGTGACAGATGAACAGTGGAGTAGCGTGGGTTGTCAGCACCCGGGGCAAGGCAAGTAATTTGCGCCCCCTAACCCGTGGATTTGCGCCCCCTAACCCGTGGATTTGCCCTAACCCCAGATGTTGCGCCCGGTGCGGCCGGCCCCCCTTGCACCCCCCACGCTACGCCACTGCAGATGAAATAGGTTGGACGGTATGTTGCATTAATAAGCGAAGCTGAACCAAGCAAACAATTGTCTGTAGCTAACAAATCAATAGCCAACCTGATCTTTGTAAATGGCATGATTGCTGTATTCCCTAAAATGGACACCAGAGGGAGGAAAAACACAAGCTACTACAGGATAGCATCTTTTAATTTTTTTTATTTTAAAAACAACTTTTTAAGAGAGAAATAAACGACATTTGTTTTGAGTTCAACACAATTTGTAAGATCAGGAATTGTAAGGAAACGATTGGAAACATCAGTAGTAATCTTCTAAATGAATATAAGAAAGGCAAATATAACACCTTGAGCCTTTTTTTTTGGTGCTAGAAGTAGGTGTGATGTTCTTATCTTGCACTTGTCTCTTGCATTCACCAAGAATCAGAGAAAAGGAAGTCTATTTTAACCGACAGCGCAGAGTCGGAATCAGTGCTGGATTTACGTATAAGCTAAACAAGCTATAGCTTAGGGCTCCACTCTCTTGGGGGCCCCAAAAAAAATTAAAGGGAAAAAAAAACCTGGATGTACATTTCCAAAATATAAGATAAAAAACAAATAAAATAAAACCTACATACAGCAACAGTGTTTTGTGTTGTGTAGGCTCCTGTGATGTAAGTAATGGACCCCGCCTGCTAGCCTCCTCCCTAAAATATCACTGGTTTGCTATTATTATTTCATGTTATAGCAAGTTTCTAGAGACTAGATTATGAGTCTTTGTAAATTGTGTGTCTAAAGGAACCTTTGTTATTGCCAAATGCCAATGTGTTTGCATTATTAAGTTTGTTATGAATAAAAAAATCATTTTAAGTTAGAGCTTAATAATTATTTCACTATTAATATACTTCTTAATTGTATTTCACTCTTAATATACTTCTTCTTAATTGTATTTCAGTTTACTTTGATAAAATACATATTTTGTTATGTGCAAGTGGCTTTAGGTACCTATTAGGTCCATAAATTACCATATAGCATATATTCAACACACACAAAAAACAGCGACAATTTGTTGTTGACAAAGGACAGCTGGATATATAAAGGGCCTCATTACCTTCAGTGGCTTAGGGCCTCATCAAACCTAAATCCGGCCCTGGTCGGAATCATCCAACAGCAAATGCCACACAATATAGTCCTAGTGTTTGAGGGCACCCTGGATTCAGTTGGCCTAGTTCTGCTGGAGCTTCAGTACAGGCACCTGCAGTTGTGAACCCTTCTTAGCAAAGCAACTGGAGGAGGAGGAGGAGGAGAGGACAGAGAAGGAAGAAAGAGCTGTTAGTGGAGAGAGAGCCTTTCCCCATCCTTTGGACCCCCTGGGAAACTCAACAAACCTGCTGTACTTGGAACAGGGTGTGGAGAGTGCAGCTGAAGGGGACAGAGCTGTGGGCAGCCAGAGGAAGGGCCATCCATCTTGGGTCTACCCATAAAAGCAAGTGAGAGACTAGGGTGATGTCTACAATTTCCAGGAACTCTTCTTGTTGTGAGATTTTTGTGGGTGAACTGAGAATTTATTTGGACCGTGGGTGAGAAGCTGGAGACTGAGAGAGCTGATTTGTATATATACAGTGGTACCTCGGGTTAAGTACTTAATTCGTTCCGGAGGTTCGTTCTTAACCTGAAACTGTTCTTAACCTGAAGCACCACTTTAGCTAATGGGGCCTCCTGCTGCCGCCGCGCCGCCGGAGCACAATTTCTGTTCTCATCCTGAAGCAAAGTTCTTAACCCGAGGTTTCTGGGTTAGCGGAGTCTGTAACCTGAAGCGTATGTAACCCAAGGTACCACTGTATTAGTAACTTTGTATTAATACAGTGGTACCTTGGTTCCTGAACAGCTTGGCTCCCGAACAAATTGGCTCCCGAACACCGCAAACTCAGAAGTAAGTGTTCCGGTTTGCAAATGTCCATTTGGGCTGTCAGCATTGTTTCTGGGGCCAATCAGCCAATGGTTTGCAAATGTTTTGGAAGTCGAACGGACTTCCAGAATGGATTGAGTTTGAGAAGCAAGGTACAACTGTATATGTAACTGTGCATTTCTGTAATAATTTAAGTTGTCTGCTATTGCTCCAGGTGTTTTTGGTTTTTGTTTTGGCACACAGCTTAGAGATATTTTAACATATTGTTGAAGAAATAATAATTTTATTTGTACCATGCCCATCTGACGGGGCTAAATTATAATGATACCCCCCAAATAGGACTAGGGTTTGAGCCGAATTTCAAAATTCAACAGAGATTTATACCTAAAACATACATGCTTCCACACCTCAGCCGAACACCTTAATATGCCCCCTACATCTCCGGTTCACATGAGCCGGAGCAGCATGGGGGTTTGCTTAGCTGAGGTGTGGCTCCCCCTTGCATCACCTGTAAGCTGGGCTGGAGGCTGAAGAGCCTCAGGAAAGCTCACCTGTGCCTCCGGCTCACAAGGAGACCCTCCCCAGAGCGCGTAGAGGATGTTCCCTTCAGGCTCCAGGGAGGGTCTCCTCATGAGCTGGAAGCACAGCCAGGCTTTGCTGGGGCTGGTCAGGTCTCTCCCCACACTTCCAGGGACCAGCTGAGAGGTGCTAGAACACTGTTCCAGCTCAGTCCAGCTGAGCAAAAAGCCCTGCTCAGAGCCAAGTGGTGGGACACTGAAGACTGGTCAGTGGATAAGTGGGGTAGGCAAAATGGTTGGGTGCTGAACAAACAGGCTTGAGTGGGAGAGAGGAAGAAGCAGAAGCAGAAAGCACTGCAGACATAGGACAGACAGCTGAGGAGGAGGTTGGGGCTGAGGGGGCTGAGGCTGGAACAGATTCCCTGGAGCCTACAGATCCTACTGTATTCAATTCCCCTCGTTCCTTGTCTCCAAGAGCATGGAGAGTTTTGCATGTAGCAGAGCAGAGAGCGCTGGGGGTGGGGCTCCCCAAAGGAGTTTAAGACTGCTGGGAAAACAGCTGGATGGTGGAGAAGACTTCGGGGGAAGTGGGAGGCACAGACCATCAGTCCTGGCAACTGCTTTACCAGGGCCAGTCTTGCCCATAGGTTTCTCTGTTTGTATTCTGTTTCCCTGAATAAAGAATCAACTTTACTGCTCATCTCTGAGTCCCTTTGCTGACCTGCAATAGCCCTGACACCAGCTGCGAGCAGGCCCTATACAGAGGCGGAGCTAGATGCTCCAGCACTCGGAGTGGCATGTGCGGGGCTAGCAGCGGGGCCGAGTTTCCCAGGGGGGTGGCGCGACGATTTCATTCCCCCCTGGGATGACACCCAGGGCGGACCACCCCCACCGCACCCCCTTTCTCTGCCAGTGGCCCTTTATCATAGAACTGTTCTGAAATCCTTACTGTGACATAGTGGTGTCACCTTGTGCAGAGGATAGGGATAAATCAGGATTATTGATGTGGTATCCTCCAGAGGTTTTGGCCTCCGACTCCCATCATTCCAGCCAGCTTAACTGGTGGTAGAACATGATGAGAATTGTAATCCAAAACATGTGCAAAGGCACCACATTAGTCTTAAAATCAGGCCTTAAAACCCTAGGTAAACACTTGGGACAGGTATGGGGGGAACCTTTGGCCCTCCAGATATTGCTGAACTACAATGATCATCAGACCCTGCCAGCATGACCAGTGGCCAGAGATTATGACAACTGCAGTTCATCAACACCTGGAGGGCCAAAGGTTCTCTACACCTGACTTAAGAGATGGAGGTATAGAAGCAGCCTAGCTAGGAGGTTAGGGTTGGAGCAGGAATGTTGTTATTGTTGGCACTCATCTGTCTGAAGAGACAATGGAGTGTGCCTCCAGGGGTGAAGTCAAACTGCAGCACCAAAGTGACCTCTCTGGGGTGCAATCCTGGGTAGTGTGTATGGAGGTCCTGGGCTGCCCAGGCGACAACACCCCCCCCCCTCGACCTCACTGATGTGGTCCAAAGGAAAGCAGATCAATACATTTGGTACCAGCTCAGCTGCAGAAGTTGCCAGAAGGAGACATTCAAGGCACCAACCAACCGTCTCAGGGACTCCATTCCGGATTGGGGTAGGGTTTACTTCTTAGCCTGTTCTTCTCCTGAAGATGTCCCACAAGGCAGCAGAGGTTTAGGACCAGAGTTTTCCTCCTCCTAGACTGGCTTCCTTCCCAGGTTGCCAAGCCCCACGAGAAACAAACCCTATAGAAGAGGGACAGAGAGATAATTTTTTTAGCACACAGACTTGCAAAGGATGAGTTGAATCAATGGTTCCTTTATGTGGAGCAGCAAATGTGAATAAGAGAATGGGGGTTCTGCTGGCTCTCACCGTTTTGGAACCTACCTCTGCTTTATCTTGAGAAAAGAGGAGGCCTTTTCTCTTTAGGAGTGTTCTGCAGGGGAGGGTTCATTCTCCTTAGACACCCAGGAATAAAGAGCAAGTGTGGATTGTGTCCTTTCAATATGCTGCACTGCCAGCCCAACTGATTTTGATATTTGGCAATTTCAGTGTTGTGAGTCAAGGTGAGTTTGGTGTTACATTACTAGTCACCAGACAACCAGGAAGCCCTTAATTGGCGGCACAAATCCGAAGCTACGTATTTTAGGAGATCAGTATGGGATTAGGAGCACCTTTTGAATTAAATGTGTGCATTGGTTCTTGCTCATTATGTCTACTTATGCTAAGTCTATTATGAATCACATTTTTGCTTACTGCACACTTTGAAAATAGCCCATTTATTACATGTAATTCTTAACCTAAATGGGAAACATTAGTTTCTTCACACTCTAGAGAAAAGTTGGAGAAGTAAAATTATATACCACCAGTTGATCTGTCATTTTCATCTATATTATCACTATCTAATTAACCATCATTTCTGTTTTGCTGATGCTGTGTTCATCTCTACTACAGATAATCTTAAGGACATTTTTGCCTTGTCTAAACCATTAATTATGGTATGATGGTCAGGTTACCCAATTCCAGAATTAGGTGTAGGTTTGGTGCAAGAAGTAACTTGTTAAAAATAATTCTTTTTGTTTCCTTTTTCTTTTTTTGCGTAATTAAGAGAGAGGTGGGGAAGGAGGAAAGCATGAAATCAAGAGGTGATCAGAAAAAGGGGGGGTTAACGTATGTATTTTTAAAAATGTATTGCTCGTGTAAAACAATGAACTTCAAAAGAGAGAGAATGACCTAAAAATAGGAGTTTTAGGCCCAGTCCTAAATATATTTATTATTCTGGGCACTTCCCACTACATTTAGTGACATTAACTTCCACCCAAACATACGTAGGGGTTAGGCTGGGTCCAATTTGCAAAACACTTTGCATTTCATCTGAACCGGACACTATATATGGTCGAGTATCTGGATGCACCTCTGTTTCTATGGTTACTGTTCAGTTTGTTCAGCCTAAGGATGTGCTCAGAATGTCCGGAGTTGTAAGGACATTTGCCTGGCTGATTAAAGTAACCAGAGGTAGCATGTTCTGCTGGGTGGGCAAGACAATAAACGCTTCTTTATAGGAAAGCAATGTGCCAAAGGTTTGGAAGAAAAGCATAGCAAGACTACTGGCCTATACATTCCATCTGTATCAGATGCTTGACACCCCAACTTCAGGTGCTCCTGGAAGGCACTAATTTTTTGGATCTATTTCTATTCTGGCTCTCAGCCTGGTTTTGAGACTGAAATTGGAATTGGACAGGGGGGCTTGCGTCCTCATGCTGGATCTCTGATGGCCACACCGACCTGTCAAAGGGACTCATGGGGAGGGGAGAGATTAGGATCCAGCCCACCAGGCATATCCAGTTCCCCACTCCTGGTTTATGAGACCTCTTAGGCTTCCACCTTGTCCCCAAACTATTTAATATGTGCATGAAACTTCTGGATAAGTTGTCTAGAGATTTGGAGTGTGGTGTCATAGAATCCGGAGAAAAGGGCAAAGTCCCCCCCCCCCCATTAAACCCCCCAAGGAGGCCTTTGCCAAGCCCACTCAAGCTACTACCCATCTCTTGGGCTTCCTGTTCCTTTGGTCCTCCCACTCACAGCCTTTTCTTAGTAACTGCAGCGATGCATCTTCTGTTGCCTCCTTCCTGAACCACATAGGAAGCGAAGACACAGCTTATACCTCATTTCTCCTGTTCATCTCCCAATCACCACCGCCAGGACCAATAACACAGCTGCCTTTGTGATCCCCCAGGGAAAACACACACATACACTGAGGAAGAAACCTGATCTCTCCCTGCAAATGTTAGGAAGAGAACAAAGGGCAGGAGTGAGCCTAATGGGCACGTGGTGGGGAGGGATGTAGTGATGCTTGCAGGTGCCACAACAGAGGCTCTGATGGGGCTATATGGATGCAGACCCAGAGAATGAATCAGAAGAGGGACCACATTTGCAGAACACATGTAATCTGTCACCCAGCTAGGGCTGCACACACACCATACATGTAAAGCACATTCCTGCCCCCTCCAAGAATCCAGAGAACTGTAGTTCATTAAGCGTGCTGGGAAATGTAGCTCTGTGAGAGGTAAGCTACAGTTCTCAGGATTCACAAAGCTACAATTTGCAGCACCCTTAACTACAATGCCCAAGATGTGCTTTAAATATGTTCTGCATATTTGTTGTGTGCACCGCCTAGAAATGTTTGTGCAGAAGTGCCTTCTGAGTGTACATGTCCCCTCTGTAAGATGGGGCATCAATCTGAAGAACCAGTGAGTTGGCCCAGGATATGGGTGCTCCTGAATTATGAATTATGGTGCTGGAGAATTGAATTATGGTGAATTGAATTATGGTGCTGGAGGAGACTCTTGAGAGTCCCATGGACTGCAAGAAGATCAAACCTATCCATTCTGAAGGAAATCAGCCCTGAGTGCTCACTGGAAGGACAGATCCTGAAGCTGAGGCTCCAATACTTTGGCCACCTCATGAGAAGAGAAGACTCCCTGGAAAAGACCCTGATGTTGGGAAAGATGGAGGGCACAAGGAGAAGGGGATGACAGAGGACGAGATGGTTGGACAGTGTTCTTGAAGCTACCAGCATGAGTTTGACCAAACTGCGGGAGGCAGTGGAAGACAGGAGTGCCTGGCGTGCTCTGGTCAATTGGGTCACAAAGAGTTGAACACGACTAAACAACAACAAACAACAACATGGGTGCTCCTAAGCAATAATGACATGTGATCTGAAAGTGGGGTGATGGTGGTTAATTGCCTTCTCTCAGAGGCAGTTGTGTTCCACCCCTCAGAGAAGTGGGTCTGGTTTGGTTTAGCTCATTCCATGTGTGTTCCACCTCAGTGAGAAAAGACTTCCCTCAATAACCACAGACTTTCTGTGACATAATGATACTTGCTGCTAATAAGATGTTGGGCATTGCGTGAAACACAAATGACTGTGTGTGGGTTCGGCTTTGATCACTGCCCACTTGGAAGAGAGTTTAAATTCCATGCAAGAGACGGGCACATCCCAAAAAGTCTTCAGCCGCTGGGGAAAGCGCTTCAACAAAGCAGCAGGAGGACCAAGCCATTATTTCTTCTGAATTTGCCATACAACCACGTGGTAAGAATTCCTTGTAATGCCAAGGTTGAAATTTGCAATGTGAATAATGAAAGACGGTGGGGAAAAAACCTCATTTCTGATTCTTTCATGCAGGTACCAATTTGAAATATGAAGATTGTAATTCTACTCCTTTCTCTTCTGGGACTGGCAATCTCTTTACCAGTAAGTAGCTTTTAATCTACTTAAGCTTGGCTGTTTTGGTAAGACGCATACATACCTAGCAAGCTACAGCAAGGCTTCTAGCTCTGGGCTTCTAGCTGATAATGGTTCAACATGATTCTCCCTAAATCCAAGCCTGCAGGGGCAGTGAAATTCACCATCCCACATGCAACTTGGCTTCCTCTGTGCTGCAATGCTTTCCCAAACAGAGGCAACTTCATGCTCCAAATGTTGACGCTTAGGTGTGAACATGTTCATTTTCAGACTTTTTTTTGGAATCAACATTTGCAAATACCAAATTTCAGCTGGTTGAAAGTAGTATTTTTGGGGTGGGTGGGTGGGTGGGTGTGTATCCTTATCTCCCACCCCCATTTCCTAGGGAGAGACTTACAAATGTCTCAATTTTACACTGTGCTAGTAATCAGGAGACTGGGCTATGCCTATGCTACATGCTAGCTTTCTGAAAGTATTTTCAGCAGCGGGAGTATAATGTTTCTAGGGGCAGGCCTGTGAATGTCTTTCTTTTCAGCCTTTTTCTGCTAACTAGTCCCAGACTATGTGTGTGCTTTCTGTGTGGCAAAATACCTTAACCACATGGGTTACAATTTATAACACACATACACACACCCCAATTTGAAGGCGAGACATAGAAATGTCCTGCTTTCAGGGGTTTTTTGTAGTAATTGGGGTACACTGAACTTTACGTGTGCCCGTTTTCAGAGCTCTAGCTCACTGAGAAATACTCATTTTCATTTCTCAAGTGAGCCAAGCAGACAGTAAGGGGTATATGTGTACATTTTCAGAGAATGAGAAGGTCTAGAAAGGTTTATATGCCGAGGAGAGATTGCCGGCTTGCTTAATTCAAAGCTAGGCATAACAACAACAACAATTTAAATAACTAACAGTTTGCTGCCCTTTCATGGTGTCCCAAATCAGCTGCCTGAGGTGGAAGGTTTCCTTTGTCTAAAGGCAGCTGCTTGCTCATGTTAGTTTGCAAAGCACTATGTGCATTGATTGTGCCATTTCTGTGTTTCCCAATCTTCTGATAGCTGACACACATGTGGCTTTTTTTTACATATAAAAGTAAATCCTGAATTAACATTAGGGACATGCATCGATTTCAAAGGAAATTCTAAAAGCTTACTTTTATGTATGAGAAAGAGCTACCCGCACACAGAAGTGCTCTCAACCTTGCTTTTTGAGGTATCTGTGTCCTGTGTGAATCTTACCTGTAGTTGCATGTCTGGACTTTCCCAGAGATATTTGAAATACCGTAGTCAGCAGCAGTGTCTGGGCGAAAATTGGTGAAATGTCCGGGAAAATCTGGACATCTGGCAACCAATGACGGCAGTGTGTCGTTTTTGCTGATTTCCCATAAAAAATAGTTCAGAAACGTTAATTTTGTTTGCCGTTTTGGTAAAAAAAAAAAAACTTGACGACTTTTCTATCCACATTTTCACAATTTGAAATATGGCAACCCTAGTCCTCCAAGGATAGATCATTCTGCCATGTCCCAGGTTCAATCCCTGAATGTCTCCAGTTTAAAGCAGGACTGGGTAGCAGAGGTTGTGAAACCTTTACCAGAGGCCTTGGAGAGATTTTTTTTTTTTTAAGATATTTATTAAAGTTTCAAAAATTATACAAAAGAAAAACAACAACAATACAAACAGAAACACAAACAAGAACAAGTATAATTTCATTCTCTTATTTTCTTATAACTTACTTTCCCGACCTCCTCATACCTCCCCTCTCTGTATTCCAATTTCTAATTATTAGTTCAGCAAATCCTCTAGGCCTTGGAGAGATTTGTAAATGTTTGGAAACAATACCCAAGGAAGAATAAGCAATTCCGTGTATATTTCCTTAGAGTAACAATATTTACACATGTAAATACAACACTAAAAAGTTCATCAGCCGCTCAGTGCAGATGCACCTGGCAAACGCGGAGTAGTGAATTTCATGTGCTAATTTATGCCATTTATGCAACTCACAAAGCTTTGCTGATGCTTCACCTCTGCCCATCTCATTGCACAGAAAGATCTGTGTTCTGTTTCTGTAGACTTCTGAAACTTCAAGCTATGATGCTGGGGAGATGTGGCTACCCTGATTCATTGCGGTAAACGGTGCACTGCCCAAGCAGTTGGTGCGACATGACCTATCAATCATAAGCATTCAGGAACTGCTGCATTACCAGTATTTCATTTTGAGTAGGTTGCAATGATCCTAGAACATGAACTAGGCAATTGCTATAAGAAAAGCGAATGAAATGCAACGCCAGTGGCAGAGGAAGGGGGGGCGGCGGGGGCAGTCTGCCCCAGGTGTTGCCACTGAGGGGGGTGTGACAAAATGCAGGGCAGCACTCACCGTGGGGACTGCAGCACGCCTGAGCCATGCGTCTCTCCTGGGAGTGATGCGGTGGCTTGTGCGCCTGCAGGCTCCTCACTGCCCCAAGTGGTCAGCCCACTGCCTCCCCCTCAGCTATAGGGCAGCTGAGTGGGAGGAGGCAGGCAGACTCTGGAGGCCCCATGGAGCATCCTGCCCCAGCTCGCTCTGCCCAGCAGGTGGCTAGCCCTGCCCTGGTCACAGGGCATGCGCAGTGTGGTGTAGTGGTTAAGAGTGGTGGACTCGTAATCTGGTGAACCAGGTTCGCTTCCCCGTTCCTCCACATGCAGCTGCTGGGTGACCTTGGGCTAGTCACACTCACCTTGGGCTAGCCTCACTCACCTCATAGAGTGTTTGTTGTGGGGGAGGAAGGGAAAGGAGAATGTTAGCCGCTTTGAGACTCCTTCGGGTAGTGATAAAGCGGGATATCAAATCCAAACTCCTCCTCCACCACCACCACCCCAGGCGCCTGATCAGCTTGCTCCAGCGCTGTGCAACGCCAACCCATTTTGGTGTACTTCATCTGGAATGCATTTGCTTCCTCCTTAGGTGAACCAAATGGGCAGAATCCTTGCTACAAGCAACAGCAGAGAGGTAAGCAGTGCATGCTTTGTAATGTTAGGAAAGTGTCTTTTAAACTATATATTTCCTCATCGCTTTAACAAGCTGGATAATTAGCTAGACAAATGCCTATCAAAGATGGCAGTGATGCTGGAGACTGGCACAGATTCTTCCCCCTATATACATATTGTGAGTTGCTGGGTTCCCTTGGCAGCTCCTCAGCCTCAGCCTCCCCCCCCCAACTATTGGTTCTGGCCAAAGCAAAAGGCAGAGGTGGGCTTGTTTCTCAAGGTTTGGCACTGTTCAACACTAAGCCAGAGTGCGCTTTGGGGTGAATTTGTGAGCGAATGCTCAGTAGAGGAAGCTGAACAGATGATCTCTGTGGGAATTAGACTGTGGTTCCTATTTGCAGAGTATGCGGAAGACGGACCTGGGCTATCTGACCCTTTCATTCTCTTTTCCCTCATATAGAAATGATGCAAGGCACTCTCGTTCAAAGTTAAAAGAATGCATAACTTTTACTTTGTGTAAAAGGAGTTTTATGTTTCCTTTAAATATTTGGCTTCTCTGATGTACTATCAGCTCTGGTGACAAATGTTCTATAAGGGCTGGTGAAGCTGTGGGTGTTATTGTGCCGTTTTTGTTCTTTTCTTCCTTTTGTAACAACCCGAACATCTCCCAAAAGTCTTCATCAAAACATTCTGTTTTGTTTTACCGCTGTAGACACTTTGAATTGTTTTCAGTCGAAATAAACTGTCTCCCAAACTTAAGTACGTGTGTGTATAGCAAAACATCCACAGTACAAGGGAAAGTCAGCAAATTACTATATATCATAGTATATGAATAGTCTACATCACTTCTCCAATGATGAATAATTCAGATTTATCACTTGCAAGAAACTGTTCTGTAATTCAATCCTCAGATACTACGACTGATGCAAAGATACAAAGCCATGGGGAACAATCCACAGCAAACACAGGTACTGTCATAACCTTAAAAGCAAAGTAATTGAGGTCCAAGGGAAAGAAAAATTAAGTTTTAACTGCATTGTTCTTGTGAATGTGACTTCTCAAGATAATCTTTAACTGCTGCAGAATTAGGTCATAAGTTTAGTTCTGTATTCCTGTGTGCTGGGTTTACCACTGAATATAACCAACATTGAAATTTCAAGGCTAATTTGATGGCTCAGTAGAAGCATCCTGTTCAAATGGCAGTGGAATGAGAAATGGAGAACAGGGAGCTTGGAATGCCAACAATTCCTTGTCACACAAGGCTGTCCCACTTCAAGTTGCGCAAAGCTCACTTTAAGCTTCTCCTAACTTAGATTTGGGCTTGGACAACACCTCTAATCTTTGCAGCTGGAGACTGAGTACAAGACCCACAATCCTCAGCTGCATATGGCAACCAAGGCTAGGTTCTGCTCAGTAAGGGAGGTACAGAGCTAATAAGGAGGGGAGTAATGGTGGAGGGTGTCTATATTCTGAGTTTTGCTTGCATTTATTGTGAACATTTCAAGGTTTCTGAGTACACGGTAGGAATGCTTCCAAAACCCAGGTGGTTTTTGAGACAAATAGGAGAGTGTCTGCACATGTTATAATCCAGGAGAACTCATGGAGCCTATTCTTGCCTCAAAGGGACATTTGGCACCACTACTCAAATAGACTTCTATCAGTATCCTTATCTTTGAGCCTCTTGCTCTCTCTCTACTTTATGGGACTTCCTCCCAATCTTCAGCATCCCCAGTAAAGCTATTTCTGTCCCTAGAAGCTGATGTGTGGTTTTAACCCCAGCCAAACTGACAGCATTGCTGTCCTTCACAGATCCACAGATACTGAATTGCAAACATTCTGATACACTTCCCACCCAAATATGATAGACGATAGACGATAGATAGATATAGATAGATGATAGATATAGATAGATAGATAGATAGATAGATAGATAGATAGATAGATACTGTAGATGATAGGTAGTAAGAGCTTGCTCTTCACCAAATGGTCCAGGGCAAGTTACAAAAATATCACAATAAAAACAAGTGCAATTTATATTAAAATCATAAAAGACCACAAAACTAACCGATAACAAAGTTAACAAAACAGGAGCCGAGAACAGCAATGGACAGGAAGGAAAGAGGAAGGAAGACATAGACTCAACCAAAGGCAATCCATACTGGATCTTCCAATAGGTAACAGTGGCTAACTAGTACAACCTCAGTGCAATACAGAATTAATTTCATCATTAGAAAGAGAAAATCTTGGAGCAGTAGCAATACTTTGGGAGAGCTTTTCTTTATTTCGAACAGAGGCCATCTCTCTTTTAGAGCTGAAGCAATAAGCAAACATAAACCTGATCCTTAAAATAAAATAAAATAAAAACAACTTTCAAATCGCATACTTCATCCTTAATTTGTGTTCCCTCCTTGATGGTAGCAAAGGCCAAGATTGGGGCCTGGACTGCCTCCAGCAAAGCTGGTTCCAGATCAGAATCCATCAGTAAACCAGGTGCCCAATGAGGTAAGCTGGAAAGAATTCATCTCACAAGTCAGTGTTGTGTAATGCGTTTCCATGGTAGTGGGTATCGCTCTTTTAGAAGTGCAGACAGAGAAATCAATGCCAGCTGCTCGACTCCAAATTGCAGGCCTTCTGGCTCATGGGGGAATGACCCAGTGGAACTGGTCTGGCTAGGTCCATTAAACAAGATGCTGTAGGTGGGCTGAAAGCAAGGAGCTTAGAAGTCCCAGGCCTTATGGTTTGAGGGCAAAAATGAGAAAAGTTTGCAGCAGGCAGATCTGATATAATGGCTCACATTCTAGAGGGAGTCTGGTGCCTGACTGCCTTCGCAGATGAGGCTTCTGTTACTGTTATGGAAGGCTGCATATACATCTGCTCTGTGTGGTTCAAGACAAAGAGATCTGGGCACTGAATGGGAAGACATTTCTCTCTTACTGCTGGTGTTATTTGTGCTACTAAATTGACTGTACAGAGAGGAAGTGAGGTGGTTAGAAATACATTTTCTTAAGCCCAACTAAGTGGTTCCAGCTAGGTCCCTCTGTACTGCACATGAAGGGGTCAGTCTATGGACTGGAGAGAATAATGATGATTCTGGGTCTGTGGCAATACTACTTCACATTCCTGCAGCAGCAAGTGTAGGACTGGTGGGTCAATCCTATTCAGAATCAGAACTGGGACTAACGGATCCTGAGAGTCCTAAATGCTCTTGCTCTTGTGTGTTTCAGAGCTAAATACCCTTGTTTTGAAGTCATTTTCTTAGTCTCATCTATTTCCACTGGACCTACTTCTGAATAACTGTGTTTGGGATTACATACAAAGTCTTTTCACCACAGCTGACTGTGGCTCAAATTTCAACTAAGAATATGGGAGATAAATGTTGCATATCTCATGCCCAATATCTTGATTCAAACTATGCTTATCCATATTAGAAGAGTTTGGATTTGATATCCCGCTTTATCACTACCTGAAGGAGTCTCAAAGCAGCTAACATTCTCCTTTCCCTTCCTCCCCCACAACAAACACTCTGTGAGGTGAGTGGGGCTGAGAGACTTCAGAGAAGTGTGACTAGCCCAAGGTCACCCTGCAGCTGCATGTGGAGGAGCGGAGACGTGAACCTGGTTCACCAGATTACGAGTCTACCACTCTTAACCACTACACCACACTGGTGTATTTACTCTGGCTAAAATTCTATACACAATGGGGTTAACTCCTATTGAATTCTGAGTAGACTGCACTGTCCATCTGTTCCAGCATAACCAACTTTCCAGGTTATATTTATTGAATGCATGTTGATCAATGTGATTCTTTGTCACCCTTTAGCAGGTTGCTCCACTTGAATGGACGTTTGCAAATTTCCCAGTTACTTCCAATTTCCCACAAAACCCATCAGAGCTGGGAGTGCCAAACATGCAAGTAAGGAAGCTTCTTAAAGGGTTATGTGCCATCTTAAAAGCAGATCATAAATGCAATGTGCTTTTCTAACTTGTAACAGAGATTTGAGTATTATTTTATTTCAGCATATAGTCCAGATATTGTTCAACTCCAGCTCCCACCATCCCTGACCATAGGCTATGCTTAGTGGGGCTGATGGAACATTTGGAGGTCCCCCTCCTATTACCTTCTTGTAGGACCTTGTTTTACCTTTTCCAGTGTTTTTAAATAAAACTGAAGGATACATTGGCCTGGTTGACACATCACAATCAGCCAACCATGGCTAAAAACATGTGTGCTGACATCTCAGCCACTTCGTTCCATTCTCCTGTTGTGCTGAGCTAAGCCATGGTTTGGCTTAAGATGTCTTCTGAACCTGTGCTCATGATGTAGCTCTCCCAGACTCTCCCCACAAGCCATAAACCACAGGACAAACCTTAAAGCTCATTATTAGTCTGTAGAGGGCTAAACCACAAGCCCATATTTAGATGACTTGATAAGCCAAGCTATGGTTTATTTGCAGTGCAGTGCAGCTCAACAGCAGAACAACTGTAGAGGAGAAAAGCAGCAGCAGGAGTCCCCATGTTAGTACAGTCATGCTAGGCCATGGTTTCATTTAACGTGGTGTGTGAAGCAGCCCATCAGTTAGTTCTTCACTGTTGTGAAACATTCATTGTGAAGTCACTCAACAGTAAGTTTTAAAAATGAGATTTCAAATGGTTTGATCTTTAAGGGCTAAGCTAAATATTCTAGAGCTGCTATTATTGATTTGAATGATTTCTCCTACTCCTCAGCCAAGAAAAGTTCCCAGGGCAGCAAACACTGCTCTGTTGCATCATCTGATATCCAGAATACTGTTTGAACATTAGAATACAAAGTAATATTCTGCCTAGCAAATGTGTTGTATACAATGACTTTCAATGTTTTTGCATAAATCACTTTAAAAAACCTGTCATTTTTGTGTTACAGAACTTTCCTGGCTATAATGTACTACCGTTCACCCAGATGCTCCCAATGGACCTTAATTCTGTAAGTTATTTTTCTTCCCAAGCATGCCATGTTCTATATTTGGTTTCATCACTGCAAGATTATTATTTTTTTTAACAAAAAGAAATTGAAGAAATCATTCTGGTTTTGCTCTATAGGAAGTTTTGTTACATCTGAAGGTGTTCTGATGTAAGAAGACACCATTATTATTGCTGCTCCTATTACAGAACTTCTATTTATCTAAAAGAGTCAAAATATAATGTCATAAGCACGATGTGTCCCAATTTTTCTGGTACATCTCTCTTTCAAACCACTATCAATGACTTCCTTTTCTTTTTTGAATTGTTAAAGTTGTTGCTCTTTGGGGTTCTAAGAAATACACACAGACACACACACACACACACACACACAAATAATATCTCCCAACCCTGTAGCAGCAGGTGCTGTTGCTTAGAAAGAGGGGCAGGGGAGGGGTAAGGTGCCAGAGACCTGGGTGCAGTGCGAATGGGCCAGATGAGCCAATCCAGTTCTCCTACAACCTCCCTGCCACTGTCCCAGTAAGCGGCAGTGACTCTTCTGCCAAGAAACTAGTGTGCTGGCTCTGCCCACCCACTGACCTCATGGTCAGATTCAAGCTGGAATGAAATTTCTCTGAAAACAATTTTCTGATAAATGTTGTGAATTTTTCTTTCTTTCTTTCTTGAACTGAACTGCTGGATAATGTATTTTGAGGGAAAACAGCCCTAATCCAGAATGTAGTTTCTATCAGTTTCCTACTTGAGCAGCACCCCCCCACCCAGCTGCTTTTTGCCCCCAAATAACAGCTGAGAGGAGAGGGGATTTTCAGCAGGAACCTCGCATAGGTTGCCTGTCTAAAAACGGGACCCCATGTCTTCAAAGTCAAAGCACACTTTTTAAAACGCTGCAGATAAAGTAAAATGGTGTTTGGCCCTGTGTGCCCCCAGTTAGCAGGTAAGTGGAAGAGGATCTATGGATCACAAGAGGCACAGGTGCAACAGAACAACCAAAGGGCTTCCAATGTCCCATGGTGGTCTGCTCCTCAAACTGACACCTTCTTCTCAGAGGTTTCTGTCTGCTGTAGTTCCCTCTTCCAAACTGTGGTTGGTGCTGTGAGTAAAAAAGCAAGTGCCCAATTCTCAGGGCTTCAGGTTGAGGCCACACACTCATACCCTCCAACATTTCTCCGATGAAAATAGGAACATCCTATTCCATAATAATAATTTCATTCCTTATACCTCGCCCATCTGACTGGGTTGCCTCAGCCACTCTGGGCAGCATCTAACATGCTTAAAAACATAATAAAATATTAAACACTAGAAGAAGAAAAAACTATACAAGGCTGTTTTCAGATGTCTTCTAAAGGTTCTATTTTTACATATCTCCTTGGCTTGGATAACTCCTTATTTCGCTGATGAAATATGAATAACTCCATATTTCGCTGATGAACATAGGGACGTCCTAAGGAAAAGCGGGACATTCTGGGATCAAATCAGAAACTGGGTTGGCTTCTGTAAATACAGGACTGTCCCTGGAAAATAGGGACACTTGGAAGGTCTGCACGCTGCCTGTCAAATGATGCAAACAACAACATTCTTCAAACTGACTCAACATTGTCTTGGCAACATTGTGGTTGCCCTGCTTGCCCATAATGAGCTGGCCTGGGCTGAAGGCCTCCGCTATGACAACAAAGCTCATGTCCCTGTCATCTGCTGTGTTTGGAATTAAAATATTTATGGTTCTGAGAAATTTTAATCAGATTTTACATAATTAATTTCAAATGGAGCATTTCTTCTCTTTCTGTATTTGTCCCTGATAGTTTCAAACCCTTATTTCTTTTCACATAGCTTGCTATACTGCTGGGGGCATTGACACTTCCTCAGACACTGCCTGTACCGGGCGTTGGAACAACTATGCCACAACAGCTGCTCCCACCCCAATCAGTAAGTATTTTATAGTACTTTGAGGCTGCAATCTCATACCTGATTTGGTGTTTAGGCGTTTAGTTGTATCCAACTCTTCATGACCCCATGGACCAGAGCACACCAGGCACCCCTGTCTTCCACTGTCTCCTGCAGTTTGGTCAGACTCATGTTTGTAGCTTCGAGAACACTGTCCAACCATCTTGTCCTCTGTCGTCCCCTTCTCCTTGTGCCCTCCATCTTTCCCAACATCAGGGTCTTTTCCAGGGAGTCTTCTCTTCTCATGAGGTGGCCAACGTATTGGAGCCTCAGTTTCAGGATCTGTCCTTCCAGTGAGCACTCAGGGCTGATTTCCTTCAGAATGGATAGGTTTGATCTCCTTGCAGTCCATGGGTCTCCTCCAGCACCATAATTCAAAAGCATAAATTCTTCGGCAATCAGCCTTCTTTATGGCGATCAGCTTTCCATACATCACTACTGGGAAAACCATAGCTCTGATTACCTGGCAGTAAATCCCACTGAACTCTGAGCATGCATTTATAGGATGGCACTGTAAACATACTAATGGTGCAAGTCTATATAAGTCTGCTCCAAAGTGAGCAAAGGATGGCGGCCAATAGTGTCTACACTATTCACCCTTCGCGATTTGGGAATTTATGTTGGTGCAAGTGAAGAGATACTGGTGCAACACTAAAAAGAACAACACTCACCCTTCTAGATAAGACAGCACAGCTAGAGATTGGAAACTGGAATGCAGATGAGAATAATGTCCCAATAACTTCTGTGGTTACTTGTAGCTTTGTAAGGGGTAATCTACAGCTTCCAGGATCCTTAGGTAGGAAATGTGCTTTAAAAGTATGGTGTGTATTTTAAATTTGTCAAGGAGGTGCCAATTACGACAACTTTTCTTGCAGATGCTTCCAATTATAGTTGCGCAAATGGGGCCACAGGTAAGAAGTTAGACAAAACTATTTTAATAATAATAATAATAATAATAATAATAATATTTATACCCCGTCCATCTGGCATCCACTCTGAATCTCTTGGGCTTTTGAAATATAGTTGTCCCTTTCTTTTTTTCTTTTTGCCTGAAAAAGGAGGGGTGAACACCTGTCAGATATTTCTCAGCTACAGTTCCCATCATTGCTGACCATTGGCAATGCTTGTTGGTGCCGATGGGAGTTGTAGTCCAACAACATCTGAAGTGCCACAGGGTCCTCATCACTGCCCTGTTCTTTCATTGCACCTAGTTAACAGTCATGTGAGGGAAAGGGGTGACTTCACGTTCCCTGCCATATCCACTCTCCACGTGCTGGTGGAAGGTCTGGTGAACCTGTACTACACATATAGGCTCCCTGCATGATTTAGCTCCCCCATGGCCTGGCAGGGGGTATGGCAGCAAGGGGGGGGGGCTAATGGCCATGGCCTCGCTTTCCCTGCCCACCCTCCAACATTTCACTGGGGAAGATAGGGACGTCCGATGCTGTTTTTCTAGAAAAAGAGGAGCCAGAACTCGCCATGAACACCTCCCTCATTCTCCTAGAATCTGACATTATTGTTAATTGTGTCAGGGAATATGGCTCTAGCTTATTAGAGATGCTCATTCTCATAGCAAGGGGAGATGTAGCTTAATCACAGAGCATTTTCCTCGCAAGCAGAGGGCTGCATGTTCATTCCCCCAGCATCTCTCGGTAGGGTTGGGAAAGATACAAAATACTGAGCTCAACAGTCTGGCTCAATGTGAGGCCGCTTCCTTCCCACGTTCTGCTCTTGAGAGAAACGCATAAGTGGAATGCATGAGGATTATTTCTCTGTCCTGGATCTGGCAAGGTGTTTTAATTCCAATGAAACCTGCACAGAAGCACACATAGGCAGATACCAGATGGCGTAGATGCGTGCTAAAGAGCTAGGAACTGGTGGTGTTGCATAGTGGCTACGTTTGTTGACAGACCGAGCTGTGAACAAGGAAGTCCATTTTGTACGTTGCCTCTGCCATATAGTAATTTGCCTCATAAGACTACTAGGCTACGATTACTACCAATACTACCCAGTTTGCATTGAATTTGAATAGACGTGTGTGTGTGTGTGTGTGTGTGTGTGTGTGTGTGTGTAGGTGAGTATACCCACACCCACACACCATTTCTATTGTTTTTATATACTGAATAGTTTCATATCTGCTATTAAAGGTAAAGGTAAAGGTACCCCTGCCCGTACGGGCCAGTCTTGACAGACTCTGGGGTTGGTGCGCTCATCTCACTCTATAGGCCGGGGGCCAGCGCTGTCCGGAGACACTTCCGGGTCACGTAGCCAGCGTGACATCGCTGCTCTGGCGAGCCAGAGCCGCACACGGAAACGCCGTTTACCTTCCCGCTAGAAAGCGGTCCCTATTTATCTACTTGCACCTGGGGGTGCTTTCGAACTTGCTAGGTTGGCAGGCGCTGGGACCGAGCAATGGGAGCGCACCCCGCCGCGGGGATTCGAACCGCCGACCTTTCGATCGGCAAGCCCTAGGCGCTGAGGCTTTTACCCACAGCGCCACCCGCGTCCCTATCTGCTATTAGCATATTGTAAATTTCTTTTGGGATGCCTCATGGCAAACTACTCCTAAATGAAATAAACAACAACCACAAAGCCTGCTGGTGTTAGTATGTTGTGTACCTTCTTAAAGATATCATTTAAAAATATATATACCGGTAAATATTTCTGCAAATTTAGCTTTTACTTACCTCACCCCTCTCCTTTTTGGGGCTCTAGGGTGCAGTGCTCAGTTCTGAAGAAATGGTAAGTAGCTCGCTCCTTAATTTCTTATATTCATTTCTCAAAATAGTTGGTCAGCAATCACCACCAAGCTGTTTCAAGCCCACCCTGTTAGTGTGGCCCCCTTACTTCTGTGGCCTCCACTACATAAGTGAACAATGAAGCACCCATTATAAGATCCTGGGTCAAGGGGGGGGGTATGGCAGAATTTAGTCTTGGTTTCAGGACTCAGTATCCCTGAGTATCCTCCATCCCCACCTGATGATGCTCTAGGCACAACCCACCTTAGCCAGCTTCCTGGTGTGGGTTTGTGTGACTACCCCCTCTGGCCACACCCTCACACTCTGGCCTCGCCCACTTCTGGCTCTGACCACACCCACCGCTGGAATGTAATGGGCTTCTGTTAGTTGGATCTGGCCCAGTAATAGCTAATAAGGATTGATGTGTGGGTAGGCTTGCCAAAACAAAAAAGGTTCACCCGTCACCGAATCCAGCTTTTCTTGGAGCAGAATTTGGTATTCTCCCATCTCACCATGGGGTTTAGGGAGATGCTGAAGTTCGAACTCAAGCCCTGTAGATAAGGAGGCACACTACATTTCTCCTCCTCCTCCTCCTCTCTCTCTCTCTCTCTCTCTCTCTCTCTCTCTCTCTTTCTCTCTAATGTCCAAAGAGGCTCTCTGTGACGTTGATGTTAGTCATCAAACATCCTGACAAGTGTTCTATTGCTTGTCTTCTCCCTTTGTAGCCACCACAGTCACAGATTGTTGGGGTTCTAGTCCCCGGAGGAGGATTCTTCCCTTTGGGCCAGGCCCTTCCTGAAGGTCAAGAAGATCTTCTTCCAGCAAACCAGGCTGGTTCTAACCAGGGCAACCTACCATTTCCAGAGGGCACAGCAGCAGCCATCCAGAAGATTTCTCCAACAGCAAGTGATGGTCTGAGCGAGGTTGCAAGCGGGTTATACCCAACCCCCTCGGGCTTCAGACAGCCAGGCCCTGTGACGAATGGTGTGTTTGCCGAACCAACTGCTGGCATGAATATGGAGCCGAGTGAACTCCGGGAACCACCTACTTCTCTTGTAAGACTTGATAAGGACAATAGTGGGAAGCAGCAGCACAATCTGTCTCGGTCACATGTGAGAGGAGACAGCTACGTGCCATTAAGCACTGTGGCGAGTAAGCCATTGAAAGAACCATAAAGGGAGACCTCACAATTATCAGGTCTTCTGTGTATTGTATATCGTATGCAGATGCTAACGTGTGTGTGGTAACTGAGTTGAAATTTGGGCTAGGGGTGGTTGGAGGATTTTTTTGTTTTTTGAAAAAATAATAATCATTATGGATTGTATCTAACATTAATCCTGCTTAGAGGAGACCCAATGACATTAATGGACACGAGTAACTTAGGCCCCTCAGCTTTAGTGGGTCTTAGTTGGATACAGCCTTACTAGTTGAAAATTTGGAAATTCCCATTCCAGAAAGGGAAATACTCTTGTAACAGCCTTATAGCAATGCTTAGCAGCTTTTAATTCCGACTCTAGATCTTAATGACGAGGGGTTGAGTTGGGTGATACATATTTTAAGAAAGATTATCGTGAGAATCTTTTTATTTAGCTTCATGCCTCTTTACAGTGAGGTCCTTTTTCATAAAGATTCTCTCTTATATACAGGGAGGAATCTTCACATGCAGAGGTTCCATTTAGGGAGGGCAACCAGAATCTCCCTTTTCCCTTTTCCAGACACTGTGCAATAATTCATTGGAAGCCTAGATCCGTAGCCTGCAAGCAAGTTCCATATACTGAGCGGCTATTGTGATAAATGATTAATGGCCAAATTACACATGTGGGAAGAAGACCTGAGTTTTTAAACATAGGAACTGCCCAAATCACATGTAAAAGGGTGCCATTTAAAGTACAAAAGTGGGTGCATGATGTCCTCTGTGCTGTTTTTGTCTTCAACTAAGTCTGCAGGGGCCACATGCCAGTTCCTGCCTGCTAGGGATAAGACTTGAAACAATGCTTCATTACCACTTTCTTATATGATGCAAAGCAAAAAAAACCAAATTATAAATTCATGGGAGATGTATCCTGCTGAAGATATCAGATAATGAGAGACTGTCCATCAAAGAACACATTCATTATATTTCACGATTTGACATGACATGGTGAACAGTGTGCCACAAATGTCCCTTTCCTCATTGTGCCATATTGCATCTGATAGTAATTTCTGGCGGCAATGCATAATAAACAATGTCAATAAATATCTTTTCAGAGGCATGTGATTGGGCTTGAATTTAGTGCGCTATTCCAGCTGAAGGTTTTAATCATATTAAAGGGAATGAGAAAAATTTCCATTCACAATATGAAGCTTGCTCTGGTTATTTCTTCTTTATGGTTGCTTGGAAATGTTTGTCACGCTATTACAAATATTACGCCTGCGCAAATGTAACAGCTTGCCAGATGGAACGAGCTCCCCTCGTCCCCATGTCCTGTTCTGGGGTTTCCTCATGCACACACCCTGATTTTAGGGACACGAGCGGAAAACCCTGTTGCACAAGCTCATTAGGTTCATTAGATAACAAGAGTATCATAACAAACGTTGCTTGAGTTTAACAAAATCTAATATAGTTTGAAATCCAAACTAGAGCTTTAATAGCTACTCTGTTATTGGTGGAGCCTCTTCCCACCTCCTAGTTTTGTTTGATTATCATTCTTCTTGCAGTAATCCCAAGAAAACCCATTAATCCCAATTTTATGTTATTTTATTCTTTGGTAGATTTACAAAAAGAAAAACACACACCAATAAAAACTTTTTAATAATAATAATAATAATAATAATTTTTATTTATACCCCGCCCTCCCCAGCCAAGGCCGGGCTCAGAGCGGCCTTTTTAGAAAGGAGCAAGATGAGACACCGACGCACAAAGCATATTGTAAAAATATCAAGACTCCTTTGTGCTCTACTCCGCTTCCCCTTTATTCCCACCCAGGGCAGCCCTACCCTCTGCCTGCACTATATATATAAGGTAAATGGACCCCTGACCGTTAGGTCCAGTCGTGACCGACTCTGCGGTTGTGACGCTCATCTCGCTTTATTGGCCAGGGGAGCCAGCGTACAGCTTCCGGGTCATGTGACCAGCATGACTAAGCCGCTTCTGGCGAACCAGAGCAGTGCATGGAAATGCCGTTTACCTTCCTGCCGGAGCGGTACCTATTTATCTACTTGCACTTTGACGTGCTTTCGAACTGCTAGGTTGGCAGGAGCAGGGACTGAGCAACGGGAGCTCACCCCATCGCGGGGATTCGAACTGCCAACCTTCTGATCGGCAAGTCCTAGGCTCTGTGGTTTAACTCACAGCGCCACCCGTGTCCCTACACACACACACACACACACATATATATATACACCCTGCCCATCTGGTTGGGTTTCCCCAGCCACTCTGGACGGCTCCCAACCGAATGTTAAAAACACAATACAGCATTAAACATTAAAAACTTCCCTAAAGAGGGCTGCCTTCAGATGTCTTTTAAAAGTAAGATAGTTGCATAGTTGCTTATTTCCTTGACATCTGATAGGAGGGCGTTCCACAGGGCCACTACCGAGAAGGCCCCTTAACTTTAGTAGGTCTTAGTTGACTACAACCTTACTAGTTGGAAAATTTGGAAATTCCCATTTCAGAAAGGGAAATTCTCTTTTAACAGCCTTATAACAATGCTTAGCAGCTTCTAATTCCGGCTCTAGATCTTAATGATGAGGGGTTGAGTAGGGTGATACATATTTTAGAGCTGACATGTCACATGGGGCTGGACCTCAATGTCTCCCCCTCCTGGCCTGCTCTCTAGAAGCCACTATGAGCTGCCCAAGAGAGGAGGCTAGTGGTGGCAGCCAAGGAGAGGCAACGGGATGCTCCTTCATAGATACCACTGCCATGATTGCTGCTCAGGACAAGCGCCAGGCCATCCTCCCCAAGCTCTGCAGTGGCGGTGGGGAAAATAGGGACATTCCAGGATCAAATCAGAAGCCAGGATGGCTTTCACAGTTCTGGGACTGTCCCTGGAAACTAGGGACACTCGAAGGGAGATGACAGGTGTTTCAACCTGTGAGTCAGAGGATGATATTGATGGTTGCATCCACCAGCCTCAACAATACTGGCAGCTCCCATACCCCACCCAGAGGAAGTAGCCTGAATCCTCGTCAGAGTTTTCTGCCAAACACTGCAAGGTCATGAATCATGACAGCAAGAGCATTGTCTCTCACAGGCTCACCGACCACAGTGTGTCTGTTTACCCAGGTACTATTTCTACACACATACTATTTCTTGCTGCAGAAGCTTACGACAGCCCTGCTGATTTGTTGCAGAAAACCCTCACTGGAACACCAGCAATTGTGGCACAACCAGGGTGTATATGTTTTCCTGAGATCTGTTAACCTGAGAACAAAGCATGTCTGAGAGAAGCTTTCACACCCTTCAAAAAACAGGGGAGTTGTGAAGCTCCTGCAAGGTGAAATCCCTAGGCTGTCCAGTGAAAACAATCTAAGGTGTCAGGCCTGCGAAAGACCCCCCAGAGCCTGAGAGGGTCTGGAGACAATATTGGACTAGATCAAGGTGTCCCAACCTTGTGTCTCCAGCTTTTTTTGGACTATAGCTCCCATCATCCCTAGCTAGCAGGACCAGTGGTCAGGGATGATGGGAATTGTAGTCCCAAAACAGCTGGAGACACAGGTTTGGGAAATCCTGGGCTAGATGGACGTATGGTGTAAGGCAGTTCTGTATGCTTCTTGTTCATTGGCCTTGTACTGAAGCCCTACAGGTGCATGACAAACTTTCCCCAGCTTTTGCAGTCTTAGGCAAGCAGCAAGAGTCATGCAGCTCCATCATATATCTTAGTGGACTGTGTGACTTGTGATAGGTCACCAGTTGTTTAAGCAGCCATCCTGCTCTGTTGCTGTCTGAGACTTTCTTCCAACCAACTGCTGAGACACGTAACTACTGCCTGTCTCTCCACAAGTCTTTGCTCCTCCACTTCTCTCCCTTTCTTCTCTTCTCCGTTTACTCCTTTGTCATTTCAATCCCTCTTCCTGAACTCCCTCCTTACAAAGAAGGCACGATGTACCTGCACATTATTGCAATTTATGAACTGTCGCCCATTTAAAATGGTTCGTGCAGCTGGAATGTAAGTGGCTCTGAACACTTTGCAATGCTAACCAGGCTTCCCTATTTGCTCAAACGCCCCATCTGGTCTCTTCAGAAGCCACTTATATGTATTGGGTACGCAGGAGACATCAGCTGGGTAATTTGCTAATACTTTAGGTTGCTCATGGCAGCTCCTGGTCTTTTTGTAATTAATATTTGCTCAAACGTTTCCCCAGGCTAATCAGTATTGATTGGAAAGATCAAAGCGCTCCCCAATCCTGTGCGATCTTTACTTGTTTTTAAATGAATTGCCCCTTCTCGGACATGCATGGAATCTGAAACGCAGTCTTTACAAGGAGAATATGAAAGCAAACTATTTTAGGATGGAAATGTATTTCCATTTCAAAGCCCCAAAGAACTATTTCTCTGGATCTTCCACTGGCAAAGTCTGGGCTAGAAATACATTCGCTACAGAGATTGCTTGCCTCTAAAAGCAGTGGCAGAGCTTCATGCTCTGGCACAGGGAGGTGGAGAGCAGGTGGGGTGGGGCTGGCGCATGTCCTGGGGGTGTGGCATGCATCCTGGGAGCATGGCGTGCATCCTGGGGCTGTGGCACCCAGCGCGGGCAGGGGGCAGCCATGATGGCACCCCACTGGGATTGTGCTGCGGGGGGCAGTGCGCTCTTCCCCTACTCCTCTTCCTCTGACAGTGTCTAAAAGAAGGAAGCCTGGATAGCTCAGTTGGTTGCAGTGTGGCACTGATAACACCAAGGTTGCAGGTTTAATCCCTGTATGAGACTGCATATTCCTGCTTTGCATATTCCTGCTTTGTGGGGCATTGGACTAGGTGATCCTCAGTGTCCCTTCCAACTCTACACTTCTGTGTATGATTTAGCCATTACTAGGTGGCTTGAAGTCCTTTCTTAGTTACTGGAACATATTATGGCTTCCTTTCCACCATTGCCACTTATTTTTAGGAATATTGCACCAGAGGCCAGACAGCCACCAATACCGCAGGGCATTTAGGCCATTTCCATTGTCTAGCCAGATCTCTGCTTGCCTTGCTGAGTTCTAGGCAAAGCTATATTTTTCTAACCACCACAAATCGTGCTTGTGTGTATCAGCAAGCAGAGCACCATCCAGTAATGAGTAAAGGCTAAAAGCAACATGCAAAAATCACAAACATACCCTTCACTTCCCAAAAACCTCCAAGCCAGGATACCTTCAGGAGAAATAGAAAACGTGTTGCAGGGTGGGACAATGTAAGGAAAGGAAGATTGCTCAGGGTGGAAAGCTGTGTAAAATGAGGAGTAGTTAGCCCTTATCTGTGTGTCCCCAACCCTCTCAATTCAAATTGGATTGGCTATCTCTCATTACACCCCTAAATAATCTTCCCATTTTAAAAAACGGCCCTTTTCCCAAGATTCTGTGTTTTCTTTCTTTCTTTCTTTCTTTCTTTCTTTCTTTCTTTCTTTCTTTCTTCTTTTTGCAACTCAGAGTTTTCCAGTTGTCCTTATCAAACTTAAGCCATAAATTCTCCTCCAAGCTTGGAAATAAAACCTTGAAATCACCTGGTTTCTAGCTAAGATTGTACCCTCATTCCTCAAACTAATTGCCCCAAACAAGATTTCTGTTTCTAAACAGGGATGAAAAACATGGTTAAAATAAAAACAATCCAATTTAACAAACATAAAGGCACACACCTGGGCCATTCCAGACAACAGAGGAAGTCATCACTCACACAACTTTAGTTCATATCTTATATCCCCAAAGTTCATCCCATAGTTTATAACTGGGGTGTTTTTCCTTGAACAGCTGCTTCCTAGCTGAATAAAAGAGGAGAGACGTAGGTAACTCTCAAATTCAGAACAAACAATATGTAACATCAAAAGGCAACTAAAGATACAAATGGATGAAAGGAGTAAGAAATTTCATTCCCAATTAAGCAACAATTCTGTGTTGCTCCAGAACAGGCTGGAGTGGGTCACAGTGATAAATCCACTCCTTTTTAATTAGAATAGGGAGTAACCAGAATCCACTTCTCCAGGGATTCCTTTGGTGCTGCTATCAGAAAACTGTCAACCAGAACTATATTCAAAGGAAGATATAGTGTGCATCTCTCTGTTAATGTCAAGGTTTGTATGGTGGGAAGAATGATCCATGTATTCAAGGATGTTTAGCCATCATTTATTTTGCTCCCTCCAGTCTTTGGACTTGGCACAATCTTCAAAGCTTTCTGAAACCCAACTTTGGTTCATACAGGAAGCGGATCTGCTCCTTCTTACAGCACCCCCAAAACCCAGAAAATAAGTGTTTAAAAGTCCATTAACTAAAACAAAGTAGTGGATACAAAAATGCATGTAGTAGAGTAAAGTTTGAGTAAGATGCCTATAACTATGCTTGCTTGCAAAAATGTGCCCATTAGGAAAAAATTGCCTGCAAAGTTGTGTGTAATACACAAAATTCACACTAAAGCGCTGCTGAATTTTCATGGAGACTTCCTATATGAAAAAATGCAAACTGATGTAGAATTGTGGAGAACTGAACTTAAGAGTGGGAAAATGAGAAGCTGGGTAACTCAGTTGGTTAGAGTATGGTGCTGATAACGCCAAGGTTGCAGGTTTGATCCCCGTATGGGACAGCTGCGTATTCTTGCATGGCAGGGGTTTGGACTAGATGATCCTCAGGGTTCCCTTCCAACACTGCAATTCTATGATTTAGCCATTACTAGGTGGCTTGAAGTCCTTTCTTAGTTACTGGAACATATTATGGCTTCCTTTCCACCATTGCCACTTATTTTTAGGAATATTGCACCAGAGGCCAGACAGCCACCAATACCGCAGGGCATTTAGGCCATTTCCATTGTCTAGCCAGATCTCTGCTGGCCTTGCTGAGTTCTAGGCAAAGCTATATTTTTCTAACCACCACAAATCGTGCTTGTGTGTATCAGCAAGCAGAGCACCATCCATTACCAGCAATTTCAACATCGTGTGCTCTGTCTGCCCCATTTTAATTACCATTTGTGCAACAGTGAAACGCAAAAGCTTCAGAAAGTCTTGCCTCATCATTCTGATCTGAGACACTACTTCACTTTCACACATAACCCAGCCTTCTGAAATGTGCAGAGAGATCAAAACAGGCACTTCTTCGACACCTGCCCAGAAACATCAACTTTCAGCTGTTTCGTCTTCTTCAAGAGCCACCCATAATTCAGACAACTGATGAGTCAAAGTCTGTCTTGGTCCATTTCCAGTCCCTTTCACAAGCATTGCTGAGGGTAATTTGCTTCTCCTGCCTGCACTAGCAGAGGTCACCCTATGGTTCAGGCTAGGCTGCCATCTGAATATTCAAGATGAAATGGAAACAAACTCATTAACATTCACCAGGTTTCCCTCTCTAGCTCTGGGGTTATGCTTCAGGCACAGCATCAAAAGTGTTCCTTCCAGTGTTGTAACACCAGCCTTTTGGCCACCAACAGGGTGCACAAAGACCACTTACCCTTCTGTCAAGGCCCACAGTGTTGGAATATAAATTGTGTGCATCCTAGAATTTTAGGAATTTCCCATGGACAAAGCTGATATTGACAACGACTTCCATTCAAAATGGCGTCACTATAAACCACCACCACACCTTTCAACACCACACTTGGCAGAATGTCTGTGCATGCAAGACGTTTCTGACAATTCCTTCATCCAAGTTGTTTATGAAGACATTGAACAATAACGGGCCCAGGACAGAACCCTGTGGTACCTCACTCTTCACTTTTCCCCAGGATAACAAGGAACCATTAATGAGTCCTAGCCCAACATTTCAGCTAGCGCACCATACTGGCTCACTTTAGTTCTGTTTGCATGCAAATTCTTTCCAAAACCTTTTCTTTTTCTTCTTTGGTCTTTTTTGTCTTTCTTTCATCTTAGATGCAACAAGTACTAAGAATATATTCCATAGCCTCCTTATTCCCAACTGCAAGGGAAGCAGGAGATGGTGGAGACAAAATTGACTTTGCCACGAATTTCTGCCTTGTTTGAACATATCTAGAGCACTTAAATAATACAATTTCCATTGACATTCTCTTGAATTCAATTCCTGAATTCTTTAGGCACTTTCAAAATTTCCCCAGAGAATCTGGCTATGTGACAAAGTAATTTTGCCTCGAGCCTTTAATTTAAAGGATGAAAGCAAGTCAAATCACATCACAGTGGAAGTCAAACGCCTGACTGCTGGTTTTGTCCTTTCTTCCAAGTTAAGAGAAAAAGTTCAGTGAAAGAAAAATAGTGCCACAGCAGGAAACAGAGACAGCTTTATTGTTGCAATTTCATTTAGACGCAGGGGTATATTTGAAAGGAATATCGAGATGTAAAGGCCTTATGTTAAGGGAGGCATTCAGAATGGGTGTGAGGTACATATATTCTAACTTCATTTATCAGAAATTTACTTCAAATATATATAGTATTTCAAATCTCCCATTTTGGAGCATTAATATTGGTTGTAAGGTAAAGGTAAAGGGACCCCTGACAATTAGGTCCAGTCGTGGCCGACTCTGGGGTTGTGGCGCTCATCTCGCTTTATTGGCTGAGGGAGCCGGCGTTTGTCCACAGACAGCTTCTGGGTCATGTGGCCAGCATGACTAAGCCGCTTCTGGCAAACCAGAGCAGTGCACGGAAACACCATTTACCTTCCCGCCGGAGCAGTGCCTATTTATCTACTTGCACTTTGACGTGCTTTTGAACTGCTAGGTGGGCAGGAGCAGGGACCGATCCCATTGCAGGGATTCGAACCGCCAGCCTTCCGATCAGCAAGCCCTAGGCTCTGTGGTTTAGACCACAGCGCCACCCATGTCCCCTCAATATTGGTTTTAGGTGAGCTTTAAAAAATGTTCATGTGACAATTCTATGTCCTCTTTGAAGAAAGTGAAGAAGTGATTTGAATTTTTTAGTATTCAGTGATTTTTATCTGGATGCCATGTTCTGGAGGGTTTTTTTGGTTTAGTTTGGGGGTTTTTTGGGGGGGCATTATATGACTTCACATTTTCTGAAGAATCCTTGGGATACCCCTCTTAATGGAGGGGTATGTTCAACATTCATTCACTGTAGCATCACTAAGTGACTCACAGGTGTGAACCATCACAAATTAATCACCTCATACAGAACCACCATGTCATTTCATAGAATCATAGAATTGTAGAGTTGGAAGGGACCATGAGGGTCATCCAGTCCCCTGTTTCCCAGCCTTGCTGTTTTTGGACTACAACTCCCATCAACCCTAGCTAGCAAGACCAGTGGTCAGGGATGATGGGAATTGTAGTTAAAAAACAGCTGAAGACCCAAGGATGGGAAACACTGATCTAGTCCAACCCCCCCCCCCGAAATGCAGGAATCTTTTTGCCCAATGTGAAACTTGAATCCATGACCCTGAGATTAAGTCTCTCATGCTCTACTAACATATCCCAGTCATATGATGTCAATTAAAATTAAATACCTTTTTTCAGTAAAGGTGATTCCCCCCCCCCCTTCAGTAAGGGATCCGGCGTGGTGCTGTGGTCTAAACCATTGAGCCTCTTGGGCTTGCCAGTCAGAAGGTCAGTGGTTCAAATCTGCATGACGAGGTGAGTTCCTGTCGGTCTGTCCCAGCTTCTGCCAACCTAGCAGTTCGAAAGCAGGCCAGTGCAAGTAGATAAATAGGTACCACTGCAGCAGGAAGGTAAACAGCATTTCCGAGCGCTCTGTAACTCATCATGGTGTCCTGTTGCCCCAGAAGCTGGCCACATGACCCGGAAAGCTGTCTGTGGACAAACGCTGGCTCCCTCAGCCTGAAAAGCTTACCTACAGAAACAACAAGAAGAGATGGGCTCATTGGCAGGTTTTGAAGAAACATTCACAATCTTATTTAAGTAAAATATGAAGAAAGACAATGCAATAACATCTAAAGTATATTAATATGCAGAAGATAACAAATAATGTAACAAACCAGAAGGGGAAGATGAGGGAAGTCAACGGGGAGGGTGGGGATTGTAAAATGTAAAATTGGATAATTGTATTTGCAATTTGTTATAACAAAAGACATTTAATAAAATATTTATAAAATAAAATAAAAAACAAGATGAGCACCGCACCCCATAATTGCCTTTGACTGGACTTAACTATCCAGGGTTCCTTTACCTTTACCTTTTACCTTTGCTTTGCTATTAAATTTCTTGAGATGAAATATTACAAAACAAATCAAAGTTTTCATTTCATACTTGTGTACAACAATGCACTCACATCTTTCTTTCTTATCTGAAAAGTCAACATCGTCAACGAAATGTTTCTGGTTAAAGACCACAAACCAATTCCAATTATCATGATGTCTCTTTATCTTGTTTATTCCTTTCATTCATTCTTGATCCAACACATCCTCTCATCAGATGTGTTGATGTCAACATAAGCATAACATCTTCTATATCCTGCTCTGTCTGACCCCCCTATTTACAGGGCATATCCAAATTATTGTGGCTGCCATTAAATCAATGATAATTAATTGGGGATATCCAGTGCTTTTTTGGGGGGGGGTACTCTCATTTTCCTCCTCATATTGAAATACTGCCCCTCAATGAGGACAAACTTAGATTCACAAAATGTTTAGGGGTATGCATCCCACTGCGTCCCCCCCCCCCCAGAAAAAAGCACTGAGGATACCTGTGACTTCCCTCTATGGAGCTAATAATAATAATAATAATAATAATAATAATAATAATAATAATAAATAATTAATAATAATAAGCCTCCCACCTGCTTGTCTCTCCTGCAGCTTCCTGATCAGACCTCTTGACTCCCATGTAGCCACTTTACCCAGCCTTGCTTCTCCACTGCTGGAGAACATTCCCCGGGGCTTCCTAGTGTCTCTATTTTCCAGGGACAGTCCTAGATTTACAGAAGCCGTCCCGGTTTCTGATTTGATCCTGGAATGTCCTGCTTTTCCTTAGGAGGTCCTTATTTTCATTGGAGAAATGTTGAAGGGCATGAAGGTTGGAGTGATCCCCAAGCCAAGGAGATAAGTAAGTATGCAACCTTTAGAAGACATCTGAAGGTTTAATGTTTTCTTATGTTTTTATATATGTTGGAAGCAGCTCAGTGTGGCTGTGGCAATCCCATCAGATGGGTGGGGTATAACTAATAAAATTATTATTATTATTATTATTATTATTATGGAATAGGATGGCCCTATTTGGATGTGCCCTATCAGCCAATGTGGGACAGCAATGGTTGCTTGTCAAATCTCCAGGATTAACCTCAGGAGATTCCTGGAGATTAAGGTTGATTCCTGGAGGTTCCTGGCCATACCTGGGGGGGGGGGGCTGGCAACTCATTGAGACCACCAAATAAAATCAATTACATTCAAATACAATAAATGCGACGATATACCTGAACATTCTACAAATGGTTATTACACAATAAGAGGTACATTACCAAGTAAAACATCCAAAAGGGTACACAGTATACAAATGGTTCAGCTTACACTAATCAGTGTAATTGGCTGACAGTGTTAGCTATTATTATCAGCTGAGGAAGAACATTTGAAACAGTTGGTTATCCTGGAAGGACTGTCCTGCTGCTGCTGTTTTTGGAGCACCAACATCCTTCAACTTATTCCCTGCAAAACACCGCATGAGTTGTGCTTTGTCTGATTTTACACTTACCTTGGAAGGCGTTTTGCCTCAAGCTTGAGTGATTCTTTGTGAAGTTATACTAGCCAAAAAAATCCCTTACTTTGCGACATTTTCTTAACTCATATTAGGTGGTGTCACCATGTATATATTGTATGCTGATTGTAAATGAAGATACAATTCAGTAGTGATATAAAAGTGTTGTAATCATATTATTAGACTACCATGTTGCTTTTGGATTGTCAGATTAACATATAATGTTGACACTGGAAGAAAACATGACATGAACTATAAACTATTAAATAAATCTCAGCTGCTTTCATATATATTTTTCTTTCTTACCAGAAGATGAGGTTATGTCCTTAAATCAACATTTTCTCCTGGTTTTAGTTCATTTTGTACCTGCAGTGTGTCCATGTTTTGATACAGGTTTTGCAACTTGAACAGCTGAGTGGCAGGTAGGTATTCCACAGGGCAGTGTTTCTAGAGATGCAGCAAGGTGGAAAGCTACACCTGTGGGACAGCTACTAAAATGGAGTCGTTTCAGGTAGAACACTTCTGTTGCGGCATGGAGAGGGTGACCGCCGAGACACCTGGTGTCATAAACAAGATTTCATCTCCATTTTGCTTTGTTGCACACATTCTGTTTTTGTGCTCATTTTCTATGTGTTAGACAATGGTTTCTATAAATATAGACTTGAGGATGCAATTATAAGTAATGAGATATCATGGCATTGAGTTTTATGTGCTGTGGTAAGGGTAGGTGGGAACTTGCTGGAAGTCTGTAATTCCCCTGCCCTTTTGCTCGGTATTGATTGGTTAGCCGGCCATTTCAATAAGGCTTATATTCTAGAGAGAGAAGTTTACAAATCATTCCTGTGAAAGCTTTATCTTCTGAAGATTTCTCGAGTTGCCTCAAGACAACAAGGGTTGGGGGATTTTCAAGACAGCGTGAAGGTAAACATTTCTTTCCATCTTCTGTAATAGATATGCTTGGAGGAAGGGGACTGTATTCCATCAGAGGCAAGAGTTCTGTCTGAGAAAGAAAGCAGTCACGACAGCACACTTTCCCCTGAATTTTTGGTTCTCCCTCAGGTTAGTGGTGTGTGTGTGTGTGTGTGTGTGTGTGAAGAACCCTGTGGAAAAAAGTGACAAAGCTTACATTACGAAAGCTCAAGGCAAGTGTGCTAGGCCATTTCCAGAGAGTCACTATTTTGTGGGTAGGATTTAATTGCACACTGATAACTTCAGTTTGGGCAATTAAAGTGGATTTGGTGCTCTTGCAGAACAAACCCACCCCCCCTTCAAAAAACAAACAAACAATGGGCCTTTGTGATGAAAGAAGTGGTGAGGGGAAGCACTGGGGAAAAGTAGGATAATAATTGCGTGAAGTAGGTCCTATAGCCTCCTCAGAAACAAATCAGAGTGAATGTTCAAAAAGTCACCGCCCTGCAAACTTTGTGCAAGTTGATTAGGACAAATGCTCACTAAACACAGACTCTCCAAGTGTCCCTATTTTCCAGGGACAGTCCCAGATTTACAAAAGCCCTCCTGGTTTCTGATTTGATCCTGGAATGTCATTAGGATGTCCCTATTTTCATCAGAGAAGGGTTGGTGGGCATGGAGTTAGGTGACTCCCAAGCCAAGGAGATAAGTAACTATACAACCTTTAGAAGCCATCTGAAGGCAGCCCAGTATAGGGAAGGGTTTTTTTAATGTTTAATGCTTTGTTATGTTTTTATATATGTTGGAAGCCACCTAGAGTGGCTGGGGCAACCCAGTCAGATGGGCGGGGAATAAATAATAAAATTGTTCTTGTTGAATGGGATGTCCCTATTTTTATCAGATAAATGTTGAAGGCTATGTAAACAGTCTTCAGGAAACAACCGTAGTCTTTAAGGTGCCAAATAACTTACTTTGGTTTTGATTTTTGCTGCAATGGGTTGTCATAACTTCACCTTTCCTCAGCTGCCGTGAGGCAGAATGTAATGGCCACCACAGGCAGCTGATTTGGGGTTTGTTATTGCTGTATTTTTATTCCCAGGGAGAGGCACTTTTCTACCTCAGGTGCTAAAGTAACTTGACTGGCTGTGTGTACAAAATACATTTTGTGGTGTGTGTGTGTGTGTTGACTGGGAAGGGCACATAACATTTGTTGCTTTGCTTCAGGCAGCAAAATATATTGGGCCACCCCCAATTCCCCAAGCAGAATTTCCACATTTGTCTTCCGTTCCTCTATAAGTGAATTACAGGACAAGTGTATTTAATCTAGAAGCCCTGCCACTTGTGGAATATGGCCCCGCTGTGCTGGAGAGCTTGCTTGGGATCAATTCATTAGCATTGCTTTTTATATCTCTGTGCACTCTCAGCCTAAAATTACTTTTTGCAGTGTTAGGCTGTAAACATGTGACAGAAGCTATTCTTTAGGGAAGAAAAATGTTTGGCACAGGGTGTATATTATGTAGGCCTGATTGTGATTGTTATGAAAACCCTCATTATCTTGTAGACTAAAGTTTCAGACAGTTTCAGCATTATTCTTATTGGAGATTAGCCTATGCTCAAAACGTATGAAAGCAGCAGAGCCACCAGGAACCAGAGAGAGATTTATTCATGAGGATCTCAGCTGGCCCATACCAGTACAGTGGTACCTCTAAATGCATTCACCTCCAGTTATGTATCCTTCAGGATACGTACACGGCAAACCTGGAAGCATTTTTCCGGGTTTTGCCCTGTGCACATGCACAGAAGCGCTCTATGTGCCACGTCCATGCGCAGAAGCGACACCTCCGGTTGTGGAAACCTCAGGATCTGACCGGAGCTCCAGAATGGATCCCGTCCGCAACTGGAGGTACTTGCAAAGTCCATTTTTAAAAGGAACAAGTTTAGTTCAAGTTCCTCTTATCCAAAAATGAACTTATCTGAGTTCAAGTTTCCACTTTTACAAAGCAAACAAATTCACTCCAAGTTCATCCAAGCTTTTCAGTTCATAAAAAGTTTATCCTCACCTGCTTCTGTGCTGAAGTGTAGGGTCTGAAATCAAATCAGTAAATGCACACAAGTAATAAGCTCTCTTGACAGGCAGAATAGGTAAAGGTAAAGGGACCCCTGCCCATTAGGTCCAGTTGTGACCGACTCTGGTGTTGCGGCACTCATCTTGCTTTATTGGCCGAGGGAGCTGGCGTACAGCTTCCGGGTCATGTGGCCAGCATGACTAAGCCGCTTCTGGCAAACCAGAGCAGTGCATGGAAACGCCGTTTACCTTCCCGCCGGAGCAGTACCTATTTATCAACTTGACCTTGATGTGCTTTCGAACTGCTAGGTTGGCAGGAGCAGGGATCGAGCAACGGGAGCTCACCCCGTCACGGGATTTCAAACCGCCGACTTTCTGATCGGCAAGTCCTAGGCTCTGTGGTTTAACCCACAGTGCCACAGGCAGAAGATTAACAGGTAATGATTCCCCCATAGCTGCATTACAGTACCAGAAAAGGCTTGCCTGCCACACAACTGGCACAAGGCATTGTTCATTTAGATCCTGTACCTCTCCTTTTCTCCATAAGCTACTCCTGTTGGAAAAGCAGGACTCCGTCCAACAGGGAAGATTCAAAAATGCCTTGCATTCCTCCTTCTGACTGCTTGGCAACAGTGTTAAGTGACGAAGCATCCTTAGACATGCAGAGCATCATGAGAAGGGCTCCCTCTACCATTAGGTTGAGTGTGATGTCATGATTTGGGGCATAGTGAAAAAGCAGCAATTAAATCCATTTAATTAGTGATTAAAATAAATTATTTTATTTATTAGCATTGTATTAACATTGTATTGTAATGTTGTATAATAATTGTTTTTTTCCATCTTCCTAGGGATGTTGAGAAATGGTTGTGGGGGTTTTGTTTCAGTTGATAAAAGAAATTCACTGGCCTTGGGTATTAAGTACCTCAAGCTTGGAAGGCAAACCACCTTTGTCAAAGGGGTCTTTGCACTGACTATGCCACTATTACACTGTTTACTATATTTCATTTCCAGGACCTCATCACCCTCAGAAATTCTTCCCAGGTCCTTTTTTAACTCAAGACATAACATCAGAGATATGAAAAAATGGATCCTTATCTCAGTCCTATTAGGTATCTGCTCTGCAATGCCGGTAACTAATACAATTTTACCTCAAACTGTTGTCCGTCAAATTAAGGAGAACCTGTTTCATGTTTTGTTTTGTTACTAGTAGCATAGATTGTTATTTTGGAGACTTGACATGCACAGTGCTTTCCAGAGTAGATGATCCTCTGGGTTTTTTTCTCATGTTGGAGGGAAATATAACATCATAAATATCAAGATGGCTTCCAAGGCATTTTACAAATGGTTTGAATTTTATATGACAAAGGCCCAGTGTTGCTACAACCCTGCTGAGACTGGGAGCAGATTATGAGCTTGATGGCTTGCTCCTCACACAACCTCTTTCCCTATCCAGATAAATTTCCCCCCTTCCTTTCTTCTCCCAACATTAACTTTAATTTTTCTTCAGATGAGCAGCAGCAGAAGCCATGGACAATGCAAACCAGGGCTGAAAACGATTGTTTGCAAGTCTTACAACATTAAACAGACATGGCTCCCTCCAAAAACTCACGAGAAATGTAGTTTGTTAAGGGTGCTAAGAGTTCTTTGGAGACCCCTATTCCCTTCTCAGAGCTACAATTTCCATAGTTCTCTGGGGAAATGGGTTGACTGTTAAACCACTCTGGGAACTGTAAGTTCATATGAGAAATAGGTATCTCCTAAAAACTCTCAGCATCTTTAACAAGCTACAATTTGCAGTATTCGTTGAGGGGGAGCCATTATTGTTTAAAGTGGTATGATGATGCTTTAAATGTGCAGTGCAGGTGCAGCCTAGGTGATGAGTCCCATTATTATTATTATTATTACTTTAATCAGGACTATGTCATGCCTAACCCAGCTTGGATCATTTTTGTGTCAACAATGTGTGGTTGCACAAAGGTGAATCTGTGGCCATTTTTAGACACCTAAGCCTCAGTACAATATAAATTCCATACAAAAGAGCAAATCAGCAATGGCAAACTTGCTTCTTCCCTTTCTGAATACAGGTGATTAGCACCTTCTCAAATGTAAGTGTTGCAAAAGGGGGGGGAGAGTTTCAAGAGATATTTTGTTTGTCTGCAGATGCTTTTTCAACATGCCGGGATACCTGGAAGGGGTGGTATAAGCCTTGAGGTATATTTTACCCCCCACCTGCACTTGCAAGTACAGTGGTACCTCGGGTTACATACGCTTAAGGTTACATATGCTTCAGGTTGCAGACTCCGCTAACCCAGAAATATTACCTCGGGTTAAGAACTTTGCTTCAGGATGAGAACAGAAATCACGCAGCGGTGGCGAGACAGCAGCAGGAGGCTTCATTAGCTAAAGTGTTGCTTCAGGTTAAGAACAGTTTCAGGTTAAGAACGGACCGGCGGAACGAATTAAGTATGTAACCAGAGGTACCACTGTATGTCTAAAATATCCGGAAGTCATTATGATAACCTTCAAGGAGAGCCGGTCCAATTAGCATCTTAAAATAAGCTTTTCTGAGTGATGGTGTTTGCTGTTTAAAATCATTAATGCAGTAATGAATAATTAGCCAGGGCTGCAGTGCTACAGCTGGTGAAAGGCTAGCTGAATTGTCTTAGGAAACTGTAAATGCCATCCTCCAGCAGAGAGGGAGATCTACAGACAGGCCTTGGCACAGAGAACCCTGCAAGTGCAGATGTTCCACTACTAGTGGGGGTGGGCAAATCAAGGCATTCGGGGGCACGTCAGGGCAGCCATGGATCATGGGGCCAACACTCCCTCATGCCCCTGGCACACCTACAGAATGATCCAGAACCAAAGGCAGCTTTTGCGTAGCGCAACCAGAGGTGCCACCATTGTTTTGGCTCTCTCCAGTATATTTTCTGTGATGCTTAAAGGTAAAGGTAATGGGACCCCTGACCATTAGGTCCAGTCATGACCAACTCTGGGGTTGTGGAGCTCATCTCGCTTTATTGGCCGAGGGAGCCGGCGTACAGCTTCCGGGTCATGTGGCCAGCATGACTAAGCCGCTTCTGGCCAACCAGAGCAGCGCACGGAAATGCCGTTTACCTTCCCGCCAGAGTGGTACCTATTTATCTACTTGCACTTTGACGTGCTTTCGAACTGCTAGGTTGGCAGGAGCAGGGACCGAGCAACGGGAGCTCACCCCGTCAAGGGGATTCGCACCGCCGACCTTCTGATCGACAAGTCCTAGGCTCTGTGGTTTAACCCACAGCGCCACCCGCATCCGTGATGCTTAGGAACAAGTAAATTCTGTTGCATATGGACTTTTATAACTAATTCACCACCCAGGACTGTACCTGTCATTATTTACTCTCTCTATCACCTGCAACAAACGATGGTTACAAGAGTTAATCTCAACATCACCTAAGAACTGGCATGCAGCACACACCTGCTGGGCTCCTGATATGCACAATCTGCTAGTGGAGGTTGGTGCACTAGGGCAAATGTGGCAGTGCCCCCAACAGCCTTGGTGTGCCCTCTGCCAGCCCCTGCTTGCCTGCCTTCTTACATCCAGTCCAGGGGGTGGCACTGGCTGTCAGCTTCTCTCCCCCCCTCCACCATCTCAGCATTGTCTTTGCAGATGTCAGCAGGGAAAAGGATGGGGAGAATTAGCTATCTCTGCCTGTCATATATTCTCTGGACCATTTGATATATGAGAAGGATGAATTTTATGTATACAGTGGTGCCTTGGAAGTCGAACAGAATCTGTTCCGGAAGTCCGTTTGACTTCCAAAAGGTTTGGAAACCAAGGTGTGGCTTCCAATTGGCTGCAGGGAGCCCTGCAAGTCACGTCAGATGTTCAGGTTCCAAAGAACGTTTGGTAACCGGAGCACTCACTTCTGGGTTTGCGGCATTCGGGAGCCAAAATGTTTGACTCACAAGGCATTCAGGAACCAAGGTATGACTGTGCTCTGTTTTAAGAGATAAATATGAATTACCTTTAAATTCTCGATGGCAATATCTTCAGAAAAAGCATTTGCTAACTACCATTTACGGACCAACAGCTTTTACAACCTCAGAGACCCCAGAGATATTAAAACAGCTGATTAATTCTTATGTAACAAGGGGGGAAACCCTATTACCTTAAAGAAATGTTTATTAGCAGCAAACCAGTTCAATGCACATATATTAAGGGAGGAGCGGAATAAAGAATTTGAAATCTTGATCTCGGCCAAGCAGTGGGAAACTGTGTTAAGCTCTGTAACAGGGTTTCCCAAACTTCGATCTCCAGTTGTTTTTGAACTACAACTCCCATCATCCCTAGCTTGCAGGAGCAGAGGTCGGGGATGATGGGAATTGTGGTCCAAAAACAGCGGGAGACCCAAGTTTGGGAAACCCTGTTCTATAACAAGAGTGGCTCTGGACCTTAAACAAAGACTCGTACAACCTGCAAAGAAGAAAATTTGACAGATTTTCACCACCCTTTTCCTCTCCTGGACGCTAATGCTTCGGGCAATCCCATGAAACTGTCCAGTAGGAGATTCTGAACAGATAAAAGAAAAGTACATCTGTGCACAATGCATAAGCAACATGTGGGATTCGCTGCCACAATGCCCATTAGCTTGGATGACTTTCAAAGAGGAACAGACCATTTTAATACAGGATTGGTCTGCCAAGGGTTACTAGTTGTGATAGCAACCTCCACTTTCAGAGGCAATGTATTTCTGAATACCATTTGCTGGGCGCAAAAAGTTGAGAAGGGCTATGGTTTCATGCTGCGTTTGAGGGCTTCCCAAAAGAATCTGGCTGGCTACATTTGGATACAGGATGTTGGCCTAGACTGGATGTGTGTGATCTGGGTGTGATCCCGTAAGATTCTTTTTATGTTGATCTGACACAGGCATTCTACAATAGCAGGGAGTTCTTCCACAATAAGAAGGCTCTCTGCACATGCTTAGAAGTGTTATTACTTATGTTCCAGGCACTATCTCTGGCATCAAAAGATAAGGACCTTGAGTTAAATACCAATTCTGAGCATCAGAAATGGGTGGGGGGGGGGCAATAAGAAGCAGCAGAATACTGCGAAGATAAAATGGTTGGTATTAATGTTGTGGGTTTTTCATTTCTTTTCAGCTGATGAGACAATTGGCGGGACCAAACATGGCAGGTGTACTCCCGCAGGTAACTGCAGCTAACTACAGATACCCTCTTTGAAAAATTCTCTTTCTAAATGAATGTAACTGCAATAGAAAATACATGATGCAATTCTGGAATATTTTCCTATATGACAAACTACCCCAAAAATCTATTGTTCCTTTGGCAATAGAAACCCAATTGTAATATCCTGCTTGCTCAGCAGATGTCTGCTTGCATCTCCAAAAAGTTATCCGGAGGGTTGGGGGATGCCTGTAGAGTAGATTTGCGGGGGCCCAAATCTTCATGGGGGAAGGAGATGAAGGAGAATTCCCATCCTATCTGCTGGCATAATGCTGGATCTTGTCTTAATATTCAACAACTGATGATTTCCTTTTATCGGTCCATGATAGAAAGTGTTCTCTCATACTGTATTACGGTGTGGTATGCTGGTTTGACAGCCATGGACAGAAAGTCCCTACAGAGGGTGGACAGAAAGTCCCTACAGAGGGTGGTGAAGACAGCACACGATATCATGGGCTGTCCCCTGAGTCCATTAGATGTCATTGTAGGAGATCATTGCCTCAGAAGAGCAAGGAACATTCTCAGAGATGACTCACACCCTGGCCAGCACCTTTTTAATCTACTGCCCTCAGGCAGGAGATACAGAAGCATGATAAGCCGCAGCAACAGGTTAAAGAACAGTTTCTACCCGTGGGTCATGAGGCTGCTAAATGGAAGACAGCAACATTGCAGCTTATGTTTGGGGTTGGTGGTCGCACAACAGCACACAGAGTATAATAAGGACTGAGAGATTGTGGGAGGGAGGGGAGGCTCGTTTAATCTCACTGTAAACAAGTGGTACAGTGACAATAAAGTATTTCTATATTTCTATAACAATCACATTGTGTTCAACATGCGCACAGCCCGTGTACCCAGATAGTTGCTCTGTACACTTTGTTCAACAAGTGTACAGTCTGTGTATCTCTGTACACAATAGCTGAGCTGTACAGATGAATGAATTGCACTGCTTCACACAAACACTTGTGCATATGTAGAGACAACTTGGGCCTGTAGGCTGTGCAATGTGTGATCAACCCTCAAGCAGTTTAATAGTCAATTAAAAGAGAGAAAGGAAAGGTACATTCTGGCTCAAGTTGGCCATGACCAAGGCTGCAATCCAATCTGCAATTATTTTATGTTCAGTGTGACATATAGCTTAGTAAACGTAGAAAGGATTTGTCTGTTCTACATTGAGAGGAATGGAATCTACTGTGTTATCCTTTACATGTCTTCTCAGAAGTGAATCCCACTGAATTCATATAGGACTGCAGTCTTAGCCTGGGCTGTCTTTGTTCCATTGGTTTCTTGGATATGCAGCCTATTTTAATGCATGTTTACTCAAGACTAACTATGCTTACTAGAGAATAAGTACTTACTTCCAAGCAAACTTGCCTAGGATTGCAGCTACGTATGGTCACAAACTAACTTTATCTAGAGGACTATGGATAAAAAGTGCAGAGCTTTTTTTATTTCAGAAGGCATTTGGAGGTCTTAGAGTTTAATGCTGTACTTTTGAAAAATCCTGTTGTGCTCTTGTAAGAAAGGCTTTATGTTTTATTCATTGATATGGGTTTATGTTGTCTGTATTTCTTTACTAATTTGTAAACTAACTTGAGGGTTCCTTGGGTACCCAAAGGCAGAATAATTGTAAATACTTCTTTGTTCCACCTTCCCCTTCTGGCTCTATCTCTCTGTAATGAAATATATGGCTGTATTATCGAGCAGAAAAGAACTGGGTATGTCAACATAACAGAAATCAATAAGAAAACCCATTACCAACTATTTATGATGCCACATTCTAACGCAGGTTTTTAAGAATGCTAAAATGTGAATTGCAGCTGCAGAATATCTGCATTGATTTCTTCCATTTCTTTAGTATGCTCAGCCTTATAGCTATGCAGATCCGTTTAATACAATGTGGATACACAACTTTCTTCCGCCACATTCATCTTACTATTGGTTAAGAGGAAGACCTCAGCAACATGAAACTCAACAGGTAAGCTGCTTGTGCTAAAATAATTTTGGGAACTGTACTCAGTATAATGAGGATTAAAAATAAGGTGCTTCCAGGCCATTAGAATTTTGCGGGAGAGATTCAATCACTTACTGGGACTTTAGGTTTGCCCAATTAAAGTGGACTAAAGCCTGAGTGCAACAAATCCTTTAAAAAAACACACACCCAAAAACCCCTTGAGCTTTTTGTGGTTTGGAAAGCAATGGGGAAATGCATTGAAAAGTGTGAGGAGAATGAAATATTACCAGGAAGATGTGCAAAACAGCCTGCAAGCAAATCAGGATGGATGGAGGATAAATGTTCATTGTCAAATAACATATCGGAATGAATACTCAAGTCATAGTCTATTTTGGGCAAAAAGATCAGGATGAATGCTGAATAAACAAGGCATCTGGATGTGATGCAATCACTTTCATATCTCTTAAATGATGACAGCCAAACTATTCCCCAAGATATTTGCTAGGAAGAATGGCAATTTTCTGTTTGCTGTCAGGGCACAGTTTATAGGGAGAAAGCCCTCTTGGAACACATAAGGAATGATTAAGGATTGTGCTTTATAGGCATTTAAAGAGATCATCTTTATTTCAGTACAACTCAGTCATTAGCATCTTTTGCTAATTATTTGGCATCTTGAATACTAATGAAAGAACGTGAGATTTTGCAGGCAAGAGCCTAATACATTAGATACTTTTAAAAAAGGCATGCACTGCCTTTGGCATCATGGACATAACTTCTTAATGACTGTACCCTTTTCCTTCTGGCTATTTGTCCTCCCACGCTCCTCTCTGCAGTATGAAATCAGCATGCCTGTACACCCTCCTCCACTACCATCTCAGCAGACACCCATTCTGCTGCAGCAGCCTGAACTGCAAGAGCAACCTGTCTTCCAGGTCGTAAATTTCATTCCTACAAGGCAAGTCCAACTCCAGCAGTACGATATGCAGCCACCATTCCAGCAGAAGCCATTTCTGCTGCCGGAGGGAAACCAGCCAGTTGTCCAACAGCAGCCATCAGAGAGACAAACTCAGCAGGTCAGTTTTATAAACAGGTGACATCTAAGTCCCAAAACCACCAGTACAGGTTTCAGGGACTCCAGTGCTTGAATCCTGAGCTCCACACCCCTCCCCCAGATGATAGGTTCATTTTCTTACCAAAGGCCAGTTTCTGAATTTTTCTTCCATAGAATTTCAGATTTCCATCCAATCCTGGACAACTGAAACAGTGCTGTAAAAGCATCCCGCCTCAACTGCAAGTTAGGATTAAGACATTGTCTTTGCTTTTCTTATTCACTTTGCATCTCCTAGTCTTATGTCTCTAAATGTTTTCTTTATAGATACAGTCACCCGCTATACAAGAATACTCAGGGACATTAGGTCAGGCAGTCAGTATAGAATTTTATTTCATATCGCCCTGAAAAATTAACATTGAACTCTACACACAAATAGGCAGCGCCCATACTTCTTTGAGACTTTTCTTGGGTACGTATTATAGTACCTATTCTATATATATATTAGTTTTTGCCTTTCATTGCATTTCACTGGATGTTTCTATGCTCCTTCCTCTTGCAAAGCTCTACCCAGGTTTACTTGGAACCCCACAAGATGCAGCCAAACAACCACAGCAAAGATCTGTATGTTGATTCTCAAAACAGTCATGCAGCCAGCACACTGATTCCCATAGCTGAACTCTCTTAACATGCAACCCCAGTGGTGCACTTAGGTGCTTTCAGGCTCAGAACTTTGTGGTATTACAGTGGTAGTACCTTGGGTTAAGAACTTAATTCGTTCTGGAGGTATGAAACTGTTCTTAACCTGAGGTACCACTTTAGCTAATGGGGCCTCCCGCTGTCGCTGTGCCGCCACTGCATGATTTCTGTTCTCATCCTGAAGCAAAGTTCTTAACCCGAGGTACTATTTCTGAGTTAGCGGAGTCTGTAACCTGAAGCATCTGTAACCCGAGGTACCACTGTATAGGGAAGGTGTGAGGCAGTAATACACATTACATTGATCACTCCAAAATGTGGTCAGTCAGTTTTTCTGCTAGGGGTGGAAGGAGCTGTCAATTTCAATTCTCTCGGTTTCTCATTTTTCTTAAATTTATTTCTTCACATTTCTGCAATTCTTAAAAATAACCCTCAGCATTTTAATTTCTCATAATAAACACATTTTTCCATGCAATTTTGTCTCAAGTACACATTTTTTAAAGCAATTACCTATAATATAAGGTATTTTAATGATATTTTCATTGACATATTAGCTTTTACACACACTGTCCCCTAATATATTAATTTTTGGTAAATGTTGGAGAACTGCATTGCAAAATTTGGATAAGTGTCAATTTTGAAATATCCATGTGTTTCAGTTCTTACATTGCGAATTTGATGCAGTCACCTTTAAACTGAACCAGACTTCTCACCCATCCATATTTGTGGGCTGGGTGGGGGGGCAGGGCTCCTGCTCATTCTCCTGAGTTTGGCCCTGGACTTATGACCCAAAGTCCTACCTTGAGTACATCAAGTAAGTGTCTTGCACAGGTTTAAAAATGAGCTTATGTCCAAAGTGACTTTTCTGAGAAGTTAAGCTATGCAAGAACTCTGTTTATATAGGTGCTTTCTGCACCATCTATCATGAAGCAAAGCAGTGCATGGTAACACAGAGATCTAAAGCAAAGGCAGCCATCAGGTGTCTTAGGGCATTTTGGTAAGACTACCATTGAGAACAAGATGCTGACGGGCCTATGGTCTGATTCTAAGCTCTTCACTGTTTTTCATGAAACAGCAAACAGTACTGTTCCTGAAAGCAAAACTACTGCCAATTGGTTTTCTCCTTTGTCTAGATGCCTCCCAGTTTGCATTACATGTCTTACATAGCCAACCAAGGAGTAAGTATGTTGCATTCATTTACAGGCAATGAAATCCTTATCATTATCATGTCAGGGAGACAACCAAAACATTAAAGGAATATCTGGGGTGCGGTACATCTCTGTGTGCTCTGCACACAGTATGAGAATGCTGGCAACACCAATATTGTTGTCACCCCAGTAGAAGCTGTGGCCAGCCAGCACCAGAACCAAAGGGCAAAGTGTATCTAAGTGCAGCACTTTTCCCTCATAGGAATGAATGGAGAAGGAACTCAGAGATGCCACCTGAATGAGGGCAGACTAACCCTTCTGCTACGGCCAATCCCAGTGATCCCTTTCATCCCCACCCAATGTTTTCCTTATCACAGCTGGATTACTTTGTCTCAGAAAGCTCAACAAGAGTATCTGAGAACTAACTTGCCACCCATCTACACATCTCAACAAATTCATCTGCATAGTCTCATCCTTTTTGTCAATCACACTAAAATATGACAAACGGATAGAATCAAGGAAATGATTTTTCTGTACGCTGCTTGCAAAAGAATAATTGCATTCTAATTTAGCTATTCAAATATGTGTGTGTGTGTCTGTGAGAGAGAGAGGGGGGGAGGAAGGAGGGAGGGAGGGAGCACATTTATGGGATGATCATAAACCTACCCCTAGAAGCTACACATTGCATTTTTTTTTTTTAATTTCAAAAGACAGGAAGAATTTTCACTGAAGGAAAGCAAAACACTCCAGAGCTCATTAACTTGTTTATGATACACTAATGTTTCAAAGGGAAGGAAATAGTATAAGCAGCAATGTGGACTTTTAAACCATGTAGACAGAAATGTTTTATGAAGTACAATCAAATGGGTATAATATGCTTTAAAATGAAGGGTGTTTTCCCACCACTGTACGTGTATTGGCCTGGGATGATTTGGTCCTCATATGCTGTTTGCTTACATGTTCCTTAGGCGGCTCCTGCCAGACTAGGAATAGTAAGCTCAGAAGAAATGCCGGTGAGTTGTGATAAGTTGAAATATGCCTCCTTAATTAATACATTAATTTACACTGTGAATAAATGAAAAAGCAAATTCTGGCTACAAAGATAACTTATGCCAGTTTTCCCTTACCTGGTGCCACCCAGATCTTGATGGGCTCCAGCTCCCATCAGATCTTGTCTACATGGCCAGTGGTCAGTGATGTTAGGAGGTTTTTACCCTAAAACATCTGGGGCACAGCTGGTTGGGGGATGGCTGTCTTCTGCTATAAACATTAAAAGCTAAGTGTTATAATAGCTACCATTCAAGGGACTCTATGAATTGTAGCGATGGCATTCAGAGTTGCTAAGGAACATTTCTCGGTTACCTCACAAAAAAATTGACAGTACTTGGAGAGGTCATTACCCCCAAACTGATATAATGCTGATTACAGGATTGTAATGTCAGCAGATCTCCGTAATTCTCCTACATGGCTAGATAAGTATCACAGTACAGGTTCACCAATATTGAGTGATGTATACAGTTTACCACTGATGCTGGAAGAGAAATATTTGGGAGAAACAAATATATAACAGGGTTTCTTTTACTTTTTTCTTTCTTTAAGCCTGTCAGTGCCAAGGAGGGTTAAAAAAAAAAAAGCTTGGCCTTCGAATAAGCAGCCACTCCCTTTTTGACACAAAACATTTCCCCTCAATTAAAAGAAACTACTCCAATCTGAAGGGACGTGGGTGGCGCTGTGGGTTAAACCACAGAGCCTAGGACTTGCCAATCAGAAGGTCGGCGGTTCAGATCCCCGTGACGGGGTGAGCTCCCGTTGCTCGGTCCCTGCTCCTGCCAACCTAGCAGTTCGAAAGCATGTCAAAGTGCAAGTAGATAAATACCTTCCCTCTGGCAGGAAGGTAAACGGCGTTTTCGTGCGCTGCTCTGGTTCGCCAGAAGCGGTTTAGTCATGCTGGCCACATGACCCGGAAGCTGTACTCTGGCTCTCTCGGCCAGTAAAGCGAGATGAGTACCACAACCCCAGAGTCGGCCACGACTGGACCTAATGGTCAGGGGTCCCTTTACCTTTTACTCCAATCTGAATCAGTAAGTGATCCCCAATACTAAAATCCTACATTAGACTCTAATTCACTAGGAAGTGAATGAGAATCAAGCCCAGAATGTTCCATTAAACACACACCTGGCATCAGAAATGCCAGCCCTATTTTTTAATACTCCCTTCTCATTCCAAAACATCTAGAGCAAATGTTTCAGCCCTGAAGTCACAGCCCCCACTAGTAAGAGACCATGATGTGGAGCAGGAAAACATGCATTGGTTCAGTTTGCTCCTCCCCTGGCACAAGTAGCAGCAACAAACCATGCTCCCTGGTTTAGCCTTTCATCTGAACCAAGGACTGTTCTCTTGTTTCACTCAAGCCACAGTTGGTAAGCCCAAGAACAAATGAAAGGGAGCAAAGGAAGGGGGCGAAAACCACAGTCTCCAGTTTGGGTGTAACACTAAACCCAGGGGTTGTGCAAAGCAAGGAGTGAAGTGAGAGTCCTCTGCACATTCACAATGAACTATTAACTATAGCTTACCGTAATGTGAAAATACTGCTGCCAGTGTGGATATTGGAAGAGCTCTGCTAAATGCTACTGGGGTGGGCAAGGGCAGAGATTTAAGACATGGTTTTCATTTCATGGACATGTAGCACTGCTCCCTGGAGACCACCCTTCCTCCTAATATTACTGGGAGGTTGACACCAGTGGTACAAATGGAAATACCAGTGCAAATGGTTAGAGCATGGTGCTGATAATGCCAATGCTGCAAGTTTGATCCCCATATGGGAAAGCTAGATATTCCTGCATTACAGGGCTTTGGACTAGATGATCCTCAGGGTCCCTTCAAACTCTACAATTCTATGAAATATCTTAGTTGAGATTCTAACTTTGGCAAAATCCACATTTGTTTTTCATAGCAGGGTCAAACTTAGCAATGGGAATTTATGGCAGTCGTGGTAATGGGACACTCTGCAATTTTTTCTCTCCCAGGGTGGTGGATTTGGCGCACCAGCCTATCACGCACCGGGCCCAAACCTGTTTGCCATGGATGCTAGATATGGAAACATGCAACCGAACCTCGGTGGGCCAGGTGATTACACTGTGGAAGACGACCAGCTTGGAATCACAGAGCAGCCTGAAGTTCAAGGAGGAGCCAATGCAGGAGCTAATCCTTCAGGCAAGGGGAGCAACACCATCTCCCTAGACGGCACCCAGGGTGGTGCTTTGCCCAATGCCAACAGCAACCTGCTAAACCCCGCGGCCCAGAGCAAAGGACCAGCAGGTGGACCCCAGGCCACAGCAGCGCCCCCGGCAGCTGAAGGGCTCCCTGACAGCTTCATGCCTTTTAACGCTGACGCTGCCATGCCTTTGGAACCCACCATGTTCCCCGACACTGTACCCACAGCCAATGCAGGAAATGAAGCTGGCTACCCACAAGTAGGTCAAGATATGTGGCATTTCCAAGAGCCTTGAGTGCCCTTAAGGAACGCATGCCCACTCCTGCTCTTCAGGTATTTCCTGTGCTTGATGCATTGGCTTAGGAGGACTATTAATCTTCTACACAATGAGCACCAAAGCATTAAATGTGCTAATCAATGTATGCAGCTTGTGGCAGTGATGGCGTAATTTCCCACCTCCCTGCCCCCCCCCCATGTTTTACATTTCACGTCTGGAAAAGCAACGGAGGTGCCAGATGATTAATAGCTAAAAAATGAATTCTGTTTCTGCTGGCAATCGCGGAGGTTCCCTTCCCTTTTGTTTATGCCAGTTTAGCTTTCATATGCTTTAAGCCCTCGCCTGATTGATATTTTAAAGAATGATTATTATTTATGAAACCTTTGGCATTAGAAACCAGAAATGCACTCAAGATTTATAAGCAGTTGCGTGTTAATCTGGAGCTTACGGTTGGTGTGTGTCTCTGATTCTGATTAGAAGGCTCACTGTGTTGCATTGATTTATGTAGGCAGCATGTAATAAACTTTTATTTAGCCATATTAATGTTTCTTGCGGCTTGCTTTTCTTAAAATGTCGAGTAAATGACAGCGCAGTTATGCAAAAGCTGTTCGCAAACATAAGCAATTCTTAACCCTCAGTTGGGTCACCTTCTCCTTCCCAGATACTTTGCCTACTGCACATTACACACAGAACTTTCAGGTAACCAGATTTAATTTTGGGGAAACCAAAGTCCCCCATTCATACTCTTCCCTGAGTCTTCAGTCACTTGATGGGTCATGTCCCTAATCCCCAGGGGCAACCCATCTAGTTTCGCTGCCTGATGAAGAATGGGAAAGTGCTGTCCCTGCCTACAGCTGAAGTCTCATTTACCAGGGTCACATGGCATAGCTTCTGGTGAAATCTCTCTGGAAGCCAGCCAGAAATCTCTCTGTGCCCCCCAGCAGTTGTAGGGGGAGGCAGGGTACCCACAGAGGCACCATACCATGGGATTGTACTGCCCAAGGTGGCTGCTTTACCCTGCCTCATGGGCCTACCAACCCCATAAACTGAACTGCTGGCACACCCAATTTTACAGATGCAACTCCCTTCACATCCCTCTTTACTTAGCATATAGATTTGCAACTGGAGAAGCTAGGTGTAGCTCAAGGGCTTCCAGTTGCTTTCCTAGCACAGACCTTGAACTGCCAAATTGCCATAATCTAGGCTAGGGACATGTGATGCTGGATCAGAGCAGGGTCCATGCAGTCTCTTTTCAAAAGCAGCCAGCCCAATTTCCTCTGGGAAATGTCCATGCATTTCCAACACACTTTGTGAAGGATTTCTGGTGGTCAACCCAATACCTTTTGCTTCCAGAGGCCATCCTGCTACTGCCACCCTCAGGCCCAAGTCAAGGTACAAAACTATTTAAAGGGGCACAAAGGTGTTTGGAGAACTGTGGCAACATATCCCATAAGCACCACCCTCTTCTTCTTTTGACAGATTATTTGCTGCCCTTTCATGACACCTCAAACCAGTTACTTGTCTTTACTTAGACCTGGTTTTATTTCTTTGGCGGAAAGAAAGAAAGAAAGAAAGAAAGAAAGAAAGAAAGAAAGAAAGAA
>JAXCMG010000032.1:11414373-11492513 GCA_034642415.1 Podarcis siculus | reverse complement strand
GAAGGAAGGAAGGAAGGAAGGAAGGAAGGAAGGAAGGAAGGAAGGAAACCTTGCAAGAAACAAGTCAACAATTTGTATTCTTGTGTTGCTGAGGAAGATTTCCACTGAAACAGGCTGTGCAATTAACTACTCATATGATCACATTTCTCCAAGCAGTGAGATGTTCCAGAGGTGCTGTTATATGTTGTTTTCACAAATGCATGCATCTTTATGCAGACTTTCCCCTAATCTACACCTTTGTGTTAATATGTTTTTGCTGGAGAACTGCACCACAAAATTCAGAGAGGTGCAGAGTTTGAGGGATAATTGTGCTTAGGTTTTGGGAAGTGTGAAATTGGTAATTTCACATTTAAACGTGAACCAAATTTCTCTCCCCCCCCCTCCCAGCTTGAAGCTTACTCAATATTCCCCCTCATCTTCATATTGAAAGGGAACATCAGTAGCAATAAGCAAGAGACCTTTCAGGTAAGCTTGTCCATCATTGCTGATCTTCATACCAAGAAGTACTGACTGGATAGCCCAGCTCATTAGGCAGGGGTCAGCAAACTTTTTCAGCAGGGGGCCGGTCCACTGTCCCTCAGACCTTGTGGGGGGCCAGACTATATTGGGGGGGGGGGAGAACGAATTCCTATGCCCCACAAATAACCCAGAGGTGCATTTTAAATAAAAGCACACATTCTACTCATGTAAAAACACCAGGCAGGCCCCACAAATAACCCAGGGATGCATTTTAAATAAAAGGGCACATGCTACTCATGTAAAAACACGCTGATTCCCGTCCCATCCACAGGCCGGATTTAGAAGGTGATTGGACCAGATCCGGCCCCCGGACCTTAGTTTGCCTACCAATGGGTTAGCAAAACAACAACAACAAACCTGTGGTTACATGAAACATACTCAATAGACACACAAGACATAACTGGCTTTACTTTTGAATAAAGTATACTATTCATTGTATCAAATTGTAGATTTCAACAGAAGTTTCATACATGAACTGACTAGAGAATGAACTAATCTACTGGGTCTTCTGCTTTTTTCGTTGAGCTTTATGTAACCTCTGTTGAAATCTACAATTTGATACAATGAATAGTATACCTTATTTATTCAAAGGTACAGACGGTTACATCATGTGTGTTTATTACCCATGGGTTAGAGCATGGTGCTGATAACACCAAGGCTGCAGGATCAATCCCTGTATGGGACAGCTCTATATTCCTGCATTGCAGGGGGTTGGACTAGATGATCCTCAAGGTCCCTTCCAACTCTTCGATTCTATAAATCCCCTTCCAAGCCAAGGAATCACCAGAATGCAGTCTAAAAGTCCCTGGACCAGTCAGCTGAATACTTATGCACTGATTTCTATTACCCTTTCTGGTTCCCCTCCCCCCCAAAAAAATCTTGTGATCACAATTTGCTGTGAATTGTGTTTTCTTTGCTTTCATAAAATACTAACCCACTCCATAAATGCCAGACAGCACATGATGGTGATTGTCCAGACCAGTCCTCAAAATCCTTTCCAGCGAAATGCAATTCAGCTATACTTCTTTAAAAATGCCTGATGTTTGGTAGTAAATATATGTTGTGAGAACAGAAACAAAGTAAGCCTAGGAGAAATTTTCAGACAGTGGTGAAGCAGTGCCAGACCCCTGGAGCCTAAAAGGAATAATCAGGAAATATGACGTCTACCCTGGTTCTGCTGATGGTTTCTGTATTCTCCTTTCATCTTTCATTACAGTTCAGCACCTTTCTACTTTCGTTTGCTGTTAGATGGATAATTTCATACCAGGGAAAACAAGCTGGAGGGAGGGAGCGTTTTTTGCCAGGAAAGGTGTGCAATGTAAAGAGTTCTCAATGCGCTCAAGGGCTGTTTATAACAAGGAGAGGGGTTGTTGTTTTTACACATGTAAAAACAGGGCAGAATGATACACTAGTATCATGGCAGACACAGCAATCATAATTTTACATTTCTGTCACTTTTCCCAAAAGATCAGCATAAGAAGGCTCCGTATGCTGGGTGCAATGGATGGGTAAGAGTCCTGAACTAAGTTGTTGTTGTTGTTTAGTTGTGTCCGACTCTTCGTGACCCCCTGGACCAGAACACGCCAGGCACTCCTGTCTTCCACTGCCTCCCGCAGTTTGGTCAAACTCATGCTGGTAGCTTCGAAAACACTGTCCAACCATCTCGTCCTCTGTCGTCCCCTTCTCCTTGTGCCCTCCATCTTTCCCAACATCAGGGTCTTTTCCAGGGAGTCTTCTCTTCTCATGAGGTGGCCAAAGTATTGGAGCCTCAGCTTCAGGATCTGTCCTTCCAGTGAGCACTCAGGGCTGATTTCCTTCAGAATGGATAAGTTTGATCTTCTTGCAGTCTGTGGGACTCTCAAGAGTCTCCTCCAGCACCATAATTCAAAAGCATCAATTCTTCGGCAATCAGCCTTCTTTATGGTCCAGCTCTCACTTCCATACATCACTACTGGGAAAACCATGGCTTTAACTATACGGACCTTTGAGAAAGAGTTAACTAAATTACCTTTGAGAAAGAGCTGGGGGGGGGGGAGAGATTTGCGCACATAAAGTCACCTCAAAACGGTCATTTGCAAATTTTTATGTCAAATGTTTGTATTGTAGTCTCTGATTATTTGCTGGGTGCTTCTGTTTGACACCCAGGGCAGAGCCACACTATGCATTTAAAGCACATCCAGTGCAGATTTAAAGCAAATAATTGCAAAGGTTGCAGATTTGATTCCCATATGGGACAGCTGCATATTCCTGTATTGCAGGGGGTTGGACTAGATGATCCACAGAGTGCCTCCCAGTTCTACAATTCTATGATTCCCCCCCCACACACACACTCAAAGAATCCTGGGAGCTGTAGTTGCCCCCTCATAGAGCTACAGCTCCCAACACTGCCGAAAAAACTACAGTTCCCACAATTATTTGGGGCAGCCATGTGCTTTAAATGGGCATTACGTGTGCTTTAAATGTATAGGGTAGATCCACCCATAGTCATACTAGTATTTGTTATTGACAGCTGGTTGTTTTTTATAGCATTGCAAAACTAACATGAAGTGTAATACAGTGGTACCTCGGGTTCAGGTTACAGACGCTTCAGGTTACAGACTCCGCTAACCCAGAAATAGTACCTCGGGTTAAGAATTTGCTTCAGGATGAGAACAGAAATCGTGCTGCAGCAGCGCAGCGGCAGCGGGAGGCCCTATTAGCTAAAGTGGTATCTCAGGTTAAGAACAGTTTCAGGTTAAGAACAGACCTCCGGAACGAATTAAGTTCTTAACCAGAGGTACCACTGTAATGGTATTTGGCAATCCCCATAGGCATGTGTTAGTCTGTTGAAGCAAAGGCAACAAAGACTCATGCCTCAGCACTTTCAAAACCAAACACCGTATTTTTCCGTGTATAACACGCCCCCGTGTATAAGACGCCCCCTGTTTTTGGGGACTCAAAATTAAGAAAATGGGGGGAGAGATTGTGTCCATGTATAAGATGACCCCCAATTTCAAACATATTTTAAAAAGAAAAACCTAGTCTTATACACGGAAAAATGCGGTAATTTATTATGGAACGCACCTTTATAGATCAGATGGCTGTAGTTTGCAAAAATGCCATAGTAAACCTCAGTGCTTTAAGGTGCCACACGATACATTAGTTTATTATATCTGACAGTACTGATCACTGCTGGAATGCAATAGTGTACAGCAAGCAACAGAATATTGTCAGGGGCCTGCACAGAGCACATAGGGTATGGCTGCACATCACTATCGGAACCAGAAATATAACCCATTATACATGGGGATAAATCTATTTAACCCCATTGAGGATTACTTCTGTATAGGTTTTGCATTGTGTTTTCTTACAGCTTTAAGCTGATGAATCAATTAAGTCTGCATGAAGTCTTGCACGTGAGACAAAACCAACAGTTCTACAAAGAAAAGCATCTCTTCTTTGTTTTTAAGGTGATGCGCACCAGTTCGCAGCAGGCATCTTCTTAGAAGAGCAATTGCCTCCTGGTTGAAATAGAAGAGGGCAGGATAATACTGGTTGCAGGGCCAGCCCACTCATGAGGCAAGGTGAGGTGACTGCCTCAGATGACAGTAGGAGCACCAACTCCTGGGGACACCAGCTCCCTTTTAACCCCCCTATATTTTGGGGGTAGGGCCCGGGGGGGGCAATGCCCAAAAAGCATGGAGGCATAGCCACAGCCAACCATGACAGGGCTCCAGTGGCCAGCTCCTTCTCCTCCTCCTCCTGCAGCAGAGGGAAAAGAGGATTGACACCAGGAGGAGGTGTCACTGGCCATTGAAGCCACACAGCCACCACATTTGGCTCCCCCCTCCAGCTCCCCCCAATGTCCTGACATCACACACAAAACACTGGGACATTGGGACATCACACGTGTGACATTGAACCCCCCCCCCATCGCCCTGGCACCTCTGGATGACAGGATCCACAGGGGCAGCAGATTCTGATGTAGACCTTCATTCCCCGCTTGCTCCCGATCTAGATCTTCACTCACTCCTTCTTTCCTGGCGAGAGAGGAGGGATGCCATTTTGTGCTTCGCCTCAGGTGCCAAAACGTCTTGTGCCGGCCCTGACTGGCTGTGCCTGCAGTTTTTGAAAGCGTGAGCTTTAAAAATAATTGCATTTAAAAAAACAAAAACCTGCTGACCAATTCATTAGAGGTATGTTTTTAGCAGATTAAAGTGTTTTTAATCCAATGAACTAATCAATTAAATACCGTAGGGCTGAATGCATTATTTACCCATTGTGAACAGGGACTATTCCAAAGAGTACATTCAGCATCCATCTGTAATTGCATACAGCACTGGTGAAAATCACTTGTTTTTCATTCAGGAAAAATAAACCATGGTTTGTTTCCCAGCAGTGTGGTAGCAGCAGGAGTGGGGGAAGAAGATAGTGCCCACAATTTCAGCAGCTTACGCCACCATGCTAAAGGTTTTCATTTAAACCATAGTTTAGTATATGGTTTAAAGTGATGCACAAATAAGGCCATTGGGCTGCATATGCTTATATGGATGGATGCACATATAGCAGTGCACATTATTTACTATGCCTTACTAGCTTGATACGTAAATTATTTGATTTCTGTAAAACAGTGCTTTCTCAAAGCTTCTTTTTTCCAATGCAATTCACGAACCCTCTTTCGATGCAAGTTTAACTATTATTTGAATATGGTCATGTAGTTTCTTGAAGTTGCTGTTCCAAGGCAACACTTCTATATCCACTTACCTGGGAGTAGGGATGGAGGAGGAATTCAATTTTGTTTGCATTGTACCTAATTTGAATTTCTCAAGGCAATACATTAACCAAAATGCACCCATCCCCCAGATTTTAGCCTTCCTTTGAAATTTGTACTTCTGTGAAATTTGCAATGCAGTTCTCCGGTCAAGTAATGTGTACACACCAAAATGTACACATGAGGATAATGTGTGCATAAAATACACATATTAGAAAATAACATACAAAAATGCATTGTGCAAGGGGAAATTGGTTGCAAAAATACGCACATTAACAAAACCGCATACAAAACTGTGTTTATTAGGAGAAATTCACACTAAGATGCTGACAATTTTTCATAATGATCTGAAAAATAAAACCTCATAAAGTACAGCAGAAATATGAAGAACTCAGTTTAAGATTAGGAAAATGAGAGAAAGCAGAAATGACAGCTTTGTCCATCCCTATCCAGGTATAAGCTCCACTGAACCCAAAGAGACTTACTGCTGAGAAGACATGTATAGGATTGCACTGTAAGCTTTTCCTCCCCATGACTTGTTATTAAACATAATAAGAGACTTTGAGATTTGGCAGCTCCTGTAATAACATATGCAAGACCTTACATACAGTATCAACTGCCTGGCTGAAGCCTAGAGTGACGTCAAATGTCTCACGAGCACTGATTGGCTCCAACCTTGCAAAAACAACATTTAAATGTTGCCCTGCAGATGATTTTAGAATGGAGAGCAAATTGCTTCGATTTTCAGTCTTAAGTTGTTTTCCCCCCTCATCCCATCTCAGGATCCCAAGAATGCTTCCCCACATTTAAGAGGTAATTCTATTTCATATGACTCCCCTTCATTTTGATTTTCGAAATTTGCGTTTTACTTTGCTAAAGAGCATAATGGTTGATTAATTGAAAAAGGAACAACAAGCAATCAGTGACCGCGTTATGTATTAATTGATGTGTCATTTTTTCATTACCTTGCAAATACTGTGCAGCAAAATAGATATTGCTTTAGATTTAAAATCATAATAATAACAACAGCACAGTCCAATCAGAGTTATGTGACAAGTCCCACTGATTCCCACAGGAGAGATTTAAACATTCATCCATGGGACCTACTAATTTAGGAATAAACCCAATCAAACTCAGTGGGGCATACTTCTATGTAGACAGGTATAGGTTTGCACTGTAAATCAATGTTAAAAAAGGCAGTGGGGACCCAATCCAACATGTAATTGGGGATATCTAAAAGCGAAAATTCTTTTGCCATGCTTCCTTTGCTGTATCAACTTTGTAAATGTCAGTAATTTGCCTTTTTTATTTAAACTGTTTGAAAACAAGGATGGTTGGTGATGTGATGTTTCTTGGGATTTTGTTGTAATGGTACCTCGGGTTAAGGACTTAATTCGTTCCGGAGGTCCATTCTTAACCTGAAACTGTTCTTAACCTGAAGCACCACTTTAGCTAATGGGGCCTCCTGCTGCCGCCACGCCGCCAGAGCATGATTTCTGTTCTCATCTTGAAGCAAAGTTCTTAACTTGAAGCGCTATTTCTGGGTTAGCAGAGTCTGTAACCTGAAGCATATGTAACCTGAAGCGTATGTAACCCGAGGTACCACTGTATTGCCTGATCTTCCCAGTGTCTATTGTGTATGATACAAAATATTTAGGTTTTTTCACTGTGTTTTGAGATTTGCAACCCAATTCTATTTTAAAATATTAATAAAGCTCGTTACTTCTATCTATATGGTACCTTGGGTTACAAACACCTTGGGTTACAAACACTTCAGGTTACAGACTCCGCTAACCCAGAAGTAGTACCTTGGGTTAAGAACTTTACCTCAGGGTGAGAACAGAAACCGGCTGCCGCCAGCCGCCAGCAGCGGGAGGCCCCATTAGCTAAAGTGGTACCTTAGGTTAAGAATGGTTTCAGGTTAAGAACGGACCTCTAGAACGAATTAAGTTCGTAACCAGAGGTACCACTGTAATGTGTTCCTTTTTGAACCTAAAAGATGGAGTTGTCCACAGTAGCAGATCTGATGTGGAACTTCTGCGGGGGGGTGTGTGTAAATGTGCATAAATGTCCCTAGGGCATGTGTGATCTGTAGATTTTGCAATGTTCTATTTATGCAAGATCTCTTAGGCTCACAGACTAGAGAGGCTAAACTTCTACTCCAGCTGTGGACTTACTTTCTCCTTGGGGCAGGGTGTGGGGTGTGAACAGTGCCGAATTGGCGTATAAGCTAAACAAGCTATAGCTTAGGGCCCCACTCTCTTGCCCCCCACAAAATATACTTCTTCTTAATTGTATCTCACTATGAATATACTTCTTCTTAATTGTATTTCAGTTCAACAATTACTTTGATAAAATACATATTCTGTTATGTGCAAATGGCTTTAGATGCCTCTTACAGTGGTACCTTGGTTTACAACCATAATCCGTTCCAGAGGTCCGGTTGTAAACCAAAACAGGTTGTAACCCAAGGAGTGCTTTCACCAATTGGGCCTCAATTGGTGGTTATAATAATAATAATAATAATTGGTGGTTATAATAATAAAAAATGGGTTGTAATCCAAAAAAAAGGGACACACACTTCCGGGTTTGACATCATTGTAATCCAAAACAGTTGCAAACGAAGGTACCACTGTAGGTCCATAAATTACCATATAGCATATATGCAACACAAAAAACAGCGACAATTTGTTGTTGACAAAGGACAGCTGGACATATAAAAGGCACCATAACCTTCAGTAGCTTAGGGCCTCACCAAACCTAAATCCGACCCTGGGTGTAAAATAACAGAGGCATCATATCTTCCTGTGCCTCTTCTGGGAATATATTTATCAAACACTGTATAGTCTTATATACCTACTACATCCAGGTAACAAGTGCATTTACCTGAATGGAATCAAACCAATGAAAACACATGGATCAGATGACACATACTCAAACCCATGTCGTCAATAGTCTCAGAGTGCCCAGAGTGGCTGGGGCAACCCAGTCAGATGGATGGGGTACAAATAATAACCATTATTTAAAGGAGGCAACCATCAGTTGGCTGTAAATGCCAATTCAGAAAGGGTAAAAAGACAAGAAATTAAAATTAAGTTATGAAATTATGAACTGGGGGTCGGCCACTGATGGCGCCTGGGTGAGAGAGTTTCAGCTGGTCCTCCAGATGTCAACTCCAAGGCAAGAGAAGTGTGTGGTGACAGACTGGCCACTGTGGAGATTGAGCTTTCTGGCAGTCCACTTTATGGAATGGGGGACCACCCTCAGCCCTGCTCCCTATTGAAGTCATGGCTCAATTCTGTAATCACTGGGGTTTTTTATTATCTGTATTGTTGCTTTATACTATTATGCTGCACATTTTTAAACAGTATACCACCTTGGGGACAGAAAGGAAATTCGTAAATTATTGTATAACTAGTAAATGAACAACCATGGTTGAAATGGGTTATTATGCTACACATATATAACAGCAGCGCTGTCTCTGAGTTCACAGCAGCTTAAAATTGGATGGGGCAACTCCGGCCAGAGTCTTAATAGCACAAGGATGGAAGAACGAAGAAACCCCGACAAAAGATCAGTGGCAAGGGAAATTGATGGACTATGCGGAATTGGCAAAATTGACGTACAAACTGTGTGACAAGGACAACTGTGACTTTAAAGAAGAATGGGAACCTTTTACAAAGTACTTTAAAAAACCCCCAAAATGAACTGGACTCCTTGGCAGGTTTTGAATAAACATACACAAATTTATTGTTGCTAATATAATAGATGGATAACTGAAGGATCTTTACATTTTTGCAACATGCGGAGAATAATATGTATAAAAAAATCAGAGAGAGGAGCTGAGGGAAGTCGTGGGGGGGAGGGAGGGTATGTGGGGGAGGGAGGTGGGAATGGGGGGAAATATAATGAAGACGATTTGTTGGAATAATTTGTTATGTGAAAACAGTTAAATTAAAAAAAAAATTGTGTGGGGCAACTCAGCCCGCACTATAGAATGTGTGCACGCATGCACACACACAGATGCATGAGAGAGAGAGAAAATGTCTTATATGTGGGACATACAATAAAGTTAATTTGGGAGGGATTCCACACACATGGGGAAGGAGACAGAACTTCCTACAGCCTGCCAGGTCCAGGACAGTCAGTGGGGAAAGAGTTGGGTGTCTTCTTTTCCCCCTTCCTTCCCAGTATAACTTTCTTGACCCCCCCCCCCTGTTGCTTTCGGCAGGAGGAAAATACCCATGCCAGCTGCAAGCCAGAGGAGTAATGGTGATGGACCTTTCTGCCACCCCAATGAGGCACTTTCTACTAACAGGGGAGGGGGGGAATTCACAGGATCAAGCAGCCCCACAGCAGACAGGCTGGAAAGATACAGCTGCTCCCTAAAGCATTATTTAGCAGAACCCTATTGCAGTGGTGGTGGCGCTGTGGGTTAAATCACAGAGCCTAGGACTTGCCGATCAGAAGGTCGGTGGTTTGAATCCCCATGACTGGGTGAGCTCCCGTTGCTCGGTCCCTGCTCCTGCCAACCAAGCAGTTCGAAAGCATGTCAAAGTGCAAGTAGATAAATAGGTACTGCTCTGGCGGGAAGGTAAACGGCGTTTCCGTGAGCTGCACTGGTTTCGCCAGAAGCGGCTTAGTCATGCTGGCCACATGACCCGGCAGCTGTACGCCGGCTCTCTCAGCCAATAAAGTGAGATGAGTGCTGTAACCCCAGAGTCGGTCACGACTGGACCTAATGGTCAGGGGTCCCTTTACCTTTTTATTGCAGTGGTGGGGGAACAGCTGGCCCTCCAGATGTTGTTGCAGCCCCAGCTTGCATGGCCAATTACATGCTGCAGAGGAGACACACAACTCTCGGGGTCTCGCAGGTGGCTCTAACGAGTGTTTTTTGGCTGCCGTGCTCTTGTGAGAGCCAAAACAGGACATCCCAGGATCCAGTCAGAGGCTGGGATGGCTTCTGTAATTCTGAGATGTCTCGTTGAGCTGTGTGTAATAATTAGGGGTGACAGGAGTTGGAGTCCATCATCACCTGGAGGTTCACAGCTTCCCCACCCCTGTCCTTGGCAATTATAAAAAAATAACTGCCCTGCATTTTTCTCAGGTGTCGTTTGTGGGGTGTCTTCTTACGCAGTGCAGTTCTGAGGCTCCATGGTAAAGGAGACGACGTTTTCAAGACATAGTCAACATCAGGTATGCCTGGATCTGTTTGCTGAGGTATGCCAAAATCTGTTCCTGCTTCACTTCCAACTATTCTACATATCTTAGAACTAGACTATGTCAGTCTTCCATAACCTGGTGTCTTACCATCTGCCTTTTAGGTAGGTTTGTATTAACATGCATGCCACACAATAATGTCTCCTCCACCCCTAGTCATGTAACCAGAATGAAGACTAGGCTGCTGATTTGCAGTAAAGAACACCTGAAGATGCCCACTCTTAAAATTATTGCATGATATAATCAAGGTGGGACGCGGGTGGCGCTGTGGGTTAAACCACAGAGCCTAGGGCTTGCCGATCAGAAGGTTGGCAGTTCGAATCCCTGCGACGGGGTGAGCTCCCATTGCTTGGTCCCAGCTCCTGCCAACCTAGCAGTTTGAAAGCATGTCAAAGTGCAAGTAGATAAATAGGTACCGCTCCGGCGGGAAGGTAAACGGCATTTCCGTGCACTGCTCTGGTTCGCCATAAGCAGCTTAGTCATGCTGGCCACATGACCCGGAAGCTGTACGCCGGCTCCCTCGGCCAATAAAGTGAGATGAGCGTCGCAACCTCAGAGTCGGTCACGACTGGACCTAATGGTCAGGGGTCCCTTTACCTTTACCTATAATCAAGGCAGTGTGCTAAAATGAATGGCCCAATATATGTGATGGACTGTTGATTGTGTGTATGTTTTTTTATAGGCTGGAAAAGGTGAAGGATGAAGCTAACCCTCCTGTATCTTTGCCTCATGGGCACAGCTTTTGCCATGTCGGTGAGCATTTCAGACCCAGCCATTTTGCTAGGCCTCCCCTTTTTTAAATTTTCCACTTGTAATCACTCAGCACCACTTTTTCTTTCTTTCTACCTTAGCTGCGCAAACCCCGTAAGGCGGGATTTGGAAGTAAGAGTGAAGAAGTAAGTAAATTTCCTTCCATTTTTCTCATTCAACCAGATTTATCCAGCTCCGTATTTCCAGGGGCTACTCTGTCCCCCAATAATCCATGCCCCTCGCAGGTGGTTTAGTCTGTTTCAGCTAATAAACACTGCTTCATAGTAATGGAGCACCCTGACTCAGAGATGGCCAAAGCCAGAGGTGAATAAAGGAAAAGAACCATAGCGGCAGAGAAAGTCACAGATTCAATCATTGGCATATCCAGGGCTGAATCTACACAGATATTTTTTAAAATGCTGTGAAAATGCTTTTTTAAAAAATGTAAAATATATATTGAATTTGCCATTAGCTCACCAGCGCCACCTAAGGTTACATTTGTATAATGCACTTAAAACATTATATTTCCAGCTGTGTATAGGTGAGTCCTAAGTATGGCTAGGAAAAAACCCTGCCTGAGATTCTGGAGAGTCCAACTCACCTCTGTTCCGAAGCATTGTACAGTGGTACCTCAGGTTAAGTACTTAATTCGTTCCGGAGGTCCGTACTTAACCTGAAACTGTTCTTAACGTGAAGCACCACTTTAGCTAATGGGGCCTCCCGCTGTCGCCGCACCGCCGGAGCACGATTTCTGTTCTCATCCTGAAGCAAAGTTCTTAACCTGAAGCACTATTTCGGGGTTAGCGGAGTCTGTAACCTGAAGCGTATGTAACCTGAAGCGTATGTAACCCGAGGTATCACTGTATATACACCCCAATCCCAAAGAGAAGCAACAGTCTCACACACTCTCTTATGCAAACATTTTCCCTTGATGAACTCAACATCTGGCAGCATTAGAGTGGCCAGGTGAAAAACAGAACAGGACAGGACTCTTGCACCTTTATTTGTTGTGTAGAAGACTGAAACCCAGCAGGTGTAGCTTGTCAGGTGGTGGTGGTGGGGTTTTGAGCCCTGCCTTCCTTTACCCCTGTCCACCCTAGGCAGAATTCCTCCATGCCTGGGTTCAAATTTGCCCATTTCAAGTTTGTTTGTGTACAGCTGTAGTTCTCAGCTTATTGTCTAGGGCCCAGGGGTCAGCAAACTTTTTCAGCAGGGGGCCAGTCCACTGTCCCTCAGACTTTGTGGGGGCCGAAATATTTTTTTGGGGGGGATGAACGAATTCCTATGCCCCATAAATAACCCAGAGATGCATTTTAAATAAAACACATTCTACTCATGTAAAAACATGCTGATTCCTGGACCATCCGTGGGCCGGATTTTGAAGGCGTTTGGGCCTGATCCTGCCCCCGGGCTTTAGTTTGCCTACCGATGGTCTAGGCAGCTCTGAAAACAAGTGAGGTTTGGCAGGCTTAGAAAATAATTTATCACTTCCAGCATTTTGAAATGACTGACAGGATGTGGGCCAGGGATAATTTACCCTCCCTCAGTGCTAGTGAAGCCAATGAGACTAGAATCAAGTTGATTCAATTGAAAACTGGTTCTGTTTAAATACTGTTGTTCATGGAGAGCCAGATTCAAATGAAACACATTCTGACATGTATATTTCTTCACAGATGATGCAGTTTGGTCCATATGGCTACATGAATTCCCCACAAGTAAGTTCACTCTTTTCTTGGTTCTTGAAACGTACACTTTCTATACTTCAGAGGATAGCTCAGTCAGTAGACCATGAGGCTCTTAATCTTAGGGCTGTGGGTTCAAGCCCCACATTGGACAAAAGATTCCTGCATTGCAGAGAGTTGGAATAGATGATCCCTTTCAACTCAATTGTTCTATGATTTTATTACATGTTATTATTATTATTTCTTTATAATTTGTACCGCACCCATCTGACTGGGTTGCCCCAGCCACTCTGGGCAGCTTCCAACATATACCGTATTTTTTGCTCTATAAGACGCACCAGACCACAAGACGCACATAGTTTTTGGAGGAGGAAAACAAGAAAAAAAATATTCTGAATCTCAGAAGCCAGAACAGCAAGAGGGATCGCTGTGCAGTGAAAGCAGCAATCCCTCTTGCTGTTCTGGCTTCTGTGATAGCTGCACAGCCTGCATTTGCTCCATAAAATGCACACACATTTCCCCATACTTTTTAGGAGGAAAAAGGTGAATCTTATAGAGCAAAAAATACGGTATATACTGCCTTGCCACTAAGGATCTCAATGTGGCGCACAAGGCTCTCCTTCAATTTATCCTCATGACAACCCTGTGAGGTAGGGTTGAGGGAGACCCAAGGCCATCCAGCGAACTTCATGGCAGAGAAGGTATCTGAACCTGGGTTTCACTGGTCTTAGATCAACACTCCAGTCAGAAATGCTTTCTCACCATGTGCTGCTTTTATTTCTCTTTTAATCATATTTCAGCTGGCTCATTTGGCAGCTTCTTTATATGGCTACCGCTCGGGTTTCCCGCAGATGTTCCCCCAGCAGCCTATATTGCCCCAGCAGAGATTTTTCCTCTGGCCGCAGCAGACACCAGTGCATCAAGTCGCCAGGCTGCCCCAACGCAAGCCTCACCAAACTCCAGTGGCCAGGCAGCCAAACATCAGGCCGCAGCCAAGGCCGCAGTTAAAACCACAACTTCCGAGGCATCCGCAGCCACAACCACGATTACAGCCGCCACCAAAGCAGCCTCAAAATACCTACCCTTCTCAGACTCACCAACAAGTGCTGGTTCATCAACCCCAAAGGGGGAAGCAGCAACAGCCTCAGGTAAACAAGCAAGTTTGATCGGGGGGGGGGGGTTGCTCCAATATCCCCAGCATTTCACTGTCTGCCAGTGCAAGGGATCAGCAGGGACGGCCCTATCATTAGCCAGAATGAGGGATCTGCTTCAGGCAGCAGATGTAGGGCAGCAGTGGAAGCCACACACACACCGCTTCCCTCTGTTGGAGGACAGAGCTGTGAGTTCCACACAACCTTTCCTGAAGCTCTTAATATAATTTGTTTTGCTCAGGTGGGTGGCGGATTATGCTGTCCCGTTGAAGTAAGAGCCGGCTGCCAGTCCAGTCAGCTTCTGTACATGGACCAGGGCTGAGAGGAGGTGCCATATTGACCTTTGCCTCAGGCAACAATATGTCTTGGGTCAATCCTTGCCTTCAACCCTTACTCCCATCGCTGCATTTGCAGGTCAGGGAAAGAAGCTGCAAATTTTCTACTAGTCACAAAATGTTAGGGTGACCCCTTGGCCTACTTTACGGTGGGGCATCCTATATTTGAAGGCATTCTCTATTTGAAGGACTACTCTGCCCATATATGGGTTAAAAATAAAGAACTCCAAGATGGGAGAGCTGTGGCCTTGAAATTAGTATTTGGATGGCAGACTGAGCTGGCACCAATGTCACTTGGTCATAGTCTTCCCGCTATGGGGAGATTCACTTTCTTTCTATGCAAATTGCAAAAATTATGTCTAAATTGTGCCCTCTTTTGCCCATGCGTAAGTGGCCACCTTAAAGACACAGGAAAAAGACATAGGTGGAGACCCTAGTTTTCATTTTTAGGCTATGATTATAGGGCATACGCATCAGAAAAGAGGGGTATAAGGGGAAGAAAAATGAGAGCATGCGACGTATTGCACATGTGCCAGCACTGGACTGTACACACCACACGTTTAAAGCACATTTCCCCCCACAAAGCATCCCAGAAACTGTAGTTTGTTAAGGGCGCAGTGTGGAGGTAAACTACAGTTCTTGTGTTTCTTTCGGGAAGGGCACATGTCTTAAATGTATGGTGTGAACACAACCTTAGTTTTGGACATTTTCCACGTTAAAGGGGGGGATGTGTTAAGTGGTGTCAGGCAAACCAACAGAACAGAAGCTACTCTCAGTGGTCATTTTAGGCAAAACAATGATAGCTGGAAATGTAGGTGGAATCACACTATTCTTTTTTATTGTAATCATTACATAGTGACTTTTTTTGCGCAGGGAGTGTTAGATTTTGTCATAATGACACCTTCTCTTTCCCCCTCCAGATGTTCCCACCACAGCAACAATATCCTTGGGACTTCCCTCAGGTGAATGGATGTTCCTTGTTTAACACACGCAGAGAAATTTGACAATCATTTTTGTTGTGGGGTATTTTTTTTGGTTTTGATTCAAAAGGACTTCTGATTAATTGGCCAGCAGATCTCTCCTTAAAATAAAAATGCTTCTAAGTTAAATTCTTCTAAATTCACAGGTGGAAGATGCTTTCTCAGGGCAGCCAAAGCTTCCTCCTCTCAAACATGGGAGGAAGTGCTAAGAAACTGATTTTGGCATTAAGCAGTATATTGATGGATTCATTAATATCATTAACTGCCAATAATAATACTTTTGAAAATGATCCCCATTGTGACACGTATGTACCTTATCTGAAAGAATGCCTACCCCCTCAGCACCGTCGTTGAGTCAATACTGTATGCAGATTGAGCTGATCACTGAAAACTCACATGGTTAATCTACTAAGATTTCTTCAATGGATATGTTGCCAGCACCACGACAACATTAGTCCAATGCATGCTTCCTCACAGATCTTTGGGACTTTTGTTTACATAGGAAGACAAGCGAACCACCAATAAATCAGAAACCACGCCTGTGGTTGGGTGATTTTTGAGGAGATTCCATGTAAAAATTATGCAGTTCCATTATGATCCATGTTTTTGTACCATGAAAACACTGGGAAACACCAGATCTGTAGTTCTTATGGTAGAGTCAACAGGTGCCAAAATGATCTGTTTTGTGATTAGGGGTGGAAGGAAGAATCCATGAAAAACTTAAGCAGTATCAGGGGGCTGCATTTTCTTGTATCGTTGTGTCTCCTAGATCTCTCCCCATTCTCTCTTATCTTCTTGGTCGCTCTGATGCTGTTCAGATGCTCTGATCTCTGAAAAGCACTTAGAGCTAGAAGCGGAAGTGGGAATTGGTGCTGACCTGCTGGGAGCCTGAAGGGCCCTGCCCTGCTACTCTCCACCTGGCTTGGGGTGGGGCCTGACAGGCTCCATAAAGGAGTGTTGCTGCTGCTCCTCGGCAGAAAGGGCCCTGTTTTTGTTTCTTTCTTTTTTTTTTTTTAAATGCTTTTATTTTTTATCTATGTCATTTTAAATTGTGATTGATATTAATGACCCAGAAGTGGTTTAGTCATGCTGGCCACATGACCTGCAAAGCTGTCTGTGGACAAACGCCGGCTCCCTCGGCCTGAAAGCAAGATGAGCGCTGCAACCCCACACTCACCTTTGAGTGGACTTAACCCTCCAGGGGTCCCTTTACCTTTTTAACCTTTTTACCTAGATTTTATTATTTATGTGGAAATTGTTTTCCATTTGGTTTTGTACTTTTTGTGTGTTTTATTTATAGTGTTTGACTTTTGTTATGTTGGTAATTACGTAAATCTTGTCATGTTGTGAGCTGCTTTGAGCACTGATTTAACTATGGAAAGGCGGCATACAAATAAAAGGATGGATGATGAATGGAATTGGTGCCGCTTCCTTGTTAAATTACAATTATGCTAACGTGGCTGTTTTTCTTCTGCATTGTAGATGTTTGGTCATGGAGGCTTCCAACAGCAACCATTTGGTCCATATCAGGGAGTAAGATATTCCATTTAAAGGCTTCGGGGGTAGTGGTGACAATTTTGGGGACCACTTAGCTCTATCCCATAGCTAAAGCGGCTTGTTTAATCAGGAATGATTGATTGACAATGTCTTTGTCTGAATTCTATTAGTATCTCCATGGGCTCCTAGGGATTGTGTTATATTCTTAAGATTATGGATGTTTTAATTGTGTTGTTGTGGTTCTGAAAAAGTTATAAAACTAAATAAACAAGCCCTGTGAAACTAATATAGATCCATACAGTGAATCCAAAATGCTGTTGATTCTTCCATTAAAAGTATAAAGAAACGAATTGAGTAGAACAAAGGGGGAAGAAGTTAAGCACTTTTTGTAGTGTGGTGGATGGGTATGAATCTGCCCCTCATTATTCATCAGATAGCTCGTGTCTGAGAAGCGAGGGAGGTCCTTGCAAATTTCAACGCGTCATGTGTGCTTAGACACTGGTCTTTATGTTTTAGAATAGCTAAGCAATTTAATTCCTATGCCCTCCCTGCAAAGTCTATCCAAACTTACTCGATTTTCTTTTTCTCCAGCGTATGCCATTTGGACAGCCACCTGCCAGCAATGAAGAAGGGGTAAATACAATTTGATATAATTGGGATGGTGTGAGCTAAACTATATATGAAATTTGATGTACTACAGTATTTTAATATTTTTTGGAAGCCGCCCAGCCTCTGCGGAAGCCCAGCCAGATGGGCGGGGTATAAATAATAAATTATTATTATAAGCTGCAGGAAAGAGGACTTCTGAGGCATCCTTCTACATTCTCCTGTTGTAATGTTCACTTGGGAGCCCCCCCCTCCCCTTGACCTTCAGGAAGATCAGAATGCACAGACCACATGGCTTTAATGTTTCCTGATTCTAGTGCTCAGCACTGCTGAGTGATGACTGCAGCTCTGAGGTCAAGGCCTTTAACCCACAGTTAAAATAACTTTTATAATTCTATTAACAATAACATTTCATTCACAATTGCTAGTAATTTTATTGTATTGGGTGGTCTCAAACTATTTTACTCTCTTAATTATATTTGTAGACCCCCTATTATGGATATGGCTACCTTGGGATGGGAGGCAGACCTCCGTATTCTGAAGAAATGCTTGAGCAAGACTTTGAAGAGGCAAAAGAAAAAGAAACCCCAACAGCTGATCCTGCAACCAACTCAACGGTCTTGGAAACAAATTCAACCATCTCTAATCAGCCAAGCCAGGCAGCGAATGGCACTGCTTCTGGGCTCAGTTCAGCAGGCAATGGGGCTAATTCGCCAGGTCTTGAGAGAAACGGGATCCCAACACCGTCACCCACGGCTCATGTGTCGGCAAGGAATGGAGCAACATGGAATGGCATTGATCCCTCGAGTCAAAGGCCTCCATCTCCAGATGTCAATGCCATTCAAAGCTTTCCTTCAGGGGGCCAACAACCCCCAGGGTATGGTGCACATGTCTATAAGCCCCAACCAGATATGGGAGATACAAGGCACAATGCTTTGATTTCTAGAGGAAACCCCTCTACCCAAACTGAAAACCCAACAAATTCCTTGACTTATGGAGAGTACTCTAACCCCAGAGGCAGTCTCCAGAATACAAACAGCAACCCTCCCTCAGTAAACAATAGACCTAACTTATATGAGCAACAAGGGCAACCCCATTATCTTGAGAGGAACCCATCAGGTCAAAGAGAAAGAGTGCCGTTTCCTAGTTCTGATCCACAAGGCCAGTGGAATAAAGTTCCAGTCTACAGGGATAATGGTCTAAATCATTCCCCATCTGAAGGCCGTTCCCCGGATCCACAGTTTAATACAGATGGACGAGTTGAGGATGTCTATAATGAAAGAGAATACACTGAACGGCATCAGCCTTCTGGAATGCACCGAACAAGCGCATTTTCCCATCAGGAAGCATTCTCAGCCACAAGCAGAACTCCATTTGAAACAGAAGTCCGGCGGTATGAGTGGAAGGAGAAGCCCTTTATTCATCCAGATCGTGAAAGAGAACAATTCCAATCTTCACAAAACCGGAGGTGGAACAACCAAGAAGATCCACAGGTCTTCCGAGATGCTCCTCCCAGGTATAACTCAATGTATTCATCTAGTTCTTTTCAACGAACGGGACATGCTGCTTACTCTGAAAGGGATCTCAATGGCCAACAAACCCATTCCTTTTATCCCAGAGGATGGGAGGATAGAGAACATTCACCCACAATAAGCCCAGCAAACCAAAGAGAAAGTCCACCATTTTCTCCAGATTTGCCTTCAAATCAGATGCAAAGAAACACCTATCACAGAAACGTTCTGCAGGAGCGTGAACCCTATCCCAGGCAAAACCCATGGACTCAAGAAAAACAGGTGCTTGATCTCGACAGAGAGTACAGAAACCCTCCATACAATCCAACTCAACACCACGCATATCCAAAATATTCTATGGAGAATCCAGCCAACCAAAGAAGTAATTTGCCATATGAGGAAATGAACCGGTGGACTCCAGAAGAACATTCTCCAGTTCGTGGCGCAGAAAGATTGAGACAAACAGAAAACACCCCATATCGCGTGAACAATGCATTCGGACCCAGAGAAAGGAATCTGGAGAACCAAGCACCACATTCTCCATTACAAAGCGGCACTCTCCTCCAAAGCAGACCACAGTATCCCGAAAGAGATGTTTGGGTCCCCCAAATGGTGGGCCCATCTGCTCCGAAAGAAACTTCGCCCTACTTTGATACCTACCCCACAGACTTCAGGAAAAACCCAGCGCATGCTGAAGACACAGAGGTAGCCATGCATGGGAGAGCACCCATCTCCAGTATTGATATTGCAGAAAGAAGACATCATTCTGACACACTGAGATACCCAGGTGATTACCCAAGAGAACCCAGAACTGTCACCTCACACACAACTGACAGCCACCTGTGCTGTGCAGGTGACTCCCCAGTGCCAAGAGAAAACTTACTGGCACCACTGCAAAGTGCTCCTCGTTTCCAGTTTGCTTCATGGGAGCAAAAAGGAAGCTCGACATATCCAGAGAGCAACCATGCAAAGCATACCAGGCATGCCCCATACCCAGCCGGCATTCAGTCAAATCACAAAGATACTTCTCTAAAGACTGGGAAAACAAAATCACAGAGAGAAAACTTGGATGCATTTGGAAAGGAAATAGCAGGCCTACAGACTGGTCCACCCTGCTCCAAATCGCACCTAAGAAAACAGGATGAACCTGAAGCCAACTATGAAACTGGTCTACCTGCACCTAGGAACACACCTTGTTATGGAAGCAGCATCCGAGGTGACGGACACAATGTCCTTGCTTGGATCGTGGGGGAAAATCAGTCCAAAAGAGAATCTGAAAGGGCGGCTTCTATGAAGTTTGTTCCTGAAAATGTACCACCGCCACCTCAAGGGATCAGAAGTGCAGCTCAAGATGGTGAAGATGTGAGGAAAGGAGAACGCGCAGCACTTGGGTTCAAGAGGACTCCATGCTTTGGAAGCTGGTTAAAGCAGTATTTATCCAGCACGGGAGCTCCATCTGGTGATCAGCAGCACGATCAGTTTTATCCAGATAACCCATTGCCCACTAGGAAGCCAAACATTATGGTGCCACCTGTACCACAGCCAATCTCTAGTACTGATCCATCTCATGATATAGAAGAAGCACCATTGAAATTCAGATCCCCTGGAGAAGAATTGGCTGAGCAAGCAAAGGAAAGGACACCGGACTGTTTACTGTTCCCAAACAAATGAAATGCTAAAGAACCTCCTTTTTTTCAAGTTTGGAAAACAGCATCTCTAAAAAATGACAACGGCATGCTCATTCAGAGCACAGATGCAGGAAAATGGAACGTACATAATTGCATAATTACAAAGAGGGGGAAATAACAGCTGAATTGTGTAGATAGTTTGTGCATGTGCATAATGTAGGTCATTTGGTATTTGGTTTTTCAAACCTCGGCTGGCATTTCACCCTTCAACATTCTAACCTTCAACCTTTCTTCTGGTTTTCTGTAGGACTCAACCAAAATGGGCTCCCGAAACTCTCTAAAACCTAAGGTTACCAGATTCCCCCCCCCCCAATAAATCTGGGGACACTTTGCAACTTCCCCATTCCGGGGATGGATTTTGTCAGGGGACTGATTTGTAAATCAAAGGACTGTCCCTGGGAAACGGGGATGTCTGGTAACCTTACTATAACCTGTTTGCAGAGGATGGTGAAATTCTTATTAATATATTTCAATTTATTTTCTGCCTTCACCATCAGGTCCCAGGGCAGGTTACAATAATTTAAAATTCAATATTAAAAACAATTAAAAACAAATTACGGCCATAGGGATAGATGGGGGTGGGGAAGTTATTTCCTTAAATATTCTCTTGGAAGCATGTAGAATTCAAATGGAGAGAGAGAGAGAGAGAGAGAGAGATGGACTATGTACTTTTGGCAGGCTTCTCCCCTTCAGACCTTCCCTCAACTTGTTAGTAGTGTGGGACTGGTCTGAGATGTCACAATATGCCCATGTTGAGTGTGTGCAATCCTGCTGGCTCTCTGAATAGGGCCTTATGTATATGCACTAAGCCTTTTCCTTCCCTGCTGGTTTCACTTTGCACAATGCTTTTCAAAACAGCAACACCATCAACGTTATGGAAACATCAGCACAGCTTTTCCTTACTGGGGCACAAATTACTTGTTTGAAGCAAATGTAATCTTCCCCTTCTTTTCTGAACATTTACTTGACATTAAAGTGCATTTATTATGGACACTTTTCCTCCTTTCGTGTCTGTGTGGCGCATTTTCCTGGTTCCATTTTGCTCCATCTCTCATCACAGAAGATGCCAATTAAACTGTCACAAGTTTAAAGAAGTTCAGAATTCAAAACTGGCAGGGTTTAATGGTGCTCTTAAAATAGCATAATTAACCAGCTTCCAAGGAAAACAGCAGTCTCCGTCGCTTCACCAGTGATATGATGTAATATAGTCCCGGAGACAGCAAAGTGGTTTAGTACTACCTTAAAGCCAATTAAATGTAAGATGTGCTGATTTAATCCAACAATAGAAGTACCAAGCTGTCAAGTTACATGGGGATAATGGTCCTCTCTGTCCTTCAGAAAGCGATTAAAATGTTATTTAAGCACACGGGACACTAAATGCACAGGAACACAGGAAACTGCCTAATACATAGTCAGGGAGCTGGCCCATCTACCTTGCTATTGTCTGCTACACTGACTGGTAGCATCTCTCCAGAGTCCTGGGCAGGTGTATTTCTCAGCTGTATCTGCAGATGTTGGGGACTGAACCTGGGATATTGGACACACCAAGTGTGTGCTTTGCCCCCGAGCTCTGTGTACACAAACAGGATGGGCTGCAGTCTTGCACACGGTAACAACAATCCACACACAGAGCTGATTTCTTTTCCCCCCTTTTTTTTAAATATATAAAAGCTCTTTATTTATACGATAACTAAAACACACACAAAAAACACAAATACAAAATTACACACAAATTACAAAAATAACCATAGACACATAATTTCCTTGGCAAACAATACAACAACTATTGGTCTTAACACTAAAGACCCAACTTCCCGTCTATTCCATATTTCAGATTCATATTACTTATTGCCAATACACATTTTCATAATTAAACTTATTCTCAATAAATCTAATTTCTTCTATCTACCTAGTAACTATTACTGAAGTTCCTCAAATGCTGCAACAGAATTTAAACTACTATATTTATTTTTCAGATATTCTTTAAAAACCTCCCATTTAGAAACAAATTCCTGTTTTGATTTATTCTTTATCTTTTCTGATAAACCATCTAATTCGGCATATTCTGTCAGTTTTTGGATCCAATCTTGTATAGAGGGGATTTCATTACTTTTCCATTTTGCTGCGATCAAAACTCTTGCTGCCGCCGTCGCATATAAAAAGATACCCTTCCTCTTTTGTGGGATATCCAAATCTGTTATTCCCAGGAGGTAGGCCTCTGGTTTTTTATTGAAAGAGATCTTTAGCATTTTTTGCAGTTCTGCATGTATACTCTCCTAGAATACCTGTATTTTCCTACATATCCACCACATATGGTAGAATGTTCCTGAGTCTCCGCATCTCCAACAATTACTTGACACATTTTTATACATTTTTGAAAGTTTCCATGGTGTTAGATAACATCGATGTTGCATTTTTTGAAAGTTCTCTCTAATCGTGTAACAGTTTGTGAATTTCCAATTGATCTTCCATAAATTTTCCCATTGGGCCATGGTTATTGAATGGCCAAAATCCTGGGACCATCTCACCATTGCCACTGTTACCTCCTCCTCCTTGACTGTCCAGTCAAGGAGGAGTCGGTAAGTTTTGGAAAGAGTTTTTCTTTTAGAATTTACAAGATCAGATTCGAATCGAGAAATTTCTACCGAGAACCCCTTTTGTTTGTCAGATTTAATTTTTTCAAATAACTGATGGTATTGGAACCAGTCTGAAATGTGTTCTCTTATTTCCTCAAATTTTTTAAATTTTATTTGGTTATCTTCATTTTTTAGAAGTATTTTATATGTTGGCCAGCTTTCCTGAGTATTTTTTCGTTTTACTGCTATGGCTTCTACTGGAGAAATCCACCACGGGACTTTAGGCTCCATCAGGTCTTTATATTTTTCCCATACAGCAAAGAGTGACTTTCTTATTATATGGTTAGTGAAATTTTTATGAATTTTCGCTTTTCCATATATTAGGTAGGCGTGCCATCCCCAACGGTTGTCGAAACCTTCCAGGTCCAGGAGGTCCGAATCCTGCAACGTGACCAATCTTTTAGCCAGGTGAAATAGGCTGCCTCGTAGTAAAGTTTTAGGTCGGGTAGGGAAAAGCCTCCTCTCTCTTTTATGTCTATTAAGGTCAGGTGTTTAATCCTAGGTTTCTTCCCTTCCCACAGGAATTTGGAAATTTCTCTTTGCCATGTCTTGAGACAACCTGCTTCAACCAGTATCGGAATCATTTGAAATAAAAAAAATAATTTTGGAAGCACGTTCATCTTTATAATGGAAATCCTACCCAGAAACGTTAATTTTAGTTTACTCCAGGTTACCAAGTTTTTTCTAATCTCTAACCAAATTTTGGTGTAATTATCCTGAAATAAGTTTATGTTCTTGGGGGTGATCCAAATACCCAAATATTTCGCTTTTGAAGAGATTTTCAGGCCCAATATTTTTTCTAAGTCGTCCTTTTCTTCTGTGGTTACATTTTTAACAAGCATCTTTGTTTTTGTTACATTCAGCTTAAAGCCTGCCACTTCTCCAAATTCTTTAATCAGTTCCAGCACTCTTTTCAGACTTTCTTTAGGGTTTTCAGTCATAACAAGTAAATCGTCCGCGAAAGCTTTAATTGTATATGTTTTGTTTCCCAGAGTGATGCCTTTAACAAGCTGATCCCTTCTTATCTGATTGTTCAAGACTTCCATCACCAAAATAAATATCAGTGGAGACAGTGGGCAGCCCTGTCTGGTTCCCTTGTTTATTTTGCACTCCTCAGTAATTCTTCCATTGATGATCAATTTTGCATATTGCTCCGAATAGATGGCATTTATTCCTTTACAAATATTTTCTCCCAGTCCCATTTCTTCCATTAATTTTTTCATAAACTTCCAGGACACATTATCAAAAAGCTTTTTCTGCGTCCACCAACGTAATAGCTGCTGGTTTATCAATTTTAATATCCAAATATTCCAATACATTAATCACACATCTAATATTGGATTGCATAAATCGTCCGGGAAGAAATCCAGTTTGATCTTTATGAATTATCTCTTTCAGCACCATTTTTAATCTATTTGCAAGAATGTCTGCGAATATCTTATAATCGTTATTTAGCAGTGCAATGGGTCTGTAATTGGCCATGTTTGAGCTGATTTCAATGGACTTAGTGAAACCTAAAGGTGGACCGGTCTAGCCTATTCTGCCTTGGATGTCTTGCATTAAGGCATTGTCCTTTTGATACATGTCGTCATGAACACACCTGCCGCAAGTAGAGAAACACAGCATGTGTTAGTAAGCAGTCAGACAGCTGGGAGCAGCCCTTCCCCCTCCCCGACACAGAATGGAATGTTGATAAGGAATTAGCAGAGAGTGGGAGGGTGAGAAGTCAGCTCACTCAAGAAGCACTAGCAGACTTGCAAAGCAGAAGGAATAGCATTTCTTCACCGGAAGAGGAGGCAATTAATCATCTGAGCCCAAAGAGTTGACATATAGGAAAGGTTGCAAACCTATGGGACATATGGGACAGGAAGCAAACCCAGAAACGTAAGTGTCATAGGTTCAGGATATTCTGCAGAACCAGGAGGCATTCTTCAGAAGGGTCAACTGATTCATATGCCGCGGACGTTTGGTTAGACATCCGAGGCTAATTGTTTGCATTGCAATAAATCTTCAAGCTAATTACGACTTGTGCGCTGTGTTATCAAGATGGCAGCCTGGGCTCCTGACACATGTCCCCAAATGGATGTTTGGACTAAAGGTGGGTTTTGTGTCTGAAAACTGGGTGGCTGCTGCCTGCTTCTACGCGTGTCTCAATGGGTTTAATGAGACATGCCCAGGGGGTGCCAACTTGAATCAAATATGGGGGGGAGGTAAGCCCTGCCCTGCATAATTGATCACATGGGGTGATGCACTGATACCATTTGAATGACAACGTGCATCAACTTTTTGCAATCCTTTGTGTGGCAGGGGGCCATTTGTAGTACTTGGACACACACACTCCAGGGTAATGAAGATGTTGGTTGATGAAGTGAAAAAGAGGGTCAGGCTTCTGTAGCTTTAATCGTTGAGTGAATGAGATGATTTCAGCAGCTGTAGCTTGCATGAAAAGCTGCACCTGCTCAAGTTCCATCTGCTAAACAACTGTGAAAGTTGCCAGTGCCGTTTTCCCTTTTGCAACTCATTAAATGCCAAGGTTTCAGCCACCTCTAGCTCAAGGAAGGCCTGTGGGCTGGATGCAACCCTTGACATCTCTCCATCTGACTCTTGGGAAGAAGCAGGAGCTTAGGGGCAGACCATCCGCTTTGCATGCAGGAGGTCAATCCCTGACATTTCCAGTATGGACGACACTGGGCTGGATGGCCAAATGGTGAAACTGAGGAAGGAAAGAGGTGTGTGAAGACAACTTTGACTTTTGCCTTTCTAGAATGGAACTCTACAAAAGTATGAGTCACATCCATTGCTCCACCTACTTTTGTCTCTTGTCCCCCCCCCCCAGCGGCAGAGGTTTTTTTGAGTCCATGGCTCCACTATTATTATTATTATTATTATTTCCCTAGCCACTGGGCAGCTTCCAACACAATATTAAAATACAGTAATGCATCAAACATTAAAAGCTTCTCTAAACAGGGCTGCCTTCAGATGTCTTCTAAAAGTCAGTTAGTTGTTTATTTCCTTGACATCTGGTGGGAGGGCATTCCACAGGGCAGGTGCCACTACCCAGAAGGCCCTCTGCCTGGTTCCCTGTAACTTGGCTTCTCTCAGTCTTGAGTCCATATCAGGGGAAAAGGAGGGGTTTACACAAATATATAACAATAGCATTGCACAAAAGAGAACATCACCCTTAGGCTGGGAAAGCTTACCCACCCTGTCTTAAAGCAACTATCCTCTCCTAGCAAATATATATATATTAAAAGCTCAAGTGGAACACTTCGTTACAAATGTCTACATTGCCACTTTCTCGCAGGGCTGCTTGAAGTATAGGAAGAGGAGCTCCTTGACATGCTCTGTGCCAGCTCAGTAACATTTTCAGGATCTGCACATAAAAACAAGAGGGGAGCAAAATATTACCCTGAACCTTTCTCAGCAGCTATAGAAAAGCAGTAAAATCTTATGACAGTCATATGGTTGGGATGCGGTTGGCACTGTGGGTTAAACCACAGATCCTAGGACTTGCCAGTCAGAAGGTCGGCGGTTCGAATCCCTGCGACGGTGTGAGCTCCCGTTGCTCGGTCCCTGCTTCTGCCAACCTAGCAATTCGAAAGCACACCAGTGCAAGTAGATAAATAGGTACCGCTCTGGCGGGAAGGTAAACGGCGTTTCCGTGGGCTGCTCTGGTTCGCCAGAAGCGGCTTAGTCATGCTGGCCACATGACCCGGAAGCTGTACACCGGCTCCCTCAGCCAATAAAGCGAGATGAGCGCCGCAACCCCAGAGTCGGCCACAACTGGACCTAATGGTCAGGGATCCCTTTACCTTTACCTTTACCTTTACCTTTACCATATACCATCTCATATATCAGTACTGTATCTGTTCATTTCACTTCATTAGCCTCAAGCCTGCTGGTTTGCGAGAAAGTGAGGGGCACATCCTGAAAGCTACAAACTGATGGGCTTGTGAGGGAGCCTTGCTGCTCAGTGGCACTTTCTTTGTATGCAGAAGCCCCTAATTTTAATCCTTGGCATCTCCCAGCGGAGTTGAAAATATCTCCTGTTGGAAACCCTGGAGAAACTCCACCAGCTGGTATAGATTGGGTTCAGACCCTTTGGCCTGCCAGATGTTGCTGGACTACAACTCCCATCAGCCCTAGTAGCAGTCCTAGTATCTGGTAGTCCATGCCCAATGGCAAGGGATGATGGGAGTTGCAGTTCAACTATGTCTGGAAGGCCCAGGTTTCCCACATCTGTACTGAGTTAGGTGGACCAATGGGCTGACTCTGTCCGAGGCAGTTTCCCTATGTTCATTACATTACAAAACCAAGCAGTCTTTCACAGAAACATTTGGTAGATTCTGTGCTCAGATCCCCCTTGTGAGCTTCCTACAGGAAGTTCATAAGACCAGAGCTATGGACTGGAAATCCCAGTTGCTTCCGATCTTGTCACAGTAACCATGCAAAGGCAAGCCAGCTGTTCTGCCCTTCTAGGGAAGATGACTCAGGAAAGGACTTCAGCCTTGTGGTTGGGGACTCTGACAACTAAGCATGCAGCATGAGCCCCTCCTCATGAGTTAGCTCCCCAAACATCCAAGCTCCCTCGTGTAATCCCGCACTGGAAATACCAAGAGGTACACAAGGAGGATGCTGAATGTCAGAGAGGCACACATTTCCAAGCTAGCACATGGCCCCTTTGAGTCCACTCCACTCTCTGTTAAGGGGCGTACAGCTTCAGAAGTCATCAACTCCTCCATCAGGACAGGAGGTAGAGATGTGGAACCCATGGTCCTCCAGATGTTACTGCTCTCCAACTCTTGTTGTCCCTGACAATGCTGGTCTGGGCTGATAAGGTCTAAGAATATCTGGAAGGCCACAGGTTCTCCATCTCTTCTAGAAGACCTCATCTGAATGCCACACTCTCTTGAAACAACATGGGCTGTATTAGACACCTTGCTGCCAGATATGCCCCTTTGGATTATGCTTAGTGCCCAAGTATCCTGCCACTGGAACAGGCAACTTCCAATACATGGCTTTCTCCGCCGACCTAACAGGTATGCCACTCTTTGTCTTTCAATATGGCTGTTGCATTTTTATTATAATTACTGCATTATTATACCCCGACTCCTGACTCAATTTGGTTTTGACACTTGCAAAAGATTCCACACCCATCCACACCATACACCAAATATGACTTACTTGGTCCTTTGTTTTCCCATGCTCATTCCCCAAATGGAAGTTGTCCTTCTCTGTAATGCCAAGCTTACTAGCAAGAAGCCTCCAGTTTCTTTTTCTTGTGGCTATCTCTGTGGCCACCTTAACAAGTTGCAGGTCACTCAGTCCTTCTTTATCCTGAATATCTGCAGTGAACTGCAAAAACAAAGTGGATTATTAGAGAACTGCATTCCATGCGTGAGCCACATGGTCTCCGATGGACTCAGCTTCTGGTTAGAACTTTATTCTGACTGGTTAACAACATAAAGTTATTTTTTAAATGACCTTGCTAAGCGGAAACCCATTAAACTAAACAGTAGCCATATTATAAAAACTTCTGGGGAGTTATCAGGTTTGCATCTAACAGCCTTGTATATTTCTCTTTTGTGAAATTACAGAGCATGTAGAATGATGTACAGTGGTACCTCTGGTTACAAACTTAATTCGTTCTGGAGGTCTGTTCTTAACCTGAAACCGTTCTTAACCTGAGGTACCACTTAAGCTAATGTGGTCTCCTGCTGCTGCCGTGCCGCCGGTGTGCGATTTCTGTTCACATCCTGAGGTAAAGTTCTTAACCTGAGGCCGTCTTAACCATTGGCGCCAGGAGTGCAGAGCACTCGGGTGCCGGGCTCTCAGGGGCACCAGGCCGAGAGTCTGGGGCCCGAGAGTTGGAGTCTGGGGAAGAGCCTGCCCGTCGGAGCACCGCAGCAGGCTCTTCTGCTGCTGGAGGCTCTGCACTATGAGTTCGGGGGCAAGTGAGCCAGCGAAGTGCTGAGGCGGCTCCACCCTCCTGCATGACTGGGATTGGCCATGGAGAGGCCCACCCAGCGCATGCTGCTCATACCACAAGGCGCACGGCTTTGCTCAGTCGTCAATACTGATGCTTCGGGCTGGTTTGTTGCGCTGGGCTGGGGGGGGATAGGAGGATCTTTGCACCCCGGCGCCGCATGTGCTTAGGACAGCCCTACCTGAGGTACTACTTCTGGGTTAGCGGAGTCTGTAACCCAAAGTGTTTGTAACCCAAAGTGTTTGTAACCTGAGGTAACACTGTAATAGGGCTGTGCTTCTGGTCCCGCCCAAACCATGTGCAGCTCCTCCCATTCATATCATTCATGAAATTGCATGGGTGCCTCTGCATGTAGTTACTGGCTTCCTCAGCTCCTGGAACCTCACACAGTAGATGATGGGGACCAAGGGAGAAACAGGTGTGTGTCTGGGCAGGTCCAGATGTGTGGGCTCACTGCAGCTTTCTAAGCACTTTGTCCCTTCATGCAAGTAACTGTTGGCTGCTTTCGGCAAAACGGTTGGCAACATCTCGCTTTGGATCACAAGACAAGATGGTATCCAAAATGCTATTTCAGAATGTTCCGCTGAGTTCTCTTTAGAAGCTATGATTCCATAGGAACAGGTCAAGAGTCTACATGGACATAGTACTGGGATTTCCACAAGATTTGAGACATGTTCCATATGCTCTCCATGCAAACAGCTCTACCTGCCATTTCTAGACTACTGCATCTCAAGCCCTCGGGTCAGATTAAGTGTACTTCAAATAGATACACAAATCAAAAGCAGACGATTTAGAATTGCACTCTCTCTCATGCACATCCTTCTGAATTAATTTGATCTTTCAAAAGCCAGACCAATAAGAATGCCATTCAGAAGGCTGCTAAGCCTTGGCATTTTGCGGTTCTCTGTATTTAACAGATACGAGCTTTGCAAATATGTGGACTTATTAGAATTCTGGAAAGAGATGTTGACTGTACTCATATTGCTGGTTGAATGCAGAGATATTAAAAGTCCAACAGATATAATCTTGTTACGTGTTACGTATAATATGTCACGTGCATATTCTTTAATGTGGATTGGTAACCACCTTCTTTTCTCCCACAAATTATTATTAGGGAAAAGTGACAAGTTGTTTTTTTTTAAAGGGGAATCTTAAAAATAAATCATAATGTCTACTTACACTCAGATAAGAAGTAGGATGTTCAGTTTGTGTCAGATTTGGAGGTATTATTGGAAAATCTAGCGTAGATTTGACTATTTCTTCTGAAAAGGATAGAACCCAGGCAGCAAACATATCTTCAGAGATATACCCTAAGGAGAAAATGTTCTTCTTACATTAATGCTATTTATCTGCAAGATAATGGGTGCTATCCTGTAACTAAAGTTACTAAATACTCGTCAGTGGCAGCCCCACACAGAGCACATTACTGTAGCCCAGTCTGGAAGTTCCCAAGGCATCATGGATATTCTACTACTGGGGAAGGTTGGTTTTAAAATGTGCTCTGATCCAAAGCTCTTCAGATATTCAGAGCTGGAGAAACGACTCCTAGGAAGAGCAGGACTCCCTATTCACTGAATTGTCAGGGGCAATAGCTGCACATGAATGCAATGGGGACGGGTACATATTTCTATCTGAAATTGTCATGAATCGGAAAGTCCTTGTGGATGCAGAAAAGCTGTTTGCACACTGGGGTTCTGCGTAGAAAATAGCCTCTGGATCACAGAGTAATATACAGGTATGTATTTACATACATAAATACTTACTGCAAATTTATGTATGTAAAGAACCAGCAGTGACGGTATATGATGCTTTGGTTTTAAAATAATAAACACGATCAAGCCATGGTTAAGCACTTTTAAGCCCCATTGGTTTCAGTTGGGAGAAAGTGAGTACATTCTTAATTGTCTCATTGGAATTAACAGGAACAGCTTGACTTCAGTTGAGTCATGTAAAAGCAAAATAATCCTGGAAACCACATCTCTTTGCAAACTCCCCCTCATTTCTGTTTGCCACATAACGAAGAATCCACAAGATGGTGCTGTGTCACATCCTTTATGAAAAAAATACATTGTTTTTGATCTTCTTTCAGTCAATTTAAGTTTCCTGTTAACATGGTATCCTATACATCATGGACCCTGGAATGTGCATTTCTTCAATCAATATTCTCAAAAAGTCAGCAAACTACCTTGATTGTCTTTATCCACTTCCTTGAGGAAAGTAGCAGAAAGTTCATCAATAGCACTGCAACTTTGAATAGGATATAAGTCATGCAGCAAACCCCTGAGTTGTTCCTTGCCAACAATGCCAGAGAATAATGTTTGGTATAGTCCTAAGCAAGGGAGATGAAAAACAAACTGGAGGTTATTTTCTAAATCTGCTCCAAATATTTTTCCTGTTTTTATTATTACTTAGAATTACTGGCCATTTTGGAGAAGTAAAAAATCCTGCCATCGTTGTCCCCCTCTCCCCAAAATTACTGATACTTCCACCTTTCAAGATTATTCACATGGGGAATTCCAACCAGTCATGGATCACAGAGTGAACAGGATGATTTTGTGCCATGGATTCCATCTAACAAGTTGCTAGGCAGTAGTGGAGCTAAAATCTTGTGGGTACAGAACTGAAATCTTGGGTCAGATTAAAAAGCCCGTCTAGATCTCTGAACATTTTAGATCAGGGGTCAGCGAACTTTTTCAGCAGGGGGCCGGTCCACTGTCCCTCAGACCTTGGGGTGGGGGGCGGACTATATTTTGGGGTGGGAGGAAATGAACGAATTCCTATGCCCCACAAATAACCCAGAGATGCATTTTAAATAAAAGCACACATTCTACTCATGTAAAAACACCAGGCAGGCCCCACAAATAACCCAGAGATGCATTTTAAATAAAAGGACACATTCTACTCATGTAAAAACATGCTGATTCCCGGACCATCCGCGGGCTGGATTTAGGAGGAGATTGGGCCGGATCTGGCCCCTGGGCCTTAGTTTGCCTACCCATGCTTTAGATGGTGCAGGAAGTCATAGATGGGGCAAAATGATGTTAGCCAGCAACCTGGCATCAGTAGTCAAGTTCTGAAGACCTTTCCATATCACACTATGGAATCTGCAGCAACCAAACAGCACCACCACAGAAATTACTTCTCTTTTGCAAGTAACCAGTTTTAGCAGGAGTTGCTATTCACCAAGAGGCCACTGTAGATACGGCTTTGGGAGCAGGACAAGGAGGTACAGCAGTGGCAGTGGGTTGAATAATTTCTTGGAGACTGGATCTACTGCCCATATGGATCCTGCTGCCCAAGGTGGTCTCCTCACCTTGCCTCATGGGTGGGCTGGCCCTGGGTCTAGCCCATAGCCACTCTCTGCATCTCCTCCCTCCTCTGTGGTAGTGGCTTCAATCATGGATTTAATGGGACTTTGGTCTGAGGAAGCAAGGAAAACAATCCTCTCTTAAGTATATTTATTCAATACCGCACATACAGAAAAAAGGAGATTTAGCCAAAAAAGGTTCAAGAAGAATTGACTTTGGCCTCAAGGCAAAGACAAGCTTAGCATTCACAATATTGTTCTCTGGTGACAATATCAGAATGCCACTTTTATCAAGCTAAACTCCTGTGTACCAATGACACTTACAATCCGGAGCACCCTCTGCCCCACCAATTTTGTTAAGGAAAAAAAGAAAAGCATGCACTTGGGAAATCAATAAATCTTTAGATGTGCATCATTATCATTTTTATGAGTTCGATGAAATCACAGATGCTGTATCCTCTTCATTTCGGATAATTGCATTGTTTGCATGCATCACGGGAATTAGAGTGGAATGACGGTAATTTATTGATTTGAACAAAAGGGCTTACCACTCAAGTGGTAAAAACAAACAAAAAGGTATTGGCTGGTTTAAAAGCCAGATGTGCCCCAAAATCCTATCATTAACTGATGTTTCTAAGAACCATTGATTTGTTCTTAAGCAAAGCCAATCTGCAAAGGGGGTTCTCTCAAGTTTCCCATGTTGGAGCAAGTTAATTGAGCTAAGGGGCAGGATCTCGAAAGATACAAGAATCGTGTATGATTATTCTTGAGCTCAAACCTGGCACTTTTTCTGTGGGCACGACCAGTACTATTTTACTAGAAAAGGAGGTGCCAGAACTCACAATGAACACCTCCTTTATTCTCTTAGAATGGCAATGGCACCCACCGGAAAGGTGCCAGAACTGAGTTCTGGCTGGAAAAAACACACCCTAGGCATGGCATTGCTGATGTTGGCAAGGTCACAAGCTGACCTTTAAAGCCCTAAATGGCCTTGGTCCAGTATACCTGAAGGAGCATCTCCAGCCCCCATCGTTCAGCCTGGACACTAAGGTCCAGCACTGAGGGCCTTCTGGCAGTTCCCTTACTGCAAGAAGTGAGGTTACAGGGAACCAGGCAGAGGGCCTTCTCGGTAGTGGCACCTGCCCTGTGGAACGCCCTCCCATCAGATGTCAAGGAAATAACTATCCGACTTTTAGAAGACATCTGAAGGCAGCCCTGTTTAGGGAAGTTTTTAACGTTTGAAGTTTTATTCTGTTTTTAATATTCTGTTGAAAGCTGCCCAGAGTGGCTGGGGAAACCTAGCCAGATGGGCTGGGTGGGGTAGAAATAATAAATTATTATTATTATTATTATTATTATTATTATTATTATTATTATTATTATTCTGAAAACAGGGCTAGCTAGTAATAGGAGATAAGCCATGAAAGCTTGGCCTCTGGGATGTTCTTCCATTCCCCTTCTAAGAAAAAGATCAACGTTCTAAGAAGGAAGGAAAGTGCTTTGAGTTTGTTCCCTTCAAAGAAATCAAGCACGTAACTCTGGCCTGACTGAGCTTAAACCTTTTGTTTTTGTTGTTTATTTTCTGGAGACATAAGGGGAAACATACAGGTAATATTCAACCCAATTGCTCAATAAGAAGTAAACCTGATTCATCATTTCAGTGTTCTGAAAATGATAACAAAGGCCCCAGCATGATAGAAAGGCATTCATTTTTTTAAATTTTATTTTAAAATGGTTTGCAAGTAACTTTAACACACAGTGGTGGGTCTAAACTAAGGAAACTGTACTTCATTCCCATTGAGATCATTGGGCCAAGTGAGCCATGATGTAAGTAAGCTCCATTGATTTCAATGGAAAGTAAGAGAAATTAAAATGCAGTGCGATCAGCTCTCTGTTTACTCGTGAGTATTCTTTCCTTTCTATTAATTGCTTTATTCAGTTGCCTGAATCTTCCAGCGTTGCTAAAATGTTGCCATACTCCCAAGCTTCTCTTTTCTATTTCTCTCCCCCACAGCTCAGTTTTCTTCATTGAAAAACAGCCTTCAGCAGAGGATATCTAGATTATTGAAGTGTGAATCTCCTTGCAAGCCTGGCAGTAATCCAAAATTCCTATTAATTTGGAATATAAGAGTCAATTTCATGGTTTAAGTCTCATGATGCAAGCCCACATTTCAACACTGGTCAGAGATACCAGGCTATGTCGCAAATACTGCGCACTAATGCTCTGCCCTACTCAGAAATGCTGGGCCTTGCCAACGAACCTTATCAGGGATTCTCAAATAGCCACCCTATAGAATCAAGCAATGCCTAACAGTGACTGATGAATCTATTTTTGATGCCATTATTCTGTGACCAGAGTTAGTACAGTCGGGCTGATGAATTTTTATTCGGACGTCAGCTGCTAGCTACACATCTGAATAATTCTTCAGCCTGCAGGAAAGATGCATTAGTATCTGTCATGGCCCTTGGGGGGGGCTCTGTAGCTATCTGTTTTTGTTGCTGTTTCATTGTCACAGATTTGCAAGAATCCAAGCAAGCTTCATCTTATTCCAAGAGAAAAGAAAACAGTCACGGAATCCAGCACCCCAAAACTACAAAAGTGTTATTACTGAGGTGGATCCTCACTGCTCCTTGTGGCGATCACACAGGGTCCCTGGACGTTTGACGGTCTATTGATCCCTGTGCCACCACTGTGATTGCTTTCTTTGCTGCCACCAACCCATTTCTCTCAGGTACACACGGAGTCTAGACAGTTGTTAACATTAAGAAATAATCAAGTTTATTTTATAGGCATGAACAAGTTTATGGTTTCAGTTAATTTTTCTTGGCAGTTTCTTAATCTTAGTTTATTTACTGACCTATATGTTCCTAAACAACTTCAAACCGATTATCCCAACTATCTATCTGACTCCACCTAACAGTTCCTCTCACTCTCTCACAACACAACTCGACCAACCCACAGACTTATTCTCCCTCTTCCTTCTCCAACTCCCAACTCTCAATTAACTTCCACACAACTCCAACTCCAACTTTAACTCCTCCTATCAGTTTCTCTCTGGCCAGTCACTTCACACTCATTTAACCCTTTCCTTATGACCCACCTAGGAGGCAAACGCCACACTCCTTAACATTTCCCCATCAAGCATCTAGTGCGGCTGTTAACAATTTGATAACTAAGAACATCCTAGTCTGATCTATCAGCCACGTCTGGATCAATAGCTGCAGCAAACAGCTTCAAACACAGTCACGGGTCCCTAAAGCACGCAAGCCCCACAACAATGACCCTTGCTAAAAAGAAAGAAGTAGAAATCCTGAATTCTGGTCCCTACCATTCCTTCACTAATATGTTTTCCTGTCAATGATGGTGATGTGAGGTCTTTAAGATATCATTTAATATCTTCAGACTCACTGCTTCAGTACATGAAAGTTTAAAGCCCTACGGACATGTTCTAGAATGAAGTGAACCACTCATAAGTCTTTGACGCTGACCTAGCTAGGAAGATCCAGGTGTCTTCTTATTATACGTCAATATATGAGGAGAGATGCACCAAAATTGAGTGAATATATGGTATAGGAGGAACTAGTGGTACCTCGGGTTAAGAACTTAATTCGTTCTGCAGGTCCGTTCTTAACCTGGAACTGTTCTTAACCTCAGGTACCACTTTAGTTAGTGGGGCCTCCCGCTGCCGCCGCACCACCACCATGTGATTTCTGTTCTCATCCTGAAGCAAAGTTCTTAACCCGAGGTACTATTTCTGGTCACTGGAAGGACAGATCCTGAAGCTGAGGCTTGAATACTTTGGCCACCTCATGAGAAGAGAAGACTCCCTGGAAAAGATTGGAAAAGATTGAGGGCACAAGGAGAAGGGGATGGCAGAGGACGAGATGGTTGGATAGTGTTCTCAAAGCTACCAGCCTGAGTTGACCAAATTGCGGGAGGCAGTGGAAGACAGGAGTGCCTGGCATGCTCTGGTCCATGGGGTCATGAAGAGTCGGACACGACTAAATGACTAAACAACAACAACAACTATTTCTGGGTTAGCGGAGTCTGTAACCTGAAGCGTCTGTAACCTGAAGCGTCTGTAACCCGAGGTACCACTGTACTAGGCATATTTACTTGAGCAGGAGTGGGGAACCTCAGACTCAGGAGTCAAATCCCCTTTGTATCTGCCACTCATGACTCTTCCCAGGCCACACTCCTGGTTGGCCCTGCTTTGCTCCTTGATTGTTTTTGTCTGGCTAGAATGCCTCATCTCATCAAGTCATAGAGTTGGAAAGGACCCCGAGGGTCATCTAGTCCCAGTGGCATTGCTGGCAACATCAATCCTGCCATGTGGGAATCCCTTGCAGATGACCACAGTGCCTGGAGACAGGCAGCAAAGTTGTGTAAACAAAGTAGTGGCCAGAGCAGAAAGGACCGCTGGGAGGAGAGCAGAGAGAAGGAACGCCATGATGCATCTGCAGCAGCACAACTGGACACCTTCATCTGCCCTAGCTGCAACAAAACATCTCTCCCACATCAGTCTCTATAGCTACAGCAGGTGCTGCAACTGTCCAACAGCTTGAACTCACCCCAAAAGGCACACTCTTCCACTGTCTCCCAAGACAGATGGATGCCCGCAAATTAACGTATTTTTTGCTCCATAAGACACACTTTTTCCCACCTAAAAAGTAAGGGGAAATGTCTGTGCGTCTTATAGAGCGAATGTGTGGACGATCGCTGGCTCCATTTCTGGCCCTACCCCCTTGCCCAGGCCTCCATTGTTGAATGTTCTGCAGATGGAGGCTGTTTCTTCCCCCAGCAACATGTGACTGGCTGATTAGATTATCTGTCTGGAAATTGTAGAAATGGCTCCCTTTCCTTTCCTAAAGAAGCTGCAGAACTGTAAGCTGAACCCCATAAAAACAGGATTTTTTCCATTTGCAAAGTAAGCTCAACAGCTTTGAGCTGATCCTCAAAAAAAGGGGCTTTCCCCCTTTGCAAAAGAAGCTGAACAACTGTGAGCTGATCCCCCCAAAAACAGGACTTTCCCCCTTTCCTCCTCTAAAAACTAGGTGTGTCTTATGGTCAGTCTTATGGAGCGAAAAATACAGTATTTATATACTGAGTACTGTAAAATCTATATTTATGCTATTTTTCTCTCATATACCTACCATGTCCATAACGTCTGTGTGTTTTGTTTGTTTGTTTTTTCTCTTTTTCTAAGATGTATATCTGCTGAATCATTTATTTTTCTTGACAGAGCCACCCATTTCTACTCACAACAACTCTGTAAGGTAGGTTAGGTGGAGAAGCAATTGTGGGCCCATGGTCACCCAGTGAGCTTTGTAGCTGAGTGGGGATCTGGTCTTCCAGCATCTGGTCCAACACCCTAAGTAGTCATTGGACCACACTGGCTCCCAAATGAAGTTTGATGGGTAGGCTTATAAGGAAAGACATGATCCTTCAGATATCCCGGTTCTAAGCCACTTAGGGCTTTACATGTCATAACCTATAGAAATCACATAACTGAAGTTACTCTCAAGAAATTCACGTCCATATTTTTCAATCAAAGCTCCTTTCTCCCATGACTGTAGGCAAAATAATTTTAGAAAATGCTGTGAGATAAGAACTGGATTACAGTCTTTTGTTTCACAGAGAAGGCCATGCCCCTAGAGCTATATCATTTCTGTAAAGCGCTGGGTGTGTGCCTGGGGCTGGGGTTTTGAGAAGAAAGGAGCAGTTATTTCTGTTTGGTTGTTTTTAAACAAAATGATTTAATAGCAATAATAGTCGTTCCAGCAAAGGATTGTCCAGCAGCCAGCTGGAGGTAATAGCCCAAAACAAAGCAAAATTCCAGAATATCAGTTTCCCCCATCTGGCCATTAATCTGCAGGAAATGCACTGTGTGCTGTAATTGCTTTAATTAATCAAATGAACTCTGCACTTCAAAACTGGTATTCCTGGGTTTTTCAATTGAGACAGCTAATCCCATCAGGTATTTCTAAAGCAAAACCTTTCAGCACTTCTTCACTCCTTCCAAGCCTGGGTAATGAATCAATAATTTCATTTTGAATGCGGAGCAGCTGAACGTGGGCAACAGATTTATACCTACAGCAATGTGATGCCTGAGTATAATGTTATTCAACCTGTTTCTTGGATTTCCCAAGAAGGCTAATCCAATAGAATTTATCATTAACCAACTACAGGAGGAGACCCTCCCTGGAGCTTGAAGAGGACCTCTGTAAAGTAGAACATATAGTCACCTTACAGGGCAACAGGGGAGAAGAGAGGATGATAATTTCATGAACTAAGATTACTATTTTAGGATCCAGCCCCATGCCTAGGAAAGAGAGTTGATGTATAAAACCATTCTGATAAAAGTCCTGATCTAAATCTACAGCAGAATGGACTAAAACAACCTAATGCAATACACATGAGAAAGTGAGTAAACCCTGAACTACAAGCCAGTAATGAATTAGTATGCAAAAAGCAAGTAAACTAGAAAATCCTGTGGCTTCAATCTCTACTCACTCATCTGGAAGCAAGTCCCATTGAAATAAATGGGGCCCGTGTCTGAAAACATGTAGATGCCATCAAAAAGTAAATGGCATTTTCCATTCCAAGAGACACAAGACACAACTTTTCATGAATACTAAACTACAGAGAAAATTGATAGTGATCCCTGGAGAACAAAATACTGGGTAGAAGAATATCCCCCGACAACACGACAAAACTACCACACACGACTGCTTCTGTATAATCATCCCACACAAGCAAGCAAACCTCCCTGGACTTGACTGGAGTTCGGCTGATTTACAAACGCAAAGCCCATATCTTACTCAGACTCTTAGTCTGCCAATAGCTTGCAGATTGCAGTACTGAAATAGCCATACATTCATCCTCATTTGCAGCAGAGGGCATTTGCTGATTTGATGTCCCAGGCCATAAACTTGTCCACAAGGAGGCGGGAATTGGGCTACAACCAATATGCGTGCAACCACTTATACAAATCTTCATTGTTGAATGTTGTTGTTGTTTAGTCATTTAGTCGTGTCTGACTCTTCGTGACCCTATGGACCAGAGCACACCAGGCACTCCTGTCTTCCACTGCCTCCCGCAGTTTGGTCAAACTCATGCTGGTAGCTTCGAGAACACCGTCCAACCATCTCGTCCTCTGTCGTCCCCTTCTCCTTGTGCCCTCCATCTTTACCAACCTCAGGGTCTTTTCCAGGGAGTCTTCTCTTCTCATGAGGTGGCCAAAGTATTGGAGCCTCAGCTTCACGATCTGTCCTTCCAGTGAGCACTCAGGGCTGATTTCCTTAAGAATGGATAAGTTTGATCTTCTTGCAGTCCATGGGACTCTCAAGAGTCTCCTCCAGCACCAGAATTCAAAAGCATCAATTCTTCGGCGATCAGCCTTCTTTATGGTCCAGCTCTCACTTCCATACATCACTACTGGGGAAACCATAGCTTTAACTATACGGACCTTTGTTGGCAAGGTGGTGTCTCTGCTTTTTAAGACGCTGTCTAGGTTTGCCATCGCCTTTCTCCCAAGGAGCAGGTGTCTTTTAATTTCGTGGCTGCTGTTACCATCTGCAGTGATCATGGAGCCCAAGAAAGTAAAATCTCTCACTGCCTCCATTTCTCCCCCTTCTATTTGCCAGGAGGTGATGGGCCCAGTGGCCATGATCTTAGTTTTTTTGATGTTGAGCTTCAGACCATATTTTGCGCTCTCCTCTTTCACCCTCATTAAAAGGTTCTTTAATTCCTCCTCACTTTCTGCCATCAAGGTTGTGTCATCTGCATATCTCAGGTTGTTGATATAGATAGGCTGATATAGATAGGTGTATCTATTGTTGAATAGATAGGTCTTTTTCCTTTGCTCTTTCTTCCGAGGCTCTGCCTTGCTGTGTACTTAGAACATAAGAAGAGCCTACTGGATCAGGCCAATAGCCCGCCAAGTCTAGCATCCTGCTCTCACAGTAGCCAGCTAGATGTCTATAGGAAGCCAGTAAGAAGAATCTGAACCCAACAGCAACTGAGACTTCCTGCTTCTTGTAGAGATGGACCATAGCCATCATAGCTAGCAGCCTTTGATGGATGACAAACACATTTATTTGAGTTGTGATGGTGTCATGACTAAAGCCACAATTCTGGAAGATGCTTCAAGATGAATCTCTTGAAATATTTAGATTGTTTTCAACCTTCTTTGCTGGTGTTCTGATAACAGTAAGGACTTGTGAGATAACACACATCAGACAGAGTTTTATATATTAATAGAACATTCTGCAATTACATTCCTAATCAATGCAGAGAATACAATAGGTGGCTTTTATTTTTTAAAAAAACTAGTTTTGTGAGTGAAATATCAGTCTTAATCATTTCCTCAGTTATTATTTCCTCAAGAATATTAACCCTCGATTGGGTATCATATAGTTTCATCATAATGACTGTTGGATAAATCTGTCAATTTAAGCTTCTCTCAGTTTCTTATTTTCCCAGTCTTGTTCAGTTCTCCATATTTCCACATTCGATTGCGATTTGTTTTTAAAACTCTTGAAAATTCACCAGCATTTTAGTGTGGATTTTTTCCTTATGTACACAGGTTCTGCCTAATATACATATTTTTTGCAAAATGCATAATGTAATGCATTTTTGTGTTATTTTCATCTATTTCTGCATTTTTATACAAACTTTCCCGCAATAAATGCACATTTGTGCACATTGTGTACAAAATTCAGAGATGTGCAAAGTTCAAAGGATGGCTCCATTTTGGTTCACGCACTCTTTCAGAAAGTGTGAATGTGGCAGTTTCCCCTTAAAATGCGAATTGAAATGGATTTCTCCTCCCTCCTTAGATATGACATGAATGGATCTCTCAGTAGCCTAACCTTATTATATGTTTAACAGCGGTAAGAAGGAAAGGAAAAAGTCTAAAGGCATATCTGCTTCTTAAGTATATTCCAGCTGTTATCTTACCCAGCTAGGGACAGTATCTTAACATTTGTTGTGACAGCAAATAAGAGCTCAAGATCAGATGCCACCATACTCTACAAGGATAATACTGTGCCGTGCGAGGCCTCTGTCGAATGTGTCAGCAGATAGTGTCTACTGCAAGATTTAACACTGAAACTAACGGAATGTTGTGCTTAAGAGCAATTGAATAAACAGAGAGGACGAATATAAGTTCTGGAATTATGTCTTACCTTTTACTTTGGTCTCCAAGCTGCTTTTAGATAGCCAGGACAAAGCATTACAGTAAGTCTGGAATGTTAACTGGTCACCATCCGTGACAGGAATTTGCTTTAACAACTGAAACAAACAGACAAACTTATTCAAAACCAAGGAGATAAATGATTTCTCGATCTTAAATACAGCGGTACCTCGGGTTCCATACGCTTCAGGTTACATATGCTTCAGGTTACAGACTCCGCTAACCCAGAAATAGTACCTCGGGTTAAGAACTTTGCTTCAGGATGAGAACAGAAATCGTGCTCCCGCAGCACGGCAGCAGCAGGAGGCCCCATTAGCTAAAGTGGTGCTTCAGGTTAAGAATTGTTTCAGGTTAAAAACGGACCTCTGGAATGAATTAAGTACTTAAACTGAGGTACCACTGTATTTTTCTCCCTAAATTTCCATGCAGGGCCAGCCATAACATTAGGCATAGTGAGGCAATCGCCTCAAATGACAGATGTTTATGGGGCGGCAGCGGCAGCCATCCCAACAACTCCTCCTGAGCCTCCTATTTGTTCTCCTCTGTCAGAAGACACAGCTATGTGTGCCGCACGGACTGTCTACCTTCCTGAACCCCCAAATATTAGCGAAAGTGGAGATTAGTACTGAGCGATCCATTGTGGATTGATGACATTGTTTTCCATGCAGAGCAACACACTCATCGCAATGCAAATATCTGCATTCTCCGTTGGCTACATGCTCAGGATTGATGAACCCAGTTTTTGCTATAGTACACATATAACTAACAATTAAGCTTCTTATTTTGGAGATTTATAGCATCGTCACTGTGTAAACTTGAGAATGAAAACAATATCTGCCTATTTCTTCTATGTGAGGTGATTGGCAGCAGCTTTGACTGTTGCACCAATTATGCTTTGCACATATCTATTTTAAGAGTACAGCACATGCATTCCCCTTGCCACAGGAGGGAGCACTAGAATCAAATTTTAAGCAAGCAACATTTCCTGCCTCTTTGCTTCCTTTTATTAAATAGGTTAACCAAATATATTAAAAATCACCAGGCAGTCAACTGTAACCGACTTCAAAACATAATTATTTATATTACTTGCCAATTAACAGCTCTTTCTTCTCTAAAGACTAATCATGTTTCAGAATATAAAAATATGGTTACTTATACGTCTTAATTTTTCATCCCACCTTTCTTCCAAGGATTCAAAAAATTGTAGAATTGGGGACTTCCGGGTTGGCGCCATCGCCGAATGGCGGACTCCCTCCGAGCTCCGGAGGGAGCCTGCTCGGCAGGGGCTGGGTTCTACCGCACCGGCGATGCGGGGACCCTTAAAAACCACGGCCACGGGGGCCGTGGACTTGGAGACTCGGCTCGCACCGTTAGCGCCCTCCCGACTCGTGAAGGAGCCTTTTTAAAGGCTACGGATCGGGTGCCGGGGAGAAGCGTGGTGCTTTGAGTCCTCTGCCATCCCTGCCGAGCGAAGCCGCATGCCATCCGGCGGAGAGCGCTGACTTCTTCCATTAAGAATTCGGACTTTTAACAACAACCCGTGAGTAAATTGGAAATCGGGTTCAAAAGAGGAAAAAATTTTTGGATTGGAGACGAGCGGGGGGGGATCTAAAAAGGAAGTCAGTCCCCCCCCCTATTGTAGACATTTTAAAACAAGGAACGGGAAGCCAAGGCCCCAAAAGAACGGCATTTTTGCTAAAATTAAGAATTCCATGATGGGAAATTACAAGAACTGTGCTGGAGGAAGAATTGAAGGAGAAGGAAAATGCACCCCCCCCCTGGGAACCGGGGCGATTGACGAGTGAGCCTGGTGAGAAGAGCCGGTGATTTTGACAGCTGTCAAAGTAGCTGTCAAAGTCGGAATTTTAAAGAGGATTTTATCACGAGGACCTTGCTGGTTAAATTTGTTACAATTTGATATAATTTGTTAAGACTTGAATACAAAATGGCGAAAACACGGATAACAATCGGACTTTTGGAAACAAAGTTACAACAACCCCCTAGAGGAGCTTCGGGATATTACAAAGATGGGCGCAAGCCGGGAAAAAAACAACACTTCGGAATTTTACAGAACTGGTTATCTCCTGGGAAAGCGGCAAAACTGAAACTGAATTTCGTCTACAGGGTGTTTTGACTAAAAGAAGACAATAGAATTCTTTATGAAGAAAGGAAGGGACTGAACGCAAGTTTTTGTTCTTGAATAACAACAACCCATGTAGAGTTACTAAACATTTGAATAAGGAAGTTTTAGCAGTGGAACAAGAGAAAGCTGGACTACAATCTTGAAAGAACAATGGGGGGAGCTTTATAACTTGACAGTTTTGAAGATTAAGGAATTAATTTTTAAAAAATAATCCTAAAAATGGGAAATAATCCTGCAAGGAGTTGGGGGAAAAATGGGATAGATGGATTTAGGATTTCCAGGCAGAAAACATAGATTGGTGGATAGGGGAAATTAAACCGGGGAAGGGGGGGGGGGAGAATTAGAATCCAAAGGCTTGCAACTACTTTCTGAATTGGTCTTTTTTTTTCTCTACTATATTTTTATGTTTTATATTCTTATTCTGTGTGCTTTTATGTTAATGGAAAAAAAGGGGGGACATTGTGGAAAGAAAAGGGGTGGGCCATGGGGAGAGATCTTTTGTCTTGCTATCAAAGGGTAGGCATAAGTTTTGTACAAATTTAAATTTGAATAATGGGGTACACAAATTAAGTTTTAAATTAGAGATGGAACTTGTGGAAACAACAATATGAAAGGGGAATACGGTAGGGGTGGGGGAAGGGGGGAGTCCCAGAAAGTGGATGTTTGAAAATAAGGCTCTGAATGTATCTTTATTTTTCTTTTTTTTCTTTTTGTATTTTGGAAACTTTAATAAATATTATTATAAAAAAAAAAACAAAAAATTGTAGAATTGGAAGGGTCATTGAGGGTCATCTAGTCCAACCCCATGCAATGCAGGAATCTTGCATTCTTTTCTTGTGCCCCCCCATATTTAATCTTCACAACAACCCTCCAAGGTTGGTTAAGCTGAGAGGATAAAAACCAAAACAAAAGTGTTGTTTCTACAGCAGCGGGCACATAGGAACAGGGGAGAGAGAATCACTGCTTTCTCATATAAAATATTGATTCTATAGATTGGTTGCTATGCACATTTCTAACACTCTCTTCCTTGGGGGGTCACTGCTGAAAAATACTTATAGTATATCATCTGGATGATGTGCTGTAACTATTCTTCAGAAATTGCCCCTGAGAGAGAACTCAAGTTTAAAGTCTCCAATATATAGAATAAATATTCCTTATCATTAATCAGCGACTTTCCTGTTTCTTTTGTTCCACTTTCAACCCCCAGCCGCAAATCTTCCCATTCTTAATCTGTGGAATGAAGGCAAAAACGTTTATGCCTTCGGCCACATGTGTTTTCTCCTGGCTGCCAATATATAGTAGGCTTACAGTTCCAAGTTTTTAACGATGCGTAACGATTACTGGAGGTTCTTCTCATACTTGCAAGACCTTTTGCATCGCACACATTCCTGCAACTGGGTTCTGTGAACAGCTAGTTCTGTGAGTAGCAAGCAAATTTCTAAGGAATGTTCAGGGATAAGGGCTGACTTACTGTACCTTCAAAGGGCCAAGAATCTCCATGGAAACACCATGGAGGACCAGACTGGCAAAGGAAGAGAAACCATTGCTGGAACAAACTCCAGAAGGCAATGAGGTTGATGAGTCTTGATGGCTTTGATCAGCAACCAGCAAGACTTTTTCACATTTTTATTATTCCTTTAAGGAGGGGGAATACTGTCCTTGACCACCTTGTCTGTGAAGTAAGCTAATCCCCCACCTCAGTCCCTGAAATTCTTAGAAAATTCTCCTGCTCAGTCACAGTTTGGAGATGGGTTTTCTTTCCATTTCGCTATTAGTTTGACCAAAAACATCAGGCTGGCTGTAATAAAAGAATGTCCAATTTTCATACTTTCAGTGCAATTAGGTTTTCCCAAAAGACATTCTATCTGTTGCAGAAATACCACTTGTGAAGTGCAAACATATTGTTTATAGCCTCATAAATAAACCTTCGTCTATATAGAGATATATGTTTATTTTCATAGAACATTGTCTATTTTACAGTGTATTTTTTTAATAAAAATAATAATATTGTAACCCACCCTGGAACCTTATGGTGAAGGGTAGGTAAGAAATCTAATAAATATCATATTTTTCTTGGCTTCCACTGCAAATATTCTCCTGTAGGGCATCCAGGGCCAAGCAAGGGTTTTCCCCCTCCTTGGACAAATCCCTGTTTAAAATTCCCCCAAAAAAACTTTCTTTAAAAAGCAGCAAGTGGAAGAGTTATGTAGGCATTTAGTCCAATAGACGCAAGCATTCAAGCTGTATGATCTCTTCATTCAAAACATAAAAGAAAACAAGACTTTTTATTAAATAAACTAAACTCCACCCTGTTGCGGGCGAGTGAAGGAGGTATGAGTACCACATGCCTGCCTAAATAACAGGTGAATAGAGTCTAAAAGTCTCTAGGAGGTGGACAACAATTCTCCATCTTTTTCAAGGACATGACCAGAGAACAAAAAGCAGGAATAGGTCTGCGACCACAGAATTCCAAGTAGAAGCTTGAATCTGAATTCCCCTGGAATGAAGAATCCAGCCCTAGAACAATGAAAGCCTTTGGGAAAAGGTGATCGCCCACCTCTTATGGCAGGAGCTAATCTTGCAAGTCCATAGAGATGGCGAGAGGGGAAGCTTGTGCAAAGCAAACAAGGGAAGCTTATTCAAAGATAAGGATTCCATTCTCCCTATTACACGCATTTGGTTTGAATGAAATACGGTAAAATGTTGAGCCATTAGTTAAGTCAGGAAGGCTTACATCTTCCTAAGGTTGTCTAGGTGACAACAGAACACAAACGAGAAGAAGGATGCACACAATTTCCTGGCTCCCAAACTGGCTGTTGAGCTCTATAGTAGCCATGACAAGCAGGCCGGGATCATAACATATACAGTGGTGCCTCGCAAGACGAAATTAATTCATTCTGCGAGTTTCTTCGTCTTGCGAATTTTTCGTCTTGCGAAGCACGGTTTCCCAAAAACCTCAAAAAAGGCTACCACACCGCGTGCTATGAGTTGCTCTTGCAAGACGTTTTCGTCTTGCGCAGCAAGCCCATAGGGAAATTCGTCTTGCGAAGCAACTCAAAAAACTCCTTTGTCTTGCGCGTTTTTCGTCTTGCGAGGCATTCGTCTTGCGAGGTACCACTGTACCCTTTCTAATCTAATGCTATTTGAAGAGGTAAGTCTCGTCTCATGTCATTCTAGTTCATGTGTGGCTTGGCTTATTCTCCATTGCAATGCAAGCAACTGTTCACTATCGCAAAGTGAAATTCACAATTTCTGCATGGCAGAAATAAGAATGGTCCTTTCCCTAGTAAACAAACTCTCTGTGTACCGATTTTTGGACTTTGTTCTTTCAAAGGAGACGGAATCCTGTTGAAACCCCTTGAGGCTGGAACATCTTATAAATATACAATTGATCCAACAGCTTTGAAACGCTGTTGCTCTTCTGCATGACCTTGATTTGCGGCAGGTTTATGGAATTATGAACCTGTGGAAAAGTTCAACTATGTTATTTCCGATATCTTTGTTTTCAATTGCAGGGTGGATCTGTAGGCTGATTGGCTCTGGAGCTTTTCTGTATCTCTAGAAAGAAACAACTTCTTGGCTTCACAGACAGCAAAGCAATTATAAATTCCTCAGACTCTAATTAAAAACCAGATAGGTTTCCAAAACACTATTAAAGACACACTAGGGGAATAAGGATTTCAATTTATTGTCATGAATATCAAGCTCGTTTCCTTATTAGCTGCAAAGCAGTGAAGAGTAAATGTTCCATAGGCAAAGCATTTTGTTTAACAATGATAAAAAAATGTACCTCTACAAGAAAATGGTGTTTTGCAATTTGTGCCTTCTTTCCACTGAAATATATCTACAGTAAATGAATCTGCACTAATGAGAAATATTTCCCATTAGGAGACGCTATAATCTGCAAGCAAGTGGCAGGCATGTCCCATCTTGTGTAGGTTTATCTTTTTTGCTGTATGTTTTCAAAATCTATGCATATTAATTTTGATTTATGAGCTGAGTTCTTACCCTGGATACCTCCTTAGAATTGTTCATTCCATTTGACTGGTAACTATCTAGTTCATTAATGCCCCTCTCCTCCCAAGATAAATGCTGTAGGTCAGGCCCGTCCAACTCCCAAGAAAATGTGATCTACTCCCAGTATAAAAAAACTGGCAGTGTGATCTACCTATTGTCATTGAGGATTGACCAGAGTTGTTCAGCTTTTCTTGGGGAGAGCAGAGTTATTAAACTTTTTGGGGGGGAATCAGAGTTGTTGAGCTTTGTTGGGGGGGGAGAGCAGAGTTGCTGACCATTTTTTCAGGAGGACGATATATTTTTAAGGGGGAATAGCATACACCGCTCACCTCATTCTCAAAACACCAACAAACAACATTGACTGGTTGAACATCGCTGCTGTAGGTTATGCATGTGCAACTGTCAAATCTTTCTCCCTGAGGAGACACAGATGCCCACCATGTCAACTTATGGAATCGGGTGGGGAACAGAAGGAACAGCAGCTATGGCAATGGGGAATGCTCTTAAGTTTGCTTGGATCCTAAATCGCGTACTTTTGCCTTATTGTGCATGAGCTAGAGACCCCCACATTATCATGCCACATTTTCTTGTTCCTTCAGCAACTCCTCCTTCAGCTAGTAAGTGAACTGCATCCACCTTGAAATATTCAAGATAATCGCCCCATTTATCTGGTCGCATCCAAAAATGAAACTGAGATGAGTCAAGACCCTCTCATGGTTCTGAGGCTCTGCTTCACACTTTAAAGTTCACATCAGATTTATTTATTATTTTAAAATGTTTGTGATCCAGACTTATACTAAGAGCTAATAAGGATAAACACCCACTGTCTATTACATAGTGGTCTGAGGACCTCACTGTCCTTACTCTTTGGACATCTGGATGGATTATATAAATTTATATGTTTTAATTTAAGATGGATGTGCTGGTGGTTATTTCATGTGAGCTGAAGTTTTTGTTGTCATTTTTCCTTTTTCCTTCTTTATTTTTTAATAGCAAATTTAACAAACAAATAAAAATATTTCTTATGGTGCTCACCTTGGGTGGAAACCTCTGGTAAACCAGTAGATTCTACAAACAAATCACTGAAGTTAAGGTAAAATTGTTGGCCTGTTTCTAAAAGAATTGCAATTTAAATATGTGCTTTTATAATCAGACAACACATTTGCAATGGATCGGCTAAGTTAGCTTTCAAAAGCAGTTCCTAGTCCTTTAACAATGGACAAAGATTATTTTGTGTGTATGTGTCATAATATTCCAGTCCAGATATTTTAAAGGGACGCTGATAAAATGATGTTCCCTTTGAGGCTCTCATGTCTTAAGTACAATTAAGACGTTATGCAATAACAGGCTATTCTGCAGTTGTCTCATTTTAATAAGGGGAGAGATTTTATTGTTTATAGTCAATTATTAATAGCAGTGGAACTATCCAGAGTAGGTCAACTGGCAATCGCTGCCTCTGATTATTATTTCATCTGGCTGCAAACATTCATGCTTGGTTTTTAACTCTCTTAATAAAAATATGTTCTCTGTCCTGGCTAAAATGACCCAGTGCCTCTTCTTTCTTAAGGCTATTGTCTACTGGGGAGCGAAGCCAGCACGGTGATGCCCCTTGGGTTTAAAACACACTGCTTTAAACTAGGTTGTTTTTTCTAGACTGCAGCTTCTCTGCAGCTAATAGACCTTTATTGGAGCCGAGTGAATGGTCAGAGAACATTGTAAAGCATGTTGCAGGGCTGTGGCGTCATTGAAGCTGAGCAGCTGTGGACCTAATCAGTGCCTGGATAGGAGACCACTGGGAGTCCCACATAAGTTGCAAAGAGCAGGGGGGCAAAAAAACAAAAACAAACCCATGATGAGCTCCCCCAACCCCGCTAACTGTTTAGTAGAGCTTATTCATTCTTCTAACATCATTATAATGTCCATGTCCTGGCTTTGCTTCAGTATCTGCTGAAGCCAGTTCTGCTGGTGCCAGAGGCAGGAAGACATAGACTGCAACATTTTACAGACGGGAAGCTTGCCTTGTACAGAATGAGACATGGCTCATCTAGCTCAGCAGATCCCCAGGGTTCCCAGGAAAATGCTCGGATGTAACCAGGGACCTACTGCGCCACTGAGCTATAACCCTTACCTAATGGCTATTTCTGCTAGAACTTTCCAAGGAAGGGCAGTATTCGAGTACAAAAGACAAGGTAAAACTGTGAACCCCTAGGGGTAATTATAATAATAAAAAATAATAAATTTTATTTATATCCCGCCCTCCCAAGCCGAAGCCGGGCTCAGGGCGGCTAACAACAATAAAATAGTACAACATTCTAAAATCATTCATTATAAAATTAATTCAAATCAAATTGATGGCAACCATTGGGCTAGAGATTCTGTGAAGATTGCCAAAGGAGGGAGTCAGGCTGTGCCCTAACCAAAGGCTTGGTGGAACAGCTCTGTCTTGCAGGCCCTGCGGACAGATGTCAAGTCCCACAGGGCCCTAGTCTCTTGTGACAGAGCTTTCCACCAGATCAGAGCCACAGCCAAAAAAGCCCTGGCTCTAGTTGAGGCCAGCCTAACCTCTCTGTGGCCTGGGACCTTCAAGATGTTTTTATTGTTCGTAGAAGTGGCTTGGATAAAATAGGCTGAATCCAGAAAGTGAAGAAGTTGGCAAACTTTATAAGCGGGTAGGCTGAACAAAACTCTAGCAGTAAAATTGCTATAAATAAGAACGTACAGAGTCGTCTGGTTAGCAGACAGACAGAAGCCTAATCTGCTCTGCTCTGCTAAAAATAAATGAATGTATTACTGCAACTAGAACATACTGGACATTATTTTATACTCAAGAAACTCAGGCTGAAGGAAACTTCTCTGGCTCCCCCCAGGAGCTCTTAATTAGCTGTCAATTAGCTCAACCACCATGAGTGACTCTTGCAATTGCACCAACTAGCGGCTTTAACACTCTAAGAAGAAATGAACTCTTAGCTTACATTTTGATCCCTTCGCATTGCCATTCCAAGATAATAATAATACTATAATCAAGCAAAATACTAAGTTAGATCCATTCATTTCAATAAGTCTACTCTGAGTAAAACTTAACTGAATATCACCCAATGTTTTCTTCTTCCACCCCCCTTTATTAAAAACAGCTTTTCCGTTTCATTTTCTACCGTTATACCCTGCCCTTAAAAACAAAACTCTCCCAGGAAGGCTGACAAAATAATAAACATATATATAAACCTTTCAAGACAAATCAATGCACAACAACAACAACAACAACAAGTGAAACAGTAGGATAAAAACAATAACCTACCATCAGTTGAACAAATCATTACAAGGGAAATGTTAGGGAAAATAAGATGGTTTTTGCCTGGTACTGAAAGGGCATGGAGGCTGTCAAGCATGTCTCCCCTGGGAGAGCATTCTAGAAGAGGGACACCCACAACGGAAAAATGAATGCAAGAAAAAAAGATTTGCAGTTGCTACTCAGTTAAGCCTGGAGCCAAAAACCTGAGCAGCCAACTGAAAGTGCAAATAGATAGTGCCAATGTTGTTCCGAAAGGATGCATGTATAGCCGTGACGTAAGTTTTCTGGGCACCTCTTTTGCAGTGACATCTCTATCAAGTGTGTGAGATTCCTAATGATTGTCTAGACGACTTTCCTTTCTCCCCTTGCTTATTGCTGGGCAGGCCTTATCTACGAGAAAGAGCAGAAAAGTTCACCCAGCGGCTGCTGGTTGTACCTTCTGGGCAAAAGGACTGTTGGTTTGCAGGAGGCGCATTCGAGGCACGTTCCCCTTCTGGTCTGGCTGAAACATAAGGAACCTACTCCAGCATCTTTGAACCTCTGGCACTGGCACTGTTCAGAGAAAGAAGGCAAATAAAATATTGACCGTTTTTAAGAGTACATCCCAGAAATTTATTTATTTTTAATTACATGTTAGGTGTAACATTGTGTGGATATGCCAAATATGTGTTATACAGGTATGCTGGTAGCTCAGGTAGCTGTGATTGGCCGCAGCACCCTGTTGAATGTAAAATAACCAGATTTACTACTCTGTATGGGAGGTAAAGGTAAAGGGACCCCTGACCATTAAGTCCAGTCTCGGACGACTCTGGAGTTGCAGCGCTCATCTCGCTTTACTGGCCGAGGGAGCCAGCGTTTGTCTGCAGACAGCTTCTGGGTCATGTGGCCAGCATGACTAAGCTGCTTCTGGCGAACCAGAGCAGCACACGGAAACGCTGTTTACCTTCCCGCCGGAGCGGTACCTATTTATCTACTTGCACTTTGACATGCTTTTGAACTGCTAGGTTGGCAGGAGCAGGGACCGAGCAATGGGAGCTCACCCCGTCGCAGGGTTTCGAACCACCGACCTTCTGATTGGCAAGCCCTAGGCTCTGTGGTTTAGACCACAACACCACCAACATCCCTGTATGGGATGTGGATGTCCTTAAATCTCAAAAATCTAAGCTTACCATATTTGCACTAAAAGCAGAGAGAGGAGTCTCTGGGTCTCTCTGACCTTGGAGGCTCTCCTTAGGCTATGAAATTTTCCAAGCCACATCCAGTTCTGCTCAACTCCTCCCTTAAGCGCTTAACTGTGACAGTGCATCTTCCCAGCTTAGATGGAGAAGTCCACTCACTTTTGCCACTTATCCCTAGCATATGGCCCCTGAAAGTTTGCTCATGTGGGAATGTGGCCCTTAGGCCAATATGAGTTTCCCACTCCTGCACTAAAAAAACCCTCGAATGAATTGAGTGATATTAGATTAAGGCCAGGCTAGATGTTCAATGTTGTGAATGTGTACATTTTTAAAGAATGTAAATAGCAGCCCAATCAGCACTGGGGACACAGAGGTGGGGGAGGGTAAATTTAACCCCTTCCCCCTGCCATAGTCAATGAAAATTCCCCACCCCACTTGCTATTTTTATCAGGAGGGAAGGATACCAGTGACACCTTTGGAGATAAGCTCCTCCAGCTCCAGCGAGAGCAGATTTTAGGCCACGTATTCCCTCATTTACAATCACACAGATATGGGCAAAATATGGGTGGTCGCTCCACCTTACTCCTCTTCTTCTGAACACGTATATCTACTTGCAACTGTAGTCTTTCGTAGTAAGCCTTCTCAAGGCCAAGCTTGGATTGGGATGCCATTGGGACCACAAGGGAGGGGGCAAAAGATTGAGGCACCACCCATGCCAAGGTAGTGCCCGCCACCCCTCCAATTTACTTTTCAAAAGCCATCCGTGCCATTGCTAACCGTATAGTGTCAGCTCCAGTTTGACCCTTATTTATTCAAGTTGGATGCTCCCACCATCACCCTACTGCAAAGAACAACCAGGAGGAGGGCAAAATGCCCCCCATACCACCACTACCATCAAAGTTTTTGAAACAGCATTGTTTGGGAAAGAAAAAATAGGCTTTTTAAAAAATACTGTTTTTATTTATTTTGATGGTACAGAAGATAAATTTTGAGAAAACAATTGTTACAACAGTAATCAGCAAGCAACTTGTCCTGATAAAATTACAGACTTTTATCATGCCGTGTGTTAAAGTTTCATTTGATTACGCTAAGAGATCATGCCACATTTTCCCACGAGTGCTGGGTGGGTGCTGGCATTTTTGTCAAGGCAGATTCCAACTCAGCTGCAAAAACAAAAAGTGATTTTTTTCCCCACTCCAGCAGTAGTTTTCAAAGGAGGTTCTGAGTCACTGAAGCTTCACCTGTTATTTGCTTGAGAGAATTCTGGTGCAACAAGAATGTGCTTGAAAGACAGGTGTTGTCTTCCCTTTCTCAGCTACAGGAGTCTTATTGCTCATTTTATTACTAAATTCTGTCTGGAGATGTGCATCAAGAAATGCTGATGTGATATTCGCCCTGGGTAGAAGACGGCTTGCAGGGCTTTCTGGAGAGACAAGAATCTAAGCAAGGCTAAACAACCCCCTCTCTCCAGATTGCTTTGTTTTTTGTAACAAAAAGTCAAGTAAATTGAATTAGAAATGTGTCTACACCAGACCTCAATATGTTAGGGGCTACTAATCTCATCAGCACCAGCTGACTTGGCCAATGGTCAGAGATGGTGGGAGTTATATTCAAACAACATCTGGGAGGCACCTGTTTGGTTTACACTTTGTGTAACCAAAAATCTTTGGGGATTTTGTTTTTTGCTTTCAAGTCAATTCACACATTCTTAGTTGCATTTCAGCATCAATGAAACTGTTAATTTGTTCAGTTCCGAAGGTAGTGTAGCGCTTTTCTAGACATCAAACAACAGTATCATTACTATTGTCATAAATTCAGATTGATTAATAAATCATCAATAAAGATCTGCAGTTCAAAGTGGTTCACAAGATTTTATTTTTAAAAAGGTTCATTTTTAATTATTACTGAGCATACAGTGTGAATTATTTTAGCTTATGTCATGAGCTACTATGAAGGTCTATGGACAAAAGGTGAAATTAAATAAATAAATACTGGCTGAGAGTGCTTTGAACCTTGGGCTTTAGTCCTATGCACAATTACCAGTACTTTTGAGTGGACCTGTATAGGATTGCACTTAACTTAGTACCATTTACTCTGAGTAGATAGGTATAGGATTGTACGTTAATAACTGGTCAATATTCTCCTCTTATCTTTGTGGAGAGTTCAAGAAGAGGAGCCAAGTGTTAATCTAAAAATTGGTTGCAAAGTTGAACGATTTCAAAAGGCAATGTTACTGCTTCATGACTAGATGTCAGGGACTGGGCTGAGGAGGAATGCTTGGAGCCCCCCCCCCCCCTTCTGAACCTTCCCAAGGGCAGGAGGACAGTATTGATTTAGAATAGTGGTTTGCAGAAGGGCACAGCCCAGCGGGGAAAAGCTGGGAAATACTGGGTGAGGAACAGCTAGAAGAGGAAGCGCCAAGAGAGAGAGACAGCTGGGTAGATTCAGTGTCCTGGGACATGATTCCTGACACACACCCCTTCGCCCAAGACTAGATGGGCTTGGAAAGTGATAGAACAGAAAGTGCAACAGCAATAAGCTCAGATTACCCGATGTAGGAGTGACATAGATTAATGGGGACGGAGGGGGTATACCTTTACTGGGAGCAACACCATTTTTTAGAGAGGTGTGCATTCCTTTGTCTCTCGCTGTGATTAAATAACTTATCTGGTAAGAACACTCCTTTTGTTTGATCCGCTTACTTACTGCCACCAGGGGAGGGATCCGATTCACCAAAGCCTGACACTAGACAGAGTGTGTAATATCTTGTTTTGCAATTCTTTCCCTCCGTACGATTTATAATTGTGATCGGTTTGCTGATGGGGCAAACATCAGGCCTGGAAAGGAGGGAAATTCAGTGCCCTCCTGCTTCAGTAAAACTACTGATTGCAGCTGGACTCAAAGCTACCACTAGCCATTGCTTCAGGGTGGGGAGATTATTTGTTTTGTAAGAAGCTGGAAAGTTTAAAGAAAAGTATCAGAAGCTAAAAGAAATACCTATTTATGGGTTGGAAAGATTTGCTCTTGAAAAGTATGGTATAAATAAATAAAACAAAGATAAATGGCATCAGATGTAATAAACCAAGTGTGTGATGGCACAACCATATGGAAATGTCATTACATAATGACTTTGTTGCCACATAGCCACTTCCCTCGCTGTCCCATCTTCCCATCAAAAGTTGCAATCAGTTTTGTAATCAGAAAACGTCTCAGATACATTAAGCTTGCCCAGCAAGGGAGGAATCAGCAAATACAGTACCTAGGTGTATAAATTCTCCGTGTGGCTGTGCAATGTTTCTCACACTTTATTACACTTTCCAGGACCCCCCCCCCAGTCTTCCCATGTGTGTAGTAACTTAGCACATCACAAGAGAGCTGTTGAGGATTTAGTACATACTTGTCCATTGTTGCCTCACTGTTTATTGGATGCAGAGGAAATGGATACGTTGATGAGTTGGAAGGAGTGGGGCCTAATAAGTGCTTAATTTCCAGAACAAGAGATGCTGGATCTGGAAATAGCAGTCTCAGCTGGAAGCCTGTATCCAAACCCCCAGTATGTTTGGCAACAGGCATGGGGTGGGGGGGCTCTCTGTGCTTACTCCATGAGAAAGGAAACCCACCCCGAACCTGTGCAGGGTTGCTTTCATCTATTATTCCTTCATCTGCCCCTAGCACTGTGGACAGATGGTAAAGACAGGGTTCAGCCCTGGCACAATCAACTGATCTAATGCAATATTAAAACGTGCATTAAACCTTGTGCATTGCGGTTTTTCAGTATCATCACTGTTTGAAGGCTCTATGGACTTGCACATTCTCCAATCCACATGGCTAACAGGAAAAACGTGTACAATGCCAAGTGGGCTGGATGCCTTAAATGGATGTCCACTGCAAACAGCTTACCCTGCCTCATTCCATAATCTTGACCACACAATCTTGCATAACAATTGCTTCATTCTTATGACAAATGTCCTGCAACATCAGCTCTTTTTGGAACCATGTTCAAAATCACTTTGTAGGCTTCAGGCGATGTAAACTGCACCCTATCCCAAGGCAGAGTGCTCTACTTTACATGTAGGGTGCGCATACACCCTATTACTGGATGTAAAAATAAATTGCTTCTCTCCATGGGACATTATGAAATCTGCTCTTTTATATTAAAATCGGGTTTGTAATTAATGTGGCAGCTGCAGTCATGTGAACAAAAGTTCAAAATCGTTGTTTTTTCTTAGTAAATCATTAAGATTTTGCTTTTGCTTTTTTGGATTTTGATCTAGTTAGTTTGCGTTCACAACAGACTTAACACAGCATGTGCTAGCCTTACTATAATGATATCACACATGGAATCTGGGTGGCATGTCATCCTTCCACGTATCTCCATGCCAGCATCAGTTTCCACCACAAATCAGTGGCACTAGAATGAAGACATATTATCTGGGGGGTGGGGAATGTGGTGACTAGGTCTAGATAATATTTATACATACATACACATATACATACATACCCCGCCCATCTGGCTGGGTTTTCCCAGCCACTCTGGACGGCTTCCAACAAAAGATTAAAAAATCAGTCATTAAAAATTTCCCTAAACAAGGCTGTCTTCAGATGTCTTCTGAAGATCAGATAATTGTTTATTTCTTTGACATCTGATGGGAGGGCGTTCCACAGAGTGGGTGCCACTACCAAGAAGGCCCTCTGCCCTCATGCCATGGCAGCAAAGATAAGTCATGACTGACTGGGCAACTGTTTCAAATTGTTCCCTTGTGAAAAGTGCAAAAAACATAGGAAGGTGCCTTATACATAGTCTAATTGGTGTGTAAGGTTTGATGAAATGGACAGTTGCCTTGAGTAACCATCCAGCCAAAGACAAGGTCCCATTTCCATTACAAACCTATGCTGGGTTCATTCCCCCTTTGACCATCATTATTTCCTCAAGGAATCCTAGGAACTTAAGTTTGACAAAGTGCTGAGGATTTTCTACTTGGGCCTCTATCTATTCCTTTCACAGAACTAACAGATTTTAAAGGGGAGAGTAAATGGCTCAAACCAGCGCAGTCTATTACATGGTGAAACTATGCTGCTAATAATATCACCATAAATATGCCATTAATTAAACTTATTTTGGCTACATAATGGGTAAAAGGCGCTGTATGAAGTCACTATGAAGGGATATATTTTTTAAGCATGCAAATACTGTACTGTAAAAAGGATTACAGGAATGTGTTCAGCAATTATTGGTGTGGACAGAAATAGCACTTTATCCTTCAGAGGCCAAGAGAGAAGATTAAGGTGTGAGTCACAGCAGTGGCTGATGCTTTTTTAAAAAAATAAAGGGATGCTCTTACTTTTGCAGGTCTCGGCATGGATCGCAATCCAGTTGGCTTGAGATGGATCTGTAATTGCCGTAAGGATCTGACCATCGTTCTTTTGGAAGTGACTGGCATAGATTCCCATAGTCCAAACAAATCCTGCAACCTGAAGCAGTGGAGTAAAGTACTGTAAGGAGAACTCGATTCTGCTACACCAGAGAACTAGAAATCCTCACTTTATTCTAGTGCAAAGTTGGGACACTTTTTCAGTGTGATAGCTTCATTTCCTTCTGGGCAAGCCTTCAGGGACAAAAGGCCTGTGGTGGGTGTGGGCAGAGTGAGGAATGTATATTTTACCTACAGTAAGTACACTAGGCTAGGTTCTATACAAACACCCTCCTCTCTTTCCTGCGTTAAAGATTTTCAGTAATTCCATCTTGATTCTGGAACCTGATCTATTATTTAAATATGAAACTGCAGTTTCTCATATATGGCACATAATATTGTTATGATGTGTTTTTCCCCCTTTTTGGAGGGGTGTAAACTGTATGCCTAAGCCCCCTTCTAATTCCTGGATACAGCATGGATTCAATTCCTGTAAAAAGCCAGGCTAGATTCCTGGTGAGGTAAAGGTAAAGGTAAAGGGAACCTTGACCATTATATATATACCCGGGGGTCTCAGGGCAGTTCACAGAATAATTTGGCTGTAGGACTCTACTGCTTGCATACTATGGGGCTGGATATATATCTTTTCATGACCAATTCGTATTATGTGCATTAAACAGAGGCCATCTGAAGCTACAGTTTGCTAGTAGCTGTGATGACTGTATACAGGGTTTCCCAAACTCAGGTCTCCAGCTGTTTTTGGACTACAGTTCCTATCATCCTTGACCACTGGTCCTGCTAGTTAGGGATGATGGGAGTTGTAGTCCAAAACCAGCTGGAAACTCACATTTGGGAAACCCTGCTTTATTCCATCTCCAGTACAGGAACAGATAGGTCTCTATATACCAGTTTCTGGGAATTGTTCTGGTGGACTTCCCCATAGGCCTATGATCGGCCACTATGAAAATAGGGTAAGGATGCTGCACAAATTGGTCCTTTGTTCTGATCCAGTAGGGTTCTATTTCAAGTCTTACTTACTTACTTATTTTCTAATGCTAGGAAGAAAGTTTCATTTACTAAATAGGTAAATTGGAACAAGCTCCATGCAAAGGCAATAGTTATCCATGAGAGGTTTTTTAAGAAACTCTTTAAGGATCTTTAACATTTCAGAAGTTATCTCCCATCACACTCATTTGGAAAGCACCCCCTTCCCCCATCCCACCCCCATAAATAAATAAATGTGCCAGTAACAGATTTTGAGCCTGGAGTTATAGAAGATAGATATGGAAATTGAGAGAAGCATCCTTGCCTGAGGTGTGCATACTCATTTGAAAAAATCCAATCACTGTTTCCAAGCCAGCAAGTATGCATGTTGTTGTTGTTTTCAAACCAAAACATGTGAATAGAATGGGATGAGAAATATACATCCCATACTCAATGATGCCTCAATGCTTGGGGTGTAGGTAGGGACCTGTGTTTCTCCAGCCAAACTAGTAACAAACTATAGCAAAATTGCTTCTGACTTGGAGGTCATCATGTTAATTCACAATCTGAACTAACTCAAGACACAGTTTTGCTGAGTTTGTGGCAAAAAGAAACAAAAGTTTTAGGGAGTGGTCTTGCCCTGTGGCTCCCTGAAGGGGTGACCCGAAAGAGAAATACTCTGAGTCTATACTTTGGAGATACCCCCACTATCTGCAGCAGGCCATACCCTAGAAGTGGTACTGTGTATCCTGATACCAAGCTGCTGTTAATATCCAAAAACAAGGTCTTAGATGGGCTTGCATCCACACATACACCCATGCGCCTCTCTTCAAACACTGGTAGCAATGGGGGGCTAGAAGGGGGGCTAGATGTTACAAATTTGCCACCCCCAATTTAGTGCCCCATACTTTCTTGCTGTCCTGGACCCATTGAAATAGTTCCACTGCCTAGTTCCCCTCCTTATGCAGAAGCAACACCTGAAGAAACTAAATGGGGCAGTGTGGAGGTATGTTCTTTCTTCCCACTTCAGTGGAAGAAGAGCTGTTTCTCACCTCTGGCAATGCTGCTGGGGAAATGGCTGAAGAGTTGTTGTTTTTAAATTATTCCAGGAAAACAGATTTGCAAGGGGAGGGAGGGGAGAGAGAGAGAGAGAGAGAGAGAGAGAGAGAGAGAGAGAGAGAAGGGGCTCTGCTCCTTTAAACTAGTTTAAGCAGTTGAAGTTACAGATATGCCTGGGGTTGCTATTGCCTGAAGTGAGAGACAGAGAAATGGCTGAGGAACATGTCAGTCTTGCTGCTCCCAGGCACTTTTCCTGAAACAAAACAAAGGACTCCCTTGCCCCCTTCTTCCCACATACAAGTTTGATGAATCCTTTTGAAAGAACTCCGACAAAGAGGGAGAGAGGGAGATTGCAGTTCTGAAGCAAGTAGTCCCCACACTGACAGCTCTGCCTCGCATATAATATTACACCTTGAAAGGAAAGATCAAGCATAATTTAGAAAACGTCTCAAGATCAACTGAGCAGGGAAGAGGGGACGAAAAGAGCAGCAATGCACTCACCTCGTTTGTTTGTTCTCTCTGCAATACACAAACACACCTTTTCAGGTTGCTACAATGCACTGTATCCAGGAAAAGCTGCCTTGTCTTGTTATTGGATGGAAGTTCTCAGGGTTTGTCTTTGCCCAGAAGCTCTCCACTCATGGCAAGTGGCGACGGGGTGGGGAGAAGGGAGGGAGTCACAACAGCATAACCTGCTGTTGCCTGGGCTTCATCTCATTCTTCCAGAGCAACCAGAGCCTTCAGTTGAGCTTAGAGGAGGGCTTTGTTGTCTGTATGTAGCAAGGAGAGATTATGCCTCACTGTACAAGGAAACAAAAAAAGTGGTTGCTTCCTAAGGGAACAACCCAGGCTTTAAAAAAAATAATTCTGCTCCTTATTTATTGCTAAGAGGAACTTGTGAGCAGCAATTAATGCAGTCAAATTATTTGTAAATTAAATAGATTAAATCGTTCAATTTGTAAATTGAATAAATAACTTGCTGTTGGGAGCTCAAGATTTCCCTCTAAGTAGGGAGGGAGGAGAATTTTGATGCAGTTGGCTTTGAAAGGTGAACCTACCTAATTCACACTTTCCCAAGTAATGTGCAAACTGAAATACAAGCATCCTTTGACATTTGCCCTTACGTGAATTTTGCAATGCAGTTCTCAAGCCAAGTAACGTGTACGAAAAATCCATCTGCTACGGTAAAGTGAGCATATGAATGCATATACCGTATTCATTAAAAATGACATACAAAAAAAGCAATATATTAGGGAAATTGCTTTGCAAACCTGTTTATCTTAGGCAAAATTGCACACATGGGTGTCTATTAGTAGAAGTTCACTTTAAAATGCTGACCAATTTTTACAAGGACATTTTTAATACATCACAAATTGATGCCAAAATGTAGAGAACTGAAAAATGGGCAAATGAGAAACCGAGGGAAGCCAAAACTGACACATTCACCCATCTCTACCTATTAAGTACATCATCACACCTGAAAGCCTTTCTATGCATAGAGCTCACAAGAACTGGCCTCTGAGCATGCTCAGGTGAACTCTCCCTTAGGATGATTTTGTATGTTATACAGGACATTGAGAACAAGTTCTGGGACTGAGATCTGGAAGACTCTCACACTTAGAGCTGACACTTTTTAACCTGCCAGCTTATGAGCAGTTCAGTCAGCCACTCACTGTGGCAGTGTACAACATGTTAGGGTGAAAAATATCGTCCTTGGATTGGACAAAATGACAGGAAGGATTCGAAACCTGCGGGACTAGAGATTTACAGAAGATTGGAAGAAGTATATGAATTATTTGAAGAGCAACTGTAATCAACAAATTATGCTAATAGGACTACAAGAAGTTTTGTAAGGAGAAATATACGAAGTTCTACAAAGCAGAAAAAGATAGAGATATTGGTTATGAGTTTGAAATGTAATAGGGAAGATAAGAAATGCATACTGAGAGATTAGATAGGAAAATTTTCAGACAGGATTGATGGAAGTCAAAAATTTGAATAAGATGTAAAAGTATGTTTAATTACTGTTGCAAATGATATGTTAAAAAAACTAATAAAAATTATATATATAAAAAAGAAAAATATCATCCTTGGGACCCTGGCGACATTTTATTTTAGTGATTAACTACAGAGCTTGAGATCTAGCCACAAATTCCTTGTTATCCCATAATATGCCTTCTGCAATCTGGTGCCCTTCAGAAGTTTTGGACTATAATTCTCAGCATCCCCAACCAGTATTGTAACCTGAAAAACATGGAGGGCACAAGGTTGGAAAAGGCTACCATAAAGCAATTACAGTGGTACCTCAGGTTACAGACACTTCAGGTTACAAATGCTTCAGGTTACAGACTCCAGTAATCCAGAAATAGTACCTCAGGTTAAGAACTTTGCTTCAGGATGAGAACAGAAATTGCACGGCAGCGGCAGTGGGAGGCCCCATTAGCTAAAGTGGTACCTCAGGTTAAGAACAGTTTCAGGTTAAGAACGGACCTCCAGAATGAATTAAGTTCTTAACCCGAGGTACCACTGTACAGCTTTCCAGAGTGTGGTTAACAGACAAGATAACACCAGTATAAATAAAATTTCAGCACCCCATCCCCTTTCCCCCCTAATTCTATCCTACACTCACATTTTAGCAAATTTCTTTTGAAGAAGAGCTCTGTCCTTTTGCCCTTAAAAATGTGTTCCTGCAAATGAAAGCAGCACTGATCAAAGAATGTTTACTTTGGACACACAATTCAGTTTGCTCATTGAACATGTGAGCAAACACCACCCATGCTCTGCTTTCTCCTTATTATGGAGAGAGTTTTCAAAATATGAACTGTCCACGGAAATTATAAGCAAATGTCAGTCTTTCCTGTCACAGTTTAAGCTTTACCTAAATTGCTTTCTGTTGGGCCAGCCCTAGATTTCCAGGATATAATGTGAAGTAGAATAAAAATGTTGTACCAAAAGCACAACCTCCTATATCACCTTCCAGCTGAGATTATTCCTTTCCCTGTCCTCTGATATAGGATGTCTGTCTGCAGCCCTCAACTACTAAAGTTGCTTAGAAATGCAGTGGGACTTACTTCTGAGTAGGTGTGCATAGGATTGCGCAGATATTTCATTTCAATGCAAATTACTGTCAAGTAAGTATGTTTTTGAGGTTGGGGTGTAAGAAGGGGATACAAACATCCCTAGGCCAGTCTCCAATGCTCCTGTTCCACTAGCATAAGAAATTTGCACTAGCAGAATGGAACTCTCCCCAGCAGCTCCTCTATATCTCAAAATCAGCTCAAAGGGGTTGTGGGACCCTTAGCAAATTTGATTCCAGCATGCAGCAGGAGGAGAGGAAACTGAAGTGGCTCAGCACCAATGGAGCTCTGCTTTGGACATAGTCCCTATTTCACTATGGTCAGGGGCGGAGGAAGGGGGTGCGGTGGGGGCAGTCCGCCCCAGGTGTCACCACTGAGGGGGGTGACAAAATGCCAGGCGGCACTCACCAGTGTGACCAGTGTGGTGTAGTGGTTAAGAGCGGTGGACTTGTAATCTGGTGAACCGGGTTCGCTTCCATGCTCCTCCACATGCAGCTGCTGGGTGACCTTGGGCCAGTCACACTTCTCTGAAGTCTCCCAGCCTCACTCACCTCACAGAGTGTTTGTTGTGGGGGAGGAAGGGAAAGGAGGTTGTTAGCCGCTTTGAGACTCCTTTGTTGTTGTTTAGTTGTTTAGTCGTGTCCGACTCTTCGTGATCCCATGGACCAGAGCACGCCAGGCACCTCTGTCCTCCTGAGACTCCTTAGGGTAGTGATAAAGTGAGATATCAAATCCAAACTCTTCTTCTTCTTCTTCTTCTTCTTCTTCTTCTTCTTCTTCTTCTTCTTCTTCTTCTTCTTCTTCATGGGGCCTGCAGTGCGCCCGAGCCACACATCTCTCCTGGGAGTGACGCGGTGGCTTGAGTGCCTGCAGGCTCTGTGCTTCCCCAAACTGCATCCCCCTCAGCTGTAGGGCGGCTGAGTGGGAGGAGGCAGGTAGACTCCTTGGTGGCCCCACGGAGTGTCCTACCCCGATTGGCCTCGCCCCACAGGCAGCTGGTCCCACTCCCAGGTGCAGGGCACACGTGCTGCCCCAGGCACCCAAACAGCTTGCTCCACTGCTGACTATGGTTACCAACTAAAGAAGTGGTCTGGCTTTCTCTTTGGACTAGAAGACAGTGCCTTCCACTCAGCAAGGATATAAGCATCATCACCTGTGAATGCCTGCAATTAAAAAATTCAATCCAAGGCAGAAGAGCAGTAGCCAGTGAAAAACCTGGCAAAACCTTAACTTGCTGGAGAATTGTTAGGGGTATTCATATAATATCTAACTGTCTAGGAGGCCAGTGAGTTTTTTGTTTGGATCCTAGAGCCACCAGTTGTCTTCAATATGCCACAGAGTTTTCAGCCTTTCAGCCTAGCACCTCTTGCCAGGGACCCAACAGAGATCCAGTCTGGAGTCTGGATTCAGCTTGTTGAGCATCCATAAAACATTCGGGCTGCTCAGCTCTTCATTCAGAGTTACTTCCAGATTGAATTTCAAGTGGCTAGACCCATTCCAAGGACAAACCTAAGCATGCCAAGTAGCTACCTAGCAACGCTTTCCATTTTCCTTTCAACTTGCAGGATGCAGCACACAGTAACTGCGGCAGCATGAGCTTCAGTTAAGAAGCCTTTCAAGCCACCATGGCAGCCATAATTTAAAAATATATCTGGCGGCCAGCAAAGAACAAGCAAGCAAAAACTGTGGCCTGTATGTTTCCAAACCATTGACTTGAATTAATGCAAGTCTTCCTTTTAAACTCCCCCCCCCCCAATTTTTTTTGGGCAAACTTAGTACAAACTGGTCCAGGGTCTGAATCTATTGCCAAGGACAAAACATTATGGGGCTGCACTCCTAGGCTGGTTGCTGTGAAGGGGAAACCTCTTAAAAACTAAAGTGTGCTATTCTATAACAGCATGAGTTACGTATGCTCATACTTTTAAGAAGCGCAGATTCCCACCTTTCTCTTTAAACTGGTGATTCAGTCAATGATCAGGACTTGAGGGTCTGAAGTACAAAATTTTACCAGGAAGGAGCTTCCAGGCTAATTGAAAGCTGAGCCCAAAAATTACCAAAAAGTATACTCCCTTCATAATTAGTCTGAGCCCAAATACAAATTCTCATTGGTGTTGCAGCATCCATGCCTTCTCTTCTCTGGCTTGAGTTTCCCTGGCTGCATGGATGCTGATGAGAACTGATGCTGCAGTCTTTATTAAACACTGCAGTGTGGGTACTTACACCCTAGGAGATGTTAAAGATAGGAAATGTTAATAAAGTCCTTATTAAAGATCAATAGCTTCATGAGTTGACAACATTTATGGGGATCAAGCAATGTATGTTGAAAGTGTAAAGCAATTAACAATGACACATACCATTTATTTGGTATGGCTCAAAAATAACATCTTTGTAGGAGATATCGTAACAGGATCGTAACTTACCAGCAGGCTCTTTCCGCACTATACATTTAAAGCGGTATCATACCACTTTAAACAGTTACGGATTCCCCTGAAGAATCCTGGAGACTGTAGTTTGTTAATGGTGTTAAGACCCCTATTCCCTCCACAGTTCTCAGGAGTTTCCTGGAAAGAGGGGTTGACAGCTAAACCACTCTGGGAACTGTGGCTCTCTGGGGAAAATAGTGGTCTCCAAACAACTCTCCAAACAACTGTAGCACTCAGGATTATTTGATGGACACCATGACTGCTTAAACTGGTATGATACTGCTTTAAATATATAGTCCAGATGGGACCTTAATGATAAAACACTCCAATTGGCTAGTTATAGGCAATAAGAACCCATCAGTCATCGTGGTGTCTGAGTGGGAGGTTGGCTGACCTCTAAGATTGTAATTGAACTGTATTTCACTACAAGGAGGGGTGAACCCTCCCTTGATGTTCTAGAACTTCCTTGTAAGCACATGAGAGTTTGTGGCACACTTCAAACTCCTTGAACTCAATGGAGCTTATATCTGAGTAAATATGTATAAGCTTGCATTGTACCTTTCAAGCGTACACTTTAAAATGCAGCATTTAAAGAGTCTTATTAAAATAAAAACCTATGTGACAGCGATTTCTGCTCTTCCTTTTATTCTAATAGTGTGGAGAGTTTTGTAATTGATTTAAGGCAGATCTTGGCACCAATCTTCAACTCACACACGAACTCTTGGCTTTATGTTGACAATCTTTTCAATTAACTGAAGAAATTAATTAGCAGACATTACACACAAGAAATGCTGTGAACTGCAGGCATTGTGTTGCTGACCGTATGAAGTCTTCCTTTTGTTAAACTGCTGACAAGGATGTCAGTGCTGCGATCACTGAGATGACTGCAAATTGCTCTGGGTCTCAAGCAATGTGCAAACCAAAAGCTTTTTTGAAAATATTTGTGCATGAGTACATTACATTATTTTCATGGTCCCGTAGATAATAATTATGAAGTTCAGGGTGTTACTGGAGGGTGTGTGTGTGTGTGTGTGTGTGTGTGTGTGTGTATCACAAAAGATACCTGTCTGATCCAAGAGTGCCACATATTCTAGAATATTGTTGCCAGTAAACAAAATAGAAGCAGTATTAAAAGTTTTTAAACAGGAACCCTTCTCAGTAAGGAAAGAAGTCCTATCCCCCCTTGGAGTCAACTGCCAGGTGACCCAAAAATCATTGGCTATTCCCCATTCAATCAGCACCCATTCATTCAATCAGCTCATTCCCCACTCACAGAGGGATAAACAGAATTTGAGCCATACGTCCTGACCTAGTGAGGAACTAGCCAGGCAAATAAATTTAGAGCAGCCTAGCAAGGGGAACTTCCTCCATGAGCTATAGGGAGTCTTAGCTGATGAAATGCCTTAGCTCCATCTGACAAAGGGTGAAGGAGAGTTAAGCAGATGTTCAAGTTCAGCAGCAGGGCAACAAAGCTGGGGCACACCACTCTCCCTTGAACTAAAGCAAAACCAAGCTCTCAATAAAGCAACTTAAACCACAGAAACAATTATGCAGGTAGAATGCTAGTGGGGGTATGGTAAATGCTTTTCACTGTTTTGCGCTGTCTGTCACATGTACAACTATCTCCCTGTTGGACAGAAGCCGTGGGTATGTCCGAGGTGCAATGAACTCCTGGCTCTCCAGGAACAAGTTTGTTTCCTTGAGACCAAGGTGGTTGACTTGGAATAGCTAAGAGAGGCAGAGAGGTTGGTGGGATGTTATAGCTGTGCATGCTCAGGACACGGTACTGCAAAATATTTGCAACCCATTTGTGTCCTTGTGCTGTATGCTTAAGGATGACATCATTGCAACTTATGGTGATGATGAAGGAAACAGCCAAAATCTGGCAAAGCAATTCCCAAAAGGTCTGATTAATCTTGGCACAATCCCTTTACACTGCATACATTTTACACTGTAAAAATAAGACCAGATTCGGTACTGGATTCCTCCTCTAGAGGGGCCCAATGCGTAGACAGACAGGGCAAGTATCTTTTAATTGAAGATGAAATCTAAGGAATTATAACTTGCCATTCAAAAAACTGTATCTGAAGAACGTTCAGCAACTGAGGTTGGTGTAGGATGCTGCTGTCAGAGCCTTGTTGAGGGCCCATTATTCATAGCATATATTATTCCAATATTATTCAACCTCTACTGCTTTCCAATTTGTTTCTGAGCCCAATTCAAAGTAATGGTCATCACCTATTGAGCTGTTATTGGTTTGGCTCCAAAATTGAAATGCCTGCTGGCTCCTGCATGATTCTCCCCACCCACTGAGATTTTGGGGGGTGATTCTGTTCTGTGTTCCTCCTCTGTCTGGAGCAAGGTTAGTGGGTATATGAGACAGGGCCTTTTTGTGGCTATGTTGTGCTGTTCCCTAGGAGGAGCCTGTGGGACAAAGCACATAGTAGCACCAAGGACAGCTCTTATGAGCAACTTGCTGAAGTTGAACAGATGTCTTTCAAGGCTCTAACACTCTAATGCTCCGTCCTCTTTTTGGAGAACTAGAGAAAGGGCCATACATCTAGCCTGAACATGACCTGCTTCTTCATTCTATGGCCTACTTCCTGTGTCATTGGGCCAATGAGGTATTTGGGAGGCACCTACTTTCTTAGAGGGGACGCGGGTGGCGCTGTGGGTAAAACCACAGTGCCTAGGACTTGCCAATTGTATGGTCGGCAGTTCGAATCCCCGCAGCGGGGTGAGCTCCCGTCTTTCGGTTCCAGCTCCTGCCCACCTAGCAGTTCGAAAGCACCCTTAAGTGCAAGTAGATAAATAGGTACTGCTTTATAGCAGGAAGGTAAACGGTGTTCCGTGTGCTGCGCTGGTGCAGGCTCGCCAGAGCAGCGATGTCACACTGGCCACGTGACCCAGAAGTGTCTGCGGACAGTGCCGGCTCCCGGCCTCTAGAGTGAGATGAGCACACAACCCTAGAGTCTGTCAAGACTGGCCCGTATGGGCAGGGGTACCTTTACCTTTACCTACTTTCTTAGACCCATGAGTCTGGTTCTGGTTCTATGGACCCTGGTGTTATGGGATCCAGTTCAGCAGGTTTCTGCCCACCTCAGGTTCTGGTCACCACCATCAGGGTCAGAGGCAGAAACCTGGTTCAGCGCCCTACCAGTGACACTGTAGCCTCTGACATGATGTCCTGCTCAGCATTGGACTCTGACAGTAGATGAGCAGGACAGCTGGAATGCCCTCATTTAGTGCTCTCTCAACTTTTAGATGAACAATGAAGACAACAACAGTGTTGTTGGTTTTTATTGATGTTTTATTTAGTTTGTTGTTGTTGAAAAATGATTTTTGTATTTTATGAGTGTTGAATATTGTGTGTGTGTCTGTCTGTCCGTCTGTCTAGAGATATAGATGTATACATCACACAATTTCTTATATCTCAAAAAGTCAAATTCATACAATCTTTATAAACTTGGGTGGATTCAGAATTCAGATATTTGGTGGCAAGATATTAACATGTGTCCCACTATTCACAGCGTCATTAAATCTAGATTTTGTAGATTTCAAAATTAAATGCCCTTGTGTGTACTGAATTCAGCATTTGATTATAGAGCTTTTATACTTTACCAGTTCTAGTGTTCTGCCTCCCTGCCAATTTACCATTTGGTTATTAAAACACTTATTGGTGTTACCGCTAGCAAACATTAAGAATGAAAGCTGACATATATATTATATATTATATTTTAACTTCAGAAGGTTAGACATGCCTCTGCAGAATTAGTCTTATTAACATCATTATTATTTTACAGTATATATACTCTGTGATACACACACACACATATGAATGAGAGAGGGGGGGGGGGAGGCTTCTGTTCTTTCTCTGGTTATCACTTAGATTTGAACTATAAAAAACCTTGCTGAATTATAAGCCAATAAAATGATCTTCCCGCCCCCTCCCAACCCTGTCCTTTTTGCTACTTTGCTTTGCATCTCCTGCCACGAGAAAACAAAGTGCTGCAATGTTCCCCAGATTTATCTGTTCATATATTTGGTTGACGCTCTACAAGGCCAGCAGCAGAAGCTGGACAGAGAATACTGCTGTAACTTTTACCTCCGTTTATGCTGAAGACTGCGTCATTTCTTTTTCATGAATTGAATTATAAACCTTTTCCTATTCATAATATATAGATCTTATAGCTCAAGGCTTACTTCTTATAAGCTTGTCATTAAAAGCAGGGACAAATCTGGGGCTGCTTTCTCATTGGCCAGTGCTGGCTCCAGAATTTTGATTGGCCTTGATCCAGGCATCCACAGTGGGTCCTCTTCATGTGGAAAAAAATATGATGAGCAAACTGAGAATCCTCACACACACTGCTTTCCATGCAAAGTAAGGATGATGGCTCCATTAGGGTGGGGTGGGGGGCTCCTGAAGCCCTGACCTCACACCATTTAGAACTGACCCTGCAATTTGCCTTAAATTCATTTTCCCTCTCTGTAAGCTGAATGATCCAAGCACAATGTCCTCACTTGATTTGCAGGAGAACCTTTGGGATGGCAATTGTGATGTAGCAGACCCTGTGTTGAAGAAGATTCAGGTGCAAATTCCAGTCTAGAAACAGTGGTCCTGGTCCAGTCCACATCCCACCTTTTAGGACTGTTGGGCAGATAAATGAGTCCCTTGGAGGAAGGTTAGGACACAACCGTGATAACATTTAGAAAAACATCTCTGAAACATTTTTCTTCTTGCAAGTAAAGAGGAACATCAGCATCCCTCCACACTACTGTGACAAAGAAATGTGCTCTGTGCTAAGAATATTAACTTAGCTCTCTAAGCTCTATGACAAATTACAGCTAAATTGTAATAATGTGCCGGCCTTTTCTTTAATGAAACGTCTGTGTTTTGCAGCACATGACTGCACTTCTGTTTTGCTCCCCCCCTTTTCCCCCTCCCTCAAATGGAAGGTGTTCTTATATAGCTCACAGATGATGTTTTCTGTGCATAAACCAAAGCTCTGAAAGACTTTATCAACTCATGTCAAGCTGCTTGAAGACCTGGCACAAGCAATTTCATCCAGGACTCTTGCCGGTGATGTATTTTGAAGGGAAATATTTTGTAAGAAAGATTGATTTAAATCTTTTGGTTAAAGCAGGGTTGGAAATCCTGTGTCCCTCCAGATTTTGTTAGACTACAACTCTCATTCTCCCTGACCATTGGGATACAGGTTCCCAACCCCTGATTTAAAGACTACAACTCCCATCATCCATTGGCCATGCAGGCTGGAGTTGATGGGAGCTGAAGTCAACAACACCTGGAGAAAGCCACAGGCTCCAAAACTTGATCATAAGTTATTCTAAGCAGCCTATTATCTTTATGACAAGATATCCAGCAAAACCTTTGCTTTTCTGTTTATTCCAGTTCATGGTATTGTCATACCTTGGTTGTCAAACTTAATCCATTCTGGGAGTTGGTTTGACTCCTGAAACAGTTCAAAAACCAAGGTGCGGCTTTTGATTGGCTGCAGAAACACAGCACTCGGAAGAAGAAGAAGAGTTTGAATTTGATATCCTGCTTTATCACTACCCGAAGGAGTCTCAAAACAGCTAACATTCTCCTTTCCCTTCCTCCCCTACAACAAACACTCTGTGAGGTGAGTGGGGCTGAGAGATTTCAAAGAAGTGTGACTAGCCCAAGGTCACCCAGCAGCTGCATGTGAAAGAGTGGAGATGCGAACCCAGTTCACCAGATTACAAGTCTACTGCTCTTAACCTCTACACCACACTGTCTCTCTCGGACACTCAGTTGCAGTGAGAGAGCAAAATCTACCCTCCAGACATGAAGCTGAGTGGCCTGGAATTCACTGGTGAGAACTCTGCAGGGTGTGTATACCTTGTAATTGTGAGCAGAATGCCTTTTGCACACACCCAGGGTCCTTGCAGTATACAAGTCAGATATGCACTTCAGCCATCATAATGGTGGGCACTTTGTGAGAGTTATAGAACAGTAATTATTTGCTACTTCGAGGAACGCATTGTTCTGGTATGGTTGTTTTGGGGGGAACCTCTTCCACTTCACAGTATGGTCTCCACATCACAGCCTGCCTCAGAGATTTCCGTTTTAAAATTCAGCTCCTCTTGTACTAGGCTTGTGTGTACTGCAGTAAGGGGGGAAACTGTGGCTTGAAGGGAAGGAGAGCTAGGCAGCCGTTTGACACTGAAAGGTATGGCAATACATCATAGCAGTATCAGTCAAAACACTGCGACTCAGGGCTAATTCTTACATATAGCTGACAAATGGGAACCAAACATGCTGCTACATGCTTAAATAATATGCTGCGGGGAAGGGGAGAAAGAGCAGCGAGTGTGGGTGTTCTTGCCATCAGAGATGCTGAGAAACTGGATGTGCTCCTCAGTTTTCCGGTGCTGAGACCCAGGATGGTAAAATACTTTGGATAGGCAGCCTGCCAAGTTTAGGCTATCAGCAGTTGGTAAGACAGGGGGCAGGCTGAAGATCAACATGTTATTGGAAACTGGGATGAATGGTAGGTAGGCAGGCAGGCAGGCAGGCAGGCAGGCAGAGACAGAGTACAGTGCTATTTCTCTAGACAAAGAAGTGTCAGAACTCACAATGAACACTACCCTTGTTCTCTTAGAATGGCAGTGGCGCCCAACTGAGAGGTGCCGGAATTGAGTTCCAGTGAGTTCTGGCTGGGAAAAAAGCTCTGGATAGATGATGATTATAGGTAGGGAGGTAGGGAGGGAGGTAGGGAGGTAGATGATGATGATAGATGATAGATAGATGATAGATAGATAGACAGAGTTGGTGGTTTAGAAATTCTTTTATAAATAAAAAATAAATAATGCCACCCCAAGAGAAAGAAGGTAGCTGATCTGGAAGCCAGTGGCACCAGGCTAGCTTTCCAGTACCACCAGCCTCCACAGGTCAGGAGGTTTCGTGGCTGCTATGGCTGCATTCACATGGCACTTTATTCTGTTTTCCTGATGTTCCCCTAACTGTTGATTTCTGTGTTCTGTTTGAGCTTTCACATGAAGTAAAAGCCACTTCTGGAAATATAGAAGAATATGGCACAATTTTAATACTCATTTCCATGTTATTTGAAAACTGGTGCGCGTTTTTGTCCTCTGGAAGCAAAGAATGCAGAAAGGACTGCTAAATTAGCACTGTCTTCTGCTATATTTATGAAAGCAGCTTTTATGCCGTGTGAACGCTCAAGTGTAATGCAGAAATTTACGGTTAGGCAAGTGTCATAAAAATGGAATAGACTGCCAGGTGAAGGCAATCTCTGTGAGTATCCCAGTTGGAACTGCCTACCTTTCCTCCTCTTGCCAGGAGCCCAGGCAGTGACACAGAGAGTGGAGAGCCAACACCTGATTTGCAAGTCCTACATTCACCTGATAAAGTGTTATTTTGAAGAGTAAACCCGGCTTGGGGAGCAGTGACATACTTTGGGCTAATAATTGGCTAATAACTATGGGAATTAAATTGGGGGTGGAGAGAGAATCACACACACCACCTTGAGCTTTTTGGAGAAAAGGCAGGCTATGAATCCAGTAATTAGAACCAAGAGCATTGTCTACTGTGCTCTTTTGGGTCTCTAATTTATTTAGCCAGAGTTTGCATAGGAGACTGTCAGTTCATGCCATTCCCTCCCACCCCCTTGTGCTCCAGAAAAGAAGATGGCACAAAATAGGATAAGTGATGTCTTTACCAACAGACAATATCACTTAGTTCATTTCATCTCTGCTTCATGTATACAGATTTTTCATCAACGAAGTGTTTAAGCTGCCTATTCAGATATATGGTTTTAAGTCATACAGTCATACCTCGGGTTATGAATGATGTGGGTTGTGCGTTTTCAGGTTGTGGACCGCGCTGAACCTGGAAGTACCAGAATGGGTTACTTCTGGGTTTCGGCACTCACACATGTGCAGAAGCACAAAATGGCATCATGCGCATGCGCAGACACGATGCTTCAGGCTGCAAACGCTGTGGGTTGCAAATGTGCCTCCCGCACGGATCACGTTCGCAACCAGAGGTATGACTGTCTTTGCACTGAGACCATTTCAGTTTTCTTCCAATGGAAAATACAATGTAACTAACTGTAACTGTCCAGGTGAACAACAAGGGAATGTTATTGAGCCGTCTCACCTTTCCTTATGCCACTGCAGGTCTACTTTAAACAAAACAATAAAATTCTATTTAAAGCCAGTTATCTCCTTTATACTGAGATGCTTGGAAAGGTCATATGGACCTTTAGAAATATTTTTGCATGAATCAATGCACATCCAAATTGATCCAGCCCCATCTTAATGTTTTGTCAATATCTGCTAGCGTATTTCATATGCCGCCCACTAGTAGCCTCTCTGACAGCTTCAAATGATGCTACTTATTCATAGGATGGTTTGCAATGGCAAAGTGAAACCAGACAAATTGTCCAGATGTGTAAAAACTGAGGAAAGATCTGGCACGTTGCTCCAGGTGTCCAAAAAATATTGCATGGAATGCAGAGCAGATACAGACAGAAAGAAAAAGCAGCACTTCGTAAAAGCAAGAAAGAGTGGCTTCTGCAAATAAGTTTTCTCCCTTTACCCTCCCATTACCGTCTTACCTCTTTATAAGAACTAGGCCATTATCAGTAGTGTGTGCCATCCATCAAATTATGTTATATTTAAAAAGGACTGAAAATGCTTATCTGGAAACTGAAGCACTGGGAAAACTAATTTGATAAAGGCTTGCAAACTTGGACCCCATGATGAAGGCTGGATGGCTCTATGGGCCCTGGTAGTAAGGGCATATAGGGTTTGTGTCTGTGTAGTATGACAGGTTGATCCTGATTGCAGGGAGCATATGAGCCAGCCAAGTAGCGCAGCCGAACTGCAGCTAAAAGCTCCCATATGGAGCTATCCAAGGTGCTGTAATCCTTGCTGCTGAGTTGTGTACCCATTACTCAGCTGCTGTGCGATTTTGCCGCTTGGCACTTAGCTCCAAGAGGAATGATTTAGAGAGGGTGGGTATGCCTCCTCCCACATTTGCAATACGCAGTTGTCCAGAACGCCTATATTTCTGGCCAACATATTGGTTCTACAGTTGTTACAGAAGTTTATATGGGCCTACATATTGGCTGTATATTAAGCAACAGACTGCCCACAGCTATTTCTCTGCCCTTGTCTCTGTTTGATGCAATCGTTCTTGCTTTATTGCACATTGTTGCACACATACCACAAACTCTGAGATTCCAGGGGTCCCAGGTGCTTAACCAGGATTCAGTTTCCTCAAAAGAGGGACAGTGGAGACTGTGGCATCTTTATGATATATGGTTTATTTACACATATATACAACCTGAGCCTACAATGGAGGGGCTCTCAGCATTAACACTTCAATATGGCCTTGCTTCTCCCATAGCCATAGCCTTTGATTCCTGCAGAAATCAGGCATGGTTCTGTTTCTCCCAACTGCCTAGCCTGCAGCCCTGTTTCAATGGCTTCTAGGTAACACACACTTCGACTAATTTGTCTTTCTAACTACCAGTGATTTGAGGGAAGGTGGTCCACTCATTTGCCATACTGCCAAGAGCCACTTCCTTTGTTGCCTTAATAGCTTATAATTTGAGGGCCATTACCTCGGGGGGTGCTGTGGGTGAACCACAGAGCCTAAGACTTGCCGATCAGAAGGTCGGTGGTTCGAATCCCCGCGACAGGGTGAGCCCCCTTTGCTCGGTCCCTGCTCCTGCCAACCTAGCAGTTCGAAAGCACGTCAAAGTGCAAGTAGATAAATAGGTACCGCTCCAGGCGGGAAGGTAAACGGCGTTTCCGTGCGCTGCTCTGGTTCACCAGAAGTGGCTTAGTCATGCTGGCCACATGACCTGGAAGCTGTCTGTGGACAAACACCGGCTCCCTCCACCAATAAAGCGAGATGAGCGCCACAACCCCAGAGTCGGTCACGACTGGACCTAATGGTCAGGGGTCCCTTTACCTTTACCTTTACCTCACCAGGAATCTAGCCTGGCTTTTTACAGGAACTGAATCCATGCTGTATCCAGGAATTAGAAGGGGGCTCAGGCATACAGCTTACACCCCTCCAAAAAGGGGAGGAAACACATCATAACAATATTATGTGCCATACATGAGAAACTGCAGTTTCATATTTAAATAATAGATCAGGTTCCAGAATCAAGGTGGAATTACTGAAAATCTTTATCTCTTCATTTATTTTATTTTTTATTTATTTCATTTATACTCTACCTTTCTCTTTAAGGTGGGTCATGGTGGCTAACACAGTTCTCCACCTCCTCATTTAATCCCCACAACAAACCTGTGAGGTAGTTGAGATGGAGAGGCAGTGGATGGCCCAAGGTCGCCCAGGGAGATTCATAGCTGAGTGGGGACTTGAACCCTGGTCTCCAGGGTCCTAGTCTGACAGTCTGACCATTGCACCACAGTTTTTATGAAGTGTAAACAGAGGGCTTGGAGACCAGCTTAATAAGATCAGTAAAAAAAAAAAAAGTAAAGGACCCCTGGATGGTTAAGTCCAGTCAAAGATGACTATGGGTTGTGGCACTCATCTTGCTTTCAGGCCAAGGGTGCCGGCGTTTGTCCACAGACAGCTTTCCAGGTCATGTGGCCAGCATGACTAAACTGCTTCTGGCGCAGTGGAACACAGTGAAATGCCGTTTACCTTCCTCCTCGCATTACAAACTAAAAAAATACAATGGCTTACAAACTAAAAAATACAATGCAAAAGGGAAGGTGGGAAAAGCAAACCTTGACCCCAGCTCTTAAAGCTGCCCAGTTCCTATAATGACCTGCTTGAATGGAAACAGTTCTGCTGTCTTTTAGCAGAGCCTATCAAGTGGGATGTGCTTCCGATCCCTTCATCTGCTAAAGCCAGGTGAAATACAGGTGGAATGATGAAGGTGATTATTTCATACCATCTAAAGATAGAAACACACCAGCCTGGACACTGTGTACCAAGCATTTTGATAGCAAACCTACTAGCCCTGTCTCAGATATACTCTATAACTCTACAACCTTCAATTCCATCTCATAAAACATATGCCAAGAAGGATCTGGAAAGAATTCATCCCATTTGATCCACTTAACAATGATGTCATCTGCAGCTACTTCATCACTGATCAGTTTGTTGCCAAGAGTTTAGCACAGACTGGTGGATGCCAGTGTTGTTGTTTATTTTGCTTTTCTTCCAGTAAGTTCAAACTATAGCAGGACAAAAAGCATCACTTGTGCCAAAGTGCAAAAGACTCAAGGTAAGTTTTGACAGCTTGGGTAGAGAGAGCAAGCTTTAAAGTCCTGTGGTGTATTAGCTTTTCTGCCTTGTGCTACAGATACTGCCGTGGGAAGAAGAATTCATATAAGAAAAATTATGGTGGTGGAATATTGCAGCCAATGGTGGCTGTACCCATTGTGATGGATAGGGCAGAAGGCAGGGAACAAACAAACAAGCAAAAAAAGCCAGTGTGGAAGCCAATGCTAGACAGAGCCAAATAATTCTGGTCTTGTCCCCATCTTCCTCCTCTCTGCTGAGTTCTAGAAGTACAACATTGAGACTAAGGAGAAGGAAGCTGATAGACAGTGCCACCTCTTTGGCTGGTTAAAAGAAAGAAACAGCAATGCCCCATCTGCCCAAACAAATCAGACACCACTTATTTCAGCTGCGCAAACTGAAAACGTGAATTAATTCAAGAGAATCTGGACCCAAATACTTTACCTTTCTCTCTGTGTTTGGAAATTAGTGCTACATCTCCTTTAGATTCTACTATCTTCTTAAAGACCAGAATTATTTGGTTCTGCCTAGCATTCGCTCCCACATTGCCTTTTTTTCTTTGTTTGTTCCCTGCCTTCTGCCCTATCCATCACAATGGGTACAGCCACCATTGGCTGCAATATTCAACCACCATAATTTCTCTTATATGAATTCTTCTTCCAACGGCAGTATCTGTAGCACAAGACAGAAGTGAGAGATTTTACTTTCTTGGGCTCCATGATCACTGCAGATGCTGACAGCAGCCATGAAATTAAAAGACACCTGCTTCTTGGGAGAAAAGCAATGACAAACCTAGACAGCATCTTAAAAAGTAGAGACATCACCTTGCCAACAAAGGTCTGTATAGTAAAAGCTATGGTTTTCCCAGTAGTGATGTATGGAAGTGAGAGCTGGACCATAAAGAAGGCTGGATTGATGCTTTTGAATTATGGTGCTGGAGGAGACTCTTGAGAGGCCCATGGACTGCAAGAAGATCAAACCTATCCATTCTTAAAAAAATCAGCCCTGAGTGCTCACTGGAAGGACAGATCGTGAAGCTGAGGCTCCAATACTTTGGCCACCTCATGAGAAGAGAAGACTCCCTGGAAAAGACCCTGATGTTGGGAAAGATTGAGGGCACAAGGAGAAGGGGACGACAGAGAACGAGATGGTTGGATAGTGTTCTTGAAGCTACCAGCATGAGTTTGACCAAACTGCGGGAGGCAGTGGAAGACAGGAGTGCCTGGCGTGCTCTGGTCCATGGGGTCACAAAGAGTCGGACACGACAAAACGACTAAACAGCAACATCTTCTTAAAAGATAGCTCATATTCCACCAGTTGTGGAATTTTTCTTGCATTGTTTCTGAAGAGCGATATCAGCTGCACTAACCTGATGACATTATTTGAAGAATGGTGTTTCATGGTTGTCAGAGACTGCCTCTAGGTCCCGCTCACAAAGGACCAACGCTAGC